>CM064065.1:16577556-17177556 GCA_032594955.1 Panicum miliaceum
TCAAGTTCATTTGGAGAACAATGAAAGTTTGATGAAGTGCCTAGAAGGATATTTAGGCTTGATTGCGAAATGTTTTGTTCCCATCTATACCTGCATTACTCTTGTGGGGATTTTCCTCCACTTGGAATCAGTTTTGTTTTTTCCTGTCTGCTCACAGGTCTACATCTTGTGCACGCTGGCATTGGATAGTTGAAGAAAGTAGCAAGCGTTTTGGCAGCAAACCAGCTTGGACTCGAGTAACTTTCAGTCGGGCGTCAACACCAAATTGGTTTTTGCATATTGCCCAAGACGAGTTGATGCTGCAGCACTTCCCAAGTCAAAAGATCTGATTCGGACATTCTGTTTCTGTGATGGTGTGTTCTGGAGGATAACCCCCCCCCCCCCCCCCCCCCCCCCCCCCCCCCCCCCCCCGCGTCGCTCTCCCAGGCGGCTCGGGGGGCGGCAGCGGCGGCCCCGCGGCTGAGCCGAAGTTGGCTCACCTCGCAGCCCCCCTTCTCTCTCTCTCTTCCCCCACCTATCTCCGCTCGGCCCCTGTCTCGACCTGTCGACGGTCCTCCGCCGGCCGCCGGGGCCGGATCCGGGGTTCCCCGGGCCGGATCTGTTGCCGCCCGCTCCCTTTCCCCGCCGGCCGGCGTGCTGTACCTCCAAGGGCTCGGTTGGGCGGGGGGCGCGTGGCTCTGTCGCCGCTGCCGCTCGCTCCGGCCTTGTCGCCCCACCTGCCCGGCCCTGCGCCCGTGGCGTGGGCTTGCTGGCACCTCCGAGGGCTTGGTTGGGGCGGGGGCGTGTGGTTGCACCCACGCGCCGCCGCCGCCGCCCGCTCCGGCCTTGCTGCCCCACTTGGCCGGCCCCGCGCCCGTGGCGTGGGCTTGCTGCGCCTCCAGGGACTCGGTTGGGCGGGGGCACGTGGCGGCGGCGCCGCCGCCGCTTGCTCTGGCCTCGCCGCCCCACCTGCCGGCCTTACGCCCTCGGTGTGGGGCGTGCTGTGCTTCTCTGCTCAGGTGGTCGGGGCCGCTCACCCAGGGACGAGTCGCCGGCGCTTGCGCTGCCTCCGGACAGGCGCACGTTCTAGTGGGGTTTGGTGTCGGCGCCTCTTTGTTCTGGGTCGCTAGGGCCGACTGGCTCTCCTTTGGCTCGGTTGGCTGGCCTGGCCTTGGTGGTTGCCTTCTGCCCCCTAGTGGCCGCCCCTTCCTGGTGGCCTCCTGCGCTGGGGCGCTGACCGGCGGGCTCTCTTGCGCTGGGGCGGCGTCGGTTCCGGGGAGGGAATGGGTGGAGGCGAAAACCTATGGTCTGCTTGCGGGCTGATGACGACGTCCACGGACGTTGTTTATCTTTTTGAAGGCGTTATTGTTTCCCCTCTTCTCTTCTCTCCAATGAGCTCTCCGGGTGAAAGCCTTGATATAGTGGCCGGATGACGACGGCCGGTGGCGTCGCTCTCTCCCTTGAGGTGTCATCTTGGAAGTTCTGTTGATGGTGGTCGTCTGCTCTCCTCGGAGAGTTTTCGCTTCTGCGCCTGCCTTGGCTCTGTTTCCTCTACATCGTCTGAGTTGCGTAGGTCGTTATTTGGCAGATGCTTTGCCACCCCTCTTGTCGCCGGCGGATGCTTTGCCGTCGTTCTGATCTGGCAGATGCTTTGCCACCATCGTCGTCTTGGTTGGAGATCGCTTCGGACGGATGCTTCGCCGTCATGGTTGGTTGGTCGAGTGGATGTTTTGCTACTCTTATTGTGTCGTCGACCTGTGCACCCTTAATGTTGTAGTGTCTTTTAGCAGGTTCAGTTGTGTGTTCATGTGTAGATTTGAGGGTCCGTGAGTCTCCTCCTCCGTGTTTCTCTTGCTGTTCTTGTTCGTTTTTAGGGTCGTCTGCCATTTTTTGGTGGTATATATTTGTCTTAATAGTCTCTGCCTAGGTTTGTAAGAGTCGTATTGCTTTTCTTTTAATAAAATAAATGCTCAGTCACGTTCGAAAGAAAGAAAGAAAGTAAGTTCCGAACCCGCTCCAGTTCCGGCGCCGCCGCAATCCGCCTCGCTTCATCGGGGGAAGCCTCACAGCAGCCGAGGGGACGCGACAAGCCAGGCCCCGCTTTCCGCACGAACTCTTCCCCCGCCCTCCTCTTCCCCGCCTGCCGTCTTCTGGAGCTTGGTTGCCGTGGGGTGGAAATTCAGCGGAACTTCCGCTGATTTCTTCACTTGTTGGTAAGCAAGGCAAGCTTTCCTCGACGCATTGTTCTCTGGCTGTTCGTTTTGTTCCAGGGGGCAGTCTCTCAAATCCAAATTTTACTTTCTCCTGTTAGACGCCGATTTATGTGCGGTTAGTGCTTAGGAATTCGGATAGTCCAAATTATTAAAAAAAACAAATCGCAAGGTCAACTTTGCTTGTTTTTACCAAAAAAGAAGGATGTTCCCCATCCCCACGTTAAGTACACTGCTGCATATGTAACGTTTTTGAGTAAGGAGGTATAATACCTTAAGATTCCTAATTTCTGATAGTGGTAAAATTGATAAATCTACTGCACCTTTTAGCGTTGACTATTTGAATTGTACGCTATCGCTGAGCTAAGAATGAAGTTTTAGAGACTAATTTATTATCTGTAGTAAATCATTATTCCTTCATATTTGTATATGAAGTTGCAGTCATTGTTCCTTCATATTTGTATATGAAGTTGCAATGCTTTGATATATCACAACAGTGTGGGTTGTATATAGAGCAGGGCTTTGAGTTGGTCTTGTTAATTCTAGTTACTTGAAGCACATTCCATAACCATGGCCAACAAAAGGTGGTGCATGTGATATCTGCACCTTTATGCAATCACAAAGATGTAATATGTCACCCTTGAAATCCTCACAATTTTCTTAAGCAAGCCTTTGACTCTATATTGGTGGGCAGATGCAGAGAAAATCAACCATGACATAAGCTGGAAAGAATGAGTTACGGCATGAGTAGGCTAGAAGATGAATACTATGAGCCTGAAGGGCAGGATACTGATGGATCTAGTTCAGTTCAAGTGAATGATGAGTTCTCAAAATTACATAATGATATTTTCCATATGACTAGAATGAGATCAGGACTTAGTGAAAGCATTTATAAGTCCATGGGTACCAACAGAGGCATAATATCAACGGCCAAGTTGTTATCTGGAAGGGAAGTTGATTGTTCTGGAAAGGGAAAGTTCTCTTCAGGTGACCGCGCATTTGTTCTAGGTCGCTATGTTCCAATGAATGGTCCTAAAATCTTGGATAGGATGGATTCTCGTGCTTATGTTTCACAGTTTTCTGCCGATGGCACTCTTTTTGTTGCTGGTTTTCAGGTATGCTATGCTCAACCAAAAATAGTAAAGGTTTTACAAAGTTCAAGTTGACAAATTTCCTGCAGTTTGTTTTGTTTTTCCCCCCTGTCACCATTTTGTGCATTTTTTTAAGAGAGAAATTATAGAAAGCATATAACATTTCTTTTCATTTCCAGGGAAGTCACATAAGAATATATGATGTTGATAGAGGCTGGATCATACACAAGGACATTCATGCTAGAAGTCTGAGATGGACCATCAGTGATGTATCCTTATCACCTGATCAACGGTACCTTGTAAGTTTCTTCTGGCTTTTAACTAGTTTAGCTTGCCACCCTTATTCAACATGACTTTGTACCATTTTGATTTTCATATAACTCCGTTATGCAACTTTTCATCTGTCATTGTTGCAGTTGCAACTAATCTCTTTCATTATTCTTCGTATTGGGAAGAAACATTTCATATGCAACTATGCTCAACAGATTAAAAAATAATCCAAAATGTATCAGGCATCACTGTATTAGATGTGGGTACACGTTTGCAAAAGGTTTTTTTGCATCATGTATCACTGTATTAGATGTGGGTACATGTTTTCAACAGGTTCCCCTTTTTCCTTATTTCTTTTTAGGGGAGAGGGTAGGGGGCTAGGCAGCATCCAGGTTCTTCAAACATGATGAAGTTGGGCAAGGATGTTTAATGTGGACTTATCCAAGAGATTAGTATCCATAAATGAGTTTTTCTGCACTCATGTGGACCTTACCTGTGTCAAGCTACCAACATTAACTGTATGGAGGTTGTTTTAACCATTGAGTAAACTATAATGACAGAAAGTACCTGTAAGATAATTAATTTTACGGGGAGAATTTAGACTTATTAAATCCTTACATATTTCATCTGTTGGTACTAGCATGTCTTGGAGGTTTGCGAATCCATGCTAGCTCTTTTTGTCTGCATATTATTTATGTATATAGCCTTCATCAGTCTCTGTGGCTGAATAACTATTTTTGATCTTTAAATCTGCAGGTCTACTCTAGTCTGGCACCTATTATCCATATTGTCAATGTTGGAAATGCGGCAAGAGAATCCTATGCTAATGTCATTGTGAGTTCTTATTAGGTTCTTTCAATGCTGCACTCAGGTGCCCGAACTTTTCATTTTGTAGGGTAAAAAAAGTGAGAAGCAGTTGGGTTCTCTTTGGCCTTTCACATGCCTGGTTTTGCACAGCAAATGATCAATTTTAAGAAACATGTCTCTTTCATACGATTTTTATGTTAATAATCAATAACTGCATTTCATCTTTACTTCCATTGTGAATAAATAGAGTGAAATAGACAAGCGCCAAACCTATCTTAGTGAAGGAAGCTCTGGGGATTTTTAGACTTGTTTCTTACTAAAATAGTAGCCAGCTCATTAACTTCTTATTTCTTAAAATTGGAATTCGATCCATGAACTGGATGGTGCTAAATATTAGAAGACAAGATTTGATCCATCAACATACAAATTTATTGACGAGCTCAATTTACATGGTAGATCTTATGTAGATGTCTTTGGAGATGGTATTCACTTTGTTTTGCATTTAATTATTCTGGGTGCTTGAAAGTTGAAAGCAGCTACAATACCTTGTGTCACTTAATATTGGAATCTGGTGCTGAAATTCACCTTTTTCTAGATAATGGGAAAGTTTCCAGCCTATGCTGTTGTTAGAATTCGACAATTCGCCTACCTCTTTGTATTTTGAAAATCGTACAATGTTAGACATAATATCACTGTTTACAAAGTCTAAAAGTAATTACAATTTTACATCTTTCTGCAGGACATTCATGATGGATTAGATTTTTCACAGCATGAAGATGTTCAATATGCCTTTGGAATATTTTCTGTGAAATTTTCCTCTGATGGCCGGGAACTTGTTGCTGGCAGCATTGATGAATCAATATATGTCTACGACCTTCACGCAAACAAATTGACATTGCGTTTACCTGCTCATACAGTATGACAAATTGCTTACTTTCTTGGCTTACATAAGCCATCAATTCCTCTTATGCCATTTGTTGGATGTTGTTGGTGGAAAAAAGTAAAAGAATGCTAACTTCTATATGGATATTTTATGATGCACCCCACAGAGGGGACTAATATGTGTCTTGTTACAGCTACAGAAACCTCACTTATTTGCTCTACGGCTGTGGATTGTTACCATGTTGATAGTCTTTCTGTACTTCATACTTTTTCTGTTGGTTTATAGAATGATGTTGTCATTCATTTTTCATCTTTTCAGTCTGATGTCAACACAGTAGCATTTGCTGATGAAAGTGGCCATCTCATATATTCTGGAAGTGATGACACATTATGCAAGGTAGGTTACTGTTCTAAACTATGTAAACTTGTCTTCATTAACATATAAGATCGAATTATTTCTTAGATTTCTTCATCATACATTCATACTCGAACATACCCATTTCTAAGGCGTCTTTATTGGCACTCCATTTTCTTTCTAAGGAAAATTCAATTTTACTTCCCTCAAGTCATTTAGTTGTCTGGATAGCCCCTTAGGACTATCCACCAGAACAACTGAAACAGGGTCACTTTACAACCACCTAATGACATTTGTCCTTTTTTTTATTACTAGCAAATATGTCTGTGGGTTGCCACACGGTCGAAGGCCCCATACGGGTCGTGGCTGATTTTTTTTTCCTACGATGGGTTTTCTTTGACACGGATTTTGTTGTGTTTTCACGTTCTTATTGTATTCGAGTCCGTTTAGGTTACAATATAGTGTTGTTCAATTCTGATTATATGTGGTTTGGGTCCACCCGTCGGTGATGCTATTGGCCGAAATCAAAATTTCAGGTGGAAACGTTGCCTGATTTTGAAATAGGTAAAGATACACATATGTTACGAGTTGAAATTTTGTGGGATGATAGATGGCATCATGCCCTATGTTAGAAAATATTTTCATAACTATCAGTATAGGTTCAAGAGCACTTGAAACTGCTTTAACCCTCAATGTAGGAAAATGTTTGCTAATAGGAAACAAAAGAAGGAACTATTTTGTAACATGCTGCATGATGTTATCTACCATCACCAAAACTTAACATGCAACTTTCTCAAGGAGAAAAAAAAAGACTAATGTCATCAGGGTTGAAGTGTCCTCGTTTTAGCAGTCCGGAGGCTAATGTGAGCCAAAAAAAATATTTTAGGGGTTATATGGACCATAACCTTGATTCAGAATAGTTTGGAGGCTTTAACTCTTAATGATCAAATTAAACTAGTCTCTGAATTTAATTCAGGATAACTGATTCAGATGATGAAATCAGCACATCAAACCTGAAATATTTCTTTTGTGCCAGCGATTGTATATTCACCCTTCTGGGTTTTTCCGCAATCTGTTTCAGTGCTTTAGGGTTGAATCTTCTGAGGTTTCCCTGGGAACATATTAAGAAAATGTTTGATGTTCTAAATTCTGCTCATTTCATCAGTGCTACGGTATCTGATCTCTGTAGTCTGCAGGTCTGGGACAGACGTTGTTTGTCCACAGGACAAGCTGCCGGGGTTTTGACTGGACATTTGCATGGAATAACGCATATTGATAGTCGTGGAGATGGCCGGAGTTTCATATCCAATGGAAAAGACCAAGCAATCAAATTGTGGGACATTAGGAAAATGATGTCCAATGCTGATAGGTACTCTCAACAAATCGAAATACAAGTCCATCCCATTCTCACGCTTCTACCAGTATAAATTCATATACAACTTAAAGGAATGTTCTTGCCTCTTTTTCTGCTTTGCTTCTCTCTTCATCTTAAATACTCTGACTTATATTCATGCGTGTCCAAATGAACTTATATGTGGAATGAGAGTGAGTATGTGTTGATACTGATCTCAAATGTGTCTGATGTACATGAGGATCATGTGTTGTTGGGCCCAACACCAGGTCCTCAGCAGTGGCCAGTTTGCCGACTCTATTCTCTTATTGCAAAAAAGGTTGTTCGTATTTCGATTAATTGGCCATCTTACAGTGTGATACTAGTCTATTCTTCCGTGCAGTTGTGCAGATGGAGCCCCGTCTTGGGACTACAGATACTCAAGGTATCCAAAGCAGCTTAAACAATTAAAACATCCGCATGACCAGTCATTAGCTACATACCGGGGTCATTCAGTCCTCGGCACATTGATCCGTTGCTACTTTTCTCCTGCCTATAGGTAACCTTCTTCCCTTTATTCTGATATGAAACTCTGTTATACAAACAACCAATATGATTTCCTTTAGTTGTTATTTATCCATTTATGTATATCTAGGTGCTTACATCGTTGATGTATAATTTCTGTTTCTACAGCACCGGGCGAAAGTACATATATACAGGATCATATGATTCGAACGTTTACATCTATGATGTGGTATGTCTGATCTTGACACGCACTTAGTTTATATTATTATAGAAGTTGATCTCCCTGTGGCAATGTCTGTTCGAAGAAATCATGCCATTTTTTACGGTAGTGGATAAAGAACTTTCTTATACCCATTGGGAGAACCTGTGCATGATCTGACCAAAAAACAGAGCAAAAGTTGCTGATAATTGATAAGCAATGCCAACTGTTTGCGTATTTGGTTTTGAATTTCGTCGCTTCATGTTTCAGGTTAGCGGATCGCAAGTTGCGAAACTGAACGGGCATCAAATGGCGATTCGAGACTGTAGTTGGCACCCAATTGAGCCGACGCTTGTGAGCTCATCCTGGGACGGCCGGGTGGCCAAATGGACCAGTGCCCGTGACGAAGAGGCTTCCGATGTCGATTGGCCGAGTGAGCAGTGATCGGTAATGCTCGTGGTCTGCAGAAACATACGCAATCTTATACGGAAAAACTAAGCATAGCTCTTCAAGCAACAGAAAGATCACGTGTTGTAAATTGTAAATTCTGAACAGAAACCACCTTTGAGTGCCTAAGCACTATTGTGCATATGAAATAGTTTCATACTCTGAATAAAAGCTTTCTACCCTTCGGACGGAAATTGTGTTATCTTGGTTGTCGATGTAACGCAGAAATTGTACGATGCCCTCTTGATTATCGATGCTCCGCTGATTCTTTTTTTGTTAGATTGGTATGCGGAGGTTATCCTTTTTGTGAATGAAAATGTTTGGCTCTTGGAGCCCATCCTTTGTAAAAGAGGGAAAACTTAAAACGGTGTCGCGTAGCAATTTTTGCCAAACTTTGATCGGCCGATATTGTTGTGCTTTTGCAAAACGCATGTTCCAGGCGAAGCAAGTGCCAGCACCGAAGAAATCGAATCCCGTTCCAGATTTCCAGATCCACAAGCAACACAGATCTTGCAAACACGTACGACAGAGATTTCAAATACCTAGCCGCTACGACACAACACGATCTAGCCGGATCCGGCTACTTCTTGCCGGCGTTCTTGCCCGCGCCCTTGCCGCCCTTGGCGTCGCCGCCTCCCGCGGCCTGCGCCGCCTTCCTGGCCGCCTTCTCCTGCAGCGCCTTGGCGTCCCGCTCCCGCCGCTGCTCCGGCGTGAGCCCGTCGTCGCGCCCCTTGGCCACCGGCCGCCGCGCCTGCGCCCTCTGCCGGTCCCGCTCCCGCTGGTCGCCGCGTGCAGGCCCGCGCTCAGGTCAAGGACAACAGCAACATCATCCAAAACACACACCGATAGAGAACAGAAAGGATATAGAAAAAAAAAGATTCTACGAAGATCTACTGGTACTCCTAGCAAAGAGCAGCGATCGTCCTCGCAAGAATGGATTGAACAACTGAAAAAATAATAAGATAAAATAGAGAGAGAGAGAGAGAGAGAGAGAGAGAGAGAGAGAGAGAGAGAGATTATGCGCGGTGAAGGATATGAGTCATTGTGCTGACTTCTTTAAGCTGTAGTGAGACAAGAGAGAGGAGGGAGGAAGCGTCTAGAAGCAGGGGAGATCGTGAGGTCGAGACGGGGCGGGCCGTGATGGGGGAGGGGTGGGGATTTATGCAGCGTGAGAGGGAACCGTCTTGTTTCCGGAAGCGTCTCCGGGTTCCGGAACCTTCCGCGCGGGGCAAAAAGGTAAAATTAGGAGTACACGCGACGCGCGCGCGCCGACCGGCCGATTCTCCGCTGCGTGCGCTCGACGCGACTGAGCTCGAGTTCAGGTGCGAGCGTGGAAATACAAGAAACCGGAATATGATCCTTGCTGTCGCGCAACCATTTTCTATTGCTGGTGATAAGGTGAATCTTGGTCGAAATCTCTCCCCACCCAACAATGGTGCACATGATCGGATGGTCCTTCTCATTCCATCTCAAAATTTGCATCCCACCACCGAAAGAGAATTTGATAATCCATGAGTAAACTACGATAATGCATACTGCTGATGTTTTTCAGGGAATTTATATGTCATCACGAAAACTATCTCTCCTATGCTATTACTGTGTTCATAACACGTGGGGCCCTTAGTCACTGGCATACGAGGGACTAAAGTTTTATAGCCAATGTAGGACATTTTCCCATATTTTTACCAAAGTGTAAATAGGTTTATACATGCAGATTTACTACACTTCAGGTCAGTAATATCCTAATAGCCAATTGTCGAATTTACGAATGTTTCACACAGCAAAATGTTCCATCCGAGAAAAAATAGTCTACTAGCTAAATTTTGTCAATGTTCTGCTCAAGGAAAAAAAATATGTGGCTAATAAGTTTATGAAGGTCCCACTAGAGAGGAAAATGCTTGTTCTGTAAAAATATGCCTGCGGTCAAATATGTCAATGTTTCGAGTCCAATCCCTGATTTTCTATTGTCATTTACTTATTTCATTGAATAATTGCGTGGATGATTGAAAAGTGGATCCATTAATTTAGTTGTTTTCTCTTTTGTGTACATGTGCACCAGTAGAACGAAAGTTCCATTGTTCAAGCGTGGAACCTTTGATTTTGCCTACTTTCAAACTGAGGGCATGGTTCGTCGAAACTTGTATGTGTACATAATACATACTACACGCTGCTCACAAGAAAAAAAGAAGGGAGTAAGAGCATCCGTTTGCTCTATTTCCCTTAAGAAGGGTCTGCTGCCTTAGGTCCCATTTGGAGGGGCTCCCGCAGCGGCTCCGCCGGCAACTCCTGCGGGAGCTGCACCAAACGCCCACAGCGCTGAAGGGTTTCTGCTGCGCGCGCTGGAAGAGCCGGAGCTGTTTTGCTCAGGGCTCATGCGGAGCCAAAAAAAGCAAGCAGCAAGCTCCGTCGGCTCCAGCTCCGGCTCCACCTTTGCAAGGAGCTGTTAGTTGTGCTTGTGCATAAGAAGCTCAATATGTTTCATTAATCCATAGGAAATGGTAGAGGTTAGAAAATCAGCACATTTCATTCCCCCCAAAATGCACTAAAAAAAGAATGTGCCAAAATGGTCGGTGGTGCATGGTTGGCCCGGCATCAGCCGTGACATTTTGCTTGACGGGCCTTTAATACGACGGACAGCCCAGTTGTGTCCCGCTACACCCCCAGGCGTACACCGTGTGTACGTACACGCCTCAGCCGGGTCAGCCTTCAGCCCTTCACGCCATGACAGGAAAAATGAAAAGAAGATTCCAGGGGAGCCTGGCAATGGCATCATACCGGCTTCAGACCTTCAGTGCTAGTTGTTTTAGATCGTCATGAAAGACTTTGACCGATAATTATCGAATTAATATAATATATATGGGATACAAACTCATATTCCTAAGTACGTTTTGAAAACAACTCTAACATAAACTTGAGGAAATGTCCAATTTGCACTATCGAAAGTCCAATTTTCAACCTTTAACTACAAATCAGATAACGTAGTTCATCCAACTATCGAAACCATATAAATACGACCCTTTTGGGTGGTCTCAAAGGTGATTTTATATTAAAAAATTAAAAAAATGGTTAGATCTAAAAAATCAAAACTAATTCATTGTAAATCAGAAAAATATGAAACTACTACCAACTTTTTCTAAAAATATAACCTATATGTTGGTGCTCTATTTGAATCTTATTTATTCAAAAATAATAGGCATAACTACAAGCAAACACTTAATAGGTATGGAAAAATTGAATCTGAATAGCTGACGAGTAGAGTGCCAATAGATAGGTTACATTTTTAAAAAAATGCTGGCACCTATTTCGTATTTATTTTCAATTTGTAATGAATTAATTATGAATTTTTTTAATTTAAATTTGAATATTTTAAATTTTCACAAAATGAAAGACCACCTTTGAAACCACTCAAGTGATCGAATTTGCTTAGTTTTAATAGTTGGATGGTCTTCATTATCCGATTTTATTGTTGAAGGTTGAAAATTATATTTCTATGATAGTTCGAGGATGTAAACTAAACTTTTCTCTAAACTTTGAGTCACGAATACTACTTATTGATAGAGTGATATTGGTCAAAGCCCAAAGGGTTGTCCCAACGAAATAAATTAGCCCCTATATTTTGAAAAGAAGAGAGTATTTATTTGGCCAAGTTTTTTATCATTATGGGTGACAAACACATGCTCCTACCACAATAGGTTGAATGCAATCTATTCATGTAAGATCATGCGCATTATGATTTGAATTCTGGTGGGTCATGTCTCCGCTAGAGGTTATTGCGTAATTATAGCCATACTTTTGTGCAGCCAAGGAGCTCCTTCAATTCCTCGGCAAGGGTTCGGCTTAATTAGAGTCCGGGGTTGGGTTTAGGCCTCCAGAGCAAGATTAGAGGAAAAACCGTCGAGGGTCGGCAATCTTGGCCTGAGGCCTCGGCTACCCTAGCAATGGTGGCAGATGCGGGACAGGGTGGTGAGGTGGCTTTGAAGGCTCCCCGAGATGGCGGTGGATGATTGCCAATTGCTCAGATAGGGTAAGGTGGATATGAAAAATGAGCTATAACGACAGTGATATGAGGTGATCGTTGGAGGTACCCGTGAAGAGGTACCACAATGACAACGAGGGAATCAGGAAGGAATGAGAGAAGATATGTATGTTGGTTGGTAGGAGATCAAGATCAAAATAAAAGGCAGTGGGCGGGAATAACCCATCTCAGAATCCATTTTCTACTGTCGCGAAGCCTTCAACAAATTGATGTACAGAACAAGTTTATTGTCCAAGCTTTTATTCAAAACTAGACTGAAACAAGTACAAGCTAGCCTCCCTTCATCAATTCTCAGAGAGAGACATACATATACGAAGTAGACTTATTTATGTTCAATCGCATGGAAGGTTCAGATCTTATGAACAAGAATCTGAGCACCGTACTGGGGTCGGAGGTTGAGCATTAGCACTGGTGCATGAACATAGGATGGCGAGAGAACAAACGCAAACCGCTAAAGGATCATTGCAAGCTCCACCATCGCCTCAACCATGGCAAGATTCTTACCAACGCAGATTGAAGGACCAAGACTGAAGGGGAAGTACGCGCCGAGGCGATATCTCCTATTGTCAGCAAATCTTGATGGATTAAACTCGTCAGCATCGGTGCCCCAGACGTCGATGTCACGGTGAACGTCGATGATGGGGAACTCAAGCTGCATGCCAGCAGGGATGTCAAGTTCACCCAGCTTGACATCCCTAGTGGCAGTCCTGTTGACAACCACCGCTGAGGGATACAGCCTGAGTGTTTCCTTCAGAACCATGTGAACCTGAAAGATCTCATGCCAACATGGCGAAAGCATTGTTACTAGCTCATGAGAATCAAGCAAGCAAGGGGCAACAAAAAGGATATGAACAGAGATGTTAGTACAATATATAAGACTCACAATTTTGAGATTGCTCAGGTTTTCTGCGTTCGGCTGCTCAAGTTTCCCACACACCTGAAGAACTTCATCACGGGCCCTGTCTTGCCACTCTTGATTCTATGCAAGAAGAAGCGTAGCCCAAGTCAACAACAGAGCTGTTATTTCCTTCCCAGCAAAGTAGAGGGCCTTCATTCTGAGTTCGCTCTCTATTTTGCTCGCTGATAGCATTAGACCAAGCAAATTTTTTGCATCCTCGCACTTCCTTCCATTGATCTCGATCAACTTGCGCAACGAACTGTGCAATTCCAAGTTCAAGCTCCACCGCCTCCTGTTTTTCTTTGTTGGTACAAACCTGTGTAAGGAAAATGGTCCCATTAGCCTATTATTGTAATTTTGGTGATTCGGTGACAACATAGTTAACGAGACTAATAAGTTTGTAAGATTATATTTGTAGGATTTCTAGGTTCCATAGATAAAGTCCAATTATGTCCAAATTACATCCAAAACACTCAAAATATAGGTGTCCAAATGACAACCGAGGTGTTTTGGACAAGTACAACATGAAAACAAGCGTCAGATGATCCGACGGTATCAAGAATGAGCGGGTCGGAGCAATGCAGAATAGCAACGGCGATCAAGTGAACAAAAGCCTTCAGCACCCCGGATGAACCGACGCAGTACCGGGCGATCCGGTGCAGCTGCCAAGAGGCTTTGGTGCGAGCATGCTTTGATTACTCGGAGAGCATGTTAAGCAGCAGAAGACCTCGGGGAAAAAACTCTTTAGCGCCAGATGAATCGGCGGGCGTTGGATAAAGCGTAAGATGAAGCGTCGGTGCAACAATGCAAGCAAAAGTGGCTTTGGGCAGAAAGGGACAGATGGCTATGTGGCAAGGGGTACCGGATGATCTAATACCCACCTAAATAGAGCTTCGATTCATCCTACGCTAATGTACTTTTCCTAGCCGTTGGAACAACGACTATTTGAAGTTGTTGGGCTATTTATACCTCATTCAATCGTCCATTTGAGGTTGCTGGAGTCTAGAAGAAGCCCATACGCATTGAAGAAGATATCCAAGCCACCATAGTGCTTAGTGATCACATTCAAAGGCTAGCACAAGCTTTGAGAGTGTTAGTGCTACCTTAGGCCTAGAGAGAGTGAGAGAGCAGGGTGATGTTGTGTCAGACCCGGGCAAACGGGACTCTCCACGTGGCACACTTCTCCTAGGATACAGGGTGGGACATGGCCCATGCCTCACATCTGTTGTAACTACTCGTAATGCAGTAGGATTACTCGTAGAGTAGTGAAACTAGTCGGACTCAATAGGAAACTATCCGAGATGTATTCGGGTAGGACTCCTGGACTTGTACCCGACTAGGACTTCCATGTAAACCTGTCCCGTCAGACTATATAAGGGCGGACAGGCACCCCCTCGGGACAATCATCATCAAAGGCAACCCAAACCACACAGGACGTAGGGTATTACGCTCTCACGGCCCGATCCTGTTTAAAACTTTGCATTCCTTTGCACCTTCGAGTTCCAGATCTCGGCAACACCCTATCTACAAACTCACCACCTTGGGGGTATCCCTCGGTGGGCGTGGCGGTAAAACACCGACAGCTGGCGCGCCAGGTAGGGGTGGTCATCTAGCATCCACCGGAGAGTTCGATAGCATCCTTCAACTTCACCAGCGTTGTGCTCGACGAGGGCACGACTTTCATCTTTGGCTCCTGCATCTGCGTCGCCAACGGTTTGGGTGGCTTCAACAGCTACCTAGCCAACTCTAAGGAGCCGGAGGCCTCTTCACCAACTTCAAGCAGCGATCTAGACGACTTCATCGACAACCTCGACGACACGCTGGTCCCCAATCTGATCCAGCAGATCGAGAAGATGTCCGTTTTCAACGTGACTTCCACTCCTGACGCATCAAATCTATTCGGGTCGGATTCAAACCGATCCGTAAAGACCACACGATGTAAATCCCTCTCCGACTTGGAGGAGGATTTGGATCTGGTGCTCAAGATTAAGGACGTGGGCGCCACCGCTTGCCGGGAGGCCCCCGTTTTCGACATGTACTCAGACTCCGACGAAGAGTACTCCCCGTGTAGTACTACAACTTCAATCCAGATCCAGAAAGGACTCAGAGACGAGGGAGCCACCACTCGTTGGGCGGACCGTGCCTTTGAAAACCAGTCGCAACCTGACGGCCACATCGAATTCTTGTTGGGCAGCCATCTGGGTTTAACCATAACATCAACGCTGCAAGGACGCTTCGTGTACTGGAAGGGCTTTGAGCCCTCTGAACTACTCGATTACGAGTCCCGCCTTGTAGCCTTCACGCAGGAGCTACCCTTCCAGGAGGGTAGACCCCTCTCCCCCATTGCGGAAGAAGGTGAGAGTAGCACAAAGCTACTCGACTACAGCCTTAGGGCTAACCAGTCGCCGGATCATCAAGTCTGCATGGCCTCCCTTCACAACGCGGAGGAAGACGAGCTGGGCACCCAGTACGACAACGAACAACTCGTGGACTTCTCAGCCGACGAGCCCACAGTTGATGCCCCCCAAGATGAAGACGAGGAGCACCGGAGGATCTGGCGGGTAAAGAACGCCAAGCGCGCTCAACACAGGCGTAACGCACGGAATCGCGCTCGCGAACCAAGGGATCTCAACAACGCTTTTGCAGCAGTCGCGGATCGCGAGTACCGTACACCGATTGCCGCCATCGCAGAAGCAGCAGTCCTAGTTCAACAACTCCCATCTAATCCCCAGATATAAAGGTTGCAGTACCTGACCCAGCGCGCGCTTGTGCAATTCGATGGGCAACACCCAGCGCTTTCCACTCGGAATCAGCTCTCGAGGTATGAACAACACGGCGATACCGCGCTGGTCAGTCGCACCCCTGGAGGAAGGCCCGGGAGCCGGAGGAACGACAACCGCCAGCGCAACGAGGGCCACCCGTCCGCGCGTGGCAACAATGAACAAGAAGTACAACAACCCACTCGCAACCAACGCGGTGCAAGGCATCAAGGCCAAGATCCAGTCGAGGCCAACCTCCATGACGCTCCCACGGTCGACCTCAGGCAGAAGATCAATGAAGGCCGCGATGCGCGGCTTTTCATTGAAGCGAGGACATAGGACCGTACCGGCAGGCACTACGACGACGATGACAGCGACCGCTTCCCCGCCTTCACCACCAACATCACCGACAAGTCCTATCCAAAGGACTTCAAACCAATCGGAATCCCCAAGTATGACGGTAAGCAGGACCCACGCCAGTGGATTCGTTGCTACTCTGTCGCCATTGAAGTTTCAGGGGGCTCCAACTCTATGAAAGCTCTTTACTTGCCGGTGGCTCTGGAGTCCGCGCCCCTCACGTGGCTTGAAAGCCTCAAGCCAAACTCCATCGACTCGTGGGAGGACCTCAAGCGGACCTTCATCGACAACTTTCAGGGATCCATCATCAAGGCGGGCACTCGCCACGACTTGTCCCAGGTGAAGCAGGAGATAAACGAGACCCTAAGGTCCTACACACGGCGTTTCTTCGAGATGCGTGCCACCATCGCCAACATCACAGATGAGGACGTCATCCGTTGCTTCCAAAATGGCCTCTTCTTGAAGAGCACGTACCACGACTTCGGGCGCAACCGCCCGACTACTACCGTGGAGCTGCGGGACATGATGGCACGGTGGGCTGACCAGGAGGACGAAGAGAATGACCGATTCCCCAGACGCAACCACGACAAGCAAGGCGCTGGCAACGACCACTTTGACAAAACCCAGCAGAACCACCCGGGGAATACCCGAAAGCGCAAGCCAGACAATGAAGTCGCGGCTGTCGAGCGCAACCCGCGCGGCAAGAAGTCGGGGAACAACGACTCGGAATACGAGAAGGTCATGCACAAACAATGCCCGATACACCCAAAATCGCGGCACGCGCTCTTCGAGTGCGTCACCATCCGCCAATCACTCAATGCACTACCCCTCCCTCAAGCAGGAAAGCAAAAGGACAAGGAGGATGATGAAGGAGGTGACAAGTCGGGGGCTCAAGACTTTCAGGATCCGAAGAACATCGTCAACGTCATCTTCGGTGGAGACGGCGGATTCCCCACCAAGCGCGCACAAAAGCTAACCCTGCGCGAAATACTCTCTGTGGAGCCAGCCACGACAAGGCCTCTGAGATACAGCGAGGTCCCGATCTTCTTCTCCAGGGATGATCAATGGACCAGCTTCTCCGAGCCGGGAAAATGCCCGCTCGTCCTAGACCCTGTCGTGGCGGTTTCACAGCTCACCCGAGTACTCATCGACGGCGGGAGCGGTCTTAACCTGCTCTTCGCGAGTACTCTCAAGAAGATGGGACTGGACATCTCTAAGATGCTCACTCCCAGCAAAGCTTCCTTCTACAGCATCGTCCCGGGTAACGCGGCTACACCACTCGGGTCAGTGGTCCTGCCAGTCACCTTTGGGACAAACGACAACTATCGCACCGAGTACATCAAGTTCGAGGTGGCAGATTTTGACTCGTCGTACCATGGCATCCTTGGCAGACCGGCACTAGCCAAATTCATGGTCGTGCCCTACTATGTCTACCTGCTTTTAAGATGCCAGGCAAGACAGGCGTACTCACGCTCCATGGCGACCTGAAGAAGTCGTACGACTGCGACCAAGAGGCGATCGAGTACCTCATGACTTCACGTGTGCCAGAGCCGTCTGCAAAAGTACTCGCGGCCAAGCTGAAGCTGACCAATATAGAGATGGAGATCTCCAACCAGCGGCGAAGCCAGTCGAGGTTTAAACCTAACCCCGGAAACGTCAGCATCAAGACCATCCAGCTGCAAGAAGGCGACTCGTCCAAGACCGCTTTGATCGGGGGCGGCTTAGGCGACAAATAGGAAACGCGCTCATCAACTTCCTTAGGGCTAACCGGGACATATTCGCGTGGAAACCAGCGGATATGCCAGGGGTGCCCAAGGAGTTGATTGAGCATTGCCTAAAAGTTGACTCTAAAGCCACTCCGAAGAAGCAACAACTACGACGCTTCGCCCCCGACAAGAGGGAGGCCATCAAGAAGGAGCTAGCAAAACTACTCACGGTTGGTTTTATTAAAGAAGTATACCACCCCGAGTGGTTAGCTAACCCTGTACCTATACTAAAAAAGAATAATAATGAATGGAGGATGTGTGTGGATTATACTGATCTCAACAAACACTGCCCGAAGAACCCCTTCGCGCTCCCACGCATCGACCAAGTCATCGACTCCACGACGGCTGCGCCTTGCTCTCCTTCCTCGACTGCTACTCGGGCTATCATCAGATAGCTCTGAAGGAGGAAGAGTAGATCAAAACGGCGTTCATCACCCCTTTTGGAGCATATGCTTATACTACAATGTCTTTCGGGTGGAAGAATGCAGGAGCCACTTATCAACAGGCCATCCAACTATGCCTTGCGGATCAACTACACCGCAACGCGTAAGCTTACGTTTATGATGTGGTCATCAAGAGCAAATCCCACGACGAGTTTATCACTGATCTCGAGGAGACTTTCAACAGTTTGCGATGGTTTCGATGGAAGCTCAACCCGACAAAGTGCATCTTTGGCGTGCCTCAAGGCAAACTACTCGGATTCATTGTCAGTCACCGCGGGATCAAAGCAAATCCAGAGAAGATTAATGCCATCACAGCCATGGATGCTCCAAAGACGATCAAGGACGTCCAAAAGCTCACTGGCTGCATGGCAGCTCTGAATCGATTCATCTCCCGACTTGGAGAACGGGGTTTACCCTTCTTCAAATTGCTCAAGCTCCACGACAAGTTCAAGTGGACGGAGGAGGCAAACCAGGCGCTACAAGATCTCAAGCACCACTTTCAGTCGCCACCCATCCCGACGGCTCCTCGACCAGGCGAGAATCTGCTACTCTACATAGCCGCGACTACTCACGTCGTCAGTACGGCAATCGTGGTGGAACGACAGGAAGAAGGACACGCTTCGGGGTGCAGCGACCAGTCTACTTTGTCAGCGAAGTCCTCTTTGAATCTAAGGTTCGTTACCCAACGATTCAGAAAATACTTTACGGTATGCTCATCACTTCTAGAAAGCTTCGCCACTACTTCGATGCATACAACATCCTGGTGATCTCTGACTTCCCATTGGCGGGCATCCTCCACAACCGGGATGCTACAGGACGTATCTCCAAGTGGGTAGTGGAATTGGGAGCCCTTACACTCGACTTCAAGCCCCGAACAGCCATCAAGTCGCAAGCACTAGTCGATTTCATGGCGGAGTGGCGAGAAAACCAAGTGGAAGCCCCAACCAACTAGTCGGAGCATTGGGTCATGTACTTTGACGGCTGACTCAAGCTTGGTGGCGGTGGTGTGGGAGTAATTTTCATCAGCCCGAGACGAGAATAGCTCAAGTACGTGTTTCAAATACTGTTCGAGGTCTCCAACAATGAGGCCGAGTACGAGGCATTGTTGCACGGGCTACGCTTGGCAATCTCCTTGGGCATCAAGCGACTACTCGTCTATAGCGACTCCTTACTGGTGGTTCAACAAGTCAACAAGGAGTGGGACATCAACAAGGATACCATGGACGCCGGAAATACGCAAGCTCGAGAAAATGTTCTCGGTGCTGGAAATTCACCATGTGGTTCGCGACAACAATGTGGGCGCGGACATGCTCTCCAAGCTAGGTTCTGATCGAGCTAACGTCCCACTGGGAGTTTTCATTCACGAGTTGCATCTCCCTTCCATCAGGGCACCAGACTCAAGTTCCATCGCTTAGGGTCCCAAGTAACCCGATCGAGAGGTCTTGATGATCGAGGTCGACTAGAGGGTGGCCTTCATCGACTACATCCAGGAGCACAAACTACCCCACGGCGTCGACCCTAAAAGCGCTGAAGCTACTTGCATCCTACGGCGCAACAAAGGGTATGTTCTAGTCGGGGGTAACCTGTACAAGCGTGGATCAGCATTAGACATACTCATGAAGTATGTTAGCACGGAGGAGGGCAAAGAGATACTCCAAGAGATTCACGAAAGCAAGTGCAGGAACCACGTGGCTTCTCGCACACTAGTCGGCAAGGCGTTTCGATCTGGTTTCTACTGGCCGATTGGTTTGGCAGATGCCGAAGCACTCGTTCGCCGGTGTACCAACTGTCAATTCTTTGGCAAACAGCCTCATATTCCGGCTCATAACCTCATCACCATACCACCTTCATGGTCATTTGCGTGTTGGGGCCTTGACATGATAGGGCCTTTCACAACTGCGCCAGGAGGTTTCACACACGTGTTGGTGGCCATCGACAAGTTTACAAAGTGGATAGAGTACAAACCAATCGCAACGCTCACGACAGATCGAGTGGTTACTTTCATCTGCGACATCTTACACCGCTTTGGCTTCCCCAACACCATTATCACTGATTTGGGATCCAATTTCCACTCGCATCAGTTCTAGAATTTCTGTGAGCACAGCTCCATTGAAGTCAAATATGTTTCGGTGGCTCATCCGCGGGCCAATGGCCAGGTTGAGCGCGCCAACGGCTTGATTCTTGATGGACTGAAGAAAAGACTCTATGACAAGAACAACAAAAAGGGAGGCAAATGGATCAATGAGATCTCATCAGTAGTTTTTGGGCTTCGCACACAACCAAGCAAAGCCACAGGCCAGTCATCTTTCTTTCTTGTATACGGGTCTGAAGCCATACTACCAGCTGACATGATGTGGAAGTCTCCACGACTGGAGACGTTTGAAGAAGGCGAGGCTGAAACTGCAAGACATCTTGAACTTGATTCTACCGAGGAAATCCGATACAATGCATTGTTGCAGTCGGCCCGCTACTTACAAGGAGTTCGTTGTTACCACGACAGGAATGTTCAACGACGCTCTTTCAACGTTGGAGATATGGTTCTTCGACGAATCCAGGATGACACTGGTCTACACAAGCTTAACTCACGATGGGAGGGACCTTTCATTGTGCACAAGGTTACATGACCTGTATCCTATCGCTTATAGTACCCGGATGGCCTGGAGGTACCAAATTCTTGAAATATTGAACATCTACGTCGGTTTCATCCATGATCAACTGGGGATATCTTCTATTGGTGCCTGGAGATTTATACTTCCAGTACAACTCCGTTTACCGGTTTACGACTGGTACTACGCGCAAGTTTACTGAAGGGGCCTCGCTCCCATACTCCCAGTACCTAATTATTAGTCTCCGATTAGTCTCTTGGGTTCCTGAAGAGCATTTTGTGCTCATACTTCCAGTACAACTCCGTTTTATCTGTTTGCGACTGGTACTACGCGCAAGTTTACTGAAGGGGCCTCGCTCCCATATTTCCAGTAACATATTACTTATTTTCGGCTTGTACACTATGTTATTGAAGGGGCCTCGCTCCCATGATAAGAATTTTTTCAGTTTACAACTAGTTCTGTTCATGTACGACTACTTCGACTACTTGTCTTGACTACAATTCTAGTCCGGAACGACCCCAACAAGATGCCTTCATCGACTGCTTGAGCACCAGCAGCTACTGGCTCCATGCCTGGACTCGGGGGCTGGCGCCACCGGTCGGATACACCTACTTTATGACTATCATCTGGCCCCTGGCTCGAGGGCTTGCTGCGACAAGGCACTCAACGTGCCTCAAAAGACACCTCTCATGCTTACATTCTTGACGCTGAACAATTACTCAACAATGCCCGATCCAAGAGGCTCTTTAAGAATTGTTTTGGGTATATGCTTGATAACCATTATTTCAGGGATTTTATCCCGAAATAAGGGGTTTTTTCAATTTATTATCCAGAGGACTTATTTAGTCATTGGCTCAGGGCACAAAGATTGGTTTGAGAGGTAATTTTGGGTGTTTGTTGGGGATGTTATTTGTTTCACCATTTTTTCAGGGAACTCATCCCGAAAAAAGAGGTTTTCAAATTTACTACACCAATTTGCCCATGTTTACCATCAAATATTTGCCGTCATATATTGCATGCCACGACTCTTTGGATCCTAGACTCCAAATCTTGAGGATTTGGATTCAAGGCTCGGGGGCTGCGGGACACGTGTCATCAACGACTTATTTTTTAAATCTGTTGAAAGATAAGGACAAAAGACTCAAGTTTAAATTGACCCTCAGCCTGATTCTACGAGTCAACCTAAGGCTCGGGGCTACTCCATATGGAGTGCGAGTTTAATCGCACCCCATATAAAGAAGACTGGGCAACTACCCGGGGCATGAGCACCTCACAGCCTCGATGCAGCCACGGAAGTATTCGAAGACGCCTTCAGAAGTACTCGGACGCCTGCAGTACTCGGCTATGAAGAGCTCGGGGGCTTGTCAGACCCGGGCACACGGGACTCTCCACATGGCACACTTCTCCTAGGATACGAGGTGGGACATGGCCCACGCCTCACATCTGTTGTAACTACTCGTAACGCAGTAGGATTACTCGTGGAGTAGTGAAACTAGTCGGACTCGGTATGAAACTACCCGAGATGTACTCGGGTAGGACTCATCGGCTTGTACCCGACTAGGACTTCCATGTAAACCTGTCCCCCAGACTATATAAGGGCGGACAGGCACCCCCTCGGGACAATCATCATCAAAGGCAACCCAAACCACACAGGACGTAGGGTATTACGCTCTCGCAGCCCGAACCTGTCTAAAACCTTGCGTTCCTTTGCACCTTCGAGTTCCGGATCTCGGCGACACCCTACCTACAAACTCACCACCTTGGGGGTATCCCTCGGTGGGCGTAGCGGTAAAACACCGACATGTTGCCTTGTGTTTGGTTCTAGAGTGAACCGCCATTGTAATCTTGGTGTGCCGGCCCCATGGAATTTTGGTGGCTCGGCGGCAAGTTATCGACCCTCCGTTTTGTTGTGGAGCAGTGATGACGGCTTCATGCGGGGATGAGAAGGTCCCTGCTTCGTGGGAAGATTTGTAGTGAAGATGGCATCAATATGATCGGGGCAAGAGATGGTGAGGATTAACTTTGTAGTAAGATCTTCATCCGGAAGGGCTTGGTCAGTGGCGAGATCAAGATTTCAATCGGAAGAGACTTGGTGAATCGGCCGGGAACCTAGGGTGGGCCGGGTGGGCCGCCCTAAGAATCGGCCCAAAGAGCAAGTTCACCGGGATCTTAGCCTTGCTATAACGCACTAACTGCAGACTGACAGACTCACGTTGCGATTCGCGAGACTGCGAGCGACCAGCGCTAGGCTTTTTTGGGGTAGGAGGGCGCCGGCGTGGAGCAGGGCTAGCGATGGCGAGCTAGCTAGCTAGGGTGGGAGGCTGGAGCGTTGCTGTGACCAACGAGCTTCGACAACGCCGACGTGGTGGATCAATTCTGGCGGGCGGCGACGGGCGCAAGCAGGCCAGTGCGATGCGCGGTGCCGCAGCGGTGTCCATGGCGGCTCGGCCGGCCGTCGGTGCACTCGCCACTGTAGTTGCGAGGGCTGCCAGCGGCTAGACACCATTGGCACTTCAATTTGCATTTTAATTTGCAAGCATCAAGGAACCAATTAACAAGCTATAGCAAGCCGGCTGGAGAGCTGTATGTTATATTATTTTTTTTAACTACAATTTTTTTAAAACGAACCGGCTGGAGAGCTGTCTGTTATATTAATTAGAAGAAGAAAAATTAAAGAAGATTAGAGATACAAAACGATGCTACCTACTCACGCCGCAAGAGAAAGAGAGGATAAAACTTTACACTCAACACTTAAACTTTGCTCACTAAACTAGCGTGCTTTGCTCCAGCAAGACTCCAAGTCGAAATTTCTTCTTTGATCTTTGTTGTGACCATGAAAGAAGGTGCCTCTGAGCGATCGAAAATTCGTGCATTATGCTCTTTCCAAATCTCCTAGCAGATAAGGATGATTAGAGATCTAATCCCTTTTCACGAAACTCCCGTTGTCCTTGCTAGTGCCGTCCACCGGGCGTGGACTGACTCTGCTGGCTCCCAGTTGGCACGAAGCAGTGGTGGTGTCGCTAGCCAGCTAGCTAGCTCCGTCCAAATAAGCCTCGTAAATCTATACTTAAAGATGAGATGGTTTCCGGCCTCAGGTGCTCTTGGGCCCAGCGAGCACATCGGGTTGTGAGGCCAGCCTTTCGAGTGCAGTCTGTCAGCCGTCCAAAATCTAATTTTGAATAGCTAGCTAGCTGAAAAATTTGCACTTCGAAGGTGCCCAGACTGTCCAGATGATTTCACTGAAGTTTATACTATTGGCACCAAGGAATAAGTACCTTCTTATCGCTGAAGAAAAAGGAGGGACGGGAGACCCTTTGGTTACTGTTACTGATTTGCTAATACGCTGCAGGAATACTGTGTTGGCGCGTGTCATGCAGTAGCAGCCGTCGCTGCACGTACTGCCCACGCTGTTGCACAACGCTAGCTTGGTCGCACCTACTCTTTCCCCTCCCCACGTATACCTATGGGGCCATGTTCTTGTGCCTCCAAAAAATGTATCCCGCACGTATACCGTGGGGCCACGTTTGTGCCTCAAAAAAATTCATCTCCAAGTTTAGGGCCAACAAAATTACAAGATGACAAATATATTCATATGAACAGCTAACACTACTAGAAATAGTCCGGATTCCTAACCTCCTTTAGTCCCATGTGTAGAAATTGGAACTAGAAATCCGGAACCAAAGATCCGGATCATTTGTTCCGGTTGCGATACCCGGGACTAAAGGGCATGCTCAAAGAAAAAATATTCCGCATCTAGGAAAAATGCAATTCTTTGTTTGAAAAAATTCCTACAAAGAGTGCAATTCTAGAGGTTGGATCTCAACTATCTACCAATTAAGTGGTCAGATTTGATTTGAATGCTAAAACTAACCGCATGTGGCAAATAAATGAAGGTACAATATCTGAATTGCACTTTTCATAGGATGAAGGGAGTATGTTCTCTGGTATTTTGATTACAAATAGCAAGTGATCCATAAGACGGAAAAAATAAAGAGAACCAAAAGCAGCACATACGGCTACAACATGTGAGGCGGGTATATTGCCGTAGCAGGTGTACGGGCTGGACGAAGCGCGCCGGCCCTCGTAGTTGTGCATGGTATGCTGAGGTTGCGGAGTATTGCTTGGATTCAGTTAGCTTCCAAATAATTTTGCATCTAGTTCTAGATTAGTAGGAAATAATAAGGGAATTGCAGGATTGTTTGCTTATTTGAATATTATTAGTGTACGAGCTTCATTTGATTCAAATTTCATACATAATCGTGGATTTTAAGATGTTTGTAACACTTTATTAAGCTATTGTGAATTTTTTTCTATATTGGATGACCCTAGCTTCGAATCCTATATTCGCCACTGTGTGGTCGTACGTTTTCCCTCTCTGCGATGTGATGTTTGAAAACTAAGCTTCAAAAAGGAAAGAGGCGACCTCACCTGAAGCCAGGAACATAAACTGTCCTCATTGCAAGAGCAACAAGTTTCATCTGCTCTTCTTGCAACTGAAAAATCCGATTCCCCTCATTATAGCTACTTCTAAATGCCACACGGGAAATGACATCTGCGCTCAAAGTGTGGAATCCTTCATAGACATCTACCTCAAACTCGGTGCGGCTTTCACATTGATCCTCCCATCTATCCAGCATGGACGAGGTGCTGGCTGCTATCTCTGGTATCCAAGCCTGCAAAAGGGTAAAGATTATTGCTGAGATAGCGAAATTACCAAGCAATGCTCACGTTTCAAGTTAAATTCAAGGATTGCACTGTCAGCTCGTCACCTTGACCCTCTCCATGTAGAACGCCGGCGCGATCACGCGGCGGTGGCGCGCCCACTTCTCCCCGGAGAGCCCTGGCAGCCCCTGGCCGAAGAGCTGCCGCGCGAGCGGGTTGCCACCGCCGGAGCCGGACTTGTCGAAGGCCTCGCTAGTGTCGGCCATCATCACCGCCTTCACGACCACCGGGTCGGAGACCACCAGCCGCGGCCGCGTCCCGAACCAGTACACGAACGGGCGGCCGTACCGCGCCGCCCACTCGTGGTAGTGCGGCACGACGCGGGCGGCGACGGCGGCGTCGTGGGACGGGGCGAGGGCCGGCGCGGACCGTGCGGCCTCCAGCATTGCGCGGAACTCGGGCGCGTTGCCTGAGAGCAGGCGGCGCGGGGGCCCCAGGATGCCCTGCCGCCGGAAGCAGTACAGCAGGCGGGACCCACAGGTAGCAGTACAGCAGGCGGGTCAGGACCGCGCACGCCGCCGCGGCGAGAAGCAGGAAGAGGAGCGCAGACATGGCTCGCTCTACTGCTCTGCTTCTCGGCGGCACCTGGGTTTGGCTATTGGCTCCGACGGAGGAGACTCTTGGAGCACGAGCACGAGCACCGACCACGAGTCCGCGAGGGCGGTTCTGTCTGCTCAGATGCAGCCTGCGCTGCGCGCCGTGCTACATCGATCTCATTTTCAGGGTCATTTGATTCTGCTCATGTGTGTCTCCAACTCGTGATTGCCTTGCCTGGTTTAAAGCTGCATAGAAAACTGACGGTGCGAGATACGAATCAAGGAAGATATTCGTTCTCAAATTAACAATGTTAGGCACGTGAAAACCATTTCTTTACTGCACACGGGCCGACGATTTCAAATTATTTCTTGGTTCTCATCAATCATCCAATTTGACGTGATAATTATATTTGTAGTTCATTCAATTCCCAACATATATGGCTGTGACATTAATGTCTACCAGTTGGTAACTTAAGGTCTTTTTGGAGCACTCCAACTCCGGAAAAATAACTCCACTCCACCAACTCTGGCCCTGTTTGGCATAGCTCCACTCCACAACTCCAGCGACTCCAGAAAAAAAAATAGTCAAACACCCCAACTCCAAAACTCTATGGAGCTGCCAACTCCATGGAGCTGTAGTGCAAATGGGGGTGGAGTTTTGGAGCACCTCTTTTGCTGCTCCAAAACCCCCACTTTTGAACCTCCTCGTGGAGTTCGTGGGTAATTACCCACCACTGCCATCGATTACACAGAAAAACGGTTCGTTTTCTTTTATTTCTCCCCTCCCGAACGAGTACGCCGCGCCTCCCTCCCCTCGCGAGACTCTCCGCCGCCGCCAGGTCCCCTGGGCGCCGCCTAGCGCCGGCCCTCCTCCACCGAGCGCCGGCCGGCCGTTCCTCCCCCAGCCGCGCCGGGATCCCTGCAGGCCGCCGCCCCTCCCTGCTCCCTGGAGACCGCCGCACCTTCCCTGCTCCCTGCAGGCCGCCGCACCTTCCCTGCTCCCTGTAGGCCGCCGCATTCGTTCACTTCTTCCTCATTGTCTCCTGGCCAGGCAGCCAGGGTTTCCGAGCCCCGTGCCTGACACGCCACCGGGGAGACGGGCGACGCTCACCTCAGGCTGGGAAGGCGGCTGTGGGCGGCGCCCACTCCTCGCAGCTAGGACGAGCGCCGATGGTGGTGGGGCGTGGGGTGAGGGTAGGTGGGGAAGGAAGCTAGGATGTGGGGAAGGTCCTGGCGACAACGATTTGTTTTTTGTGGAGGGAGGCCGGAGGTGAAGCCCAAGGACTTGGGCGGAGAGCTCCGACGGCCACTCTGTTCAGCTAAGGAAGAAGAACAGAGAAAAAAAAGAGAGGGAGGAGGAGCTGGGCGTCATGCGAGGCTAAGCATGAGGAGCGAACGAACCCGGCTGGGAAGGCGTCTAGGTGAAAGGTGCAGCGGGTACAGGCGAGCTTGCACGGCCACAGGCGGAGCTGGGCGGTGGCCGGAGTCCGACGGCCGTGTGGTGCTAAAGCTCTCTGCCCGGTCAGGAAGAAGGTCGATTCAGTTCAGCAAGATCAACGAGTTCAACTCGATTTTTCTCAAGATTTTATATTCAAGTTCGTCTAAAAGTTAAACTAGGAACTTAGATGGATGATAGGGCTGCAGTTCTTGTATTTAAAGTTTTGTGATTCGAGCAAAGGATTTGGAGATCAGGACAGTCAAAGTCCGGCCGATGCAACGAGTTTGGTTCACGTTTCAGAGTTAATTGCCGCCTGAACCTGCAACTTTCTTTAGATTTCTCCCTCGATTTCAAACAGGGTCTCATCAAAAAGTTTAACTGCAGTTTATAAAGGGTGGATAGGGCTCTAAATTTTGTACTTCATATTTGTTGATTTCATATTTGTTGATTTGAAGCACGGATTGGAAGACCAACCAGTTCAAAGTCGGGTCCAAAACCACAACAAAGAAACTTTCGGAGTTTTCAGACTTGCCGTGACATTACTCAATTTTCATCACTTTCAGAACACTCAAAATTCGAGTCCCTGATCCACATCACCATCAACATAAAGGAGAAAACAAGGGCTATAAGATTTATATTCAACGTTAGGTGAATAGATTCGTGACTAAAAAGGAAAACTGGGTTAAACCTTGGTCCAATCCACAGGTTCAACAAGGTTCAGACTACAGATTTTTGTGTTTTCCACAAACTTTGACCAAACTTTGGAAAGCTTCAAACTTCAAAACTTTGATCCCACGACACCAACAATGTGTAAACCAAGGTAAAAGTTTTAAACACTAGTTTAGATTTTGGTAAGTATGCAGGTAAAAATAAAAGTTAACAGCATCTGAACTTGAGGATTCGGGCAAAAACAGCATCTGACACAAGGTGGCCCTTATTTTAGAACTATGAACATATTTTGAAATTTTGGAACATGTAATTTTGAACTTCACTGCATGTACTTTCATTTCATATTTGTGATAAGTAGTTCAGGTCGAACCAGGGGTAAGAAAGGCAATCTACCCTCAAACTCCTCTTTTCTGGAGCGGGAGACACCCTTCCAGCCAAACACCCTCATCAGACAGCTCCAACTCCACCCAGAGCTGGCTCCACTTGGAGTTCTGGAGTGGAGCAGCTCCACTCGAAGTTGGAGTCATGCCAAACAGGGCCTCTATATTTTTCAGCTCCACTCCACGAACTTCAGGAAAATAAAAAGTTGTTTTATTGTTTTGCTGATTGGCTGACTCCAGCTCAGAGACTTTGGAAGGAATAGTCTTTTTTTCTTTTTCTTTTTTCTGCGTACTCGCGCTACAGTATTTTCTGGCGCGCTACAGTACCAACCTGGGTTGAACACTGAAACGCCTGCTGCCACCTGTGGGAAGGAAATGTAAGACCTTCTTCATAGGATCATGTCTTGGGCTCGGCGGATTTGATGTCACCAGTTTACTCAATGAGTTGTCGATTATTTAAGAAAAAGTACCCATCTTCTGGAACATGTAATGGTTCCCATTAAATTCTAGGTGACCGATTACAAGTGAAGTCGGATAGGAACACTCAAATACGAAAGAAATTGGAAAGGAAAGACTGGAGGAAACCTTTCTCTTTACCAAGACAAACCGGTGTTGTGTGCTTGTTGCATGACGTGATTGAAGCTTCAGGAACTAGGGGGATCCATATAGCCAATGCAGCCGCAATCCAGTATCCTCACGTCTCACGTATATCCTCCCCATCATTACTTGGTTACTCGTCGTAGGCTCATGGGCGGCGGCCCACCAGGAGATCATCTCCATCGACAGCGGCACGCTGTCCCGCCTCAAGCGCGGGCTGTCCACGGCCGGCACCAGGCACGCGGCCTCCTGGCTGGCCGCGGCTGCGCCTAGCCCCCTGGCTGGCCTCAAGGGCGCTAGGGTCGGCCGGGGCCGACGGGATGAAGGGGGTTCGGCCCCTAGGAAGAAGCAAGTGTTGTAATTTGCCATGGATTTGAAGAAATTGTGAGAAAGAAGAAAAAAATAGAGGGAATTTACAAGGAATTACTCCATAATACATAGATGAGAAGGGAGACCATCTTCAGTAGGACCCATTTTGCTTGAGGGCAGAGGCCGCTGGCGACGTCTCCCTGGAGGATCGGGCGCTAGGGTTCACGGGATAGGGGTGGCGGCGGGTGCTGAGGAAGAAGAAGGGGGGCACAGGGAGAAGAACATACGGTTTTTATTTTCATGAAGAGGTACCTTGTGTAACTAGTGGCAATGATGGATAATTTTACCCGAATGTCTATAACTAGTGTTTTTGAAGCACCCCTTGAGGAGCTCCATAAAAAACATGGAGTTGGCCCCCAACTTCAAATTTTTTTGTGGAGTTTCCAGATCTGAAGTTTCTGAAGCTAGACGTGTTTGGGAGTTTGTGGATCGGAGTTAGAAAAATTGGAGTGAAGCTCTTCCAAACATGCCCTTAAAGTTATTGGATTTTCAATTTCCAAATCGGAGCTTGCATTACCTGGCAGTTGAATAAAGTTGAGAAGCAGACTTCCACGGATGAAAAGGAAACCAAGTGAGCGTAGTAGCTCAGCTTACCACAAGGTGCAGGTGTTTCGTACACCGGCCAGTGATTATGCGTCGCGCTTCTCCTTAGCTCGATGGTTAACACTTAAATACAAATAATTTATACTAGTTCGGACGAATATCATCCAGTCCACGCTTGAGTTTGTTTTCCTTGCTTTTGAATGTTAGGGTGCATACGAGGGGGTGCTTGATATGAGAGTGTGGGTCGAGAGAGAGTAAAGAGAAAGTAGGGGTCCTACAGCCCCTGGTGGTCGGCTACCCATGGGTGTGGTCAGGGGCTTCACACGTGTCCGGGTCAGGGGTCCTTCGGTATGGTCCTGTGGCACGTCGTGTCATGACGCCCCGCATAGTGCATCGGGTCAGCCATAGTGCAGGTACGGCCTTGGTCATGTCTGCCAACTCCCGTTGCAGGGAATGGCCCAGTAGTTACTGTGGTACGGATCATCTTAGTTGGTGGTGGCGTGCCCTACAGTCTTCGTGGATCGGCTGGGTCAACCTGACCACCAATCATATGGTCGGGGCCAATCCCCGTGCTGATAGCCCGAGTGGTGCGGCGTGTGCCTTAGCCCCGTGTTCGTCCAGGGACGGCGACCTAGTACAGCTTGCCTCGTCGTGAGACGGGACTGCTCAGATCCAACTCCTGATTTGTTATGCTACCGTAAATATTCACTGATGATGGGTTAATTAAACATAATAGATTTCATATCGTGAATTAGTTTTAATTTATATAATTAGTTTTATAATTAGTCTATATTTAATACTTCTAATTAGTGTTCAAACATCTAATTTGATGGAACTAAAGTTTAGTCACCCGAATCCAAACATAAGCTATAATCGTTGTACCTTGCAGGTGGCCGCCGTCCACTCGAAGCTGCTGTTGGTCAGACGCCGCCATGCCACCAGCCCGGAACGAGATCCTCTAACATAGTTGAAATCACGTCCGAGCGACGTTCAACGTGCATCGTCGTTCTTTTGGCATCCAACGGTGGCATCAGTGAAAGGAGTAGAATTCACCGTTCGGCCCTAAAGCACACGATGTCAAGACTACTCAGTTCGGCCCATTTGCAAACCTCTCGCCTCATCGCCATGGCCGCCGCCTGCTGGCCGCGCCGCATGTGGAGCGGGTCCCCAAGGAAGACCCCTTCGCCGCCGCTCTCCTCCTCCTTGCTCCTCGTCCATGTGTCCTCCCCAAGTAGCAGGCCCCAGGCCTCGCTATGGAGGTCGAGGGCGATAACAACGGCTTTAGTAGCTCCTGGTTCAAGGCCATCGGCCGGCGGCAGCAATGGATGCCAAGCCTGCTACAAACCAGAAGTGTCGGCATCCAAACAAAGACTTTCAGAGAAAGAGGGCATTTCTTCAATTCTTTTGTTTCATCGGTAATACAGAATGTTAATTGATAGCAAATCAATTTGAGAACAGATCATTGATATTGCCAGTTTGCCAATAGAGTTTGACAGTCTGATAACATCTAACGGTGGTGCAGAAACAAGTTACAATCCCAATTCACATCACTCTCGGTCTTAGTTCACATCAATTGCAATCTCCAATTTGGCATTTGGCATGTCTTTTTGCCCCTTCTGGCTGCCTGCAGAGCTGTTTCTGCACAACTGAGATGGAGAACACCATTACGGGCATTACGCCAAGGCAAGGCAAGCAGCACAACGGCTATCCAAGAAGACTCGACGGCGCTAGCTTCGCGGCCTTGCTGGCTCCACGGCCTCATGGCTTGGCGGTGCTTGCTTCTCGGCCTCCACAGCTCGGCGGCATCCCCCTCGATGGGGAGAGAGCGAGGCAAGAATGATGGGCCGCAAGCCCGCAACATCAGGCCTTGCTTGTTCGGTGTTGCCGAAGGGGATAAACGGTGAGGCACTCGAGCTTGCCGTCGGATGCACCAGGAACAGTCGATGCGCGTTGGACGTCCCTCGGATGTAGTTTCAATAATGTGAGAGGATCCGGTCTCCAACCCCACCCCCCCCCCCCCCCCCCCCCTCCCCAGCCCACCCCCCAACCCCATGGTGATCGAGGCCGTCACTCGGGCCACTCACCCCGCGCCACCAGTTGGGCCGCTCGAGCTGCTGACCCTGCGGGCGCCCGTGGCTGTGACCCCAACGGATTGCTTGTGATCCGTTCTGCGTTTATCTCCGCAAACCACGCCTCGCTTGTTGCAACCTCCGGTACAAATCGTGCCCTTTTCTTAATCGAAGTGTCATATTTCTCAGATCGTGGACACTGGACAGGGGCGGCGGCGGCATAGACAACAAGACCCTCGTTGCCGGAGTGGGGGAGAGAGGAAGCACGTAGCCACGTAGGAGTGCGGCGATGGGAGGCTGTCACTGTGGTTCCAAGCCCGCCTTCGCGCCAACCACCATCATTGCCAATTCTATCCGCGGAGGAGCTCCTCTTCCTATGCCCAATATCCACTGGTATATTTGTGGTGGATTTGAGATTTCAAACCAAACCCAGCACAGAGCAGCCATGGCCCCGGACCCCTCCCCTCGCCCTCCGCCGGCCCGCCGCCGCACCAAGCCGGCGGAGCCCCAGCCACCACCCACGGCCAAACCACCACCCACTGCCAAGCTCCTCCTCTGCCGCGCACCAACCCAGCAAAAACACCCGCCCAGTTCCACCCCCAAAAGTCCCCGCAGCACCTCTCCGCCTGGGAGAAGTTCTTCTGCGACTCCCCGCCGCCGCCGCCCTGCCATGGATGACCTGTCCCTGATGAGGTGGATTGGGTCCCAACCACGCCAGATTCGGTGTCTGCCACGACAGATTTGGCCCCCTCCTACGCAAACATCGTCAAACGCGGCGGATCTGCCGCTGGATTCGCCACAGCAACCTTTACTCCGTCCAACTACTCAACGGCGCGTTAGTCCCCACCGGCGCGCCCCTCCGCGCGGCAGCCGCAGCCACAGAAGGCATTTACCCCTCCGCGTCGCCCCCTGCAGCGAAGACACATTTACTCCAGCCTCGGCGCATGGACGGAGCCTGCTGACCTTGGCAACGGCTGGATGCCTGCTATGGGGCGCCGAAAGCGTCCTCCGCGCGGCGAGACTGCCAGCCTGCGTCAATGCGACGGCCGACATGACCGCCACTCAAGCAGCAGCGGTGATGCACGCCACCCTTCGAGGCGCCCAACCACCGGGGCTCTCAACGCCTTCAACCGCGTCACGACCGGCCGCTGGTTCAGGTGTTTGGCTAAAGGCCACCTTGCGGCTGCCTGCCGGGACCCAGTCAGATGTTTCCGTTGCCGCCGGTCAGGGCACTGGGACCGTGAGTGTCGCCTGTTGTAACTTTTACGGTGGTTAAAAAGTCAAAAATGAAAGAGAAGAAACGTATAAGTTAAAGCCCATTACGCGTTTTGATCGGAGGCCCAAGCCTACTAGTGGTTGTGGCCCCAGGTCGTTCAGCGCCATATTAAATAGTGGGATCCGGCGTTTTTATGAAAAACACTAATCATTAAGAAACCCTAGCCGTCCACTACAGCCGTCCCGATCTACGGCGGCGCTGGAGCTACATAAAAGCTACCGTCTCCGCCTGCCGTCCAACACCGGACAGTGCCGGTATAGGACCGAAGGACGACGGTACCCCGGCGAGATCGACTATTTCGTCTACGTCGGGAACGACTACGGACGTACCGTCTTCGACCCCGACACCTATCACCGCCGAGATGTCGTCCTCAGCTGCTCCTACGATGACTGGCGGTCGAGATCTAAACTCCCTCCTTATTATTCATCTTGTTTTATAGGTTGTGCTCATGTTTTAGGTGTTAGATCCTGTTAAGTTTAAGTTCTAAGTCATGTTATGTCTAACATTTGGTATCTTTCGCCTAAGCACCTAACCGTGAGCCTTAAGAGCCTATAAATCTAGTTCAGTTTTAGATCTCGGTTGGTTTGTTCCAAGTTTTGTTCTCGGTTTAAGTGTTAGCCTTCTCGGTTCGTATTTTAGTTCATGTTTTAGTGTAGATCTATCAGTTCTAAGTTATATCTCGCATAAACAAAGTAAGATCCGAGAGAAAGAAAGCATAAGAAAAAATAGAAAGCATTGGATCGAAAGAAATCCCACCTGAAAACCCTAGAATCCCATGAGAAACCGGCATAAGCAATAAGAGCTCCACGACGACGCCCGTTTCCGCTAAGATTGAAACGTACTCCACGCGGTGCGTGGTGGCTACTACATGAGCCCGGCGGGGCACTAAGGCTCCCCCTTCGGCATAAAAAAAAAGAAAAAAAAGTGGCGCGGCGGTGGCGGACCGCGGAAGCAGGCCGCCTCCATGGCCGCCGTGAAGGCGCAGGAGACGGCACGCCGCCGCGGCCCCCCAAGGCGGCGTTCCGCCATGAGGAGGAGGCGGCCCCAAGGGCCGGCGGCCGCCACCCGCTGGCGCCCTGGCGGCACCGCCATGAGGAGGAGGCGGCCCCAAGGGCCGACGGCCGCCACCACTGGCGTCCTGGCGGCAGCGCCATGGGGCGCGGTGGCCGCCACCAGCCGGCGAAGAGGCGGCCATGAACGCCGCCGGCCGGCAGTGGGGCTCCAGCTGCGCCTGCACCTGCACGGGCTGGGCATGAGAGGCGGCGGGCCATGCACCACCACCGGCCGGCGAGCATGCTGATGGCGCCCGTGAGGTGGCCGGCTGTCGGCGGCTTGAGGAAAGGAGGAGGAGAAAAAATGGTCTAGGGTTAGGTTTCGTGGGCTGTTCACTGTGTTTATATACCTCCGAAATCGAAGCTCAGCCGTCGGATCTAGGGCTATCAAAATCGACAGCCAAGATGAGCCGCGCGGGGGGGGGGGGGGGGGGGGGGGGGCTTTGGCGGGCTGAGCTGGGCCTCTTTGGCGGCCCGCTCGTTGCCTGCGTGGCCCGCGGCCCAGGCGGGTGGGGAAGGAGTGGGGGCGCGGCTGGGCTGAAATTGCGGCCCGCCCGTCGATTTGTGGGCCAAGGGCCCAGTAAGCTTTAAGCCCATTCTTTTCTTTTAAATTTCAGTTTTATTTATTTTCTGAGTTGATTTTCAATATATTTTCCTCTTTAGCACTAAGAAATTTTATTTTGAGGATTATTACACTGAAAATTATGAGTTGCTATTATGAATAGATTAAACCAACGTGAATTTTATTCAAAATTATTTAGTTTATTTTGAGCATTTAATTAATTTCTGACCAATATTGATTTAATTAATTGCTATTAAGATGCTTAGTTTTATTTATGTTTATTTTGCTTCTGCCCAACGGTGATGCAAAATTAAGTTTTCCGCTGCGTTAATCACGCTAAGTCATTAAGTTTATTTTGTTTCTACCCAATGGTGATGCAAAATTAATTCATGAAATAATAAGTTTATTTGATTCTGCCCAACGGTGATGCAAAATTATTTATTCAAGATTATTTAATATTTTAATCTGGACAACGCTGATTACATTCAATATTTTGTTATCATTACTGATTCAATTTTATTTTATGAACAGAAGCCACCCCCTCCAGCATCATGACTTATATCAATGGTATTTCTCAGTTGGGAGGGGATAACTTCGTCAAGTGGAAGACTGAGATTGGCTTCATTCTGCTGACGATGGATAAGGATCATTCCCTGAGGCTGCCCGCTCCTGTTGCACCAGTGTCACAAGGGACTGAGGATACTACCCTTGTTGCACGCACTGTTGCTTATGAGAAAGAAAAAGAGCGTTGGGAGCATTCTAACAGAGTGGCCCTAAGTCTCATGAATATGACTACTTCTATTAGGGGAGCTCTTGACAAAGAGCCTAAGAATGCTAAGGACTTCATGAATAAGATTGAGAGTTACTTTAAGGGGTCTGACAAGGCCAATGCTAGCACTCTCTTATCTCAGCTCGTGAAGGCTAAGTACAATGGGCAAGGCAGTGTTAGAGAGCATATTTTGGGCATGGTCAACATGAGGGATAAGCTTCAAGACCTCGACTGTCCCCTTAATGATGCAGCGCTGCTTCACCACGTCATGATGTCACTTCCATCAGTCTTTGAGCCATTTAAGATAAATTACAATGCATACGATCAGAAGTGGGACATCACCACGCTTGTGTCTAAGTGTGTTCAAGAGGAAGAAAGGCTACGCTCTCAGAACCCCGACTTTGCCAATGTCGTAAGACATGAGGGGCATAGGGGAGGAAACAAGAGGGCATCCCGCCCCAATAAGCTAAAGAAGGGTAAGAAACCTTATGAAGCTCCTCAGCAGAATGATCCATCTGCTTCTAAGAAGCTTCTCTGCTACCACTGCGACAATGAGGGCCATGAGAGGAAAGATTGCCCGAAGTTTAAGGCGTGGTGTGAGAGAAAAGGTAATAACGATATTATTTCTATAGTCGACGAGTCCTTTTATGCATATTTTCCATTAAGTACTGGTTGGTGAGTACAGATCACATAGGGGGCGGCCAGGCCATGAAGGCGGTATAGGACCCTCATACAGATCACGCACGGTACCGTGGCGAGGGCGGTGGTGAGGAGGAGGATGGAGAAGAGGGCAGCCATGGCTTGGCTTCTTGCCTTGCTAGCTTAATCCGATGGACAAGAAGGATAGAGTTTTGAAGACCCGGATGCTGGTTCAGCTAGCTGGCCATTTCATGAAGTCTCGTTTGGTTGTCCTGCTGAGATGGGTTCATAATTCATTGTGGTTGATTGGCTGATCAGATCAGTACCCAATTCATCGTAATTTAAAGGCACGCAGATTATATAATTTATTGGCTGAGTTTAGATAAGATAAGATGCGAGATTCATTGGAGCATAGACCAATCAAGTTATCAATTCTCAAAGTTGCATGACTTAAAACGCTGGCACGTGGAAACGTACACAAAATTTATTTCAGGAGCCAAGCCGAGCCGAGACAAGCGTTGGTTGGCCTACAGGCTCTGGTGGGTTGTTGATCAGCTGTGTAAGTGGGCTGTCAATTTTGATACGGAAGACGGGGCGGGCCCCGGCAGAGCTGGGGCGCAGTTAGGCTGACGTGGGCTATGATACTGGGCTTTAGTTGGGCTGCCGTTGGGTGGTTCGTGCGCGGCCCGTAGCGTACTAAAACCCTCGAAAAACAACAGCATGGTCTCAACACAAGTCAACACTGAATCCAGCGTCCAAGCATGCTCGCATCCGTCTGCCGGCGGCGGCTCGCCATCCCCCTGCCCCAAATCCTCGCCGGAGGCGGAGGCGGCGGCTGCACGAACCCCGTCCGGTCCAGCCCCGTCGCCGTCCTCCTCTCCCACGGCTACTACACGACCGCCGTCGCGGCGGCCCCCGACCCCGAGCCATGCCCCGCCACGGTCTCCTACCTGGTCTCCTGCGGCCTCTCCCCCGCCGCCGCCGCCGCCGCCCGCTACGTCCGCATCCGGGACCGGGACCGGGCCGACGCCGTCCGGGCCCTCCTCCGCGAGTACGGCTTCTCCGAGGCGGAGGTCACCCGCACGGTGCGCCAGGACCCGGTGCTCCTCAACTTCGATCCCGACCGCATCATCCGCCCCAAGCTCGACTTCTTCCTCTCGCTCGGCTTCGAGCCCCGCTTCCTCGCTGCCGAGCCCCACATACTGGCGCGCAGCCTGGACAACCACCTCGTCCCCTGCATCGAGTTCCTCCGAGGCATCCTCGGTTCCGACGACAGCGTCCGCACGGCGGTCTGCCGCGTGCCCCGCGCGCTCTTGGTCGACCTCGACAACAACATGCGCCCCGCCGTGGAAGCGTTCCGCCGCCACGGCCTCCCCGAGGAATCCATCGCCAAGCTCCTCCTCATCCACATGGGCGTGCTCATGGTACCCCTCGACCGCATCGCCGAGGCCTTTGATGACCTCAAGGAGCTCGGCCTGAGCGTCACGGACACGGCCTTCCTCTACAGCTTCCGCGTGATGTGCAGCCTCAAGAGGGAGACGTGGGTCCGCAAGGTGGCGCTGTACCGGAGCTTCGGGGTGTGCGAGGCTGACCTGCTCAGGGCGTTCAAGACGCAGCCGACCATACTGCTCGTCTCCGAGGAGAGCGTAAAGAAGAAGTTCAGGTTTTACCTGGACGTGCTGAAGCTTGAGATAGGTGATGTGATGGCGCAGCCAATGACTCTGTCATTGAGCTTGGAGAATAACGTCATGCCAAGGTGCGCCGTGCTGAGCCTGTTGATGAGGGAGGGCAAAATTGAGCAGAAAATGAAGTTGCTTTCAGCATTGCTCAGCAATTCTACGGTCTTCTCGGAGAGGTTCGTGTGGAAGTATGCTAAGGACGTGCCTAATGTTGTTAAGGCATTTGAGGGTAAGATTAAATTTCAAGGATTCGGGGATCGGGAGTTTGAACTTTTGTCACACCACATGACTGGAGCCAAAAGCTGAGTCTTCTGGAACGAAATCATGCTTATGTGTTAGGCGGTTAGGCTATACTATGTCATTATTAAGATCAAGGCATGTTGTAATTCTAACTTTGCTCCATTCATAGTAATGCAAAAGTCCATTTTGGGGGCTATGTTGACTGTTATGGTTTTGAAATTTATGGGCCCTATGCATCCAGGAACATGGGCATTGTGATGTTCTCAGTTGTAATTGATCTAGCACGTGTGAACTGCCAATTCTCACATCATCCGACTCATATGCTCATGACTGGAATGGACTTATTGTCGATCTTGAAACTGTGATTTTTTGTACTGCTCTGCTGAGCGGAAATCCTCATGTTATTGGAAGTTGTCTGATTTGATCTCTGCCTGAATGTAAATGTGCTTCCCAATGGTTTTGTTGCAGCTTGTAAGGAGCTATGTAAATGTAACGATGTGCCAGTCTGCCAGATAGTGTTAAGGTATTTGAGTGTACAATAAGTTTGAAAGATTCACATATATGGAGATCCAGAATATTTGTGGAGTCAAGATCTCAATCCTCTGGAATCAAATTTGTTCTCAATCCTCTGGAATGAAATTCTTCTTTCTTAGGCTATAGAATGTCATTGTCAGGATCAAGGCATGTAAGTAATTATTGCCATGCTTATTTGTGGGCAAATTTGTAGCCAACACGACCGGTGTGCAGTGTGCTTGCTTTCTGCATGTTGCTGACAGTGATAGGATTTTCCCGAGCAAATTATTGCACCGATCGTAGGTTTTTCATTCGTTTTTATATCCTCGTCTTGTAAACGAGCCTGGAGCGTCAGACTGTGAGACAAACCCTGGGTGATCTGCTCATCTGCAGCATAGTAGGACGGTGACAGCGCAAACTGACGGAGGATCACCGCGAGACTGGAATCATTGATCAAAGTTTGAAAGAGGGCTAACCACGCTCGCCGCGCGGTGCGAGACTGGAATCGGTGTTGAATCGGTGTTGAGTAAGTTTCTTGGTCTAAAAAAAATTGAACTTAGTTCCCCCCCTCCCCCCCCCCCCCCCCCCCCCAAATTTGGTTATCTGGCCCAAAATCGAATTTTATTTTGGTTCTTGGCCCTTCCATACCCCTGGCGTCAAATGAAACGCTACAACAGCGTACAGTCAGTTAAGTCATAAAAAGCATTTTAGGTTGCATATTATTATTAATCTATCAAAATAAGTTATAATTTTATTTTGAAACATGAAATTATTATTTTCATATATATTTGCACATGATATCACACTGACCATTTGAATTGCATATAAATCAACAATTGCAATTGAAGTGCACACATACACAATGGTTTGAAATCAATGGATGAAATGAAATTATTATTTTTATATATATTTGCATATGACATCACACTGACCATTTGAATTGCATATAAATCCACAATTGCAATCAAAGTGCATACATGCACAATGACAAAGGTGCACATGTACTGACATCCCTGCGGCTGTTAGTTCTGCGAGGCAAATAATTGTCCTGAGAACTGAGGAAGTGAGGATTATTGGGATAGCCTTCCTTTTCTTATACATGCAAATTCGCATACCGTGGCGAGCAGCTGCGGATGGAATGGACGGAAGGGTCAAGAATAAAAATGAAATTCATTTTGAGGCTAAGTAAGAAAGTTCAATCGAAAAGGGGTTAAGAAACTAATCGCAACTCTTATTGGAGCCAAGAAACTAATTTACTCGTCGGTGTTTAAGAGAAGTGAAAGAAACTGTACATCCAGCGATCCAAGAACTACCCCAGTTGACGATGATATCGAACCGTTATACGTGACAATGCCGGCCCATCTTGTTGTGGATGGCATCGATCATGGACCAGATTGATCCGCACGGACCTTATAGGGAGTATGGTCTTGGGCTCCTTTTTAGATCAAAACATACTCGCTCTGTGAATTAATGGCCATGCATTATGTTTTTAAAAATACTTTCTCCGTTCTAAATTATAGATCGTTTTACCGTCGTCTAGGCATACACTATGTCTAGCTACATAGCAAAAAATTATATATTTAAATTTACCAAAACAACCTACAATTTGGAACGAAGTGAGTACTACGCACAGAAATACTATGTATCTAAAGAATGCTGAAATTATAGCCGCAAGTTCCATGTGTTGAAATTTTCCAAGTGCATGGCAATTCTGAACATCATCCGTGATTTGAACTAACCACGACCCAATTTTGCCTCCGCACTAAATAAATCGTACTGTGTGTTAGTTCCAGCCATGATCGAGCTAATTCTACAGCGAGCCAAAGAATTGCCTGTAAAGGTCGCCTCATTTTGAAACCGAAGTCAAAGAAAGAAGGGAAACACAGGTTATCAGCGAGCAAGACACAATCATTTGGCCCATCTATCACAGCTCCCCGCCCGCCCCCGGCGGCCGCGCGCTCCCTCCCATCAGAAAGCGTCGTGCTCCCGTCTCCGTCTCGTTCCGCGTCGCGCGCGCGGCGGCTCCAAATCCCATCCACGCCTGCGCGCACGGCCGGCGACGCTCCAAATCGGTCGCGAATCGCCCCGATCTGCGCCGGTAGCTGCTAGCGCACGACGACGAAACGGCATGTGCCCCCGGATCGCTGGGGGGTCGCTTGGCCTGACGCGGGACGCCCCACCAAACAGCCGTGCTGCCGTAGAAGCCAAGGCGGCGGCGGCGAGTCACCGGCAGTGACGACGGGGAGCTTGCGCCGCTCGCAAGTTGCAGAGGCCAGAGGCGCCGCGAGCGTCAGCCATGTTAGGCTAATCTGCGTCTCCCTTAGTTGTTAATTGGAGAGAGACGATCGTAGGTCCGTGGACCTAAAACGTTTGGTTCGTGGTCGCCACCAAATTGGGGGCAAACAGCTGGACTAGTCTTATATATGCTTAATTATCAAGGTCGCGTGATGGAGGGGTTTGGTCAGATAGGCTTCAATGGAGAAACTGGTCATTGCGCAGGTGTGATTAGGCCAACTGTTTCGGTGAAAATCAACACGCAGTGGTAAGTCATAAGTTGCGAGGCGCCCACTAGACGAGCCGTGTAAAATGCAAATATTGTCCCAAGAAATTATGCATCGTCCGTTCTTTGTTGCACAGTACACAAATGAATATATTTTCACACAAATTGGTGCGGTTGCACACGATGAAAATGTTGCATCAGCATTGGCCACGATGCCGGCAAGGCTGTGCTAATAATGTCGTCATCATGTGTGTCCTTGAGTGATACTCACAAACACACACAAAAAGCCATCATGCAGTGCCCAGGAGGAACTGAGGGATGCAGACTGAGGAAGCACATATTATGCATATGTTAAATCCATAGTATTATTGTTGGTAATTAAGTACCTTGAGTTATTGCATCTAACTAATACATCCAATCTGATTTAGTGGTTTTCGATTGGGTTTCACCACATATTCGTCTCTAAAGGTCAAAGGATCGTCTACATAATGGAAATGTTGGAATAGGAATCGGTACAAGATTTATACAAAATGTAGCTCAGAATATAACCATCCAACCACACGATGACACGAGGACATAGAGAAACCACATACTTTCCTCATTATTGACCAATACTAAAAATAAAAGGTTGTGCGTGGGAAATGAAGAAATGCATTGTTGCTCCGCCTGGCCGTTACATCACTATAACTGAGCCACTTTTGTTCCCCTGAATAAGACTAAGACTTGTAGATGAGTTTTTGATTGACATTTATCGAACGCAATATCATTTCTTGTAAGCCACATGGCACAACAAAATTGTTGCGGCTTCTATCAATAGCATCAACTTTTCATATTGACTAGAACATTCGGTGCATGATGCGCATCCTACCGTTTCAACAATCAAATGCAAGTAAACAGAAAACAGAAAGGAACGGAAGACGACAAACTACATGACCCTCAGGATTGGGCATGGTGCATCAGTCAACACTCTAAATATTAACTTTTTATAAATATGAATTTGCTATTCAACAAATTAAATCTGAATATGTATCTCTGAATTCGTTGTCTATCTCTGATCTCACTTCTTTTCTAGCATAGCCATCACCAGCACGGAAGTCAGCCTCATCTACTCGTCCGACACGGCCAGCAGAAGTACTAACACCAGCGCAGATAGATGTGCCTTTCCATTTAATATCCTGATGGCATCAGTATTCCTCGGAAGTCGGAAAAATGAAGAAGTCAGCTATCTCACCTCCAGCTTGTTGGGAGAGTCAAGCGAATATATGATTTGTTGATGAATAAATGTTAAAACAGAATTGAATTATTCAGTCATTAAAACTGCACAGTACTCCACTTACCGGGATCTGAAGAATGGCATGAAAGGGACTTCATGCTTATAGTGTGTCTGTGTGTCTTATCAAGACACCAATCAGAACCTGATATAGAACAATCATAGTGATCACCCTATGCAATTAGTATTTGGAATTCCTCCTGCATAAGTAGTACATAAAAATTGCAATTTAGCTAGAAACGTACACATACATACCTCGCCTAAGGATTGCTTCTTTTCTCCACTGCAAGCAAGCAGCAGCTCCTCTCGAGGGCACGAATCACAAGCAGCAGCACGGCAACTCTTCCGTCTCCCATCGATTCAAGTAGCAGCTCCACCACTGTAGGCATATGTAATGAGCTTCCAGAAGATCAAAACCAAATGGACAGAGAATGATCACCTTCTTCTACTGCATACCAATAAATTGATGAAAGTAAATTTGTCATCAATATAAAGAGGTACAAAAAATTGTTTAGTTTTAGACCGCATAAAACTCAAGAGTTTATACATTAAAAATGCTCATCTGGTTAAGTAAAAGTTGTTTAGTGTACTGTCTATTTGATAAATTAATATTAAAATTATCATGTCAGTGAGGCCAACCTCTTTCCTGTGTACTAATTCTTCTTGCTCACTGACGAATGGCAAAATTAAAAATTCACCAATTGAACATATACAAACACCACCTGAGGAGCACACATATTTGCTGCAGTCTGTAAAACAATTGAGCAAAGGAAACACAATATTAGTGATGGTTACTTTTACAAGCATAGGACCACGATGCAAACAGGATATGATGTTGTGGTTTGTAGGCTTTCACCATTCTTCACTGAATGTCTAAATTACAAACAGGCTCAATTAAAAGAATCCTCAAACACTGACCTATCTATTTGCCACTTAAAGATAACCTTAGCTGGCCATTCAATTGATGGTGTACTGCAAGCTCCAAGATCACTACAGATGACCAAGGTTTAGAAAGTAATGCAGTAAGGAATAAAGGGGTTGAAAGTGCAATTGGTCTCTTTAAGTGGGTTTTGATGTTGATGACATGCAAAATTAAGGAGCTAATGAGATTGTCAAGCTTTGGATAGGTTAAAACTCAGTGAAATGAAATATATGCGTAATAAGACGCCAATTTTCTTGATAGACAGTGATGGAGCTCAAAAGAAGATCTTTATTTATTTTCTATTTTGAATTTGAGTATAGGAAACACCGTACTATTAAGAGAGATGCGAAAAAATAACTTGAAGATGTGAAAGTGCTTAATTGAGATGCTAATTACCCAAGAGAGATACGAAATCACACACTTGTGCACTTGGTTTTGTCACTGACTCAGTGTGTGTCGGAAGTTCCGACCCCTGTCGGAAGTTGGTTAATAGCTCCGATAGGGGGTCCTCGGCCGGCTGTTTTTAATGGGGTCGGAAGTTCCGACCCTGTGTCGGAAGTTCCAACAATCACTTATTCTGCACACTAACGGCTAGTTTTCTAGGCTCGGGTATTTATACCTCTTCAACCCCTCCTTCATTTGTTGCTGACCTAACCCGAGACAAACACCTCCAAAAGCATTCACTACTACTCCCCAATCCTTCCAAGAGCTAATCTTTTAGTTGATTTGAGCTAGGGCTTGGGTGACAGCTAGAGTGAGGTGCGAGGCTTGAGATTTTGAGTGAGAAGGCAGCCACGTTCATCTCAAGAGCACTTGAAGCATCTTCATCCATCGATTCACGTTTGTTACTTTTGAACCTTGCTTCTAAATGGTTCGACGTCGCCTAGTTAAGCGTCCTCTCGTGTGTGTGCGCCCCGGGAAGTTTGTATTACCCATCTTTTGTGGATTTGATAGTAAGTGACTCAATCCTCCTTTGTGGTTGATTGAGTGAGGTAAATGGTTAGTGGAAGATCCGGCTCTTTGTGAGCTCCTCAACGGAGACGTAAATTCCTTAGTGGGAGTGAACTTCGGGAACAAATCTCTTGTATCTTGTGCTTATTACTTTTATTTAGTTCTAGTTGACCTAGAGTTTGTTTTGTGCCGATCTACGTACTCAAGTTATTGTGCTTGCAAAGTTCACTTGCAGAAGTCTCCTAGCATCACTACGCAACCTTTGATTCAGCCAGGTTCTATAATTTCGAGTTTACTTTTGAATTTCGCAAAAGAACTTCATTTCGTCAGAAGTTCCGATTAAGTGTCGGAAGTTCCGGTCCATCGCAACTTCCTACACAGTGTTGGAAGTTCCGACAGATTTAGTTGCTGCGAAGAATTATTCAGATTTTTCAGATACGCCTATTCACCCTCCTTTTTAGGCATCACCAAGATCCTTTCAATTGGTATCAGAGCCTAATCTCTTGATTAAGACTTAACCGCTAAGGGATATCACGATGTCTCAAGTTGGGGATGGCACCACTCTACCCAAAGATCCTTCCACTAAAGCCAGTGGAGGTTTGGGTCCTGAAGGAGGTTCCGAAAAACCCGCTGATCAAACAAGCCGTCCACCATCCATTCATGATGACGACTCAAGCCCAAGTGATGAAAGTGAGGGTGAGACCTCGGAAGCAAGAAGAAGGAGAAAAAAGAAGATGAAGGCCAAAATTGAGAAGAAGACCGAGAAGTTGATGAGGAGAAGAATTAAGGAAGAAAGCGACAAACATTCTTTCTTCAGGTTACATCAAGTACCTCATAAGTATGCATCATCTCAATATCCTTCCTCCGAATTTCAATCGGTTCACTTGGAAAAACCTCCTTTCTTTAATAGGACAGATTATCCCAAGTGATCTTACGACATGAAAATGCACTTCTACGGGCTTCACCGTCTATTTGGGAAGTTATTGTTGTAGGTGACTCCTCCAACAAATGGTGTACCCATGGCCGAACAAGCTCAAGACTACTTCCGCAATACGCAAACGGTGAGGATAATCACCAGCTCTCTTTGTGCCCAAGATTTCAACAAAATCCGCAATGTTGGAGTGGCCAAGAAAATTTGGGTACATTGAGAGAGGCTCATGAGGGGACCGATGAAGTTAGAGAAGGCAAGATGGATTTGTTGCAAGGAGAGTTGGAGCACTTTGTCATGCATGATGAAGAAATCGTGAGGCAAATGTATGATAGACTAATGATCCTTGTGTCGAACATCAGATCTCTTGGAAGCACATAGTGGGATGATCACAAGGTGACAAAGAAGTTGCTTAGGACTTTCCCACCAAAAAACCCAAACCTTGCAACAATGATTAGAAGAGATCCAAAGTTCAAGATCAAGACACCAAATTAACTTCTTGGTGAAATTCTCCATCAAGAATGAAAGATGTAGCCAAATCACTTAGCCACAAGATCAACAAGAATGTTGCACTCAATGCTAGCTCAAGTGACAAGACTGAATCAAGTCCCAAGACCCTCAAGTCAAAGAAGAAAGATTCAAGTGATGAAGGTTCCACCGATGAAGAAATGGCCTTGGTCTTGAGAAGCTTCAAGAAGTTCATGAAGAAGAAGTATTATAAGAAAGGTGGTGATGACAAGAAAACGCCATCACAAAGAAGGTGCTATGAGTGTAAAGAAGTGGGCCATTACATTGTTGATTGCCTACAATTGAAGAACAAAGAAAAGGAGGAGAAGAGCTACAAGGAGAAGAGTAAGGACTAGAAGAAGAAATACTCAGGTTGTTAACTATTAACTATGAAGCTTACATTGAGCTCCTCCACAACCATGCTGAAATCCTCAGTAGTTAATAAGTAACCATCAGTTGTAACAAAAAGCTTATTCGCAATTAAGCTAATAATGATGTCATCACCCTCATATATACACAAGCTATCAGCTGAGCTAGCATGCATTATAAAGCAAGCAGCTACGATTTATATGCTCACAATCACATTTAAAGACGAAATCCCAGGCAAAAAACCAGATCAGGAAGCTATACTTGAGGAAGGGGATGGGGAGCACTACCTTAATTAAGTGAGAAGAGCGAGGAATGAGGAGTCATTACCAATGAAGGGCCCACATCAAGCAACGATCTTTGTGTTACCAGCTAGTGTATGCAGCATGGTCGGATTCAGATCCAATGATCTGTTCTACAGCTGATTTGTGGTTGCCTGTCTCCAATCGAGTTAACCTTCTTCTGAAGTACTAATTTCTCCTCAGGGTCCAAGTAAGTAACTACATGGCCTTCTTCTGATAAAACCTGCAAATCGCATCATTATATGAGTATGAATGTGCTAAACATTGTTAAAGAGATGTTCCTAGTCACTGAAATATTAACGACCTTTCTTCGAAGCTCCTCCAAATGCATCCTTTCATCACAGCTGCATGTTGTATAATAGTAAAAGAGGACATGGGATGTATAGCAAAAGCTATGAATCTAGAAAAGCCAAAACGAATAGTAGTTTGGGACAGAGGGAGTATTTGAAAACAAATGTATTCCATCAGCAGCTCAGCACTTGTATTACCTAGCTCTGAATGAATATGAATGTAAGAAAAGCATGTGCATCATTTTGTTATGGATATATAGTTCAAATGATTTAGGGAATATTTTAGAAACTGTTTTATACCCAAGCTTAGCAATACCTGCCAGTCTAAGTATTTCCCTAAAAGTAGTTGAATTTACGGCAGTAATAATAAAGTTGACTAAAAGGTCTCATGTGCAAAAAAAAATATAAAACTGGTATACAACATGAGCATTTGTCCATGATTTGACTGCTCCAAATGCAGAGAGCAGTAAAATTTACACTGGACATAGAGAACATAAGTAAATTGATAGCACCATCTGCGCACATGTACTTTATAGCTATGTCACAAACAAGAACGGAATGCATCCATCCGAGGAAGCAAGCAAGGATCCATTGTTTACTTACCAACAACGGTGGTCGTGGTCCAGCGGATGAGGAACCTCCCATCCTCGTCGGCATCTCTGGCGCCGGGGTTGAGGGAGTGGAGCACTTCACGGGGCTGCGTCATCGCAGCGCGTCTCGTGTGTGCCGCGGAGGCCGGCGAGCTCAGACCCATCCTCACGCCGCTGGATCTCGCGCTGCTCCATGTGCTCTTCGTGCCTCTGAGCGTGCGCATCTCCACGCGCCCTCCGTGCTGCAGCCCCTTGCCGCCGTCGGGAGCTGCTCCCTGCGCTGCAGCCGTAGCTCCGTGGCTAGGCGGGTGCGCTTCATCGCACCACCCCTAGCCACCGGCCGGGACATCCGGCATGACGCGCTCCCGCAAGCTTAGCCTGCCCGCCGCGCTAGGTCAACCGCCCCTTACCCCGGTTGGACCGCGCCGCCGGGGCCGCAGCAGCCTGCGCCGCCCTAGCACTGGGGCCGGCTGTCTCCTGGCTCGCCGTCACCTCAACCCGCAACCAAATCACAGAGAGAGAGAGAGAGTGTGTCGGAGGGGTGGAACAAGGGGAGGGGAGGTGGCGGCGGGGAGGGAGAGAGAGGGCGGCAAGGAGGAGGGTTAGGGTTCGGGTTGGGGGGAGGGTGTTGGCCGGTTGGGTGGTGGGAGGGGGTGTTTGGAAAATGGCCTCGGGGTGGTTTCTGTGAAAACGAAAGCGCCATCGATTTTTCTCGTCTTCATGTCAAAATAAATTTTAGTATGAGGGTCTATTTGTAAAATATGTGCATGTGGTTATTGTACGGGTTGGGCGTGTTGGACTGGGTTGCGATTCTTATGAAATCGGAGGCGTTTTTGTAAAATATCCAGAGCCACGGCTTAACGCCACGCGTCCGCTTTTTGACGTGGAATGCAGGCGTGCGAGCAAAGGCCAGCAACTTTTAATGGAGCTGATGGCCATATTTTAATATGAATATCCTTAAATATTAATACAAATCAAATAGTTCAAATTTAAATATCTTCTAGATCCAATTGTATGTGAGTACTATAACTTTATCGATAAATGATAAAATAAAAATTATTTAACTCGGGCATGAAAGAAATTAAATATAGGAAATCTTATTCTATCACCATTAAGTAAGCAAAGTAGAACCGCAAATACTTACCGTTGGAGGTAACCCGTGGCATCTATGATGATGAAGAATGCAAACATTTGATTTTTATCTATTTATTTAAATGTGTTCACCGAATCCGGTACCTAAAAGCATCTTCAAAAGTACCCAATACATATCCAAAAATCTCATTGGGAACTAACATAAAAACTGCTGCTCCAACAGTGGGCCAAACCTGTTCCCAATATTACTGCGCGTCAAAAAACAGGAGCAGACCGAGCCAAATTTCCGCCGCTTTGGTGCAATCCCAATGGATGATCCCCGCCAAAATCGAGATCCTCCCACGTCGAGGTCATCTCTAGGCGTGCTAATTTTTGGATGCCCTCCGCGCCTTGCTGAAGATCGCCTGGCCGCCATGCCCTGCTGGAGACGCTGCCACCGCCTCCGGTTATTGGGTCCATGACCGCGCCTCCCATCGTCGAGTCCAGGACAGCGGCTCCATCCGTCCAGTCAACAGCGCCGGTTCCGTTCGTCGAGTCCAGGGCACCGCCTCCGTTTGTGCAGTCCAGGGTGCTCGACTCCTTCGTTCAGGTAGAGGTGTAGAGCAAATTGGTTCTACGAAACCTGAAGAGCATACAGGTCCTTTCGTCCCTTTGATTTGCTAGAATGTCTTTATTATTTGCTCCTGGAATTAGTTCATCAGATTGCAGTAAAGAAACAATGGTTATGGTTGTTGAGTGCACTATTCGCTTACACGGCCGTTTAGCCCGTGTACATGCCGTGTATACGCTACATAGCGACTGGCCGTATACGTTTAATCAGCAGATTACCCCGTTTAGTGATCGTTTAACCTCTTTAAATGGCCGTTTAGTCCGATAAATAGCTAAATAGTAGGTGACCGACTGTTTAGTGTTTACCGTTTAGGCTAACACTGGTTGAGTGCTAGTAATTGATATTGATAAATTTTATGATTTATTGAATGGCATTATGAGGAGGAGGCAACGGTTGGATACCTGGATCGGTAGTTCCCCCGTGAAAAAAAGTCAAAGAGCTAGGCCCACGAATTGGTAGAAATTGAAGTTTTTTACGACCAATTTTTTGGAACCGTTGGGTGAGAGGATTTTTCTCCTCCCAATATTTTTTAGCAAGATCTCAAAATCAATTTTTTTATCTCTATTTTTGGCACTCTTTAAAATGCTCTAAATGGGTGGACTCATGCTCAATACTCTGACCAAGAAACTTCTCGTCTTTCCTCTCGGAAAAGGAAAGAAGATGATCCGCCATGATTCATCAAAGAGATGGGTTTTCCATGGGCGTTTAGTACGGACACTACGGATACATTTAAAGTATCTCCAGCAATTTCTAATAAACATCTTCTAAAAAGTATTAGGATGTTCCAATACCATTATCATTGATTATTGGAAGAGATGCTTTTATAGTTCCCAATACAACTAACATATTTGGAAAGCAAAAGAATTTCTTTTTATTTGAGTGAAGCAGGGATGAAATATTAGGATAACCTAATAATTATTAGAAAAGGAGAGAGGTTTTGACGAACTGCCGGAGTATATCTTCTTCTTAATGTTGTCAGTTTACTGGGGAAAAGGAGACTGCTGGAGATGCATCTCCAACAGATTACTCATCCCTCTCTCCAATATAAAAAAATTGATGTGTTTGGTGATTGGAGGTGCTTAGCAGAATACCAATCCAATCCCCATTACCTAAAAGTTTTTGGTAATAACCAAAATACACATCCCTCTCACCTAAATGAAGGGAATTCATCCCTCTACCTTATGCTTGGTGATTGAATTTTGGTAGTCTATTGCAGCAATCATTACCAAAAATACAAAAATAGTTATTAGCAATGGAGAGTGTGTGTTTTGAGTATGAGGTATAAAAGCATATTACTCATCTCTCTCCCCAATAAAAAAAGTGGTAGGTGCTCCAGCAGATTACCAATTCCATCGCCAATACCAAAATATTTTTGGTGATCGCCAAAACATAACTTCCTCTTACTTAAATGTAGAGGATTTCTCTCTTCACCCTATCATTTGAGTAATCTGCTGCAGCACTGGCTAAAAAAGACGTAAAAAGCATGGTTGGTGATGGAGAGAGAAAATATATAGAGTATTAAACATGAGTAATCTGCTGGAGATGCTCTAAGTAATCTGTTGGAGAAGTTTTTACGTGGTTCACTTTGCACACAAATTATGCATACATTGTCCCCAATTTTTTTTAAACCCAACCCAAAACGTTATCGAGCACTCGTTGCGTCCCCGGAACGAACGAGCGAACGTTTGCCGCTGGTTGGTTGTTGCATCCGCACCTCACCAACGCAACGCAGCGAATCTGAATCACCCAACCAAGTACCGCCGCGGCCGGCACGGCACCCCGCCATCCCATCCCAGAATCCTGGCGCCTCCCGTTTCCCCGGTAACCAGCTGAGCTAGCCGCAATCACATCTGCTGCCGATCCATCAACTCGATCGAGCACCAGCAAATGCAGAGCAAAACCACCTCCCGTCCCGTACCATACCCACCCCGAGCCCCGAAGATTTTGGGTGCCGAGCCCGTGCCCCCGCGCTGTTTTCTCGGCAGCCGCGCGGAGCTTCCAGGACAAGCCCAGTTCATCGGCGGCGTGGTGAAGTGAAGTGAACTGTGATGCGTGCAAGCCGAGCCGAGCCGAGCCGAGCCGAGCCAAGCGAAAACCCCCCTGTAGGCAGCCGAGGCTCATTTTTTGCAGGGAGGGAGCGAGCGGATAGAACAGGCGGGCTCGGGAGCAGCAGCGAGCGAGGCCGTAGGTCGCAGCGGCGGAGGGAGGAAGCCCGCTTGGCAAGGGATCTATCCCCTCATATTCCCCTTGCGTGCAAGCTCCCCTCCCCGCGCCCGCGCCACGGGCACCCGGCGGGGAGCCCCGTGCGGTCGGCGGATAAGCCGCGGGACCCGCGTGGCAGGGGTAGGGGGAGGAGTTGGTTCCGGGGACGCGGAGCCCAGGGCCGGGGGGAGAGGCGAGCCGGAGGGAGATTACTTGGGATTATTTAAAGGGGGAGGGAGGGAGATAGGCACACGAAAGCAACAGCGAGGAGAGAGAGAGAGAGGGGGAGGGAGAGAGAAGGGAAAAGGGAGAAGCCAGGGAGTAGTTGGTTTCGGTTCCGGTCGGCGTCGGAGGGGAAGGGGACGGCGGCGAGCGGCGAGGAGGGAGATGGTGCCGAGCTGAGCAGACGGATCGCGGCTGCGGCGGCGGGAGGGATCGGCGGGAGCGGGGGTGCGGCACTCGGATGGTATTGGGCTTCGCCGGCGCCGGAGGCGGCGATCGCGGATGGGCGGCGGCGCGGTCGCGGCGCTGGGGTTGTAGGAGCGGCGGAGGCGGCGGGGGAGCCGGAGCCGGAGCGGGCGCCCGTGCTGGTCGCCGGGCTGGGGGAGCGGGGGGAGGGGAGGGAGCGGCGGGGAGGGATGAGGCGGGGGAAGGGGGGAAGGAATGGGCTGCTGCCGAGCTCGCTGCGGATCATATCGTCCTGCCTCAAGACGGTGTCCTCCAACGCCGGCTCCGTCGCGTCCACCGTGCGCTCGGCGGGCGCCTCCGTCGCCGCCTCCATCGCCCCGCAGGCCGAGGACGAGAAGGACCAGGTCGGCTGCGCAGCGCCCCTGCCTCTCTACCTGTCCAAAGATTTCGTTTTTATTCGCGCTGCTACTGCAGACGTGACCAGCGGTGCTGGGGTTTGCTAACTTTAGCGCTTAGCGTGCAACCGTGTACTCAATTATGGCATTCTGCACGAGTAGGTTTTCAGTAGTGTTCCAGTAGATTCACAATTCTAGATTTCTAGTGGCGGTTGCTCACGCTTCAAGGGAGTTGACCATGAACCATGTCAAACTACTTACCAAAAGTTAGAACATACTAGAATGTATGGATTGTTACACTTGGAATCTGTACTCAATCATGCCATTTTGTAGTAGGAGGTTATGAGTAGCCTGGTGAGGTAGATCTTATGCTCTCATAGATTCGAAATTCTAGTGGCAATTTTCTTTTTTTTTTAATCTCAATTCCGGTGGCAGTTAATGAAGCTTTAAGTGAGTTGACCATGAATTAAGTTGAAGTAGTTAGAAGTTACTAGTAAAATACTGGAACTGACAACTAGTAACATACTGGAACTGACAGTTCCTGTGAAGAGGAAACGTCAGGGAGCATGGGTCACTTTATAGTTGTTCCGTGGAATTCTTCCGTGCTGATATTGCACATGGCTAATGGGTGCCTTGCTATTGTTGTGAACAGTTTTTGCATCTGATTTTTCTTCAGTGTTCGTTTATTTGGTTACTAATTCAACAATATGGCGCTGTTCATGGATAAGAAAATGTCGGTCTATCCATGTTTAGTTAGTGCTTGGGTCGACTCACTTCCACATTTCAACAGTTTTGATTAGAAAAGTATTTCCCAGTGTATGTTTCTGCTAATCTATCCAGGAATGCAGTCTTGACGCTCCATCTATAAACAGGTTTTGTGGGCTGGATTCGATAAACTAGAGCTCCATCCGTCATCATTCAAGCATGTTCTGCTCGTTGGTTATTCAAATGGGTTTCAAGTGCTTGATGTCGAGGATGCTGCAAATGTTTGTGAATTGGTCTCAAAACGTGATGGCCCAGTTACTTTTCTGCAAATGCAACCCACTCCAGTCAACTCTGAAGGCTCTGAAGGATTCAGAGCATCGCATCCCATGCTTCTGGTTGTTGCTGGTGATGAGACAAATGGCCATGGTGCAGTTCAAGGTGGTCGCTTAAGTGCACTGATCAGAGACACAAACAGCGAGCCTCAAGCTGGAAATTGCATTTTGACCCCCACTGTTGTTCGTTTCTACTCTTTGAGGTCTCACACCTATGTACATGTTCTTCGATTTCGGTCTGCTGTATATTTAGTTCGCTGCAGCCCGCGGATTGTTGCTGTAGCTCTTGCAGCACAAGTAAGTTCCTCTTGGCACATTGATTTGCGTTTTGTACAATGAATTGAAATTGAGAAAGGGTGAACTTTCTGGTCTTTGAAATACTTATCTTATTTTACTGCATTCCAGATCTACTGCTTTGATGCTGTTACTCTTGAGAACAAGCTCAGCGTCTTGACATATCCTTTGCAAGGTGCACCTGGGGTAAATATTGGATACGGCCCGATGGCTGTTGGCCCGAGATGGTTAGCGTATGCCACAAATACTCCTTTATTGTCAAACACTGGCCGTTTAAGTCCACAGAATCTCACACCTTCGCCAGGAGTGAGCCCATCTACTTCTCCTAGCAGCGGAAGCTTAGTTGCTAGATATGCAATGGAGTCTAGCAAGCAAATAGCTACTGGTATTATTAATCTTGGTGACATGGGATACAAAACGTTGTCAAAGTACTGCCAGGAACTTTTGCCTGATGGTTCCAACTCCCCTTTGTCATCAAGCCCAGGCAGGAGATCTGGTAAAATTCCTTCTAGCGTGCATCCACTGGAAGCTGACAATGCAGGAATGGTTAGTTGGAAACCTCACAGCTTTCCCCCCTTGTCAAATTAGTGCATGGAAAAGTAAAATCTTCAATGCAACTAGTAATGAAATTTCATTGAACCCTTGCAGGTCGTCATCAAGGATTTCACTTCAAAAGCTGTTATCTCGCAGTTTAGGGCTCACACAAGTCCCATATCTGCTCTTTGCTTCGACCCTAGTGGAACACTTTTGGTGACAACCTCCGTTCATGGCCATAACATTAATGTCTTCAGGATCATGCCAACCTGCATTGCTAGTGGCTCGGGCACAACACGCTATGACTGTACTGCATCTCATGTTCATCTTTACAAACTGTATCGTGGCATGACATCAGCTGTATGTTTTCTGAGCAATTAAAAATTCTTTTTGGAATGTTTTATGGTTTTATTCATTTAGTTAATTACCTTGTATTTGCATGCAGGTCATACAAGACATCTCTTTTAGTCATTTTAGCCAATGGATATCTATTGTTTCATCACGAGGTACTTGCCATATATTTACGCTGTCCCCTTTTGGTGGTGATGCCAGTCTGCAGCCACAGAATTCGCACAGTGATGGGCCACCTCTTGCCCCGTGTCAGTCAAGGCCATGGTGGTCAAAACCGTCCTTTCTTATGGATCAACAGCTTCATCAAGTTCCTTCAACTGTTACAAATTCAGTAGTCAGTAGAATAAAGAATAGCACTTCTGGTTGGCTAAATACTGTCAGCAATGTGGCTGCTTCTGCAAGTGGAAAACTATCTGTACCATCTGGTGCTGTTACTGCTGTTTTCCATAATTCCATCTACCATGGTTCTTTGCCAGTTCCGTCGAAGGCTAATGCTCTGGAGCATCTATTGGTGTATTCACCGTCTGGTCATGTTATTCAACATGAACTTTTACCTTCTTCAGGTTCTGAGTCCTCTGGTAGCAGCCCAAGAGTTGGTCCGGGTCCTAACTCGCAACTCCAAGATGATGAGATGCATGTTACTGCTGAACCAATTCAATGGTGGGATGTGTGCCGTAGGACAAACTGGCCAGAAAGAGATGAAAATATTGCAAACATTGTATTGTATAACCAAAGAAACTGTATGATGGCAATGGATGCTTCTGACTGTGAAGATAGCGAACACTCAGATTCCACTCCATCAAATGATGGTATCTCTGGGAAAGAGATTATGAGAGTCCGAGAGAGGTCAAGCTGGTATCTATCAAATGCAGAAGTACAAATCAACTCATGGAGGATTCCCATCTGGCAGAAATCTAAGGTACACAGCAGTGTCTTTAATGATGTACTGAATCATGCAAGAACTAGACTGAACAGTTATTCGTGTTTTTGCAGATTTGCTTCTATGTGATGGACCATCCTGCTGCGGAGTCAGGGGAAACAGTTAGCACTAGTGGTGGAGAAATCGAGATAGAGAAATTACCTCTTCACGAGGTTGAAATCAGGAGAAGGGAATTGCTCCCTGTATTCAAGCAGTTCCACTATACTGACCGAAATTCTATTGACAGGTAATGTCAATGAAACTACTGTTTAGTGTTTTGGCTTAATCTAACTGTTGTAGATGAACAGATATATCGTCCTTTTGTCAGACTAGGTTCTATTCTTAGTCTTATTTCAGGTGAAGTTTTCCATTTTTTGAAATATCAAACATTGCGCTGGCATTCTTTAAATTTATCCTTTTATGGTGAAATCGTGTTATTGCTTTATAACATGCAAAACTACTTTACCAGTGTTATTCAGCTGTGTTGGTTTACTGTTTTGTTGTTGTATGCCAAGACTCGTGGCCAGTATGATGCACTTAACTATCACTATCAGTTCTGAATCTATTATTTAGTGTAGGATGTCAATTATGTATTTTCCAGTGCGTTTACAACATTTAAAGGCAGCATTACAACATTAAAAGGTAACATTGGATGATGTCAAGTCCCACATCTATGAACAACTGGATGCAGTCTGCAGCAAGAGATAGTAAGCTAGCATACCATATATCAAATGCATGCAATGATCTATTGCATCCCTCAGGCTGTAGATATCTAAATATTTGAGTAGAAACCTTCAAATTAAGCTTTTTTATTTAAATGATAGTACTTGAGTTTCTGGTAATTCTATTCTAACGTATAGTTTTAAAATGAGCAATGACTGCTGTTGCACTGCAGAAATTTATCCTTCTTGTTAAAACTGAAAGATCTTAGTTTTCTGTTGTGTATAATCTCAGCTTATTTTCAGGGAATTGTTGAATTCATTAATTAGCTCGTATTTGGTGCAAATGTTTGTCTAACCGCTTGTTTTTTTTTTCACATTTTTAAAGAAAAAATACCTTTGTCTTCATATTTCTTTCAAGCATCTAGGTAATTATCTTTGAAAATGCTTTGTATTTCTGAATGAGTTTGTAAATACGGATACACTCTTAGTGACTGGCTTTCATGTCTAAAATACAAATATTTTTTTTTTGCCAAAAATGCAGCTGTGGGTGGCAATGAATGCAGGAAGTCAAAATATACGATCTCAATAATGAAATAGACTGTCATGTTTTCTGTATGTTTTTGTATCTTTGGATGAAATTATGTAGTGGGTGGCAATTATGTTTTTGTAGCTTTGGATGAAATATTGCTCACAACACATCTTTTTGAAAAATAGAGGATAGCACCCTTTATCATCGTCTCTCCACTTCCTCTTCGTACCTTCGTGACCTATCTGCATCTTACAGGATTGGATTCTTTGCTTCATTACATCTGACCTGCAAATATTTAGTTAGTGTCCCTTGTAGGAATATTTCAAATGGGATGAATGTTCTATCTATAATAGTTCAACTAATTTGTGTGAACTTCAGATGAGTCTAAATGAGGTTTATTCCTAGTACTTCCTTTTTATGTCATTGCATATAACATGATACAATGATGTAGGAATATTGCAAATGGAGGCTTTCAGAATGGCTGGTCCCACATTGGTGATGCACATTATAGTTCTTTAAAGGATAATGGTGAATATAAACCCAAGCCAGTGGCCCCTATATCTGGATTTTACACTGGTAAGAATAACATGTCAAATTTACTTCTTGGTGTATTATTACTCCAGTTATCCAGTAACAAGCAAGTGATTGTCCTAAGTAAACCATTTCAAACTTTCGTTACAATCTACTACTTCCATCCGCTTATGTTAGCCATGTTTCCGTCCAGGACTTGTCTCAATTATCCTCTTAAATTTGATCCAAATACCCTGACTATGATTTAGTTCACCAGTGCTAGCTGCCTGTGCATGCATGCACATTTAAAGTGCAGGAGCATTTGTGACAAACCCCCCTCCACACACACACACAAAACTACATTGGGAAGCAAAAGACGCCTAACAATCCTTGATTCCTGGACAACTCCAAAAAAAAAAAACACGCCCAGAAAAGTGGACGGAGGGAGTACTTTCTATGTTTTGACTTTGGATATTTTAAAATGACATGAGTAGATTTGTCTTGAAAAGTAGAGTCATAAAAGTATACTTTTGCTATGTTTATAAATAGGAAAAAGTCCATTTTACTCCCCTCACCAATTCACTTTGTCCGCTTAACCCCCTGAGTCAAATTTAGGTTCAATTTACTCCCCCAATAATTCCAATTAGTCCAATGTACCCCCTAATGATATTTCTCTATTTTGTTTCTCCGCGTATAGATTGAGTTTTAAGTTCAAATTTTGTGAGTGGATAGAGAACATGATGCTCTATGTTAAAAATATATTAAGAATTTATCATGGTTATTTTCATAAGTTGGAAATATTTAACACGAAATGTATCACAGAGATACAATTCTGCATGAAAAATATTTATGAAAAAATCCTAATGTATTTTTCTAGCATAGGTCATCATATTATAAGTTACATTGCAAAATTTGAAGTTAAAATTCCACTTGTACACGGAGAAATAAAAAAGTGAAATCTCATTAGGGGTAGATTGGACCAATTGAAATAATTTGGGGAAGTAAATTGAGCTTAAATTTTGTTCAGGGGTTAAGTGGACAAAGTGAATTGTTGAGGGGAGTAAAATGGACTTTTTCCTTATAAATATTGTGCAACAAAAAATACAAGTCAAAGTCTTGTTTCAGAGGCTGTCAATGTCCATAATATCACTTATTTGTGACTGATTAGAATTTCTTACTCTTGTAGATATGAGGAAAACAGCAAATATGAATGGTCTAGTTAGTGAACCATTGCCTGGACCTAGCTCAACAGTTAATCTGCAGCAAGTTGGGAAGTGCAACTCTATTGAATCTCCTAATGCTGCAAGTATGGCTGCCCATCACAAAGCAGAGAACGACAGCAACGGCTATGTATCTACGCTACCTGAAACAAATGCATCTATCAGACCATTGAACAGCTATTCCCTCTTGGATGGACCTCTTGATGGAGTGCTGTCTCCTGCAAACAGCGCATGCAAGCCTGAAACAACTAATAATTCTGTGCTCAGCAATGGTGCAAGCACTGATATACCAAATGGGTGTCTCACCACTGTCGATTCTGGACGGCAGGAGGCGTCTGATTCTCACAACTCAGTGGAGTTTACCCAGTATTTCCAAGAGGGCTATTGTAAAATATCAGAACTCGATGACTGCCGTGAGTTAACTGAAGCTGTTACTGATGCTGACAGCAGCAGCAGCCACTGCGAGAGAGAGAAGCCCGAGGAAGATGGGGATAATGATGACATGCTTGGAGGAGTTTTTGCCTTCAGTGAAGAAGGTCCGATTCATAATTTAAGTTACTAACTCTTGTCAGTCGGTCAGTTTGTCCTTCTGATCTTTGCCCCTTTATGATGTTGCAGGTTGAACTTCTATTCTGCTTTACTTAAGATATAATGGAAAACAGTGCCCACAATATTCAGTGTGCAATATTATGTAGAGGATGGTGAAATTTTAGTAGGCTTTCGTGGAATAAAGCTGTGCTGAAATGATCATCTACCACGGTACATATTCTCAAGGTAAAGTTTGTGCTTGATGTTCATGTGCCAGAAGTGAAGTTCTTCTCTTCAATCCGAGGTCAAGATCCCTCCAGGCAACTTACTAATCCGCGGATCCACGATTAAGGGAGCTGGATGTTGTCGAGAAGTTGCCATTGCCTGCCGCAACTCAGCTCCCTTTGTGTTGATTTGTACATATACTGTAAGACCCATTTGTTTTGTGCCATACTTCCGGGACATTGGGTGGTTCTGAATCCCGTAGCTTGGCAGCCATATTTGTTGACCACCTCCTGCCAAGGCCTGTGAATGTTCCATGTTTATTTGTACAGACTTTCTGTTTATTGAAAAATGGGAAAAAAATCTAGCGATGATTTAATGTGACATAACTGTATAAACATTCAGTAAAGAAGTTTTATTCACGAAGATGTGATTATTTCCATGTGCTGGCCCCCTCGGGCCTCAATCCTGATGGTGGAGACAAATAAGCTGGGATGATATGCCTTGTTATTTTTTTTAAACAAACAAAGGAATATGCCTTGTTATTAATTAGGCTACCTTTTGGAGGTGGATGAGATACCTATGTGGCTATGTGGGCTTCCATCTCTGTATCGTGTTTTTTAAACAAACATGTTCAAAAACTTACCGTGCTGCCTTCTTTTACAATTTTCAAAACACTTGCTACTTCACAATCTATAGATAGCTTTGGCCTTCTTTTATCTGTCTTCCTTGCTTAATTGCATTATTAACTACTCAGGATTTTTTTTCCAATTTCTGATTTTTTTAACTTTTAATCAGGAACACGAATTATGAATTAGAGAAAGTATAAAAAGACGCAAAAATTACAGAAAAAAAGTGCCAGCGAGTACTACGCTCGCTGGTACTCCTTCCTGGCTCGAATTGTTCACTTGTCACGAGGTGTCCCGGACCCTGTGTACCAGGTACCTCCAACGTGTCCAATCGCCGCCCAGAATAAGCCATCCGAGGCCCGGAAAACAATGCACCACGCTGCTCCCGAACCGGAGGGCCGGCGAACGGCGCCCCGATCCACACGCCGCCTCGCCACTCGCGTCGCGCGCGCCACACCCGCCTCGGCCACAGGCCCACGGCCGAGGCCTTCGCCTCCCCCGATGACCCAGACCCAGGCGCGCGCGCCCAGCCCTCCGCACCTGCACAGCGCGCGCCGAGGGCGCTACCGCGCTAGCCTCCAAAGCCCCCCAGCCCAAACCCGTGGCGCGCCGTCGCGCACGCCCACCACCAACCACAGGGAGAGGGCGGGGGGCGCGCCACCAGCCTAATCCCCACGCGGGCGGGTAGATAACGGCCGCGGCACGGGAATGAAGGGCGAGAGGTAGGGGAAGGAGCGGAGAGCACAGAGCATCAGTCCAAGAAGCGCGGAGCGGGGAGGGGAGGCATGGCGGAGGAAGGGGAGGAGGCCGTGCCGCCGGCCGCGGTGGTGGGCGAGGCGGAGGCGGAGGCGGGGGAGCAGCAGGACTTCGGGCTGTCCGCGGAGCTGGTGGCGGTGCTGCCGTCGGACCCGTTCGCGCAGCTGGACGTGGCGCGCAAGATCACCTCCATCGCGCTGTCGTCCCGCCTCGGCCGCCTCGAGGCCGAGGCGGCGCGCCTGCGCGCGCAGCTCGCCGAGCGCGACGCCGAGGCCGAGGACCTCCGCGAGCGCGTCGAGCAGCTCGACGCCGCGCTCGCCGTCGCCACCGGCCGCCTCGGCCGCGTCGAGGAGGAGAAGGTACGCAATTCACCAGCTGCCGGAGTAGTCGCAACTTTTAGCTGCCCGGGCTCAGCTCTGCGCCCGCCTCTGCCTTCCATTCCATGGAACGGCCAACGGCTCTCGCTGGCAGGTGGGCCCGCGGCGACTCTGCTTTCGAGTTTCGCCGACGCTTGCCTCCCTCTAGTCGTCGCTAGCAGCTGTGTGTCATGTCATGCTGCATAATTTTGGGCAAGCGCATGTTACTTGCAATCTGACGTTCCTGTATGTTTTGGTCGTGGGTGACGGGTGCACAGGAGACGCTGGTGCGCGAGAACTCTTCACTGTCCAACACTGTCAGGAAGCTGAACAGAGACGTCGCCAAGGTAACAGGAGATTGGTTCATTGCACTTTGGGATTACATTTTGGCAGTATATTCGTGTATTTTCTAGTGTCCATTGGGGACAGCTGCGTAGCAATCTAATCATATTTTCAAACTAGAATTTGAGTAGAGCTACATTGGACTTGCCACAATCGTTTCTTCTCTGATATATCAAGTCCAACAATTTGAGTAGAGCTACATTGGACTAGAATTTGAGTAGAGCTACATTGGACTAGAGCGTGTACCTTACTGCTCATATTCTACGTTCTTGTGAAGTTGGAAGTTTTCAAGAAGACACTTGTGCAGTCGCTCCAGGAAGATGACGGCATTGATGTAAGTCGTTTCACATCTGACATTCAAGTTGTCTCCAGCTTTTTTTTAGTTTGAAGGACCCAGCATTGACTAGAGCATTTCAATTCTTCCCCTGTTTGTATTTGTAGTTCATTTCAATTGAAAGTGATTTCCTTTTTTTTTCTTCCAAATCGCCTTGCTGTAGACTACTGCTCCCATGGCAAGAGTTGCCGCAAGTCCAAATTTCTCCTCTGCTCCATCAGGTACTACATAATTCTCATGGTTTTTGTACTAGGTACACATTACCCTAGTTCTCAAGAGTAATCTACACAGTTTATTTTTGTCAGATGAAGATTCTGCACTCCAAACTTCCAAATCGTCACAGTTCTCAGAAACTGCAAGTTCAGTTTCAGAGGGAAGTAGTCAAGTTGACCCAGATGGTACATTCCCTTTTCATCTTATCATCTAGTTACTATCTATATGAAAATCTGTTCATGATGTTTTACATACAGATCCCTTTTTGTACGTGCAGCACCTAAGCTACCACGTCCACATGTTTTTTTGCCGTCATACAACAACACACCAAAGATGACTCCCCCAGGCTCACCACCAAGACGACATTCAATCTCCATTACATCAATGAATATGTTTAATGACAGGTCCTCAGGCTATTCTGGTAACTATAGCTCTCCATTTGATGCGGCAAGTCAAACAGGTGAACTTTGACAAACCCAAGAGTTAGTTATATTGTTTGTCAGATACTTGAATGTAAATCTTCTTTTCTTTTCTTTTTCTGTGAAAGAAGTGCAATTGCATGGGCAAGATTATATAAAAGCAATTATGTAGCTAAGATTCTTTTTTGACAAAAAAGTTCTGCTTTTATAATGTGCCCCCTTTGTTCCAAAATGTAGCTAATTTGATGTTGTAGATGCTAGTGTATTTTTTTGACTGAACTTGGTCAAAATTAGAGAAGTTTGACTTAGGGAAAAACTGAAACGTATTTTGAAAAAGAGGTAGTATCTAGAATGTTACATTTTCATGGTCAAGATATATTACAATTTCACTACCATCTGTAGCAAACTCCAAGATATATTACAGTCTCACTGAGCAAAAAATGAACTGTGTGTTGTCTGCCAGGTTCATCTCTTTGGTTTCTAGGTTCAACACAAAATCATAAATAAGCTATCCATAAACTTCTTTTCATTGAGAGTTCATTTGTTTCAGGACGAACGAGAGTTGATGGCAAAGAATTCTTTCGTCAGGTTAGGTATGTGCAATTATGCAGACAGTTTGTTTTCCACGTATTCAGTTAAGTAGTTGATTTTTTTTCCTGAAATATACTGCACTCATGGCCTTGAGGGTGTATACTTGATTAAGAATTAATGAAAAGAGATGCTTGGAGTTGATGTATTTATTTTTCAAGAGCTGCACATTTGCCACACAATAGGTCCAATTGACCCTGAGGATCTTGTTTTCCAGGAATCTAGAAAGAAATGTTTGAACTCCACTGATGCTTAATTATCAGAAGAGCGATTTTTTTACACTTATCCAAGTGCACACTTGATTTCCCTATTTAACTGTTGCTCGTGCAGAAACCGCTTGTCTTATGAGCAATTTGGTGCATTCCTGGCTAATGTGAAGGAACTGAATGCATACAGGCAGACCAGAGAGGTATAAATGGATATATACTAAAATTACTATCTGTTTTGCGATGTATGAACTGTTTTTTTCTTATCCTTTCATGGTACATTACAGGATACATTAAGAAAGGCGGATGAAATCTTTGGTCCCGAAAACAAGGACCTGTACACCATCTTTGAGAGTCTAATTACTCGTAACGTTCAGTAGACTCCTCGAGTCTGAAACAATTCCCATGACTGCTAGTGATCCATGTTTTACTGGTATATTGTGATTATGATGTTGATCAAATTTTGCATTTGTTGTCTGTAGTCTGTTGAAGATTCAGGGTATATAGTTTCCTCATTATTTTTTGCTTATGCCCATATAGTCATGGGTTGTCTGTAAGCTACAATTTATACACTTCAATACGAATGGAGTATTGGAATAAAGGAAATATGTTATAGGTTTGATTTCTCGAGCATAATAGACAAGTTGTGACTTCGAAACAACTGCAGAGTAGAAGTTTCTCACAATCACCAGAGTAAATGAAACCCCATCTGGAGAAATAAATTTCATTGCTGTATTAATTCCCTTTCATACAACTGTAACTGTCGATACCCCTTTCTATTTTTTGAACCTAAAATGATGAAATATGCTGTAAACTGTTTTGACCTTTGGTATCTAATCTTAATCATTTCCCAGCAATATTGCTTCAGAACATTACTTATTTCATATCCTTTGCTATGTTTGCCATGAATTGTTTTTGTGGCCTGCTCCAAATTGCCTTTTGCTCTTCAAAGCTCCCAACAACGGCAGATTGCTTATTGTTTGCCAATGAATTTGCCAGATGGTTGTAATATACTCCATTGTTTAAATTATAAAGTATTTTCAGTAGGTTTGCACTCTTTCTCCTGCCCAAAATTTGCCCATCTGTACTTTCGGTTGTGTTGGCAACAATGCTTACTCGCTTTACTTTCACAGAGGGTTCCAAGTTAGATCCTTGGACCATGTAAACTGCACCAAGAACTTCTCCCAGAAATATGTCCTGGAAACGAGAGAATTTACACAAAAATGTGTAAAAAGAAATTAAAGACTAATCATACGTCAACAATTGAACATGGGCAAAATAAAGAAGTATTAGGCTAGCCGAACGAATTACAGTAACTAAAGCAGTCATAAGGGGTCATTTACCATGTGATGATACAATTTCTGTTTCCTCTGAAGTTCCTGTAGCAACGAGATCAAACCATGGACAAACCTTGATTCGGGAGTATGCTGCGTGTGTTGCTTCAAAGCTGCAAGGATACCCTCAAATGAAGCAACCTTTCGTTGCACGGTAAGAGGGATGAGTGTGATATTCAGACTGGATTCTAGGATTGTTTCTGCAGCCAGTGGATCAAGGAACATGTTAAACTCTGCATATCTGTTCGATGGAACCGTGAACACATTTCCCTTGTCATGATCACTATCTCTGATGTTTCCGCCGACGACATAAACTCTCTGCATACAGAGAATTGTAAGATTGTGTACAATGAAAGATCAATTTCGCATCTAAGTTCATCAACCGTTCTGAATATCATTTGAAGTTTTGTACTACTGTAAGGAGGGGTGCAAAAGGAACAGACCTCTATCACAGAGCTTGCATCGATGTCAGATAGTGAAATGTTGGCTAGATTGGTGAGAGGTCCACTGGTAAGAACTGTGATCTTCTCACCTGGACCAAGTTGCTTCCTGACTGACTGCCAAACATCATAAGCATGTGGCTGCTGGCGTTCCGGATGATCTAAATTTTCAGACATGTACCTAATAATGGAATGAACGGATGTAAAATGTATTGTGACAATTCTGTAGCATTAGCATACATATGAAGGTGGCTTCGGGAGAGTGATTACCTTCTAGGACTTCTTGGCAGTGACCGAGCCAATCCATACAATGTGTCTGAATCAATAAATCCACCACTGCCATGGGGAATAGCATAAATTTTTTTGCAACCAAGGGTTGGATTGCCCAATGAAGTGGTATTGCCAAGACCGACCGGGACATCGTCGCGACCCATCATATGTAGAACGTCGTAAACGATATCGATGCTCGCGATATTAGCCCAGCCATTGCCACTGACCAAAACTGCCTAAAACAGTTCAGTAAACTGAGTGTTGTCAGGCTACAAAAGTGAACCGCATTGTTAGTTTCAAATTTGTGCAGTTTGTAACATATTTTTTTCTCACCTTTAGATCAATTACTTCTCTAGGTTCCTTCAAAAGGTATATGAGGGCCACAAAATCTCCGGGGCTCATGTCCATGTCAAAAATAACTGGCTTGCCCCTGCTTACATTCCTGAAATCTGGCTTGTAGAGAATTTCTCTGTAATGTGGGAACTGTGTACTTATGTTGAAACGGCCAGCGTTTTCTGGGAGATTTAGAACCTGAAAATAAAGATTTGGTCATTGTTGTGCTTGAAGTTTGACATTGTGAGTTGTGAACTATGAGCTCAAAAACATGCTAAGCGTACTTGCTTAGTTACCTCCAGGAAGCTCTTGAAAAATTCCCTATTCAGTGAGCTATTTTTATCGGTGTTCGGCTTCGCCCTCGTTGCGACGTACACCCTGACTGCTTCTGGACCGGACACTTCCTTAGTGTATCCATCCTAAGAAAAAAAATTCAGGCTTTCGTTTCAGGCTTCAGAAATCAGAATTTGTCATGTTTGATGACATTTTGCATGCAGTACATTATATTACCTCACATCTTCCTCTGTTGCCCCCCGGCACCAGGCAGAAGGCATCTCTGACCCCAGTCTGAACATGGCCACTGTGAACTCCACCCTCTTGCAGTCCAAACTTTGGAGTAGCTCGGCCATCGAAAAAGGGATTCGAGCCGTCGCGCGCACCGTACGGTTCGTTGGAGGTTACCACGGTGATGTTCATGTACTCGAGCTCGGCAAACTCATTGACGCCGCCGGTCTCGCCATGGCGCATGCTGGAGAGAGCCACGCCGGCGGCGAAGGAGTCCCACATGTAGTAGCCCTGCACCGCGAGAAAGGAAGAAGCAGCGTAAGAAATTCATGGAGGACCACCCAAAGTTTTACAAGGATCAGAAATGGAGGGTTCGGACTTGCCGTGTTGGCATGGCCGTCGCCGGTCCGCCTCATCTGCCGCGCCAGGACCTCGTCCAGCGATTGGAAGCAGTACTGCGCCTCGTACGTGCTCTGGCGCCGCCGGAACTCGGCGTAGAACTCCTCCGTGACGGGGATCGTGTTCGTCGCGTCGAGAGGGATCATCGTGACCGGGACGCCCGAGTGGAGCACCTGGTACGCGGAGAAGGGGTCGCCGAAGAAGTTGAACTCGGCGGCCGGGTTGGCGGCGGAGGCGGTGAACAGGTTGCCCGGGACCCTAACGGCGCCGCCGGAGACGTAGACGCGCTCCACGTTCCGCCGCAGGTGCGGGTGCGTCATGAGGAGTAGCGCGAGGTTGGTGTGCGCGCCGAGGAGGATCACCGTGGTCGGGCCGGCGGAGAGCGTGTCCGCCATCACCCGCTGCGCCGTGGGCTGCCGGAGCGGGCGGTACCCACGGGAACCCTGCGGGAGGAAGCCCCTCCGGACCCCGGAGTTGGTGTCGACGTCCAGCCGCCCGCCGCGCCCCGACGGGATGGCCTGCCGGTACCGGCAGCCTCCGGCCGTTGACATTCCCTGCGTGCGAGCAGTACAATGCATGCTGAGCTCAGTCAGAGTGCAGGCTGGCTCGCTGTATGAGATCGACGATGATGGCGTCGTGTCGGGTACCTGGTCGATCAGTGGCAGGTAGCCGCCGACGTCGGGGCGAACGTCGCCGGCGCTGGAAATCCCGCCGTCGCCGCCGACCCCGACGGCGACGTCGTCGCGGCCCATCATGTAGAGGATGTCGTAGAGGTGGTTGACGGCGTGCCCGGCGTCGCTCCACTCGTTGGCGTTGATGGTAATGGCCTGCATTGTTCACGGCAACAAATAGTGACGCACTAGCCGGGCTTGACCGGGAGGTGTGGGATCTATCGGATATGATGGGCTCATCAGCGATTCGATGGCCACGAGGCGTTGAAATTAACATGCAGCTGCAGCAAGAACGGCGAGCTGAGGGTCAAAGCCAAGATGCGCCGTCGCTGTCCGTTTCTATCCCCCATCACTTTTTTTTCCGCCCTCTTTTATCCGACGATCAATGGCGACGCAATAAGAAATTGAGGCGGGTGCGCGTGGGGAATTCACCGGAGCTAGACCAGGAATCGCTACCGCGGCCGGCGTGCGCAGGATCGAGATGAGATCACGCCATGCGTTGCTCCGTGTCTCCATCCTCAGGGAACAGTGATCCACCACCCCTCCGGACTCCATCCAGAGTCGACGCCATGATCGATCATCGATGGGCATGGCAAATTTAGCACGGACAGCATCGCGGTCTACTCGATTACGCACTCTAGGTGGCGAATCTCACTACCAAGGGGAGGCGCCAGGCGGCGGTGACACGTAGCGCGGCCGCGGGCAGGAGGCCACGAGAAGAGAGCGAGGGTGACATGGCACCAACCTTGACGTCGAACTCGGAGCGGCTGTGCTTGAGGATGTACAGCAGCGCGAGCAGGTCGTCGGTGTCCATGTCCGTGTCCACCAGGATCCGCCGCGGTGCCGCCGCGACACCGGCGGCCGCTACCGCAAGGAACCACAACACGGCCACGCCCATCATCGCCGCCCTTGCGCGGGCGCTCACCGTCATCGGCGCCGCCGCCGTCGTCCGCCTGACCATGGAGGACCGTCCGCTGCTCGCGCGCGTGCGAGGGGCACGGAGCGGTGGCTGGCGTCGGCGGAAGAGGTGGCTGCGCGTCGGAGAGGACTCCTGCTCGCGGCTGGCTTGGCTTCCTGCATGACGGGGTGCCGATGGGCTGGTGCGCGGCGTTTTATCGCTCCTCCAGCGCCTCTCCGCCCCGTGGGCGTCAATGAACGCGCACCCAGCTGCAGTCGCTGTACAGCCGCAGCAGCTGCTGCAGCACAGGGACAGGCGAGTACCTGTCAGATCCGGCAATTAATGGTCCAGGCTGAAAATCCCCGTGTGTTTTTCATTGGCAGAAACGCTGCAGATTACGAGACGTAATTAAACTTCTGATGATAGAGTGGTGATCTTCTCTCGCCGGCTTTGGGTGAACCTGGACGGGTCTCAGATGACCTTCCGACGAAGGAGGTGCTGTGGTTGGTTCCGGAGTGTTAAATTTTAGTCTTGTTATATAAAAAGAATCTTATCATTTAGAAGTATTAAATAAAATTTAATTATAAAACTAATTACAGAACTCGTGGCTAATTCGCGAGACAAATCTAATGATGTATATTAATCCATAATTAGCGGATGGTTACTGTAGCATCACTATTGCAAATCATAGATTAGTTAGACTTGTTAAATTCATCTCGCGAATTAGCACCTATTTGTATAAAAGTTTTATAAACAGATTTTATTTAATACTTCTAAATGACAAGATTCTTTTAGTTCTTTGGAACCAAACCGGCCTAGAGTATCATATCTCATATCTCAGGTGTAATGTTCGCATCATTCTCTTTTTTCTTTGAGCTCAGGTGGCATAGTGGCGTCCTAAGGACGGCATTAAACACATGCTGTTGATGTAAGAAGCCCTTCCTTATTAGGTCCCTTTGGCATAACTTTTGAAATAACTTCACCTGAAGCTATACCAAAGGGACATTTTGCAAACTGTTTCATGCATGAAGCACCTCGTGAAGCTGGAAACAGCTTACACTGCGAGGAGCCAAAAATACTAGCTTCACTGGCTCCACCTCTTCTATCCACTTATGAAGCTTGTTTGGTCAAACGTTTTTCAAAAATAGCTTCAGCTTCACCGAAAAATTCGAAGCCAGAGCCGTTTTAGAAGAAATCGAAACCATACCAAATGGAACCTTAACATGCAGCCTTGCTTATAGACAGTGAGAGAACAGCTAGAGAAAGTGTTGTTACAAAAGGAAAAGGAAAGCACCAATAAGCTTCACATAGACACACCTCATTGAAAAGTCAATAAGATTATTTCGCTCGAACTTAAGACTTATCGTTCGCACATAGCAAAAGTTGTATACATAACCTCTCTGCATCACCTATGGACGATAAAAGCAATCTCTTTAATGGAGTATAAACTAGATAAAATCGTGCGCATAATAATCTCAAATGGGAATTTACTACCTTCTATGATAAATATAACGCGTTTTTAGCCATATTCAATATTTCACAAATATAAGTCGTTACATTAAATACATGGAAGCAAAAAGCACAAATTATTATTATAGTAGGGTAGGCATTGTCCTAATGACACTTCACTATTGCAATACAATACAACGACTTGCTCGCCTTCCTGTGAATGTTGAATGGAAACGATAGTCGTCGTTGTACAATATATAGTAGGGTAGGCTGCACAGACTGCTGATTAGATGTTGGAATCCGATCCTAAAGAAAAATACCAAATAATTTATGGTTGGTTGATAAACACATAGCAAAGGTTGTGTACATGACTTATCTGCATCAAATACACACACATTTCAATATAAAATTAATCTCTCTAATAATGGAGTATAAACTAGAGAGAAAATCATGTGCCTAATAATTTCAAATAGGAATTTAATCACTTCTTCTATGGTAAATATAAGTTATTTTTAATTAGCCATATTCCATATTTCACAATTATAAGTGGGTTATTACACTGAATGCATGAAGGCAACAAAGGCATTGTATTAATGATACTTTACTATTGCAAAACAACGACTTGCTCACCTCCCCGTGAGTGTCGAGTGGAAACGATAGCTATTGTACAACTAGCAAAATACCTGCGTTGCAACTGGAGAAAAAAAATCCTCCAATCTCTTGTCTATTTAATATGGCTAAAAACTTAGTCTTATGCAAGAAGTAAAATTAATGATTGTTCAATGTTATAAGTAATAAAATGGTATATTAAATTAAATATCAACATTATCCAGATAATCCATCTAACCAAGTAGAAAACCATAAGCCCCACCAATCTTCTCGTCCCTTATATTTTTCCTAAAAAATCGACGCTGCTGACACTCACCATGGGCGCAGAGTATTTCCTAGCTTCTTTTTGAAATGCAAAACGGTCCCAAGCGAAAGGATATTTTCTTTTGTATTTTAAAATAAAGAAAAGCACCCTTAGTCAGAACAACGATTTGTATTCTCTCTTTTATCTGATGCCCGCAAGTTAAAAGAAAAAGTGGCAAAGGTAAACATTGGAATTGAACGTTTGTTCGGTTTTTCATGTTTGCTCCTCTTAGATCATCTCTAGCGGACTCGTCAGTTCATACTATGTATATCTTTATTTGCATATCCACTTCATAAGACCTTTTCTATATTTCTACACACTCCTGCAAACTCATCAAATTAGACCAGGTAAGTTTGTTTTTCTGATTCCAATGGTTATATATCAATAGTGTATATGTTCGAAAGGTTGTTGTTTTAACGGATAGAATTCATACAACTTTTTTCTAGATGAAACTCATACAACTAAGATGGTTATGAAATAAATCACAAAACTTGTTTGTTCACAGAATGCGGCAGCATCTAATTACACCACCATGCAGCTAGCACGTCCCAGTCCAATTGCAAAGCAGCAGTCAGCTTCACCTGCATTTCGTTGAACAATTAAAGTGCATGCAGTGTTGTTCATGCAGTATCACAGTAACGCGGAGGTGCATAGAGCAAGCGTCAGAACTGCTGGACCGGGCAGCAAGACTCGAGGCGGAAGATGGCCTGCATGCGTTTGCCTGCCCTTTCAACAAAACGATGGACGGCGAGGCGTGCCTGTGAGATCTTCTTGCAGCTGCCGCGCCAGCGCGCGGGACGGGTACAGGCGGGTGGGCGACGGCGCTACCGCACGGGTACAGTCGGACTCGGTCGCTAACTCGGAGATTGATCGGGCGGACGGACGGCTTGCACGGTATTGATCGGGTCCACCTGTCAATGACTAACGACGTATCAAAAGCCAAAGTACCGTAGAATCGGTCCACCTTCTATAAATAGAAGAAAGAAAAAGAAAGATATATAGATAGAAGGGTGGGCAACACGTACTGCTGATAGGATGTTGAAATATGAGACCAAGCAGTTCATGGTCGGCTGATAATTAAATTGGGGCGGATACAATCAACAGCTATACGAGACCTAAACTCATCTTCTTAATTCTTCCTCTTTCCTACCTCCCCCCCTCCCTCTCTACCCGTTCTTGTTCTCCTCTCACATTCTCCTCCCCTAGCTCCCCTTTGTTCTAATGGGGGTGGGGTGGGGGGCTAGATCCATCACTGTTGACAAAAGTTGTCATGTTTTATTTGGCTCATAATAAACCTAGCTCAATGCTGCAAATTGTTAGCTGTAGTTTTTTATCTTGGCTAAGTGTGTGGATCTTCATTCTCTCTTGAGAATATATAAAATAAAAGCACCAATAACACCTCATTTAAAATTCAAGAGATTAATTCATTTGAACTTAGCATCGTCCACACATCGCCGTGTCTTATGCATGTCCTATCACATCATCTATAGACAATTCAAGATACAACCTCGTTAATACATAGAACCTAGAGAAACTAATGCGAGTGTTGGATTTAAAGATGGTCGTCAGGTTACACGACCACCCGGATGCCTGTGAAATAGTGAAGATGGCTAAAAACAACTTATATTTACGATCAACGGAGCAACTAGTGCGGTTCATCTCTCTCTCTCACTCTCTCTCAAGTAGCCAGAAATGAAAACTGCCCAACATATATGTATTGATAGAGAAGGGATTGATGTTCATCTATAGACAATTCAAGATACAACCTCGTTAATACATAGAACCTAGAGAAACTAATGCGAGTGTTGGATTTAAAGATGGTCGTCAGGTTACACGACCACCCGGATGCCTGTGAAATAGTGAAGATGGCTAAAAACAACTTATATTTACGATCAACGGAGCAACTAGTGCGGTTCATCTCTCTCTCTCACTCTCTCTCAAGTAGCCAGAAATGAAAACTGCCCAACATATATGTATTGATAGAGAAGGGATTGATGTTCATCTATAGACAATTCAAGATACAACCTCGTTAATACATAGAACCTAGAGAAACTAATGCGAGTGTTGGATTTAAAGATGGTCGTCAGGTTACACGACCACCCGGATGCCTGTGAAATAGTGAAGATGGCTAAAAACAACTTATATTTACGATCAACGGAGCAACTAGTGCGGTTCATCTCTCTCTCTCACTCTCTCTCAAGTAGCCAGAAATGAAAACTGCCCAACATATATGTATTGATAGAGAAGGGATTGATGTTCATCTATAGACAATTCAAGATACAACCTCGTTAATACATAGAACCTAGAGAAACTAATGCGAGTGTTGGATTTAAAGATGGTCGTCAGGTTACACGACCACCCGGATGCCTGTGAAATAGTGAAGATGGCTAAAAACAACTTATATTTACGATCAACGGAGCAACTAGTGCGGTTCATCTCTCTCTCTCACTCTCTCTCAAGTAGCCAGAAATGAAAACTGCCCAACATATATGTATTGATAGAGAAGGGATTGATGTTCATCTAGATCTTGTTAGCACTGGATGTAGGTTTCCTTTCCTCCACCGCAGGCAATGCCGATGGTGTCGGAAAACAGCTAGAAGCGTCCAAGGTTGATGCGGAGAAGAAAACTTGATTATTGTCATTTTCGTGAGCTATTTATTTTCTGTTGTTTGGGAAAGATCCTTTTCTTCCTATATATATACTTGTATATATTTTCCTGATTACTCCTATTAATATATGAGATAGTATAAGACGACTTTAGGAAAGAAAAACGTGTTGTATTCCTAAGGCACATGTACATTTTGTCGACAACTGTAGCGGAGCACGCAGCACACATTATATTCGTGTGGCCGCCCCGGGACCATGCATGGTCGATCGTTGTCCTACCCGATGGATGGACCGGTCGTTGTGCTTGAGGATGTACACAGTACACAGCAACGACTGGCGCGAGCACGACTGCACACGTCGTCGTTGGTGTGTGTCCGCGCGCGCGTCCACCAGGACCCGCCGCGGCGCCACCGCAGCCACACCGGCGGCTAGCTGCTACCGCGCAAGGAGCAACACGTACGGCCACGCACATCCATGGCCGCCGCCGCCCGTACTACGTTCTTGGGCACTCCTGCTCCGATCCGCTTCCTCGCGCGCGGCGCCGCCGTCGCCATGGAGGACGGAGAGTTCGGTGTGTGCACGCGCGCGTGGGAGGCCCAGGGGGGAGTAGTGCTAGCAAGCAGCGACGGAGATCGAGGCGGCGGTCGCACACGTTGATGGGCGCGCGCGCAGGCGTCAGCTGATGATCGATGGACTCGGCGCGCCGCGGCTGCAGTCGCTAGCTGTACAAACGGCAGGGTAGGCGCGTCGTACTATCTTACTGCTAGATTTTTGAAGTTTGCATCCAAGCAATTTATGGTTCTGGCTGAAAACTTGACGTATTTTCTGCTGGGGTATGTATCTCTGCAGATCTTTCCTAAACAGCTTTATTTATTGGAAAAGTGTATTTTTTCCGTCCCTCAAGTATTATAAAATTGTGACAATCATCCTTCATGTTTCATTTGGTGCAAATTAACCCCTTAACTAACTAAAAAATGGTGCATTTATCATCCTCACCTTAGTTTAACAATGGTATAGTACTATCTGATGGCGATTTATGCCACACAAATCATCTGACTAATGACTAATCCCTGCTTGGTAATGTAATGTGCTAAGTTGAAGATATAAAACCCATAAAAAAATTCAGTAAATTTTCTAAATTAGGTACCCATAAAATTTTATCTAAAAAAATTATTAAAATAACCGACCCACATGAACGATTATAGCGATTGACTCAAAATTAGACGTGGCTAAGCAATGATTAGTTAGATTATTACATGACCTGAACCAACATTATATGTTATTAAACTATTGTTAAGCTAAGATGGGATGATAAATGCATCGATTTAATTAGTTAAGGGGTTGATTTGCACCAAGTAAAATATGAGGGATGAATGTCACCCTTTTGCAATACTTGAGGGATCAAAAATACACTTTTTACTTATTTATTTGGTTGAATATGGTTGAGTCAGGTTGTGTACAGATCCTAGCTAGCTGCCATAATAATCTAAAGAAAGAAAGGACAACATTGAATTTGCATATCCGTAGTTAAGCATAACCCTAATAGATATAAAATCCAAGAGTTTAAACCAATCCCCACTCATATGGTCGTACCCATCTACTAGATTTTGCGAGATTTAAACCACATCTCAGATCTAGCAAAACGTTTGAATAATAAAGAAACGTAACGTTACCTACTAATTAAATTCCACATAATAAGAAGATGCATATACAAGAGTTCATCTACAACATGCATGTATAAGGAATTCAAGATACAACCCCATTGGTGCATAGTATACACCAATAAAAGACAAGAATTTAACAACAGGACGTACATTTTTGTGATTTCAACATAATGTTGGCATGCCTTAATTATCTGTTTACCAAAGTTCTGTTTGTAAATGTTTACATTGGTCAGTGTCCCAACAACAGGTTGTCCAACCTCTACTGGTTAGGTTAGAAGACGTACACTCAGTTTGAGTTCTCAGCAAGCACATGTACGCCCTTGGAGCTCGGAAAGCGGACGGACGCTCGGGCGGTCGGGGAAAACGAGGAGCAAGGAGTTTGTGGAGAGAAACACGGATCCGATCGGGGGCTGATGTTACGGCGATAGGAGCTAGCAGCTCGTGCTTGTCTCGGCAGCAAGTCAATGGAAGTGAGATGAGATGGGACGATACGGCAAGGCAATAAGGGATACACGCTCAGTGCTCACCAATCAAAAGTTCAGAATTGACCGTAGCTAGCAAGGAGTGCGTGCAATAATAGTAACAGGACGATGGCATGCATGTCATGTAAGGAGCAGAATATATTTTTTGTTAAAAAAAATTTGACCAGAAACAGCTTTAATTTGGGTTAGGTTGGTGGCATGAAAGTGACGCGTGGTGATATACTTGTATGGAAAACGGTTGATAGCCATTAATATATATCGGGTGCTGCAACTGCAAACATTTATCTTCTACAGTATCAGACTTGTTAACAAGATGCAGGGATAAATACAAATCATGAGACTGGCAAAACGAACAGAGAGAGACTGGTCCCACTACTGGAAACCGTGGTGATGATTTTTTTATGGTTTTGGCAAAACCGATAGGGAAATTATATATTAGGGAATGCACTTGTATGAAGTGTGACGTGTATTCAGATTGAATTGTTATATGAATGAAATTATATGCGAGCTATTTGAATTAAATATGAGCTAATATTATCTGCATTTCAGATGGAATAAGGACGACTAAAACACTTTCTTTTGACAGTGATAAATAAATCCGACAAGAATATTAATTTCCCAAGTTGTATTGACATTTTTCTCTAGCGGGGTTTGATGACAGCAAAACTAACTCATACGCGGCAAATGCAAATTTCCCTCTGAACTAAAAACCGAAAATATTGGTGAGATGAATCGATGGGCAAATTTTATTTCCATGCCGTGCTATCCCTGTCGGCTGTTTGCCTACCAGATTCCTACTTTTCTCGGGACTTTCCAATTTTCCTTTTCACTATTTTTCCTAAAAGTTTTAAATTGTTAGGCCAATTCGTAGGAAGATTTAGTAGAAGTACAGTTTTTTTCAGTAATTTCTGTTGTGGTGAGTCGGTCAAGGATATACTATATATGTATGATATCCGATATCCTGAAAATACTTCCGAGACAAATCTACACGTCATCTCACATGTTCAAAGTAAGTACACTAGCGCGTGCCCATGCTTAGGCGTCAAACAAACAGCAGCCTCGGCGATGCGGCACCCGAACTGCCGGCAAGTTCTTGCTACGATTCAAACACAGCCCAAGTGAATCAAAGTAAAATACCGGACATATGAGGAAGTACAATCAACTAGCATAGTGAGCTTTGTTAGTTCTCCTTGGTGGAACCTGTCCATCTAGTTTCGTCTCTCAGGAGTGTTCATGTGAATAGAGTGTGCATACATGTGCTCGTAGGGGTAGGTGTATGAGTCTGTGCATTATCTTGGAAGACAAAAATAGCATCAACGGAATTGTTGTCGAGCCATTTTGTTTAGATTGGACTCTTTCTTTTTTTCCATGCACTGGCACTCGGTTGTGCCAGTCGATGAAGCATTGCACAATCTGAACATTGTGACAGTTGAATTGATGCTTTTCCAACATGATATCATGTGTTGCCTGCCATTCCCAGCAGCCGCTTGAGAACTCCGAGACAGGTGATGGCTGTCACTGTTTGATTTCTCATCTTCCTTTCGAGAATGAGAACATATGTGGAAAAAAGGATTGAACAGAACCAAAGCAATTCTGAAAAAGAAAACATTTACTGCTCCAATAACAAGACAGCATTGCCTTCATTCGACTGAGACGAGTGGGAAGGCCAATTCAGTCAAGTGTGTATTATGGTAGTTCATGATCCTGACAGGCCAGATTTTAGGAACCCTTGATAATCTCCACCGATTAATGATGCGCCTATTAATTTTTTTTTATGTTTAGTCATGTTGAAAAGAGTCAAATAGCAAGAAAATAGGAGGCTTTCTCCAAAAGAAAGTAGGTAGCCTACTGTTGAACAAATTGTGGTTGTTATAATAAATGAGAAACAGAGTTGCATAAATAAACAGATAAAAATATTGAGAAGATATATGTATCGCATCAGTGTATGTACAGACATGCTCAAACTCAGAGGAAGTGTGGATTTTCCTACCAGTCTAAGGAGAACGAAAAGTATGCTACTTTTTTATAGGCTAGAGATCTGCTCCCGAAAGAAAACAGAACGGTTGTGCTTCTGCTTAAGCAGCATTACTACATAAAATTCATCGTTTATGTTCATGCCTCCAATTTCACAGGTGGCCTGCTCCAGATTATGGTCTGTTCTTCAAAACTAGTAATGACGGCAGTTTGCTTCATGTTGCCTAAAGAATTGGCGACTCGTTTGTAGTATTCTTCACTACTGAAATCGCCCAATACCTTTACAGAATTTGCACTCTCCTTGTTGATCACAATCTGCCCGTCAGTGCTTATTGTGCTGTTGGAAACAATGCTTATCGACTTCGCTTGCAATGATGGTTTTATATTCAATCCTTCAACGAGGTAAACAGCACCAAGAACTTCTCCCAGAAACATATCCTACAATTTTGAGAATATACCCCCACATTGACAGGATTACTAGTGAATCAACTAGGAAAAATTAAGAAAGATTTTCACACGCTACACCCTGAGGTAAAATAATACCCCCAGTATTAACTGAATAAAACACTTAGAACTACCGAAATGGAAGCATGTTACTACTGAACCGCGTTCCATAATAGCCCTTCGGTAGTCGACATCAGTTACCACTAAAATTTTGTTCAGTAGGTATAGAGTATTATTCTACCCAGGGTGTATGTAGGTTAGCACATGTATAATTTTGGCCATGTACTCTGACGTTGTTTAATAATTTTTAAAAAGTACAACATAGGAGTTGGGACCAGAGATCCAAACAGAGATGCAGTACCCTGTTACCACCTGCTATTATAGCAGGAAACCCGTGGGTGCCCAGAAATAGGTGAAAGTATGTTATTTCAAGCAGCTTTGTTCACTGAGATCTAGATGCTATCACAACTTGTTAGAAGTGCATTGTTGTTTACCTCAAAAAAAGTTCATTGTTGTTGAATGTTTGAAGGAAAAAAAAAATCTGTTGGAAATGACCAGTATTGGACTCGGAACGAGACCATCCAGTTATCACTGTTCTTGAGGCTCTGATGTAATAAAAAGAAACTCCAAGATTTAACTGCGGCAGTACTGGAAATTAGGATGGTTGGATGAATCTAAGTAAAAAGGAAAGAAGTCAAGCTCAGCTCTGACTGTACCCTGCTTTCATTTGGAACACACCATCGACCCTGAATCCTGTGGCCAAATTTGGGATGCTGCGTATTCTAGAAAAAATTTGGAATGTTCTAGGACTCTCAGTAAGCAAGTTCAGTTTGAATCAGTTTATAAGTTTGTGAAATGTTCAGGAGGTATATAGATTGATGTGAAAAAAGAATCAGAATGCTCAAGATTTGGTTGTAGCAGAGAAATAGAAACAATTGCAGATGTTTACCATATGGTTGTAAAGCCGATGCTTCTGCTGAAGGTCATATAGCAAGAGCAACAAGTGGCGCACAAAACCTGATTCTGGAGTGTGATCAACATGCTTTAGGGCATGAAGGATAAACTGAAAGGAAGCAGCTTTTCTTTGAGAGACAAGAGGAATCAGTGTGATATCCAGAGATGATTCCAGGACTGTTTTCGCAGCTAGGGGATCAAGTAACACATTAAACTCTGCATATCTGTTTGATGGAACAGTAAACACATTTCCCTTCGAATCATTTTCATCTCTGATATGACCACCAACCAAATAAACCTTCTGCATACAAGGAACATTTGCATTTGCATATTAATACTAACAGTGGCAAAACTCAAATTAGCATAGATCAAAGTACAGCTGGAAAGTCACAGAACCAAAAGGCATAAAACAGCTGACCTCTATTACAGAAATTGCATCCCTGTCAGAGAGCACGATATTGGCCAAATTTGTAAGAGGTCCATTGGTAAGAATAGTGATCTTCTCGTTTGGATCAAGCTGCTCTTCGATAGTCTGCCAAACTTCAAAAGCCAATGGCTGCCGAAGTTCTGGATGGTCAGTGTTTCTAGGAGCACCATATTTTACTGAATTTTCAGAAGTATACCTAAAAATGGAAAGCATAGATTTTTTTAAAGTATCTAGGCCATGCGCAGTAACTTATATGCTGTTCATCTGGTGACTACAAAAAGATACCTTCTAGGACTTCTTGGCAATGATAAAGGTAGTCCATAGAGAGTGTCCGAATCAATAAGTCCTCCACTACCTTGGGGAATAATACTGACATAGTGACAACCAAGACTTGGAGTACCTAATGCAGTGGTATTACCACGTCCAACAGGAATGTCATCGCGGCCCATCATATGTAAAATGTCATAAATAATATCAATGCTTGCAACATTTGCCCAACCATTGCCACTGACTAAAATCCCCTGTAACCATTATATTAAAATTACATTTGCCGAAATAAATACAGGACCAATGTTTAAATGCAATGGATACTGTGTGAGTCCTGATAACCGTACCTTTACATCTATTACTTCAATAGGTGCCTTCAAGAGGTATATTAGGGACATAAAATCTCCAGGACTCATGTCCATGTCAACAATAACAGGTCTTCCCAAATATTTGTGTTTAAAGTCTGGTTTGTAAAGAATCTCTCTGTAAAATGGGAATTGTGCTTTAAAGTCAAAACTGCCAGAGTTCTCCGGACCATTCAGTGCCTGCAGGTCATAGTTTAGTTATAAGAGTAGAACCCACATAAATGATGCTGATGAATGTTTGGAGCAACATTTTAGTTTCATAGATTAACAATCATGCGTGTAAGTGCATTAACTCCTTCATGGCTTCATGTAAAACTTTGTGTGACGGAACCAGTTACCCAAAGAGCAGCTGAGCACCAAAGGCTAAAGCGCATGCAGGAATGCAGGGCAAAATGACATGTTAAATGAGGTTCCATTATATTATTAGTAGACTACTGATCACAAGATTTAAGTTTAGTACTCCCTCCAGGACAAAATAGATGTCGTTTTAGCCTCTTCTACTATCTTCAAAATACATATCAATTCTACAACTTATAGACAGATTTGGCCCATTTTTTCCAGTATCCCTTCCTAACATCATCATTACTAACTTGTTTTCCCATGCATGTCTCATTTCCACTGCTGTTTCACCTAATTAAACAGCCATGCATATAACAATTAATAGGAACACTTTAGAAGGAGTAGATGAGAGACTTCCTTAGTGTATCCATCCTAAGAAAAGCAATTGGTCAGAAATTGCATTCCCCCACACAGTAATATTTTCATCCATCTTATATAGCAAACATTTGCACTGTCCGCAGAATGTCTTCTTCATTAAATATTATATGAAATGCATGGGTGGTCCTTAAACTTGTTACGGGATATCATCCAGGTCCATGAACTTTGAAATTGCGTATCAGGGTCCCAAGGACCAAAGTGCCCACAATACCCCCTCTTCTATGCCGCATACCAGTTTGGAGATTTCTTTTTGGCAAGTTAAACTCAAAGAATTAAAGGCATGCTGGAGATGCAGTTATTAAAGTTGAGTTTGATCACATAATTATGCTTTACAACTTATCTACACTTGCCTGGCAACATCATATAACAGATAATAAAGGTATGCACGTGAGGGAAGTTAATGGAATTTTTTTGTAAATTTAATCAATATCAGCAACAGCTTTTTTATCAGGGAAAAAGAATTGTCGAATTGTCCACGACAATTTGGCTATATTGGAGTACCTCACATCTTCCTTTATTACTTCCCTTGATGCGACAGAAGCTATCCATAATTCCAGTTTGAACATGACCGCTATGAACTCCGCCTTTTTGAAGACCAAACTTGGGAGTGGTGCGGCCATCAAATAATGGGTTTGAGCCATCATGCACACCATATGGTTTGTTTGAAGTTATAACTGTAATGTTCATATATTCAAGCTCAGCAAAATCATTTCCAAATTCACCGTTCTTATCATTGAGCATGCTGGAGATGGCAACACCAGAAGTAAAGGAGTCCCACATAAAATAGCTCTAAACAAGGAAAACGAAAAAAATTAAAATAACAAGGAAAGTGAAAAAAAAAACATGTGGCAAATGAAATGAAGTAAATGGCATGAACTTACTGTGTAGAATCGATCATGGAACCAAGTGTCTCGAGCCATCTTTAAAGACTTGAAACAGTATTGTGCCTCATACGTACTTTGGTGACGTTGGAATTCATAGAAGAATTCTTCATTGATTGGAATTGTATTGGTCGCATCAAGAGGAACAAGTGTGATTGGAATGCCAGAATGAAACACCTGATGAGGGTTATATGTTAGCTAATTGAAAAAAAAACATCCTATGCTATTGTTTAGCTCTTCAATCCACAACCTGCCACCATATATGTGAGATTGTTTCACCCATCATCATAAACTTTTGTGTGTGTCTGTGCGTGTTGGTGGGGGGGGGGGGGGGGGGGGGGGGGGGGGCGGGGGGGGGGCAATAAAAAGGTAAAAAGGGAAGGATATTTCTGATGGGGGTCCAAGTGTAAACAGGAGAGCAAGAAGATAAGCGTGAGAGCAAGAAGAATATCATTGTAGTGCCATAGTGGGGCCTGTCTTCTTTTATGTTCTTATTTCTGGGAAATAATGAGAAGTAAAAATGATCTTTATGCTATACGCAGTAGCAAAATTAACAGTGAAGTGGCAGCAATGGCATGAAGGGGATAGAATTTTTGGAAAGTGATGGCTTAAAAGGGAGCACGAGTTATCTGGTGGCAGATTGGTTAATTATCACTGGCATATGAGGAATCCACTATAGCTGATTAGCTGATCTGTTACTTGAAGTGAAATAAAAATGAACTAAAGATAGATTCATGCATTATTGAATTTTATGAATGCACGATTAAGCAAATATAGGTACACAAGAGTTTACAGCACACTTAACCATAAAACTAAATTGAGTACCAAAATGACAACTAACAAGTGATTTATCTCAAAAAAGAACTTGTCATGGAGGGTAGACAAAATAAAAATAAAAGATAAATGAGAAATAGGGGCCCAAATTAAGAAATGCAGAAGTTGAAATGAAATTACAACATCCACTTTCAAACTTCCATGAAAAGTGTATGATAGACATTGTCCTTCGAATGTAAAGCTTATACCTGGTATGCAGCAAAAGGATCTCCGAATATGTTGAATTCTGCATTCGGGTTAGTAGAGTAACTAGTAAACAAGTTACCATGGTCACCAAACTGCTCTGGCGTGCATGATGTGGTAGCATTTTTTGGACAGCAACCTGTAGGATTCTTCGATCTCACTCCACCACCCATAATGTATATGTGCTCCACGTTTCTTTTCAGGTGTGGATGTGTCATGAGAAAAATCATGAAACGGTACGTCCAAAAATCACAGGAATAAATAAAAGAGAATGATACAATAATATTTTTTTTGATCAAACACACAAGACATAACAAAAATAATTTGAAATAAAAATAAAGAAGCAAATCACTCAGTTACCCAACAACCACACCATAGTTGATACAACAAAAAATTTGAATCAAATAACATAAAAAAAATATAAATGAAAACAAAGAAGGAAATTCCTTAGATATTCAACAATACACCAAACTCGGAACATGGAGGTCGGCAACTCGACACGGCCGTGATGTTCGCCGGGCTTAGGAGCACGGCCATATCCTCAAGGGCATGAAGGTTGTCGCGGTGGTTAGTGTTGACGTACTTTTGCACCACCATGGAGTTCCATGCCACTGTATACATGAATGCAAAGAGGTCTTGGGGGTCTTGGAGAAAGGTGTGCCTTTGTTGCAAGTGGAATAGGGTACTGTATACGGGGAGCTGTTTGGTCAAATAAAACTTGAGACGGAATGTGCTAATCTATATATATATATATATATATATATATATATATATATATATATTCTACACGAGCTACTCTACATGTGCATTTCATGATGTAGGACGTATCTGACCCAATGAAAGGTACGTACGAGGTGTATGTGATCATACTAGACCATCTGCGATGGTATATACGTTGGGTATGTGACCATACATATAGTATGTGGACATACTTAATTTTATATACTAGTACTAAGGTATAATAATATATATTTAAAAATAGGGATGCTTTTGAAATTTTTCGTATATATCCCTTTGAAGTATCTTAGAATAAGTATATAAACATACTCAAAGTGATAAATGAGTACGTGAACATACGCATTATGGTATACTGATGGTGAGAGTAGCTACACGCGAGTGTAGATAAAACTCGTTCTATGGAAAAATTCATTCTACAAGCGCTTGTAGCTACTCCTACATGTATATCTCATGATGTAGGGCGTATCTGACCCAACGAAGATTATGTACGAGGTGCATGTGATCATACTAGACCATCTGCGATGGTATATACTTTAAGTATGTGACCATACATACATGGAGTATATGGACATACTCATTTTTATATACTAGTACTAATGTATAATCCTGATATATTTAAAAAATAGGGATGCTTTTAAAATTTTTCGTACATATCCCTTTGAGGTATCTTAGAATTATTTTAGAATTAGTATATAAACATACTAAAGTGATAAATGAATATGTGGACATACGCACGGTCGTATACTAATAGTGAGAGCAGCTACAAGCAAGCAAGTGTAGATAAAACTTGTTATATATAGAGAGACACACTGCCGTCTTATCTACAACTAGTATTGTATTTATATATCAATCGCATGACTAATGACAGTGCCATGGAACTAAATCAGATCAGTGCGTGTTGCTTTATTTTAGACGAGAAGGTTTTGCGGTTGGATCGGGTGATCCTCTCTTCTTCGATCATATGCGAATCGTTTGTAGATCGAGGCTTATGATTTTGGGACTACATGGTAATACCGTACGTGGACTGATCGAAGTGCTGTAGCAGTAGCACCCTGTTCACCAAAAACTCTAGCGCACTTGCTAAGCACTCACTGTACGTTTAACGTACGTACCTTGAGGTCGAACTCGGAGCGGCTCTGCTTGAGGATGTAGAGCAGCGCCAGCAGGTCGTCGGTGTCCGTGTCCGTGTCCACCAGGATCCGCTGCGGCGGCCCAGCCTCCGCCGCCGCGCAGCCGGCGACGACGAATAAGGCGGCCGCCACGAGCGCCGCCCTCCCATTTATGCAGCGACATCATCGTCTTCTTCATCATCCACCCGCTCACCATCACAAGACGATCGAGCCCGACGAGAGGATGGAGCTACTAGATTGGCTGCGGCACGCGGGAGGCGTGCGAGTCAACACACCGGGCCGAGCTTTAAACGAGGGAACGATCGGGTAGGAGGGCGAGTGCTGGCCTGTGGGCACAAGATCGAATAGGCCAACGTTGTTTATTGCGCGCGTGCTTCGTGGCTTGGCGGTGCCCGCCATCCCTGCCCATGCCGCCGGCCGGCAAGGTTGTTACTCCGGTCCCTGTCCGGGCTCGAAACGACTGGCCGGCGCGGCGCGGCGTGGCACCCGGGGCGCGGATGCGATCGCGCGCATCAGTTGCCCGGCCTTGTTGGTCCGGATCGGACAAAACCGGGCGTTGGGCAAGGTCCAGTGGTGACAACTGACAAGTTTGTTAATTAGTTTGGATATATAGAGCGATCAGCAGACAATCACGCACAAACTGATCATAGGATCATGATAATCCTACTAAAGAAAACGATGAAGTGAGTGTGGACATCAGGACCTGGGTCTTGTTGGGATGGAGCGAGAAGCAGAGGAATCCGAGCTAGTTAGATAGGTCACGATCGAGGAGACCGGCCGGACCGGATGGCGCGGAGGAGGACAAGTTTAGTTTCGCTGGATGATGGAACGCAAGCATGTGTGGTCAGCACGAGGCAAATTACATAAATCACTCAACCATGATATCCGCGAGATCTGTTCGAAGAAGCTAAAGTTAAGTGCAATTTTATCGCGTATTAGAGTTATACATATGCTAAAGTTTTTAATCTTGACTGAATGTTAGCCTACTCCATTAGCACCCCGGTTTAGATGAATTAATGATAAAATTTAGCACTTTTTATCCATTAGCATTTAGATTCAAACGGGACCTTACGTACAGCTACAGCAGGGTGTGCATGTACAATTATTGGATGCCAATAAACTTGGCGTCTTTTCAGTTCTTGTGGATGATGACAAATAATGGATTTTTTTTCTCGAAACTTATCACTCCCGCCCTGTCGCAAAACAAACTATTTGTTATTTTTTTAAAAGATGGAAGGTATTATTATAAAGCAGCAGCATTACAGGAGGTCCACAAACGTATTCGTGCACTGTTAATACGTGTCGACTTTTGGTGTCAACATAGTCACTAACGTGCTATTATTCTGACCACTAGTCACTAACCGAAGGCATCATGTGCTAAATTTCGCAGAGGAAAAGTCATATTAGAGTTCCAAGATACTCCTCCCGTTCCAAATTGTAGATCGATTTGGCAAAATCTAAATGCATAAATTTTATTACGCATCTAGATATATATTGTATCTAGATACATTGCAAAATTTATACATCTAAATTTGCTAAAACGACTTACAATTTGAAATGGAGGGAGTACATATTGATTTATGTGCACTACAATAGTAGAACCAAATCGAATAGAGGCCTCAAAGTAATATGGCAGTTGCAATCATTTGTACAAATCACAAAAACACAGACTTTGTTGGTTACAATAGTAGAAACAAACCCCTCGAACAATATTGTAAAGACGAAAAATCATGCGATAGAATCTTGATTTTGGCAACCGTGCTAGCTATAGAGTACAGACTTTAGAGGTTGAAAGAAAGATCAAATTTCCATTTGTTTGTTCTATTTTTCCTTAAGAAGGGCTTGTGCACTTAATTCCATTCTTTTTATGAAATACAGTAAGAGACGCATCTCGCTGTCGAGACGCACATTGCCTACCCTACCACTGAAAGAATAGTGATATTTAATTTATAATAAAATGAATTCAACTAAATAGAAGCATACGTGCTGGGTTAGGCAGATTCCACAAAAAGTTCCTTGCCAGCTGAGTTATACTCAATTCGCCTTGTGCAATTAATTCTGAAAGCTCAAAACGTTGGGAAAAATATTTTGTTCTCTTCGCTAACTTCTAAGCTCCTCTCTATGCTTAGGTAAAAATCTCTTAGAATGCACACACACTCGTCCTGCCATTAGACTCTGGGCTGTAGAAGGAGCGACGGAAGCATGATCTTGTGTTTGTCTCAAATTTGGTCGGTGCCGCGTGGTTGGCCCATTATGGCATCAGTTATGGCACTCGCGTGACGGGCCTTGAATGCGACAACCAGCCCAGTTGACCCTTGAGCCTGTGGGCTAGTGAATGCTGGAAAGCCCTTTTTCACGTAGTATTGTTTTTGTTGTGGTGGTGGTCCACACCACGCGGCACGGGGAACAAACGCAGCGCAGCCCGTCACCACGCGTTCTGCGTTCACGCCCGGACTTGCCGCGGCGGGCCACCAGTCCGGACGTCGTGGACGCTGAGCGAGCATGGCATCTTGCCGTCCGTTTCCTACGGCAGCCACGAGCGCACGGAACTGAAGGTGGCGCCGGAGCCGAAGGCGATCCATCCGCCCCCGCAAGGACCGGCCGGCCCGATGTCCGACGCGGGGAACTGAAGAGCAAGCAGGTCTGACCTCTGACGAAGCGAGGAGCCATAGAAACTCGGGGGCTATTAGCAACCGCATGCGTGACTGGAAGCAAAATAGGATGAGCGCGGTACGGAGCCCAAGCAAAATAGAAAATCCTATTACAATATACAAGAAGCAATGTTTTCTAACATAAATACTAAAATTAAAATTCGATCACACCATCGTATCTCTTATAATAAGATTTTTAGAATATTTGGATTATTTTTTATTGAAACAATTCTATTGTGAAGGTAGAATGGCTGTTCTCGTTTCGAAAAAAAATATTCCATATTTATTAAAAAGATTGTTCAGAGAAGAAAATTATTAAAACACAGTCATGTGTGATCTAGTTTTGTAGATCATGTTGTAACCAACATAATGGTACAATCAGAATTTTGTTTGGACATTTGGTCTAATTATTATTATGAACTTTTTTCTTTGAATCTTCATTTTCATATTGATGCCAGCATGCGGCTCTCAGCTTATATGGGTCAAGTACCAATCATGGGCCAGGAAAAACGCATGTGCCAGCCTTTTGAGACGTACCTGCTACTAGTCGCGCGCGCGATCTCGAATATTTGCGTTGCGCGTACGTGCGACGAGCGTGTAGGCTTTGGCGGCCATCCGTACATATCCGCCGCACGAGAAGGCCCATCCGGGCGGGTGGTGATGGCTGGCGTACGGGTCGGTTTCGTCACCCCAGGGCGGCGACGGCCGTTCGTCGCGGCATGCGTGCGTGTGTGGCCCGACAGGCGACCGTGGCCATCCAGCCAGCTAGCCAGAGCCGGGACGATCTCGGCCGGGAGGGAGGAGGAGACCACCGCGCGCACCGGTGGCCGCATGGACGTCCACACACAGGAGTCAGGACTAGGTGCAAACGCACGTACGGCCTGACGGCTGCATGCATTATCAGTGGTCCGCGCCAAAGTGGTCGTGGAAAAAACTCAAAGTCGCGTTGGATGGATCGAATAATCCAAGTTTTTTTTTTTTTGGTTTGTTTTGAAACTTGCTAGGAGGCTGGAGCACTGGCAGTGCTATCATGTAAAAAGAAGATGAGGCACCCGCATCGGCCAACGCTCGAACGGGACACGGGTGGGCTCCAGCTGGGCAAGCCTACCGAGCCCCGCACCATCCAAATATGTGAAGTCTTTCTCGCAGAGGATATACTTTTATTGAGAAAATATTGTATGATGATGCGGGGGTGGAGCTACGTGTAATCGTCGTTGTCGGCTAACAACGACGACATTCTTATACCTATATGCAGATCACGTACTCTTAACATTACCGGCGAAAATGCATCCTGACGCCGACAGCCTAGCCAGCCCAACAGGCAATAGCCAGACGCCCAGCATATAGGCCATCTACCCAATCCGCCATTCACGGAGATAATGGCCACAAGTCTGAGAGCCTCTCATCAATCCCTCCGTAGGCCGCAGCCACAGACCTATGCTACGATGCCATGTTTCCAATTTTCTATCTGCATCTTCTCACCTTGCGGCACCATGACAGCCGGGGCCGAGACAAACCCCAAGACCATCTAGTGATCTCTGTGGTCAGATTAACCTAAAAATAATCCAATTCGCTGGTGCAGTTTCTTTACTTGACGTGGGGGATGCGATTTCTCTACCAGACGGTTCAATTTCCGAAGTATGAAATGTTATTGTTTCAATTCTGTTAGCTACTGGTGCTATGAACGAAGTTTGAAACAAGTAGTGGCCAGAAGAGTTTAGTTTCATTCCTCATTCTTCCATCTACTTTTCTTTGTAGCAAAGGAAAAAATGTTTGATAACTCAAGATAGTGGTTCTTGCATATTTCACATACTCCAAATGATGATATTATTGTTCGCTTTTCACAAGTTGGATGGCCACAGTGGTAGCGAGGAGTTGAAATTGTAAAGGATAATCACTATTGTAAAACTTAATAATGTCACAATATGTTATCGTTCATTGTGTTATCCATAAGATTATAGTATCAAAAGTATAAGTTAAGTATATTGTACTGATACCGGCGATAATATTTTCTGACTTTGCTCCTGTGATGATGTCCTGTAGTACGTCCGAAGTTTCCGAAGGAAAGGTATGCAGGTGGCCTCTGTGTGCTAGGCTGCTGGCTACTGGGCGATAGAGGGGGCCGGGCTTCATCTTCAATTCTTCAAGCACTCGAAAGCCCCAAATGATGGTGCTAAGTGCATCCTGCGTGGCCAGCTTTCGACATTGATGCGCCTTCTTTGCTCGCGTCCACCGCAGCTAACTCCAATCCATGTCTCCATGGCTCCGTCCAGCCAAGTACGCTATTCGTGCCTTCGAAGATTTCGGCACCATGATGGCTGGTGTCCTGCGAAACGTTTGTTGGCCCGGCAGATCGAGCGCTGTTTGGCCAAGAGGAGCGAGTACAATCATTGCCCGGTCAGCTCCCCAACCCATTCCCTGTTCATGCACCACCTACTAGTGTGGCAGTGTCCTTGGATGCCAAGGACGGCCAGCCGCCACACATGCTGGAGCAGCGACGGCCCTTCTCATCCACTGCTTGACCACCACCTCATCACGAGTCAGAAACGAAAGGCAAACAAACCAAGGATTATCCTGCTGCTGCTTCTTCGCGTCGGGTCGTTGGAGAGGTCGCGCTGGATGCGCTGCGTGCTTGTTTTGCGCAGTGCGAGCAGTGGGCCTCCTTACTTCAAAAAACAAAAGCAGTGGGCCTCGTGGGTGGTGCCGATTAAAGTAAAGTAAAAAAGGGCCGGTCAAACGAAGAGCGGCCCATCTCTCGGCTCGGCATGAACGTTAGTTTACCCGATGCGGTAATGCTCGGCCACGTCTCCTGCTTGTCTTTTCTTTTTTTAACCCGAGTCCACGGCCTCCCCCACCCCAAACAGCCAGGTGAAGCCAGTGGCTCGGATGATCGATGATTTCTTTTTTTTCTTTTTGAAGAAAGGATGATCGACGATTCCCTGTGAGGTCTGTGAGGCTACAGTGATCGTGCCCGCACGTGTGCACGCTCGCCGCACACCACCGCCGGTGAATCTTACCGTTGGCTTCCCCGGGCCCCACGGACCTGACGCCTCCCTCCCCGAGCCCCCCCTGCCTCCTCTCCTCTTGGCTGGGCAGAGGTGAGGTCAGTCACCCCACCCCACTTGATGCTGCCGCCTCCACCACAGTCCACGGGAGGAGGGAACTGCCAACGTAATGCTAGAGCAACACGACACGAGGCCGCCACAAAAATCCAGCCAGCAGCTTCCCTGTTTGCCACTTTCCTCTTGCCTTTGCCTGCCCTGTTCCACCGCCGTTGCTCTGTCTGGCTCGTGGGCCCGCTGGTGGGCCCCCTACGTGTCGGTCCACGCCAACCGGGCGGTCTTGGCAGCGACGCTGCGCCCTTGGGTGAGAATTGAGATCGAAGGAATTGAAACCCCATGCTATTCATGTCCAGTCCACGGTACTGATTGCAAGTAACTTTTCCGTAGGAGGACGTGTGTGGCCATGTACTAGTAGGTATATATATTTCGGGAATCATTGAGGATCTTGCCACCACCTCGTGGCCAGGGCGGAGGACCCGGTATGGTAATGTATGACGGCCGCCATACCTTAATTTTTCTGTCAAAATCCTTATATCTGCAATTGAACTATCCGTCAGCCGTCATTAGAGATCCAATCCTGATCTGAGCGTGAGGAAGACAGGTGCACGGAGGAAGAAGAAGAAGCCTCGGGCTAGATTGATGAAGTCGAACCGTTTTTGTGTGAACTGGGTCAACTCGTGGGTCTTTTTGTTGTTGTTTAAAAGGCCAACTCTATTCACTTGCATCTGTACTCTGCCCCCACCTTGGTGACTCCTTGATTTCCCAGAAACGCACGCACAAGATTGACCGATTGGAGAGATGGAGACGAAATGATGAACCCTAACGCAGCTGCGCTGGGCGGCCACCAGCGTGCAGGCTTCGTTCGACCGTCACTATACCACAGCCCCATATTAGCGTCAGACATGTGTCGGTATAAGTAGAAAATCACCGTTGAACTATCGGTCATTATAGAATCTTATTAGACCATTGGTTGGTATTTTAAATTTTTCCGATTCAACATCTGTCGGTATATCTAATTATATTTATCGAAAAACTATCAGTCGGTAAATCTCGACTTTTACCTTGAACCATCCGTCAGCATAAGTGCACCAGGCTATTTCCCTCCACACGCGCGCTCCGGTCCAATAACTGCGCGTAAAATTTTTCAAGAGGCCCACTTGTCAGTAACGCTAAACCCTAGCTAAAATTTCACCGCCGCCAGCCCCAGCTCTCCCCCAAATTGCCGCCAGCCCTCCAATTCACTTGCTCTCCAAAACCCAATCTCCACTCGCCGCTTCATTCTCCACTTCCTTCCCTCGCCGCCAGGTCCAAGCTGCCGTCAGGTGCAGGACTCCGCCCGACGCCCCGAGGCCCCGTCCAGGCTGCCGCCTGGCGCCCACTAGGCCGCGGCCCTGCGCCCCGTATGGTACCCGTCCAGGCCGCGGCAGGCCGCCGCCCTGCGCCTCGCGAGGCGCCCATAGAGACCCGAGCCCGACCCCATCGACGCCTTCGCCCGCACCTGGAGGCCGCAGATCCGTACGGACGCCCCACGCCGTCGCCTAGCTGCTGTGCCGTTCTCGAGCAGGACGTGCGCGGCTGCCTCCCTGACTTCCAGACCAGCCCCACATCCCTGACTTCGACATCGAGCACGCCACTAAAGGTTGAATCTCATCACTCTTCTTTGGTTGTTGGTTCCTGAGTTCCATCGACAGTGTTTGTAGAAATTACACTAACATGTATGTGCTCTGCTCATACACGCACAATATTTGTAGAAATTACACTGAGAAGTCTCTTTGGTCCAAGTTCTTATTGGTTCAAGTGGGGAAACAATTGAAGGTTCAGTACTGCTTTGGATTCTGGCAGTTGTTTTTTAGTGTCAATTAGATGCATTAAGCCCTGGATTTCAGCATTTCCATTAAGCAATCTGACATGTAATTAGTCAACTATATGCAACCCAAAGATTTTGTACTATTAGGCTCATGTATTCAATTTCTTGAATTCAATGGTGGCAATCTTCTTCAAGAGCACCTGGATAGAATAGTATTTTTTGTTTGCATAAGTCTTGTGCTAAGTTAGGTGCTGCTCTAATGACTAAACATATAAGATGCTTGTGTAGTGTGTACATAAGTAAGGAACTACACTAGTATGCTTAGTTAGGTGTTGCTCAAATGAATAAACAATTAAGATCACCTGTGTTCTATGATATCCACTAATATGACAGTAACAACATTTTGAGTGGTTGTATGTCATTTTCTTTTTTCATACTTTGATGAAAACTGTCACTGATTCCATGCTACATTCACTTCCAGGCAGTTCTGGAAAAAATGCTAGGAAGGATGCTTGAAGTTGTTTGCAAGCTGGAAGAGAAGTGTTCATGCAAGCTTTTGCAAGCTTTTATGCTTGTTTTGTTTTGGAGTTCTAGGAGATGAATATTTTACACAAGCTTAATGACTGTGGTGAAGTGTGATAGTTTGACCTGTAATGGTAGATATGGAAATGCTAACAACTGCTCATAGATGCAGACCTGATGGCTGTGACCAGCTTATTTTGTATTGTTGTAGTGTGCAATTGAACTAGCTTAGCTAGCTACCTCATGTATGAAACTATGGATGATTTAGCATCATTGTTATATGCTCATTTTCAATAAATCATTATGGATGATTATGGATGTTTCAATTGTTGATTTATCTCGTGATTCCACTGTTAACAGAATAATTTTGAGACACATATATACTAAATAATATTTTTAATATTGTGTCTATTTGAATAGTTATCGTTGGATTGTTGGTCGGTATTTCTTAAATACCTGTGCGCGCATCGGACAGTCGGTCGGTATAGATTTATCCCCCCGACACCATTTTTACCGACAAATAGTTAGGGTCGTCATAACTTTATGCCGACAAATGATCCGTCGCTTTAACGACTTATAACGACCACAATGCAGTTGCTATCTTGAGGCTATGGTATAGTGTGTATGTCGTGCACGTGTTCGCCAGACGGCAAGATAAGCGGACGCAGGCAGCACCATAATATGGGGTTAGACGTCGGGGCATTGATCGGCAATTGTGGTAGCAAAAATGGTATGGATCAGAAGAGAAGGGCAAGTGCGAGGCTAATGGGATAAGGTGAGAGATGTATACTGAATTTTCAACCATTGTCGCCAGACAACAAGATAAGCGGACGCAGGCAGCACCACAATATGGGATTAGACGTCAGTGCATCGATCGGGAATTATGGTAGCAAAACTGGTATGGATCAGAAGGGCAAATGCGAGGCCAATGGGATAAGGTGAGAGATGTATACTGAATTTTTAACCATTGCAGTTCAATTAATTACTTTTTATTTGTTTCTTATTTGCTTTGTTGAATCGATGATGTTTTTTTATTTGAATCTTACTTTTCAACGATTCAGCCTTGCCACACCTTAATTTTTTTTCGTCCTACGGTACTACTTGTGGCGATAGCTACGGCGTGCCTACGCTCCTGTCCTGGACCAGCCAGCATCCTGCGATGCAGACCGGTAAATTCAGTTGCCAAGATGTTCGCAAAACCACGGTCGCTGCTCATGCCGTGTATTTTGCCCATTCGACAACTAAGAGAGTCCCAACGACAGCTAAGAGAATCACATGATCCTGCGCCGCAATCTCGGTGGCTACCTGAACGGCATCCAGTTCCGGCCCTGTTGTCACGACCGCGACGCTCGTCGTGCTCATCCCCCTGATCCCCGCACTTTGTGCATGATTGTACACAACAAAACCGGCGCGGCGCGTTCGCAAGCCAAGCGCCACCGCCCCACCCCACCCCAGTACGCGCGTCGACCTATACAGTTCCTGGCGCCAAGTGGTAACCCAGGCTTCAAGCTGCTTCTGTTCCGGCGCTTTTAGCCGTTCCCATCACAGGCGACAAAAGCCTAATCCAAGCCGGAGATGCCTTTTTCACCCGTCGCCAGCGTGGCGAACAGATCGAGCAGAAAGGCGGCTGGGCCCGGGCTGGGTGACCGGCCCGTTACGTTCCGGCGGCCCCGTCGCAAACCCCACACCTCCACCACCTCCTGGAGGGGGTAGATCAGATCCACGAGCCCACCGCCCCGCGCCAATGACAAATGGGCCCAACGTTCTCCAGGGAGGCTGCCGTTTCTCGGTCTCTAGCGCCAGGGAGGCTCGGGGCCGAGAGCCCCGAGGCGGTCGCATTGATGGCGGCCAACTGCCACGTGAGACGGGAGGCCCCGCCTGTCATATGCAGACCTGGGCGGCGTGGACCCACCCGAGCCTCAGGCTCGGACAGCCGTTTGCGTACCCCAGCCTGCCGCGCAGGGGGACGCCGACCCCGAAGCCACTAAAGAATTCGGAGAACCAGCGGAAAAGCAGAGGAAGCCTATGGGAGGAGGGGAGAGAAGGCGGAAGGGGAGTGGCCTGGTAGTAGTGTGGTGGTGGGCTAGTGCTCGCGGAGGCGGAGCAGAGAGAGCTGGGAAGAGCGAGCAGAGCAAGCAAGCAAAGCGGAGGCGAGGCGAGGCGAATTGATTGCGCCCACCACCGCAGCACGTTTCCTCCACCTCCGTCCGTCCTCGCCAAGCCACCATCATTGCCGCCACCGCGCCGCCCGCCCGCGGGAGCCCAGCGGAGCATTCTTAACTGTTCCTCCCTTGGCTTCTCGGCGAAGTGTTGCGGTTGCGGCGGTACGTGTGCTGTGCTGTGTTGTGCTGAGGGGAACGAGGAGGGAGCTCGAGCACCACCCACCACCACCTCCATTAAAGGCGCTCACGCGCCGCCTCCGCCTCCACGAGAAAGCGAGGCGAGGGAGGGTGAGGGCGTACGCCACCCTGAGCTAACTCGTCGTCAAGCCCTCTCTCTCTCTTCCTCACTTCCCTCAGGGGGGGCAGGCAGCCACGTACAAAGGCCGCTCGCCAACGCCTAGCGCCCCCTCGCCGCACCACGCCGTGCGCCTTTAAAGTGAGCGCGCGCCATCTTAAAGGTTCCCACGCCACCGCTTGCGCTCGTCTTTGCGCCACGACGAGGTTGATCGGTGCTTTTGATTTTGCTCCTTGTCGCTGCAGAGGTCAGAGAGAGAGAGAGAGAGAGAGAGGGCCGGCGGCGTCGCGCGCGCGCGCGGAAGCAGAGGAGGAGCGGCGGCAATGGCGGTGACCGCGCGGCGGCTCCGCGCCGTCGTGGCGTGCGTCGTCCTGGCGGCGGTGGCGGCGGCGCCGCGGCCGGCGGCGGGGATCCTCGACCCGAACGACTTCCTGGCGCTGCAGGCGGTGCGGCGGTCGCTGGACGACATGCCGGGGTCGGCGTTCTTCGACGGCTGGGACTTCACCGCCGACCCCTGCGGGTTCCCCGGCGTGTTCTGCGACGGGGACCGGGTGGCGTCGCTCGCGCTCGGGGACCCCCGGGCTGGGTCGCCGGGGCTGACGGGGCGGCTCGACCCGGCGCTGGGCAGGCTGTTCGCGCTCACCGAGCTCTCGCTCGTGCCCGGCCGCGTCGAGGGGCAGCTCCCGGCGTCGCTCGCGTCGTGCTCCAACCTCCGGTTCCTGGCCGTCAGCAAGAACCTTCTCTCCGGCCAGATACCGGACGGCTTCGGCGCGCTGTCCAACCTCCGGACTCTCGACGTCAGCTTCAACCAGATCTCCGGCGCCATCCCGCCGTCCATCGCCGCGCTGCCGTCGATCACCAACCTCATCCTCTGCCACAACCAGCTGACCGGCGGCGTGCCGTCGTTCCAGGACTCGTCCCCGCTCCTCCGGCTGGACCTCAAGCACAACGCCCTCACCGGCGGCGTGCCCACCCTCCCGGCCGGGCTGCAGTACCTCTCGCTGTCCGCGAACAAGCTGAGCGGCACGGTCGACCAGGTGCTGCCCCGGCTGACCCGGCTCAACTTCCTGGACCTGAGCATGAACCAGCTGGACGGCCCGATCCCGGCGGCGGTGTTCGCATTGCCCCTCTCCGTGCTGCAGCTGCAGCGCAACTTCTTCGCGGGGCCCGTGCAGCCGTCGAGCGACGTGACGATCCCGGTGGTGGACCTGAGCTACAACCGGTTCTGGGGCCAGCTGTCGCCGCTCCTGGCCGGCGTCGGGCAGCTGTACCTGAACAACAACCGGTTCACCGGCGAGGTCCCGTCAAGGCTGGTGCAGGAGCTGTTGGGCTCCGGCGGGCTGCAGGTGCTGTACCTGCAGCACAACTTCCTGACGGGCATCGAGATATCGCCATCGTCGTCGCTCCCCTCCACCGTCTCGCTCTGCCTCATGTACAACTGCATGGTGCCGCCGGTGTACGCGCCGTGCCCGATCAAGGCCGGGTCGCAGAACACGCGGCCGGCCGACCAGTGCCCGGAGTGGAGGGGCTGAGCACCGAGCTCCAGGCTGATCGATCGTGCCTCAGCAACTACAATGCCGGATCGCCTCGGATCATCGGTCGGAAATCGAAGAACTGAAGAACAGTGGAGATTGCAAAGCGGTGGTCTCTGATTCTTTGATTGATTTGTCCAGTTGTTACTTGTGTTCTTAATTCTTTTTTTTTTTTGGTTTGGGAGGATAGTTACAGACAAGTAAGTGCCTCAATAATCGGGTGTTACAGGTGTAGTAAGTTTTTGTTTAGGTGTATGTGCATTGTGTCTCCCCCCTCTGCTGTATAGTGAGCTAGCTACTGTCACACCGGCTCCTGATGCTGTCGGATCAGACGATGGATGGATGGTGCTGAGAGCCGGTGACGCTATTTATCTATCTCATCATGTCACTGAAACTGAACAAATCAATGTGAACAAGCATGCACTGTGCTTGATTTTTGTTTGCCTCGTCAGGAACTCCGCACAGCGCGTTACCGATCCTTTTGTTTGTTGCTTCTTTGTTAGCGTTGCCTGCAAGGATGCTGGTGGTGTCGTGCTTGCGATCTTATCCCTGAAATCATTGGATGGCTGGTGGTGTGGAAAACCCCCGCCGGTGTTCTTCTTCGCTGCATTGGGGGGGTAGGACTATCAGGTGTGGGCAATCATTCTACTCTAACTAAGCAGATCTGCCTCGCTATCAGATCATGTGGGGTTTAGGGATTGCGGATTAATGTCTTCGTTGTAGTGAATGTCAAGCTACCATGATGATGCTCTGCTCTCTCTTGCCTAGTAGGCTGACTCTGTTCCTCGTTATTCTCTGTCAGCGTAGGCAACCGAAAGCTCTCTGCTCCGTACTCCTTTTCCCTCCGGATTGTAGCAGTTTTACTTTCAGTCTTTCAGAGTTCCACCACCATTGTCCTCAGAGACACGCATCTGCCTCAGGATCGCCCTCGCGCGCTTCCAGTGACGGCAATCTGAACCTCCACTCCTCTCTGAATCCGGAGGTCGCCACTCGCCACGTAACTGTTCTGTTAGAACAGGACGGGTAGCGGTAACATGGGTGGCCTGGAAGCTGAAACCATAGCAGAGCAGCATAGCTTAAGACACACTAAACACCACTCGAACCGTACCGATCGGCACGGCTACCAAATCTATCTCGCCCTAGTAATTCAGTGTGATCCGACGCAGCACAAGCACGCCCCTGCCTGGCCCTGCTGCTTTTACAAGCGAGAGTCGGACACCCGACGGTTCCCGTATGGCGCGGAACCATCACGTCCGGGCGCCCCGGCTCGATTGGCTGTCTGGGAACGCGTACGAGGAGAGCCGGCCGCGAGGTGGGCCCCCCGTACGCCGGCCTCCCGCCCGGTTCGCGCGTCGCGGACGTGCGGGCCGCACGGCGCGCGTCGACGCGATCTCGCGGGATCGGCGCTGCCCCTGCTCCCGCACAGGCACATGGCCGCCGATCCGACTTGGATACGTCGTACGCCGCGCGTATTGTACGGTTGCCCCGGTGTACAATTAATTGTACAGCCAGGCCAGCCCGTCGTGGCGAGCGGCGGCGGCAGTTGGTGCGGGCAGCGCCCCGCGCAGGGTTGGGTGCGCCGCTTTACTGCCCCACCGGTGTGCCGGGCATGATGTGCATTTACGTTCTTTCCTTCTCTCTCGCTCTCGCTTCTTTGCGTGAACCCTCGCCGTGTCCCGGCGACACGGCCGTACGGCAGGGCGGCTGGCTCCTCGTCTCGCCGCCGACCCGCCATCGTCAAACTGTAAAGAGGCGGTTATTACAGCTCGACGGTGCTGGCTCTTTTGAGTTTTGACCGCCCGGCCGGCGTGGCGGCGCCCTTTTCGGCGCTCGTCCCTCGCCTGGGGCACTGACGGACGGACGGGAGAATTTTGCGCAGCGGCGTCAGAGTGGAAGGCAAGAAAGCACGTTTTGTCGCCGAAGCAGAGGACGGGGGCCGTGAAAGAATCCTGATTCGGCCCGGCCCGGCCTCGCGCTGGTAACTTTTTTTCTGATGATGGTCACTGGACGGAGGATGGATCCACGCGCCGGCGACGGTGGCGGTGGTCCATGCTGCCGCGTACTACAAGTGGCCGTTGACTTGGGTTAAAAAAACGAGTCGTGGCGAGCATTACCGCGCCAGGTAAGCTAGCAGCACGACTGCACGAACTCTCCGACTCCTTTTCCCGCGTCTGTTCATGCCAAGAGATGGATGATGGGCCGTCTCGGTCGTTGACGTCGAAAGAGAAGTCACTACTACATGTAAGGCGTGGTAGTTCGAAAATGGAATGGTTCAGCTGGAAAGAAAAAACAATCGTTGTACTCGCTCCCTGTCCCTTCTCCCAAACAGCTCTCATTAGCCTGACCAAACACCAACGTTTTGCAGGACACCATAATGCTACCGAAATCTTCCGAGGCAAGGATGATAGTGTACTTCTACTTATTATCTGGAGGAGTTAGTGGCGCAGACAGAGGTTGATCAATGCGGAAAGCTGGGCGCACAGGCACCATCACGGAGGAGTAGAGGACGATGCGCGCAGGATGGCTCACTGTACCAGTACGTCCCCGCGTTTAATCGCCGGGATCCGAAAGCCCGTAACGGTTTCATTACTGTCTCAACACCCAGCAAGTTCCTCTGGCATCGCCTGTTTCCCGGGCCGGCCGACCTGTTCCGTTCGTACATGCTGGTACACCACTCTCCCTCTGCAGCTAGCCGCTGCTGCTGCTCACTGTTCAGCACCAGCTCTCGGCGCGTACATCGCGCGCGCTGCAGGCAGCAGGAGTGTCACTTAAGCAAAACACGCTGCTACCGTGAACCGGCAAAATCCGCGACGCCTATGGACACGTCATTGAGCAGCACCATCGTATAAATTACTGCTAAGGTTGGACACGTCATCATCCGGGTACTATCTAACACAAAACTTTTCAGCATGTAGCTAAGCATACCAAGTCCTACCTTTAACAAATATTCAACTATTCATTACCCTTTAATTTTATTTAAAGCACGATATGCAAAAGCAGGCTGCGCAGTTAAGATGATTTTGTAGCACCCTCGTCTTCAACGTATAGTCAATAGAGAATCTTTCTCTAAAAGAGAAAATTTTAGAGGACCCCAAAATTCCTACGCTGGAGCTGCAGTGCACACCACCTCTGCTCTGCTGTGTCACCGCGTGCACACCTCCGATGCAGTGTTCCTTCGATAATTATTGGTCGAAGTCCTTCACGACGATCTAAAGTACGTCTCGTAAAAAGAAATTTAGATCTCATAAAAAGAAATGTAGGGAGAATAATCTTTTCCTTGTCTCTTCCTGTTCTTCCTTCTCCTCCCTCGTTTCACTCGTGCAGACATGGTCTCTCTGGACTCTGAACCGGTATGATGCCATTGCAGGCTCCCCAGGAATCTTCTTTTCATTTTTCTTGTCATGGCCTGAAGGCTGACGCGGCGTGGTGTACGGTGTACCTGTTGCTTGTTGGCTCTAGCTTCACACTTAAAAAAAGGTCAAAAACAGCGGCCCACCTAGTCAACGCGATGCTTCTCCTGCATCGGAGCCAATTCCCCGTACCAGAGTAGCAGAGTAGTACTGGCAGGCAATGGCCACCCTCTCCTCCGTCGTCCTCCTCGCCGCGCTCCTCGCGGCCGCCCAGTACGTGCTCCGCCTGCTCCACTCCTTCCTCTGGGTCCCGCTCTGCCTGGAGCGCCGCCTCCGGCGGCAGGGCATCCGGTGGCCACCGCGGAGCCTGCTCTCCGGCAACGCGGCCGACTACCGCGCCCTGCTGGCCGCCGCCCGATCCAAGCCCCTCGCCTCCTTCCGCCACGACGGCGTCGTCGCCCGCGCCACGCCGCAGTACAGCGTCTGGCCGGCGCGGTACGGCCGGCCGTTCGTGTACTGGTTCGGCCCCCGCCCGCGGCTGGTGATCTCCGACCCGGAGATCGTGAAGGCCGCGATGACCGACTCCACGGGGGTCTTCGACAAGGCGGGCGCCGGCGGCAACAACCCGCTCGCCAGGCAGCTCATCGGCGAGGGGCTCGTGGGGCTCACCGGGGAGACGTGGGCACGGCACCGTCGTGTGGTTGCGCCGGCGTTTAACATGGAGAGGGTGAAGGTGAGGATGCGTTTCTTGAACTTGACTTGAGACATGAGAAATAGTAATCTATCTGATGTAGAATGTAACACACCATAGCCTATAGGGTGTATGTTACTGCCTTACTGGTCACAGAACCCGTGCATCTTGGTAAAATCTTGTGCTAATGTAAACTTAAGTTGTTAGTTGTGTCATATGTGAGACCAGCGTTATTTAACTCTCCTTTATGGAAGTTCTAGGTTTGTTTTTGTTGATAAAGACAATATACAGACTTTCAGTCAATTTTTTTGAAAAAGAACTTTCAGTCAATTTGGCTGAAAATGTTACTCCCCGGTAACAGTGATCCCGAATTCACGATGCTCCTTTGATGTGACAAGTGTGGAACTTAGCTTCATTTTTTAATAATGTACAAGAAGAGCCTTATATAGATTGGTTAAAGATCCACTTTTTGCATTTAAAGTTATAACAATGTACAGTTACAGTATATCCTAACTCCTTAAGCTATGTCTGTGGTCAATGTTTCTTCTTTGTTATCAGCATGGGGTATCTGATGAACACTTTATGCTTTAGGCAACAAAACTCAGGCCCTGTTTGGTTCCCACTAACTAAAGCAAACTGACTAAAGTTTAGTCAGTTTAAGGACTAAAGTCCAAACAAAATGATTAAAAGTGACTAAAGACGTTTTAGTCCCATTAGCTCCCAAAGAGTAGCTAAAAGAGCTAAAAGGAGGAGTTGAGAGGATTTGCCCTTCATTTTAGTCACTTTGTTTGGAACTTTAGTCACTTTTACTCACTTGATCCAAATAGGAGTGACTAAAATTTAGTCACTGCTTTTAGTTACTTTGCTTTTAGTCACTTGATCCAAACAGTCCCTCGATCTTTGTCCTTTGTAGGCTTGGATACCAGAAATAGCAGCTACCGCCTCATCTGTGCTGGACAAATGGGAGGCCGAAGGTGAAAGCCGCACTGAGTTTGAGATCGATGTCCATAAAGGATTCCACACTTTGAGTGCAGATGTCATTTCCTGTGTGGCATTTGGAAGTAGCTACGAGGAGGGAAAAAGAATTTTTCAACTGCAACAGGAACAGATGGAACTTGCTCTTCTGGCAATGAGGACGGTCTATATTCCTGGCTTCAGGTGAGATTGTCTCTTTCCGTTGCTTTCCTGGGACACATGCTCTTGAAATAGCATGGCCTCTTTATAGATACATCATACATCATTATACGACATTAATAGCATGGCTTCTTTATAGATACATCATACATCATTATGCGACATATGACCTTTTGCCCATAGGTTTGTACCAACAAAAAAGAACCGAACAAGGCGGAGCTTGAACACAGATATCCAATGTTCCTTGCGCAAATTGATTGAAATCAATGGAAGAAAGTGTGAGGATTCCAAAAATTTGCTTGGGTTAATGCTATCAGCCAGCAAAGCAGGGAGTGAATTCAAAATGGGAATTGATGAGATAATTCATGAGTGCAAGACATTTTACTTTGCTGGGAAGGAAACAACAGCTAACTTGTTGACATGGGCAACACTTCTTCTTGCATTGCATCAAGAGTGGCAAGATAAGGCCCGTGATGAAGTTCTTACAGTGTGTGGAAAGCATGAGCACCCTAATGCAGAAAACCTGAGCAATCTTAAAATTGTGAGTCTATCTCTTTTAATTATTCATACATTTTTAGTTCTTCTGAATTTATACTATCTTTTTACTTGAATAATGTAATGAGTAACGCTTTTGTTATGTTGCCATGAGATCAGGTAACTATGGTGTTAAAAGAAACCCTCAGGCTTTATCCTCCAGCTCTATTCATCAACAGGACTGCCACTAGGGATATCAAGCTGGGTGAACTAGACATCCCGGCTGGCACTCGACTTGACTTCCCTGTTATTGACATTCACCATGACCGTGATGTCTGGGGCACCGATGCAGAGGAGTTTAATCCATTAAGGTTTGCAGATGGCAAGAGCTATCACCTTGGTGCATACCTGCCCTTTGGGATCGGTCCTACAATCTGCGTTGGCCAGAATCTTGCGTTGGTTGAGGCCAAGGTCGCACTTGCAATGATCCTTCAACGATTTGCGTTTACTGTCTCCCCATCCTATGTTCATGCACCAATGCTGGCGTTCACCCTGCAACCCCAGTACGGTGCTCAAGTTCTTGTCCAGAAGATATGAGCCTTCTATGTGGTAAGCTAATAAGGGCATAAGGCTTCTGTACTTTTGTGAGTAGTCTGAAGGAGCCATGAGGCCTCTACTTGTTTCAATCGTTCTTGAAAGACCTGTATAGAGTAGGCTTGTTCTGTACAGTAATTTGCTAAAGTCTACAGACACTTGATGCTAACAGAGCATTTTTATTGCACAAGGTTGTATGAATCTACCACAAATAAGTTTCTGTAACTGTAAACCTCCTTACCGCACTCTCTCTTTTTGGAAGAGGATTATGTGCTTGGGTTTGTTGAAATTCTTGCATAAGGCTTGTGATTGTCCTTTTACTTTGTAATTGTCGAATTGTGAATGATGATCCGATTCAAATTGGACAGAATCCAGAGTTTCATTAATAAGATCCCAATGCAGTTCGTTCTCGGTCAAACTTCTGGAGGGACTATTGGCCACCAACAAGCTGCACAATATCCCATGAGATTTCCAGAGCAAACCTAGTTTTTTTTTCCCCGCATACTTTAACTTCTGTCAAATGTTAAGAGGAAATTAACCGACAAATGTAGAAGGCGAGGCAAGGAACTCCGATCAAGATGCAGCTGGATGTCTAAAGATTTTCCTTTAATATAATCAGATTAAATTAACCACATGACATGAAAATGGCATCTCTCCCCTGTAGCACGTTTAGCTCCCTCCCCGTGTGTCTCTGACGACCGAGCCACCGCTCCTCGCCTCCCTTTGCCCTTTCACAAAAAATATCAGGCAAGGGAGGGCACTTTTGAAGCCGGCGTGCCACGGCACGGCCGGGCAATACCGCCGGAGAAACAGGGGCCGCGAACCGGGACCGGATCGATGGACGAGACACCACGCGTCTGAAATCTCGCGCGTACGTGTTGCTGGGCTCATGGACAGCCATGACTACCTCCCCCTTTACTCTCTTTACAAACTCGCCTGGTCTTACGTCAGTGGAGCCCCAGCAGCCGCCGAAGCTCCCGCGTGGCGGCGTCGTCCACGCCCGGCGCCGCCGGCGACGCCGTCTTGGCGGGGAACCGCGGCAGCGGCAGCGCCCGCGGCGACGGCGACATGGCGCCGAACGCCGGGCCCGCGTACGCCTCCGCCACCTTGGTTCGGACCTGCCTCGGCGCGGTCACCGCCGTCGCGGAGGGGCCCCGCGCGTCGCCGCCGCGCGAGCCGTGGCGCGGGCCCTGGTGGCGCGTCGCCCTCCTCCCGGCGGAGCCGGGGCGCAGTGGCCGCCTAGCGCGGGCGAGGCAGTCGTGCGGGCGTAGCACATCCGTCCTCATCGGCGCCGCGACGCGCGCGCGCGCGTGGTGCGTTGGCGGAGGAGGGGGGGCTTTGGCGAGGGAAGCTTCCACTTCCACCCCCTCTCCCGGCGCCGGTCGTGCCTAACGGTTTTTTGCTTCTATACGCCGATCGCCTCCGTGCGTCTCCTCCGCCGCTTTAAAGGCCGGCGTGGTTCGTGCCCGGGGTGGCGGGGGCGGGTGCCCTGTTGGCGCGCCGCGGAAACGGGCGAAGGCGCGGAGACTTGGGGGTGGCGCCCGCGGAGCGCGGCAGCGCGCGCGCGCGCACCGCTCGTTCTCTCGCCCGTTTCACGGCGATCACACGCGCGAGAACGGAGCGGGCACGAGCAGGCCTAGGCGGACTACAGGACACAGAGCGCAACGGTTGAGGGAGCATGCTAGACACTTGTAGCTTCGTGGTTGGCCTGGTAGGCGTAGTTTTGGATTTGAAACTTCAAATTCACTTTTCTCCTAAACCGTGACCTTATATTTAAATCATTTTAAATCATTGTGTTATTAACAATTAATCCAACACAATGAGATCCAACATGAATATATTTTAGTATTTTTAAAGATCAAACATTTTAGATATACTGCTTCAACATTTTCATAACAAATGTTGAACTAGTTAACTCAAAATATTGATTTGATTTGAAAAAAATGTTAAATCTAGTATTGTTAAAATATTAACTATACCAATTTACTATTTTGTATATACTAGGTCAAAATCTTTAACAAAATAACGAAACACTATACAGATTAGAGGAAAAAACAAAAAGCGCACCTGTTATTTGCGCATTGCGCTGCTGTCCAGCCTGCATGTGCACGGATTTTGGTAATTCCTAACCATCACTCGAGTGATTATCATTTTGCTTTGTCAATCGATTTTTTACGCCACAATATCTGTGTTGGTTCTTCCGCTTCTGACGCGTTTTTTCACAGACCGGCTCATCAGCGCGCTTGTGGCCTACGCGCCTGGCATGCACTATTGCTGGCTTAGTGGCTTGGCTAGGCACCTGCAAGGCTGCAACGCGCGCTGCCGCTGCTGGCCCAAGTGGCCGCACACACAGCGGTGCCATCATATATATATATATATATATATATATATATATATATCAACTGGATTTTAGGGATTAAGGAGGCAGAGAGATTATGTGTGGAGTAATTTATCCAAAAAGTTCTGTACCATTCGGAATTGTTTGCAACTATTCAGCATGTTCCAAAAAATTTCAAACCGATCGTTACTTCAAACTGATCGGCCCACGAAGGAATAGAAAGAGGAAGAAGACGAGTAGCTTAAAATGCCCGTCCTGAATAATGGGCCTTGGAAAGATGAAACGGATAAGACATCCTATGGAGGAAAAAGCCTTTTGCGACTGAATGGTGCGGCCGCGCGCGCGATGAATAGACACCACAGTGGGTGGAGGACAATGAAGCCTCAAGCCTAGGCGAGCGAAACAGTTTTGACTGTTCCATCTTCTATTTTCAGTCAGATTTTCATTTGTCCTACTTCTCGGAGTCGATCGAAATTGATATACGCCTCACCCAGTTTTGCTTTCTCCGATACCGACGTGAATACAAAAGATAAAAAATCGAGTGACACGACAAGAAAAAAACAATCGGATGTTTTGGAAGGTACCTACCACTTGCGTGCGGCTGCGGCGCTGCATACAGCCCATACAGGTGCCTCATTGGCCCGTAGCGTGCGCCTGTGATGGGCCGCTGCAGGCCGTGCGACGCCACGGATTCCCATCGCACGGAAGCCACATCCACGCGCGCGCCGAGCCAAAAGGGATTAATTTCCCGGAGCCGGAAGCCACATCCACTGGCGCGCCGAGCCAAAGGAATTCCCTGGAGCCGGGAGCCTCGGCGTCGGGAGCCACAGGCCGCGCCGCGGCGGGTTCCGGGCGGGGGATAAGGTGTCGCGGGGGCGCCTGTGAACCCCGTCGCGCCACATGGCCGGGGGGCGCCGCACGAAACTTTATATTCCGAGCGCCGGGATTCACCCGGTCGTCTCTCATTTTCCGGGCTCTCACTTGGCTTCCCGCCACACACACCCCAACCTTCCTCGCTTCCCCAGCCTCGCTGGGACTCACCAAGGCTTCCTAGTCAGGTAAGCTCTCGCAGCCAGAGCTCATCGGTTCTTCTTCTTCTTCTTCTTCTTCTTCTTCTTCTTCTTCTTCTTCTTCTTCTTCTTCTTCTTCTTCCCCTTGTCCGTGAATCCTGAATTCCTCCTGATCATGGCGCCGATCGAGCTGACGCCTCCACATGAATTGGGCGTGATAGGTGGGAGCGTAGGGGACAAGCTTGGAAGGATGGCGTCGGTTTCCAGGGCTGTCTGCGGCCTGCAGATGCCGTGCTTGAACGGCAGGGAGGCGCCCGCCGGCCGCCGATCGGTCGCGGCGCCGAGGGCCCGGAACGCCAAACGGGGCGTCATCCGCTCCGTGTCCGGCTCCGCCTCCGGCTCCGGCCGAGGCCAGCATTGCGCGCCTGCCAACGCCGTCGCCGACGCCGCGCCGATTACGGCGACGAAGGTAACCGTGCAACTCTTACAACTCAATTCTCTTGCTGCCGATTGCCGAGAGCGCTTGGTTTGGCAGGAAGTTGCCGAATAGGCGCGTACATGCACACACACCAGTAGGTCTGGGGACAGTTCCGTTAGAGGAAGTTTTGGTTCGTGTGAGCACCTCTGGTTGAATTTGTATCCATCACAAGGGTGGACCAAACAAACCGTTGTAAGCTCACAGCCCAGTGAACGTAGCAGGCTGCAAACGGTATTCAACAGCTCCCGTTCTGAATTCTGTTATGCTTGTTTTTCCCCCCTACCAAATGACTATGTGTCGGCTCAATAGGCAACAGTAGTGAAGTCAAGTTCCGACTATGTGTCGGCTCAATAGGCAATAGTAGTGAAGTTCCCACTCCTCTCTCACCACCGTCACACAAAGTGAAGTGATAATGCACTAAGAATATACTAGCAGTTTTGGGCGTATAGCAAGCTTTTTCTCATATTTGAATCACTTTAAAATATCGCTCCTCTTTTGAATTACTTTCTTTTTAAAAGAAAAAAGAACGCAACCTGACCTGGGAGCTGTAAATTTTGTTAAAAATGAGAAAGAACATGTTTGCTTTTTTTAAAGGAACCGGCAGGCTACCTATTGTATTAAAAAGAAGGTGAAAGTTTGATAGGTCAAAAAACATGTTTGAATTACGTACTGCTTATCTTGTGCCAACGAAGATTAGTTGAACAAATTTGACTAGAGTGTACGGTCGACCCAGAGCAAGGAGATCAGTTTAGATTGTAAGAATTCTGCTATCATTTCCACATGCCTGCTAGACAGACAAGAAAGGATCGAGCGGAGCAGCAGAAAGCAACGGTCGCAGACGCAGTCGCAGTCGCAGTAGCATTTCCTCACCTTTTTGGGCCTTGATGGGCCCTCTCCTCTCCTTTTTTTTCCCGAAAAAGTGGGTGGGCCTTCTCCTCCGCTGACAAGACCCACCATCACTCCAAAATCCAAACAGAAACAGTCCATGCGTATACGCCAATACGGTACATACCCTGCCGCTTCCTTTCTTCAGCCCCAGACGCAGAGCAGAATCAGATCGGTTCCTTTAAGGCTAACAGTTAAAAGCACAGTTTTGGCTTAGCTCGTTTGCAAAGCTCAAGCCAGCTCATTTGGCTCATGAGCGAAGCATAACCCAACATTAGTGTTAAGAACTTAAGATCAGTGATGATACAAATCATATATCATTATTTTAAACATATTAATTTAATTGTACCTGAATGATATCTAACGATGACATTACAAAAATCACTAACACGTGTCAGTAAATGAGAGGAGTTTCGAGACTCGAAGTTTATTTCATCAATACTATGACATGTCTATGGAATGGCAAGTCATTTTAGAATTTAGACAATCATAGCAACACCACACTACCACAGTGCTAATAGAACTGGAATTTGGTAAGAGTCATTTTATCGAGCCCTATAAGCCAATGAAACGAGCTGGCTTGCTAAGGCAACAACCAACGTGATAAAAATGGGACTCGGCTCTATTTGTTTGAAAGACCGAGATGAATTGAGTCGAGCCAAAATAGTTGCATTTATGTGACAAACACGGTGTCAAACCTAAGTAAGACTTCAATCTCCAGTAAAGATAGGGTACAACTAACTACACTGAGTCTCTGATAGGCCGGATCACGGGCCAGGCAACCATACGAACCTGATCCAACCCGCCCAAAAAGATCCAACCCGATCAATAGGTGGGCCGGGTTTGAGCTGAAATTTTCGATGCCACAACAAGAATCGGACCGGGCACAGGCCGATCTTTTTACCTGAAATCCGAAAAACCCCGACCCAGCCTGAAAATTATACACAAAAATTCGGGTTTAACCACTAATAAAATTAGAAAAATAATCAGTGATCTCGGTGGTGACCTAGCTCAATAGTAGCTAGGTTCATAGGTCCAAACTGCTGAATCATTCCGATCCATTATTTGGAATCTTTGGAGCAAGACAAACTGCCGCATGACTATCAGTATAGAGTGACGCCGTCTATTTTGTAGCGATTCCAATTACCCATTTACCTTAGACAAGGATAAGATAAGCTGCTGCTCGCTGGATTGCACGTCAAGCGGCCCATGGTTTCACCAAAACCAGAAAAACAGATGGCACCTCAGCTCTGCCCATGCATGGGAGGAACTTTTTCCATGGTTTGGCACACGCATCAGGAGTGTGAAAGGAATCGGGCATGGAATCCACGGTTGGACAGGGGCCAGATGCACCTTGGCAGCCTAGCAGTTTGATTACGCCGGTAGGGTGCTCGGCCATCCGGCAAGTGGCCGACGCTTGCTCTGCGTCGGCGCGAGTGAAAACAAGAATCGAAAGTACCTTCCTTCTGCGGCTGCGGCGTCCGAGAAATCACGGGGAGCTTCGTGCAGCCTAGCAATTTTTTGCATTCTGACGCATCATGTGCTCATTGTTTGCTGCCCCAAGAACTCACTTGCACACTAGAAAACGAGGCATCTCCACTTCCCCACAAATTCTACCGAGAATAACCAGGGGCAAATTCTGCCGTCAGGCAGACAAGGATGCTGAGAGGTCGTGCTCGTGCAAGTTTTGAGCGGTTGTCGTGTCTGAATTCTGTCCAATGTTTGTCTCCCAGGGCTTGCATCTTTCAACTTCAATAGTGTGTCTGGGATGAGGTCATAAGGCCTGAAAATCTCATTGATTTCGACAGATGTTAAAGGCCGTATACAAGTGGTACATGATAATTTCGTTAAAAAAAGGGCTAGTAGGTGATACCGTAATAATTCCGCGATTCAGACCCATCCCTTTATTTTTTTTAAGGGAAACAGTAAGGGATTCCCATCTGAAATTATTTGACTGAATGGATTGTCAGATGCCATATTCCGATAAAGAAAAGGTCCGGTGCCATACTGTTCAATAATTTCACTTTGAACAATATGTGATAGAGGACATATATATAATTTTTAAACAAATTTATGATGATGTCTGGAGATTTTTTTTCAGAAAAAAACTAAAGACTTCAACTGCAAAAAAGTTGTGGAAACAAACACATCTAGCCCTCATTTTAGCAAGCCTGACAATTTGCTGTGGTTATAAGCTCTCAGAAAGAAAGAAGAAGAAATAAATTTGAAAAATATTTCAGAGAGTCGTGAACCATAAACAACTCCCATCTGATGTTGTCTGCAACAACATATTTTGACTGAAGCGTTAATAAAAAAGTCACTAACCCTATTAACCATACAAGTTTATCTTAGAAAACGTTGTGCTGCAGAGCTGTGGACTATCTCAGCTGTGCTGCATTGAAGTTTAGGAATAAGGTTTCATGGTTCAATTGAACAATTTAGTTTTGGATTGGGAGTTATGTAATTTCAATTGCATACCATTTTTTTTTTTGCGCTGTGGAAAGCTGAAACATTCAAGTGTGTGAGGCGACGCAAAACAGCAAGGCTAAGGTAGCTGATAAACCTTTTCTTTTTGCCAACCTTGAAGTTCACTTTGAGTTGGCCATTTGATTAAACACATGGAACACGTTTTGCACGGATTTTCTCCCCCCTAGATGAGATTTTGCAGCGAGATTCAGTTTCTCGTGACTTTTAACGGGATGCGCGCCATTTTCCTTGTGGACGCGTAACAACGACGGTCCACTTCATTCACTGATACGTAAGTAGGTGGATCCGGATAAATTTCTTTAGGATTGGCCTGGGAATTTTAGTTTCACTTCTATTCTTTCTCTGAGCTGCACACGGATGCGGGCAGCGTGTTGCCGTATTTTTACCGGCGCGCATGCACCGCGCGCGGACGAAGCCACGGCAGCAGAGAGCGGCTCGCGCGCAGCCGCGCGGCAAGCAGACACCCGCGCCTTGTCATTCTCCTGCACGGCGCGCTGCGTCGCCTCGCCGGCCGGCACATGCGCGCACGGCGCTCTGCTCCTGCTCGGCTCCTCGCGCGGACGCCGTGGACGGGGGCGAGCCGGCGAGCTAACGGGATACCAGGCGGGGACGGCCGCGCGCCCGCGGGTTTGCGGCAGCCGGCGGCGTGCCCTCCCTGCCCGGATGGTTGTTGTCGCGGCGCGCGCGCGCGCACGGCCCCTGCCGCGGCCCGGTCGCGTGTCCGGTCCGGCCAGGTCCCCGGCCGCTGCGCCGCGCCGCGCCACGCCGATCCAAGACTTCAAAAAAAAGGAAAAAAAAATCACAGCAGCACTGAGCACACGCCCAACCACATCAACCACACATGCGCTGCCCGAGTCCAACTACTAGTTGGATGACGTGAGTGATCAGACTCCGCGTAGCGTAGGCTCTCCTCCTGATCATCAGAAAAAGGAAAAAAAAGTCAATCCTTGCCGAGAGCAGGGGCGGACGTGTAGCTGAGCTGCGAGCCGCGTCGCCCGGCGCGCACGAGACGGAGCGAGCACGCACGCACCCATCCGGCCACGGCGGACGGCGCTATCCGCTGCGCCGCCATGCTCTGCCTGACGGCGGACGTGTGCTCGACACTCGACGACCCCCTACTGCGCATAGCCAAATCCAAGTGCCCGTGCGACTGAAGAATACTATGCCCGTTCACACCTTCGAGCTCGCCGGTGTCAGTTCACAATTCAAATTTTATTTCTGCAAGGCTGCTCTTAAGCAAGAAACTTTCTTATTAGGAGTTCTATTAGGACCTATTTGGAGCTCGAGGGATTCAGACTGCAAACATTTCATACCGTTAAAAAAAAATAGAGAGGAAAAACACAGTTCTTGCTCGGCTTAAAAAAAATTGAAACAGCCTGGGTAAAGTGCTTTTGGGTGCATCGCTGAATACAAATTTGGGTAGCAGAGAAGTACAATGTTGGTTCGAGTATTGTTGCTCCCAAAACCAGCTAAATTAAAAAACTCTAATTAAGTACGGAAAGGTCCATCACCGTGTGTCCTTCATGAAACAGAAAGGGCCTTCCGGTTTGCACGCACCGCGTCACGTATGCCGGCGGTACACGTATGAGCAGTTAAGTTCCAGAGCTTTTTTTTCTCTCTCCTGAGGATGGAACAAGGGTAGGTGACGGTGGTGTTCTTGGACTGTACCGGGCGCAGCGTTAGGTAGACGTGTAGTTAGCATGGGCATTTTACTTAAGTTTTTGAAACTTTAGATCATAGTTCAATTGGTGCGGTTATATATGCATGTTTAATTTGTTTTAAGATGCGCACACTAATTTCGTATAAATTAGTTCAAATTTCAAGAGATCTCACTTGAAACCATAAAAAAACTTGACGGGAAGGGCAGACGCCCTCTGCTTTGGTATTAACAGGAGGCAAGTCTCGAACCCGGGTCGGCTGCCGAGAGCGCACTCCAAGTCACCACCGGCCCGCGAGAGTGCTTGCTTGAAACCACTAACAAATACAAGTATCCCTTCCTCTTAATGAAAAACAAGCTCAAACATGATCACTAAAAACAAATACCAGTACCACAGTATTTCTCGTAAAAACAGCTCGCACCCGGTTCGGGAAAAGGGTAAAACAGCCTGCGCAGCAGTATTTTCATCATCAGACAACTAAAGTGAGAAGGTCACACGCAGAAACAGAGCGTTGGTTGGAGCATCATCCCTAAGCTGCTAAAGCACCAGAACAGCTTGCACGCAAGCACTGCACATCAGCTAGCGTTGGTGTCTTGCACGTACGCCGTCCGTTACATGTCTCTACGTATCGACGATCATGACTCACCCAGCGTCGTGGATGAGACCAATTCAGTTTTAGAGGTGGAGACAGCAGCGGCAGTCGTGACGTGTTGGGATCATCGGGACGCACCGGGCACTTTTTTTTTCTCCCACCTTTTCACTTGCCTTGAGACCACCTCCAACTTCGCAAAGCGCTACCAGTTTCGTACGTGTAAAGCTCATCCGAGCTGGGATGCGCCCCCCCCCCCCCCCCCCCCCCCCCCCCCCCACCAACCGATTTTGTGCCCGCGCGTTTCACTTTTTTTTTTTTTGCTTGCGATGGGCCGCTGACCCTGGGTTTGCGAGTGAAAGAAAAAAAAAGTGTGGCATGCTTGCAAGTTTCCTCGCACTGTTGGTTCGTTGCGGGCTAGCGGCTCGTCGCGCCGCGCCGTCACCCACCCGGGGCGGTGGCGTCTCGGCGCAGGCCGATCGCGCCGGCTCGCCACGCCACGTCACCTTTCACGGCCTCGGGTCACCTCGCCGGCTGCTATAAATAGCGGCCGGGGCCGGGGCTCTGCTTCATCACCCACCGCGAGCTCCTCCCTGTTTGTTTTATACTATCTCTTTGAGCAGCCAGGTGCTCGCGCTAACTAACAATGGCGCCCGCTCAATGTGTTTCCGCGCAGAGGGTGTTCCCCTTCGGCAAGGGCAAGAGCGAGGGCAACAAGAGCATGAAGGAGCTGGTGAGTACTACTAGTGCTCTGCTCTCGTGTCTTATGGTTAGTAGTGATCCATGGCGATGATGTCAACTGAGATGATGGGTTCAATCGGGTGCGTGTGTGTGCATGCAGCTGGGCGGCAAGGGCGCGAACCTGGCGGAGATGTCGAGCATCGGGCTGTCGGTGCCGCCGGGCTTCACGGTGTCGACGGAGGCGTGCCAGCAGTACCAGGAGGCGGGGCGCTCGCTGCCGCAGGGGCTCTGGGACGAGATCCTCGACGGCCTGGCGTGGGTGGAGGAGTACATGGGCGCGCGCCTCGGCGACCCGCAGCGCCCGCTCCTGCTCTCCGTCCGCTCCGGCGCCGCGGTGAGCACGCGGCATCCTCCATCCGTCGTCGTCTCGGTCTCGCCACCGCCGGCGTTCGTTCTGATCTTGTGCATGCGTGCAGGTGTCGATGCCTGGGATGATGGACACGGTGCTCAACCTGGGGCTCAACGACGAGGTGGCCGCCGGGCTGGCCGCCAAGAGCGGCGACCGCTTCGCCTACGACTCCTACCGCCGCTTCCTCGACATGTTCGGCAACGTCGTGAGTACCACTGCCATCTCTGCTAACGCTGCGCTGACTCGGCACCTCCATCTCCATCGTCGGATCGGAGACCAGCTCGCATGTCAAGCTATTAGCTCCGATCCGGTTGTTGATGATCACTCTACTCGCTTACTTGTACGACTAGCTAGCTAGCTAGGTTCTGCGTCTGCCTAGTTTTGCGCGCATCGACCCATGCCCGCCGCCGTCGGCGTGGGGTGACCCGCGTCCGTCCGGCTCGCGCGTCAGCTTGGCGGCTGCCCGCGTCGCACTCGCGCGCTTGCGGCCGCCGGTGCCGGTGGGACCCACCAGCGTTGGGGTTTTCGTCTGTTTGTTTGCCAGGTAGGACGCAGCAGGACGGTTGGAGGCACAGTACAGTGCTCTGTTCTCTTGGGTTAACCGAACGTCCGGCGCTGCTAGTATGCCGTCCTAGAGCGTTGGAGTTAACCAGTCAAGTGATTGGGCCAAGCACCTTGTTGCCAGAACAAGCTGGGTCCAAATCTGACGAACTTCTCTCTCTCTCTCTAAAAAAAATAAAGAATAAAAAAAATAATTTCGAATGCAATTTGACGAGGGAAACTGACAGTTCAAGAAAGAAACACAACGACCTGTAGTTTCTGCACTCTAAGCTCGCTCCTTTCTCTACCACCAGGTCATGGACATTCCCCATGCACTGTTCGAGGAGAAGCTTGAACACATGAAGGCAGCCAAGGGGGTGGAGCTTGACAATGACCTGACTGCCTCTGACCTCAAAGAGCTGGTGGCTCAGTACAAGGATGTCTACGTCCAAGCTAAGGGGGAGCCATTCCCCGCAGGTATGCTCACCCTCACTCGATAATATCTGTGTGAAGAATTGTCTGCTCTGAAACTAGAGCTGTTTCTTTGCATCGAACTTATGCATGGCTTACCTTTGTTTGCCTTGCAGACCCCAAGAAGCAGCTTGAGCTGGCAGTGCTGGCTGTGTTCAACTCGTGGGACAGCCCCAGGGCCAACAAGTACAGGAGCATTAACAACATCACTGGCCTGCGAGGCACTGCTGTGAACGTGCAGTCCATGGTGTTTGGCAACATGGGGAACACTTCTGGCACTGGTGTGCTCTTCACTAGGAATCCTAGCACCGGAGAGAAGAAGCTGTATGGCGAGTTCCTGGTGAATGCTCAGGTATGGATCGGTTTCTGTACATTGCTCCAATTTGATTCTGAAGAATCTTAGCTGCTGTGCATCTATATATGTTGCCATGTTTGATCAGATTACCTGACACAAGTTATGTTAAACATGCAGTGAAATAATGTATGTGTGTTTCTTGTTCAGGGTGAGGACGTGGTTGCTGGAATCAGAACCCCAGAGGATCTTGATGCCATGAAGGACCAGATGCCGGAGGCTTATGCAGAGCTAGTTGAGAACTGCAACATACTGGAGAGCCACTACAAAGACATGATGGTACCTTGTTTTTGCATCTTCAACATTTACTGCACCATTTGGTTTTTTAGTCATATTTAAGCATGGCCTCTTTAATAATCTGCAGCACTTGAACCCTGACGTTGCTTCAATTGTGTTCTATAGATTGCGGTTGTGTATCTATTATTGCCATTGGCCATGATCTCAGACTTTCTTGCCTTTTATCTATGATGCAGGATATTGAATTCACTGTTCAGGAAAATAGGCTCTGGATGTTACAGTGCAGATCAGGAAAACGCACAGGCCAAGGGGCTGTAAAGATTGCTGTGGACGTGGTTAATGAGGGTCTTGTTGAGCGCCATGCAGCCATTAAGATGGTAGAGCCAGGCCACCTGGACCAGCTTCTCCATCCTCAGGTAGTAACGCATAACCACCCATAAACTGATTGTGCCTTACTTGAAATCCAGTTTATAACTAGTACTGGATATGTACTGACACCATTGTTTTAATCTTTTCTAATGAAAACCAGTTTGAGAACGTAGCAGCATACAAGGATAAAGTAATCGCTACAGGATTACCAGCTTCACCTGGGGCTGCTGTGGGCCAAATTGTATTTACTGCAGAGGACGCTGAAGCATGGCATGCCCAAGGGAAACCTTGTATTCTGGTAAATACCATTTATCATCATTTTTTTAATAAAAAGAATCTTCTGCAGTTTTTGTGTCATTTTGGTCTGGACTTTTACTTCGATGAAAAGATCTTTAATTGAGGAAAAAAACTTGTCTATTTACTGGACATGTTAGGATGGTTGCTTGCAGAGTTATAGACAGTAGGCACAAAATCTCACTTATCAGAGACAGCCTTTCTTGAACTGCTTATAAAAGCTCCATATTGTATTGCTTCAGCTTTTGCATCCTGAGAATTTTTTTTTCTTTGCAAATATATAGGTGAGGACAGAGACCAGCCCAGAGGATGTTGGCGGCATGCACGCAGCAGCTGGAATTCTTACAGCAAGAGGTGGCATGACCTCTCATGCAGCTGTGGTAGCGCGTGGCTGGGGGAAATGTTGTGTCTCGGGATGCTCAAGCGTTCGCGTAAATGATGCTGAGAAGGTGAATTGTGTTCTTGTTTGCACATCCTCATCTAATGCTCCATTAGATAGAAAGTGACATGGCATGTTAAAGTTTGTAACAAGATTATTATGAGGTTGCAGATGCTTGCCTACTTTACGAGATTATAAGGATGTAGATGCTTTCTTACTCTGATATGTCTACATTTACAGTCCGTAGCGATTGGAGACATGGTGCTGCATGAAGGCGACTGGCTATCACTGAATGGATCAACTGGTGAAGTGATCCTTGGGAAGCAGCCACTTGCCCCACCAGCCCTCAGTGGTGATTTGGAAACCTTCATGTCCTGGGTTGATGAAGTTAGGCAACTGAAGGTAAAATCCTAAAAATAAAAAAGCTGTCGCCCAACATGGATACAGACTGTCTGAAGTTAAAACCAACTAGAAAGGGCATCGGTTTGTTTATTCAGACAGGTCAAAGCTAGTCAACCCCATTACACATTTTTCAACAGAAATGCTTATCCGTAGTACATATGTTCCATCTTCTAGGTTATGGCTAATGCGGATACCCCTGAGGATGCACTGGCAGCAAGAAACAATGGGGCACAAGGAATTGGACTATGCCGGACGGAGCACATGGTATGTATTTACCACTTATTAGTTACTGTCCAATACATTTTGGGTGGGATACATGGAGATCCTACTCTTCTTTGACTTCCTTTGTCGAACAGTTGGGGTAAACTCTAAGAATCCGCCGTTCTAGTCTCATCACGTGTGTTCTTTTTTTCTCACTTTGGCAGTTCTTTGCTTCGGATGAGAGGATCAAGGCTGTGAGGCAGATGATTATGGCTCCCACACTTGAACTGAGGCAGAATGCACTGGATCGTCTTTTGCCTTACCAGAGGTCTGACTTTGAGGGCATTTTCCGTGCTATGGACGGTACGTGTAAATCATGGAGTGTTTATTTACATGCTCTCTCCAATTGAACTGGATGCACTAGTTGTACGGATCATAACAGGAAAAACATTGACTACTAATGTAACAGGAAAAAAGTATATAAGTTTGCAACCTTAGGATGCAAAATACTTCAAAAGTAAGAACAATCGGGCCAAGACCATACTGTTTAACATCAATTATTTAACTTTGCAGCATAAAGTTTTGCTATGGTTTGCCCATTCTTTTCTTTCATCTTTTATAGCAAGCGGTATATGTAACATGTTTCATGGAAACAGATATGGCAGTAAACAACTGGAAAACATGTACTGTAATCGGTTCCGCAGTATGTATTTTGAAAGTGTAGGACGGATTTGAACTTTCTTTTTTGCATTTCAGGGCTTCCAGTGACAATTCGACTTCTGGACCCCCCACTTCACGAGTTCCTTCCTGAAGGAAATGTTGAGGACATTGTGCGTGAATTATGTGCTGAAACTGGAGCCAATCAGGAGGAAGCCCTTGCAAGAATAGAAAAACTTTCAGAAGTAAACCCAATGCTTGGTTTCCGTGGGTGCAGGTCGGTTTTCTTGCTATGATATTCACTGTTTAAATCAGTTTCTCCTGCTCCTGATCCATTTAGTTGTAGGTTATGTCCGTTGTTGAACAATCGTTTTTTTATGGAATATATAGCTGTTGTCTTGTTAAGTTGTTAGTCAAATATTGAAAAAAATAATAAACTCATGTATATATTTACCTGAACTAATATTGGAATTGCTAAAAATTCCAGGCTTGGTATATCATATCCTGAATTAACGGAAATGCAAGCCCGTGCTATCTTTGAAGCTGCTATAGCGATGACCAACCAGGGTGTTCAAGTTTTTCCAGAGATAATGGTTCCACTTGTTGGAACACCTCAGGCATGCATCTTTATTTCCTTATTTATGCATATGGTATCTCTGCATATATGCTGTTCAAAATGACAAAATAAAAATTTAATAAACAACTAATTTCTGTACACATGTAATGTAAAATTTTCTCGGATTGTACAACACATATTTATGTAAACATTTGATTTTTGCAGGAACTGGGGCATCAAGTGGCTCTCATCCGCCAAATTGCTGACAAAGTTTTCACTGCTATGGGTAAAACCATTAATTACAAAATTGGAACTATGATTGAAATTCCCAGAGCAGCTCTAGTGGCTGATGAGGTAGGAATTTACACCAAACTCCCATCAGAAAAGTCTTAAATATGGCTGTTTAGATTTAGCTTGTAGACCTTATTTACATGAGTTGGTTAGAAACAGAACCTACCGAATTACCTGAAAACATGTGAAGTATGTGATGGTATGAATATTTCAAGTGTAAATAATAAGTTTACAACCACCTAACTGAAAAATCTGACATTGTTTTTTTGGTTTCACAACCTGACAGATAGCAGAGCAGGCTGAATTCTTCTCTTTTGGAACGAACGACCTCACACAGATGACGTTTGGCTACAGCAGGGATGATGTGGGGAAGTTTCTCCCTGTTTATCTGTCTCAGGGTATGCTCCAACATGATCCCTTTGAGGTAAGATTTTAGCAACTCTGTCCCTTCAATTTTAGCAACTCTGTCCCTTCAATTTTAGCAACTCTGTTCCTTCAATTTTAGATGAATAATAATTTTAGTATACTTGTATTTACATTATTCACTTCTGTTTTTTCAATTATTAAAGGAATAATTTCCATCACTCACAGATGTGAGAATCTCATGTCCTCTAGGCATTTTTTCATATCCTCTTGACTTTCGGTGTATCAAATTCTACCTAGTAACTTGCCCATTGCATGTTGCTAAACAAACAGGTGCTTGATCAGAGAGGAGTGGGTGAGCTGGTTAAGTTTGCTACAGAGAGGGGACGCAAGACTAGGCCTAACTTGAAGGTTAGTTTTGGGACCTGTGGACGTTGCCTTGTTTCCTTAGAAATCATGGTTTCATTGTTTGGTGCTGTCTAAAACAGGTGGGCATCTGTGGAGAACATGGTGGGGAGCCTTCGTCAGTAGCTTTCTTCGCAAAGGCTGGGCTGGATTATGTTTCTTGCTCCCCTTTCAGGTTGGTCAAGCGATGAACTCATATGATCCAACTCCCAGAGTTATATCTCTTTACTTCTTGGTTATGCTAATTCTAGCAAAGTCTTAACTGCCTTTTATGAAAACTATCTTCTGCAGGGTTCCCATTGCTAGGCTGGCTGCCGCTCAGGTGCTCATCTGAGGGCACTTACTCATCGGCAACCGGATCGTCTGCTGTTGGTGCATCTGGTGAAGAATGATCATACAGGGCCATGGAACGGTGGAAACTCTGCTGCCTGGCAAAGGCTGTTGTATGTAGTCTCCGTGTGCGCGCGCATGTAAGCCTTAATGGGTGGTTTTCTGAATTTCCCTTTTGAACTGCCATGGTAATATATAGTACCAAATTAAACAGCGATGATGACGAAGAGCTATCGAATAAATTGACGATTACCTATGCTGTCAATTTGCTTGCTTGTATGAGTTACTAATGGAAGTGATGCATTTCAGATTTTTTGGCCAAGGTGGGTATGGTAAAATGTAAAATATGAATGCAAACCACAGTATTGATTGGTACCTTGATGCTTGGGATCACTATTGAATGGGTGCTATTTCTCGGACCTGTTAAGGTATCCAAGTCACATAGAGATAACGTAAAAGATAATCTTTATGATGCAACAGGACTATGTAGTGCCTGTTTTTTCCTGGATGGATTATATAATGCAGCTCATACGTGCTTGATTATATAATCTAATCCATTTAGAGTTTCATTGTCCCCATCCCTTTCTTCATGACTTTCCCTGCAAATGAAGTTAAAGATTTCTAAAATCGCGCCCCAAGATAATCTATCTTATTTCGAACTTCTTTGTGCAGCATGCGCTTTAGGGACAATATCCTCTATCTCCATAATCCAAATTATTCTTTCGATATGTTCAAATTGAAGCTCTCGATGATATCTACAACTTTTATAATTTACATTTGTTTGTTAGATGTCAAAGATCTCCGACTCTGTAATAGAAAATCATCCTATTTTAGGTTGTGCCAACATCTATGAGTTGAATTGATCTCATGAATATCTTTTTCAAATCTTTATTTTCTTCGTACTTAAATCTCACTAGCATGAGGTTCAATGAATATGGACGTCTTAAGATCATGGGTTATGCTATGAAGCTCATATAGCCCATTAGGAGATCGGCGGAGCTAGACACAATTCATTCACGTTTGTGCTTTAAGGTGATCTTGTGCAAATTATCCCGTTTGACCTATATTTTCTCTTTTTTTACAATACAATCCAAAATATGACACACGTACAAGTTTAGGTTATTTCCTATGCCAATTAACAGCTTAATGTAAGAATCAATATCAAATTACTACTAAAACAATACTAATAAATGTACGTAACGACACCACTGCAAATATGAAGCGGAGAGAACATTAAAGATCAGATGCTTGCAAGCACCTCAAACAAACTTGAAAACTTATTCCGTAATTGAGTGGGGTGTTTGTTTAATTCTTTGCTAGACTCGTCAATACGCTTGCGACGTAGGTATCCATTAGGAACAATCTCAAACCAATCTTAATGGAGCCAGCGACCTCACTGGCTAAGTTGGAGATAATATTATTTCACATCCTCTTTCCTACTTACTCATATCCTCCTCTCTCACATTGCCTCGATCTACGAGAAATTAGCTACCTCTTATTTCTTATTTTATCGCTAATGAGTCTTCTCTCTCCTGTTTTTACTCCATCATATCGAACACATATCCTTGTCCGCCATTGAGGAGACCTTACGAAACAACCATAAAAACAACTATAAACAACTATAAAGATGCGTCATTCCTTCACCGCTAATAGATGTTAATTTTTTATAAAAAATAATGTTATTATGAGATCAGATCTAATCAAAGTTAGTCGAGTCTCGAATCTCGAAATGCGAGAGCATTGCACTTGTGAATTGGGTTTGGTGCGTCCCTCTCCGTCGGTCGCACGCGAAGTGTGACGGGGCCACGGGGGTGATTCCGGCCGGGGGGAAAAACCCTTTCGAAAACTCCAGTGTGTGCATCGGCGCTTCCGCCCCCGTCGTGGTGTAGCCCGGGGCCACCGACCGCGACGCGATTTCTGGCTCTCCTGAAATCCTGATCCCCTCGCCCTCCCGTCCGTTCCCCACTCTCGCATCGACGGCGACACCATCGCCAGTGGCCCCTTCAGGCACCCCGCCGCCAGCATGACCTCCGGGTCGCCGCCGGGTTCGCCTCCCTCCCAAGGCTCCCAGGTCTGCCCTCCCTCGCACCGATCCCTGCGGTACCCTTGTTTGGGGATTGATATTTTCCGTGGCTTTGGTTTCTCGCCCAATTCTGCTTGACCTGCATGTCGATTTGTGTGTGTGTGAGTTTTTGTGGCACTGGCCAAATCATGATCAGGTGTTGATTTGGTTGGATTTTGGGAGTGACTCTTGTAATCATGGTTGTTTCGTTTAGAAAGGTTCGGATGGATTGTGTGCTCGAGATCGTGGTACGCCTATTTGTTTCCTGATGCGAAAAATGTTGTCTGCAATTTTAGTTCCAAACGGACTAGAGGTTAGGATTCGGTCGATTCACACACGGATCCTTCCGCAAGGATAACATTTTGATGAAAAAAAAATCTTTGGGGAAGTTAGTTCTACAGCACCCAATGTTACAATGTCGCGTTCTTTAGGTACTGTATAACCGAATAGCTGTTGCTTTCATGCACGGCTTTTGTTAGGTGAGTCAATGTAGACGAGAAGTCTGACTTTAAGTTCTCGACATATGTTTGTTTTACGTCTGTTATTACAGAAATTGTAGGTGTGCTGGTATTGTTAGTTCATATTTTAGGTATATGTATTCCTAAGGCTATATGCCAGGGAGGTAGAAACTGAATAGAACAACAATGTATTGTGAGAATATTAGTAATTTTGCAATTCTTATTAGGATTTCATGATATATGTTCGATAACCAGAAAAAGCGGTAGAGTGTTTGAATGAAAGTAGTGGCATTAGTTTTGCCAAGAGTGATTTTAGGTGCTGCTGGGTACAACAGTGTTGGATATCACTTCTTTTCCCACTGTATATCAGCTAGAGACAACTGTTTCCATGGAAGATAATCTTACTTTTGCAACAGATTCATCATTTATTTAATATTTCCCTTTCTTTCATGTTCATCAGCACCTTTTGTTTGATTGGAGTGGTAACAATGCTGCGTGTATTTATATTTTATATGCTTTGCATAATGCATACACATTTTCTGCCATTCACGTACAATTGAGAGAGGTGGAGTGGGACAGATTTCAGGGAGGTTAGAATAACTGGGAGCCTTAGTATACTTACATGTTGTTTATACCATTGCTCTTACAAGAATGTTGTTTCTGAAGCTATTTTAGTTATGTTCTGAGCAGATTTTGAACAAATGATGGATGAAAATGGGGGATTCATGCTTATTTTAAATTGGATCCACTTGTTCTTTTACTGCAGTTATTTCTGTGCAATGGAATATGACTTCTGTACAGCAGTATGCAAAAGTTGCTATAAACACTGTGCAACATAAGGATTGCCATAAACAAAAGCCATTTGTGCAATGTTGCAAGAAAGAAAATCAGTCGGATCATATCAGCAGCTTTCATTTTCTTTTTCCAATGTGCTTGCTGAAAAGCAATGTTTCTTTATTCTACTAACAGAAATGGTCTATGTAGTAATTATATTAGCAGCTTCCAATTTGCTATTCTTGTTCAAAAGATTTTTTTACTATTCTGCTCTACTGAAAAACTGTTCTTACTATAATCTTATCATGCTTTCTGGAAATGAGACAAAGAAAATAACAAATACCTTTCTGATTTGACAGAGAAAACGAGGTTCAACCAAAGATTCTGTTGGCTTGTATGCGGTGCAATGCTATGTGTGCTACAAATGGCGTATGATTCCAACTAAAGAAGAATTTGAAACACTTCGTGAGAAGTTCACTGAGGATCCATGGTTCTGCAGCAGAAGACCAGAGTGCTCTTGTGATGATCCTGCTGACATTGAGTATGACAGCAGCCGTATTTGGGTCATCGACAAGCCCAACATACCGAAGCCTCCACCAGAGACGGAGAGGCTAGTGATTATGAGGCGTGATTTCACTAAAATGGACACTTACTATGTCATGCCAAATGGGAAGCGTGCAAGGTGTGCTGGGGATGTGGATAAGTTTCTGGAGGCAAATCCAGAGTACAAAAACCGCATATCTGTTTCAGACTTCAACTTTGCACCACCCAAGGTTGTTGAGGAGACTGTTTCTCACAACTCTGCCTGGAAGGCTGCCAAGGCTAAGAAGCAGGACAAGGCAGACGCATCGAGTGCACAAAAGTGATAGAAACTCTGAATCGTGCCTGTGCTATGTTTAGGTGATAGTCCTCTCAGGATCATGTCACATTCCTATCTATGTCCAACTGAAGTTAATGTAGGTTTTATCGCTGTGACTTTGCTCTGAATGCTCTGATGCAAGTGTAACCGAACCCTTGTGTTAAGATTCCTGGGAAATCTCTGAGGTGGTTAATAAGTTCTATAGGCCTCTAGCTCTTTTCCAATAAGCTGCTTGAATTGATGCTGTTGACGCAAAATCCGGTCAACAGACCGAATGCGCTAGAACGCGCGGATCACAAAAAGATCGGATAGTTGTGACTCTGTGATGACCGGTTGTTCCCTCGGGCTTTGTCGGAATCGGTCAGGATAACGACCACACTTACGTGATGGAGGACGACTAGGTTTACAAGCAAACTAGCAAAGGATAACCAACGCACTTACGTGACGAAGAACGACTTGTTTACGAGCAAACTAGCAAAGGTCGTTGAAACTTTCGCCCAGGAGAGACCCGGTTAGGGCGTGGACGTCATCGACGTGCCCTAGGTCGACTAGCAAGCCTAGATGCCATTTATGGTCGTGGAGATCAGTAGATGAACAACAAGAGAGGTTAGAAGAGAGATTTAGGGTTTAGGAGATAAAATTTAGATGCATAGTTGATTTATTCAATTGGATGTATCTCGATCGCCTGTGGCCCTTTATATTTATAGGGAGGGATAGCCCTTTATATTTATAGGGAGGGGATGTCTTACGCCATCGGGAGTCAAAACTCATACAAATCCTGTGTCAAAATACAACTCCTAACTCGAAGTATACAGCTTGGATCAATCTGACACTTCACCATTGCATAGCTCTCGTCGAGACGATCGAAATCCATATATAGAATGCCCGATTTGGAGTTCGGATGAGAGAGTTATAACTTCGGGAAGACTTGATAATGTTATTCTGACCGGTCAGAAACCGGTCTGACCCGTTTACATAACCGGTCTGACTGTTTTGCCCAGATTATCCAGCAAACCTGAATTGTGCCAATTTTGATTGTCAACATATGCCCCTCTATTTCTTGGTAAAAGCTTGCGTACCAAGAAACATTTCTCGAAGCCAAAACTGCACTGAAACAATGAGAAGCACCTGTACACCAATCATGTCTTGTTCCTAACGAAGATGGGATCCGATTGACTGCATATCTTGATATGGCTCAAGATAAGGGTTTCACTTTGCTGCTGCATTCCTGCATCTTCAGTGAGATAAGAGTCTGTGTAGATACCACCTCGGCTATGAATATTTAAAATATGGTTCAAAATCACTCTCACACCTTCAAATTACTCATCTTGCCAATATTTTGCCCCCCGAGCATTAAAGTCATCAATATGGTCACAATCAGCCTCTTATCAAGGAGCAAATGCTTCAGGATGGATATCAAAAGCATTCATCAGCCGTATGTGTTGCTAAGCAAGATAATGCAATATTGGCCAGATTTGATCAATCAACAAGATATGTACAGCCGAAATAAATCCAATAGAATAAAATAAATATAAGCATCAAAATCCTCTCTAGAACCTAGATATTCGGCTTTTGAAGGTTAATAGCATTAATCAACTTTCATAACAATTTGGTAACCACCCTTTATGATATCCCATATGGCATCCAAGAATAAAAATAAAGGTATGGAGGGTAAACAAACATATCTAAAGATGAACTCCAAGATTGAAGCATAGGTGGCATTTGTAAAGCATATGATGATATGGTGATTGATAATTTTTGTGATTTGGAGCAAACCTAGAAGTTGGAGATTGTCTCTTAGTTTTTCTTTTCTCTATTACCTCCACTGCACCTTTTACTTGAATACCATCTTTTCTTTGTACTTGCACGCTTCCTTTAGGAACCCACGCCATGTTCCTTTCTTTCAGCTCTTAGGCACTAAGTTTCTGCAACTTTCTCCTTTGCCAACTTGATGAACCAAGTAAGTATCTCAGTTGTACTTCAGTTTTGGACAACAGTACTTCATTCTTGATTTTTGGCTTCTTCAACTCCTTTTGTTCAGATTTAGCACGTGAAGGATCAACAACTAATTTCTCCCTTTCTTTGCTATTAATAGCCGAAGTCTTCAACACATTAATTGGCTTTTTATCAATTGAATCCATATCTGAACTCTTATCTTTGACCATGTCTTTTCACTCGATAAATTTGTTTGACAACCTTTTTCTTGTTTTGAAAAGAAAAAGGTTGTCAAACAAGAAAAAGGTTGTCAAACCGATTCTTTGGCTTAAAACGGTCATTCTCAACATGTAGCTGCCTCGCATACACCGGTTCTCTTGGGGCTGCATACTCCACATAATATGGTCTGAAATACGAACGAGTACATCCCCATGGTGAGTAAGGATGAACACTAGCTGGATGTACACCATATTTCATTGGCATTGGCGGCCTAGAAAGAGAATATGGCGTGGCTGAATATAATTCCTTCTTTTGCCAACCCCAATTTCTAGGATTATGTTTAGGAGGTATTTTTGCTGATTTACGAAAATCTGACCAACTAGCACGCTTGGCTTCATTCTCGTTTTGGTATTTAGCCAGAAGTACGTTGAAACTGAGCTGGGCTTTTTGCTCTTGTGATTATTACGGTCTTTAACCCCATTCACATTAGGATCTACAGATTTTGATATTTTTGGACCTGATTGGAAAGCCGATCTGACCTGATTCCTTAGTACAGCAGAAGCGACAGGTTCTTGGTCTGATGGGGAAGAAGTTGCTTGCGCCGCGGTAACTTTTGGGATTTTAATAGGGTCATCGTCCTCATGAATATCGTCGCTTTGCAACTCATGGACGATGCCTTTATCATCACTCAAGGAGTTAGAATCCTCCTCTTCACCAATATCTTCATTGTCACGTGAACTAGCCGGTGATGGCCAGTTTAGTAACTTTTTATCATCAAGGCCAATTGGAACCAACTGGTCATCCTCTAGTGTTTGAGCAAATCTCAATCGTCCAGTATCAATGGCCGATTGTGTAATTTGGCGAAACATATTACAATTGCTAGTATTATGATCAAAGGAATTACACCACTTGCAGTACTTTCACTCTTCTAATTCAAGAGGTGATGGAATAACTTTGTGATCAAATAGCTTAATAAAATTATGTTCAAGCAATATATCAAATAACTCATCACACAAAGTCAAATCAAAAGTGTACTTTATTTTCTCTAACCGATACTTTTGTGGAGAACATTTTAAGGCCGAGCAAACGAACGGTTCAGATTTCTCATTGATCCATTCGGCTATACATTTCCTTATGCTTCTCATGCCTGATGCTTTAGAGCTTATCACTATATCATCATCAGACTTCACAATGCCTTTCAGTTTTGGTTTTTTGCTTTTAGTTCTAGAATGACCATAAGTAAACCATGTAGAGAAAATTTTTGGCAACGACGATGTAGAAAGCTTAAATGCCAAAATACTGCTATTATCGGCCTTTCTAACTTTTACAGTACAATGACCGACACATTCTGAAACCATGCTACTTTTAACAAGTAAATTATTCCCCTTAATGGATCTCTTAGGATTCCTTATCATAATTTTGCTACTATATGTATTAACTGAAACCATATGATCTGACTAGGAATTAAATAAATTACTTGTGCAGCATACCTTGTCAAATATGTTGGAGAGGCGAGGAACCTTGATGTGGATGATATCATGCTTCTCCTCTTGATGGCAGCCCACAGTCATATCCTTCATGGACCGGTCAGACAGGTTTATAGAGCTGGCCAGATCGGGGCTTCCAGAGTTGCTGGAAATCACCTTGTGCGGACATGCCAATGTTCCCTTTTTGCCTCCATTGTCATGTTCTTCAACACTTCGATGTTCTTCACCGCTCATACTTTCCTCAGCCAGAATTTATCGTTTAATAAAGCAGCAATTACTTGAAAAATGCACGACACCTTTGGCTTTAGGAAAATCAAGTATGTCTGTTTCATTATGTTTATCATGTTTTCGTGCAGCTATACTTGTCACTTGTAGCATAGCAGTTTAAAAACATACATTATTCGGACCGGTTGTTGTAGTAACCAATTTTTTGCTCATGTCCAAACTATTCCTCTCCCCATTATTAGCCGATAGAACAACCGGCTTCTTAGCTTCAGATATAATCACTTCTAATATATCATGACAGATGGAAACTCCATTACTTGCAAAAGGCATTGCCCTGTATATTGGAAACAAGACATAAACAATCTTAATTGTGCCTCCATAATTTGTCCAAGCTTATATTCACATTTTTTATCTAGATTAGATCTTCTGACTACATGTTCCTTAAGCTTAGTAAATTCTTTATCCCATCCAAGGGTATCTGGTTGTATTGAGGCAATTGCGAAGCTAAGTGGTATGGAAATCTGCATAATATCACTAACACAAGCTTTCAGTAATGAGGAATGAGTAACACCAAAATTCTGTTATGACTCATTAGACAAAGTATATGCTTGATCAGCCTGTGGAGGTATATGTATGTTTGCTGAATTTCCATTAACTTGGCTATAGTTACTATGAACATTTGAAGCCAAATCATGATTATTAGCATTTGCATATGGTGCTGAAAAGGTAGATGCGAACTCCACTCTATTGGCATTTTGTGCAGCGTATGATTGTTGAGAATAACTGGCCTGATAGCTAGAATTAGCATGGCCAATTTTCTCATTCACCAGCATGTTTTGTGGTGTAACCACATATTGTGAATTATCATCCTATAAATAAATAGACAAACCACCTTGCTAAATATTACTACAATCATTCGTATGCGGCGTTCCATAAAAGCTGGCCGAACCCACCATGTTAGTTTGGCCTTGATAATCACTCATTAGAATTTGACCTTGTTGTACAGCCGATGTGTGAGGGTAAATAGGGAGGGGCGAATCTATGTACAGAGCACTGGGTGACCAGGCACCCACGAAAAAACTAAAACTACTTATACAATTAAATTTTCACCACTTATGCACCCTCCAAATTAGAAGCCATGCATTCAGAAGCAAGCTTAGAGCAACATGGTGCACCCCCCTCATATTTCTCTAGCTTCGCCCCTGTAAATAGGTGCACATTGTATGTTGCTAGTGGCATTGAAATTCAAAGCATGCATATTATTTGATAATGGCTTTTGCATATAACATTCAGAATCATAATTTGTATAAGTAGAACCATCTGAATAATTACTAGCCAATGCGATATGCCTACTATCACTATATTAGCAACATCAACATGAGAATTTGTGGTACTTGCAAAATAACTATTAGACAAAGGTAACGTATTTGCAAATTGTACCTTGGGCTCATTATAGTTGAACTGATGTGAGGTATATGGATAGCCCACCATAATAGATCTTGATGCTTCTGATCTTGTGATAAATAAATCCGGATATTCTCAATAATCCAAGCAACCAATGACTAACACTTTGCTTCTCTTCTAATTTTCAATATGTAGCAGCAAGCAAAATACAATGCAATCGGCCTGAGCAACCCGATGCAAGGTCATAAGTATAGATGCAATCAGTCCAAAAAGACCAGATGCAACAGTAGTGGTGAATCAAAATAGTAAATTAATGGATAAAGTCCATTTTTGGCCATCCAATTATCACCTGAGTTCGATTTTGGTCATCCAACTCCAAAACTGGGTATTCTTGACCATCAACATATCAAAACCGTTTACATTTGGCCATCGGACGGGTTTGCTGGGTGGTTTGGTGTCACACCTCTGGTGTTTAGAAAAACCATTAGACGCAAATCATACACAAAGCATGTCATTAGCATATGCATTTTGGCATTTATTCATTAATAAATGGGCACAAAAGTAGTAAATATGAATTTTATGCTCAAATATTGCTTAGTATGTCAAATTTATCAATTCTGACTCATAAACATGGTTGATCTATGAAACCAATTCAAAACTTTAGTTTAGATATCACTCATATGAAAACTAGTAGTGTTGGAACTTCTAAAAGTACCTATTTTGAGAAGCTAATTAAAATATATTTTGCTAAACACTTGAAATTCGGTCAACAGTAAATTGATAGTACAATATATGTACTTTAATACGAATATGATCTTATCATGTGAAAATTTGATTATATAGTTCAAAATCTCAGTCAAATACTGGTCAAACCCCTGTTTCAGCCACCTCTGAAATTTGGTTGTCTGTTATGTGACAGCTTGTCACCATATTTTTTCGATTTTGTTTCTCCAAATTCTTCTAGTCAACTATCCAATGTTTTTGCACAACTTTGTAGTCCTATATCCCAAATTGATATTCACAACAAGTTTGAATTGATTAATTCATATTTTGGTGCTTGAAATCAATCTCAAACTTCGCTAAAATAAATAGACCGCACGTCTGAAAAATTCAGAATTCGTCATGTTTTTGGCTAATTTCGGGGCTTTATAACTTCTGAACCGTGAACAATTGGAACTTGAACTCTTAATAAAAATTATAGATATATGTTAGGTCTACAACTTTGATTTTGACCATTTAATCCAGTTATATTAAAAAATTTGAAGTTTTTATGGGACAAATATGGATGTTTTAGCGTTGATGAAACCTGAACTGAATCAGGCAGATGCCTGTTCCTGTGCTGCTGTCAGACCGTCGCCGACACGTGGCGAAGTGGTCCTGCAGCGGCACCACGGCCTCGCCACGAGCACCCCCCACGCACCCACTCTTCGCTCGCCTGCTCCACAAACCCATAGCCTGGCCAACCATCTTCTCGCTCTCTCCTTTTCATTCTTTCTTCCGGTTCCTGTCGAAGAACACCATGGCTGCCAGTAATGCTCCGGCCAAATCCGTGAGCCCCCAACTATAGAAACCAAATCGCCACCATCCACACCTCCACAACCTTCCTACTTCCCTTCTCCCCTACTTGTCCCCCTGAGAAGCGACTTCCATGGCCGGGGATTAAAGATCCCGACCATCAGACCGCCATTGTCGAACACCTCCACCCCTCACCGTCGAAGTCCCACCTCCCGCCATCGTTCTCATCGTCCAACCACAAAAATTGATTGCTGGTGAGCTTCTGATGCTCATGATCTCCTTATTTCGCGACGTTCGCCGTTGGTTTAGCCGAAACGCGGCCATGCCGCTCGTCCGCGCCGCCGCTCATCGCCGGCCATCGCCGACCAGTCTTTTGGCCGTCACGGGCGGCGTTGCAGGTGTCCCGGGCTGCAGCAAAGCTGCTGGTGTCGAACCTCGCCGCTGGTTGGCCTCGCCGTCGCCGGGAACGGCCTGTCAAGGTTCGGCCATGGCTGGCCATGACTGACCTTGACTGGTCCAGGTATGGTTGATTGTGGGCCCGGGTTGTTAGTGATTAAAGGAGTTCCTGGGTAGAGTTAGGACTGGTAGAAAAAGTTTGGTTAGGGTTTATCTCGATTTATTGTTGACGCAAAATCCGGTTAACACACCGAATGAGCTAGAACGCACGGATCGCAAAATGATCAGATAGCTGTGACTCTGCGATGACCGGTCAGACCGGTTTCAAGGACCGGTCATACCAGTTCCCTCAGGCTTCGCCGGAATCGGTCGCTCGAGGAGGATAACAGCCACACTTACGTGATGGAGGACGGCTAGGTTTACAAGCAAACCAGCAAAGGACAACCAATGCAATTACGTGATGAAGAACGACTAGTTTACGAGCAAACTAGCAAAGGTCGTTGAAGTTCTCGCCCGGGAGGGACCCCGTCAGGGCGTGGACGTTGCCAACGTGCCCTAGGTCGACCACCAAGCCTAGGACGCCATCTATGGCCGTGGAAATCAGTAGATGAACAGCAAGAGAGGTTGGAAGAAAGATTTAGGGTTTAGGAGATAAAAAGTAGATGCATAGTTGATTTGTTCAATTAGATGTATCTCAATGGGCCGTGACACTTTATATTTATAGGGAGGGTGTTGACACTCGTTATAGACCAAATTCTGAGCGTCAACTTGACCACAAATAAGAAGGAATTAGCATTTCTTATACACATGTTAATAATAAAACCCCTATATTCCACATGCCCTTGAAGAAATGTATGTATGCAGGATTTTGGCCAAAAACAAAGGAGAAACACACCATTTGATCTAAGGAGAAAAGACGCCAACTAATCACACGCCGCCACAAAAGCATCACATGGATTGGAGGGCCCACAACCAAAGCAAACCGACTCAACTTCAGCACTATCATCAACCAAAGGCACAAGGGTCCACCAGGCAGTGACTCAACCGAGGCTGAAGTGGGTTGGAGCCAGAACCAGGTCGGCTGAACTCTTGGTTCGGCCGAACCAGCCCAAGCTCCACCTCCTTACTCTTTCTACGTGGCGCCTCCACAGCTCTTCCTAATGTCGGTTCCATGAAGCTTCAGCTATTTTGCCGGACGAGAGCTGCTGTTCCAAGCCTACAAATACAGGGGGGGTCCCCCTAGATGAAGACACCAAGATGTAGTCCTCTCCTCACTTGTAAAGGTCTCTAGGCTAGTGGAGTGTAGGTGGAGAGTAGTCTTTCAAGGTCTTCTAGTCCCCATGAAGAGTTTTGTATGGTCTTGTATCTTCTCTTTTATGTAATCACTTTGAGTTTAGTAATAAAGTTTTATTTCCTTATCTTAGCTTATTTTTGGTTCATATGCCATGGCTAGTATGTGATCCTTTCATAGTTCATACTTGAATCATACACATTGCATGCTTAGTCGGGTAACGCATCTAGGCCACGGCAACGGTTTCATCCCCCTTAACTGGACGCTCTAGAAGTAAGGCTCCTGATAGAGACAGATGTCCTTACGCGAGGCAAGAGTGGTAATCATTAATGCATATATGTGTCTGGGTTAAATGTTATATTTGAATGCGGTCCTATCCCATGGTTAGATGAGGTACGCGGCAGGTGGTGACATCCCTATTCGTCCAGCGTAACCCTCCCCGTTCGGATAGTGGCGGTAGGAGGTCCATAAATTAGCCGAGTTGGCTGGAGGTGCCAGTCATGTGCGGTTCTCCTGGTAGTGCCTGGGAGCCTAGATCCTGATCCTAAACATGTGTATGTGTATGTATATACAAGTATGAGCTATGCTTGCTTAGATAGGAATAAATTTTTATATGCCCTTGAATGCTTCTTTACCTCTCTCTAATCCTAGTTATCTCTATCTGGGTTGGTATATCTTGTGTCGCACTATCTCTCAATTATATTATCAATTACCCCTGCTCAGACTTTGGATATTTAATCATGATATTCTCCTAAATTTAATGACTCTTTAAGCTGCCGCCTTCCCTACAGAAATATAAATACGACGCCCGAGATTACTCACGGTTAAAATGCCACAACGGTGTTCCGTGCGCTTGCGAATTTTTCTGTGACACTAAGAAACGCCAACAGAGGGGAGGTCTTACCCCATCAGGGGTTGAAACTCATACAAATCCCGTGTCAAAATACAACTCCTAACTGAGACTATACATCTTGGACCGGTCTGACCGGTCTACCGGACCGGTCCGATCTGGATTAAGTCTTCCCGAAGTCATGACTCGCTCATCCGAACTCCAAATCGGACGTTCTATATATGGATTTCGATCGTATCGACAAGAGCTATGCGATGGTGAAGTCAAATATGCATTTTGATAATGTTATTCTGACCGGTCTGACTGGTTTACATATCCGGTCTGACCGGTTTGCCCAGATTGTCCACCAAACCTGAATTGTGGCAATTTTAGTTGTTGACAACTGCCTTACTACAGCATCCTCTAGTTTTGCTTTTCAGTTCCCAAGTATATAGTAGAGTAGTAGATCAATGTTGTCCAAGCTAGGGCTCCTACCGAAGCCATTTGATTTCATCCAGTATATCACTTTTGTCATTTACTATCACAAGCCCTGTAAATGAGCAGATGAAAATCCGCCTCAAGTTTCTGCAGTCGATGATGAGAAAACTAACAACGTATCAGTAGCATCCAGATAAGAAAACTAGCAGCAGATTACTAGCATCCAGTAACAATGTAGACCATCAGTATATGCAAAATTAGCAGAGATCCTTTTTATTCACAGAAGTTCTCATCTCCCGTATGAGCTGAGATTTTACTCGCGCATTTAAATCTTTCAACTGATAGATGATGCTTCACGCTGCTGCTTCTCTGAACAATCAAACAAACCGTGTGAAGGGAATCGTGCAAATTATTTGAAATAATCTCCACATATTCAAAATTTGATCATACAATTTGCTTACCAACTTGTGGTCGATCACCTGGGGTTTTCTCATCAGTGACATCCCCTGGAAATGTTGTGCCGTTGTACTCATTCTGCAGCCTCTTACTTCAAACACTCTCACCGTGAACACCATGTTCCCTTCGTACTTGAACAGCAGAAGGTGGCCATGAAAAAGGCCATGATGAAACTCTGCCCAGCCACACCTGAAGAAGACAGGGGCTCCACATAGTTTCAGCGCGATGTGCCAAAACATTCATATGATTTCGTCTCAGCACCATGGTCTCTCTTGGTGGTTATCGTCTCGGGCTATATGATTTCGCGGATTGACTGCAACAACAATTTATCAGAACATGTGCAGCAAGCAAACATACAGCTGCATGGCATGAAAATATGAGGAAATCTCTGTAGAGAAGAATGTGGCTGGAACTTGGCTGACCATCTTTTTGCAGAATTCAGGGTGAAGAATTCCGATGTACTGCGGCCTTGCTACCATACTGTTCTTGCTTTTCAAACCTGTGTGCATGAGTATACAATTGCGCAAGCACGGCGGCTCAGGGCTCATGCGACGGAGGCGACCGCCGGGGGCCCATGGAGGAAGGGGGGCCCAACATCTCATCTAACCTACAAGCCAGCTAATCTAATCGCATGACAGCAGTCAGGACTCAGGAGAAGACGAGGCGTCGACGCGTCATCCCTGTTAACCGCAGCCGGCTTGCCAAGTTGTCGCTCACTCGCCCACACTCGCCCAGGCGCCCACGCCGGCACGCCCTGCGCCCCCTGCCGCCCTGGTCACCGCCCACTTGCCAAAGAAGTTTTGTCAAAATTGAAACCGCTGAGAAATTATTTGAGGACAACTTGTTACAACAAACATTAAATGGCTTAGCTATATGCAGCATTGAGAAAGAATTCTTGGACAACATTGATCTAGATACGATTCTTAATGATTTCGTATCAAGAAATGCCCGAAGAAGCTTATTTGTTAAGGACTGAAATATTATTGTTGATGGAGTCATAGGGTTTAGCTATTATTTGAGGTAATCATACTCGTTTTATATTCCACTCTTTAGTTAGTATTATAGATATTATTCTTCAAGAATTATATATATGTCATTAGTATTATTATCTCTTTTATCATGTTAAAAAAGTTATTTAGCCTAAAAGGTCCATAAAGCCTAGTTCGCGCGGGGGGCACTCAGAATCGTAAAGCCGGCCCTGGCAGGGAGCGAAGAATTCCCTACGGCACAGGCTGGTGTTGCACGCCTTGATAGAGAACTACCAGCAGCCCTCGTGCCTGAACCTAAACATGGCCAGCCACCCGACGCCACGCGCTAGGAACATCAAGCTCCCTCCCCATATAAACCTCGAGATACCTTCCTCGCCTCCTCCCCAAGAAAACAAGAACCTGCTCGCCCTTCCTCTGCCTTCTCCCTCCCCACCTCGTCCATCGTCGCAAGCTCACGATTTCTCACCTCACCACCTCCAAGAACCTTCTTCTTCCTCCTCGCAACAAATCCACCCCGCTTCCATCCAGAAATCAAGCCCCGCTCCCCTCCAAGAAGCTAGGCCGGGTTAGAAGCAGTTCGTGAATCAAGAACACCTTGGGAGGTCGGCTTAGCATCAGTTCTTGAATCAAGAACGCCTCGGGAGGTCGGCTCAGCAGCAGTTCTTGAATAAAAAATGCCTCTGGAGGTCGGCTCGGCAGCAGTTCTTGAATTAAGAACGCCTCAGAATAGTTCTTGATCAACAACGGTCATGGAGGCTCAGAAGGAGGATCGAGCCGGTGCGCTCGCCGCCCTGTTGCGCGTCCACCCCGAAGCCGGCGCAGAAGGCCACTGTGGTTCGCGCGTTGGTTGGACGTGCTCGGGTGTATCTGGAGGTACACGCGCGGCTTCGCGCACGGCATCGGTCGCGTGCTCCTCTTGCTGCTGAGGCGCCGAAGCAGCGCCGCCGCCGGTGTCTTCATCGAGCGCGCCTGTGACCATGTTGTCGCCGCCGAGCATGACGACAATAGGAGACATAATTACACCTACATGTACAACGAGCCCCCAGCATGCCGACACGATGAGTCAGCTCTGGCGGCTCATCCCGACGATCCGGCGCACCAGGGTTCCGGCACCTCCCCAGCCCCCGGCATCCCTAACCCGCCCCCCTCCCCCGACTCACCACTGTTAAGTGGTGACAGCTGACTGCCCCCGGCTCCCCAGGCTGCACCCGCATTTCTTTCTCTGAACCTGGTTGCTGTCCAACTCCAACAGCCTTCAAGTAATGTATTCGGATTGCAATTTGCATTTCTTGTTGTAAAATTTTGTCTGCTCTGATAACTTGCGAGGAAACGTGTTTAGACTGCATTTTGCGTTTCTGATGAATAATTTGTCAACAGTTTTGTTGATTTCTAGATGGTCAGCGACAAGCCCGTGTGGGGTGAGGAGCTCCGTCACTTTTCCATCTACTGCCAAGACAGTTTGACCTGCCGCAAGAAAATTGTATGCCATATGTGTATCTTTGACCGCAAGTACTTTACAAAGAAGTAACTCCCCTCTGGTGTGAGTATTCATTGTGTGTATTCGTACACTATAGCTAGTTCTTTGATTCATAGCACTGATTTGTGTGCATTGTATCTTCATATGCTTATACATTGCTCAAATAAGCATACGATCGGATATGAGTGCCCAGAGAGCAGCTGCATGGTTCGAGTTGCTACGGCACGTAAGCTCTCACTACACATTCACTTCTACCGTGAGCTTCCTACATGTTAGTTTTTTTTTGTTAACAGTTGTAGGCCAGAATGATATGGTTGCCTTTTCGGTTAACCTTTTATATTTAACTGATGGCTGCATATAGGCTGGTGGGAGATGACCCCGTATAAGGATAAATGTGATGAAGGGGGATTGATTCAATTGATGTATCACTCATTCTTGGCATACACTAGGCTGATGGGATTGGAAGGAGTATGTTGAGAAATCGATTCTCCTGAACTTAACATCGACTTTCAAGAAGCGGTACCAAAGTAGTATAATATTACTTCTTCTGCAGACCATATACCCACACTACATCGAGGAGACCTTTACCTAGGCACCAATATGAGAGACCAACTCTGTACAAGAGAACTCAACTCTTTATTCACTGTAACTTGGTACAATAACAAGAATCTTGCACTCTTTATGTGGCTACCCTACCATGACACAACTACACTACATGGCTACCATACCACCTCCTACTTGAGACCTCTTATGTCATGGTATGGCAAGAGGGGAGGGGAGCACCTCTATTTATAGGTGCTCATAGGTGTTGTGGTGTTGCCATGTGGCAACTTCCACTCTTCTTTACAAAATATCTATCTCTAGAATATTCTCATCCTTATCCAACCATGCTAAATATCTCATTCTAGAAAATTCCTACCTTGCCATGAAGCATAGCAACTCCTCTCTTTTGCTATTTCCAAATTATTCTGGAACTTTCTCAAGTATGCATTGTTATTTTCAATAGAGTACAAGTTAGAAAATGACCAAGCGGATGATGGGAGTTCACATGAAGGGTCATTGCAATACTTCATGCGTGGCAATTTACTGATGTAGTCTAAAGTGGAAGATGGTTAATCTCAAGTCATAAAATGATTGTTGGGTTACACAAATGACTGAAATATTACTATGCCTTGTCTTAGATGTCGTGTGCCTAGATGCATGATGTTTTAGTTATTGTTTGTGCTTGTGATTTCTATCAAGTAGTTTCCCATAATTCCCTTTTCATTTTTCTTTTCATGCTTACACATAATATGCAGTCCACTTGCTTTTTCTACAGTAATCCTCAAAGCCATAACTGAAAGATCTTGGCATTTTTAACCACCCTTTTAGCAAAAGCTAGGATCATGTTGCTGAATTATTACTGCATGATGCACTAAATAGTCAACAATATTGATATCTATAATCAAATGAACTTAGATGGAGATGGTGGTGAATGATATTTATCATTATGTTACTCATCCTTTAAACGACTTACCATTCTGTTTGTGAAAGCTTAATAAGATTTTGTGCAAACAAGCTTGAACGAAGTTTTGACTGAAATTTCATCATTTCATTACCCTCCTTTTTTCCATTTCGAAACAAAAAAGGACTACTGTAAATAAAAAAATGTATTACATAGCTCTCTGCATGCAGGGCCAACTGAGTAACTGACCCTTGACGTTGCAGCCAACATGCAAACTATTTGATCATTGATCCTGATGGACTGGGATCTGTAACTCTGGCGTCAGTCATTCTGCTGTTGATATGTATACCAAGTGACGTCGAGCTGGGGTTGTGTGGCGGGGTGGACGGTTTGGTTAGGAATTTGAGAGGTTTAGGTTCCATGGGTTGCGGTTGGCTAGACAAACTGCCGCTGGCTCAGGTTTGGTTATTGTGGAGAAAAGAAAAGTGATTGATGCAACATGCAATAGGTGTCCCTATGCGTCTTCTGGAAGATGCTGGGCCTGTTTGGATCCCTAGAATTGAAAGTTATTCTATGAATTATATTCTAGCAATTACATTCCACAGGAAATGAATCTCTAGATTATGATTCAATTCAATTGTCATGTTTGGATAAAAATAAAAATATTTTCCTAGAATTGAATTCCAAATGTTGTTTGGCTGTATTGGAATATAGAATTTATTCTTGTATATGTTATCTCTCTCTCTCACACACACACCCTTCTCACAACTTACTCTCTCTCCTCTCTCTGCTCTCTTGTCTCTCTCACACACACGTTTACACATGTTAACACACTTCATAATCTCTCTCCTCTCTCTCTCATGAATACACTTGATACAATGCCACTCACACATCTCTCAATCTCTCCTTTCTCTCATGCACACATCTGTTACAAGTTTCTCACATTCTCTCTGTTTGATGATAAAGAATATATAATGAGATATGGGAAAAGAAAATATATGATGAGATGTATTATTACATAAATTACGGTTGAGCCCATGACATGTGGGCCCCACTTCTTCATGTTTCTAGAAGAGCTAGTCTTAATTCTTGCGTAGCTGCTTGAGGTGAGCACCAAGTTTTAAGCTTTATTTATCGATAAGAGATATAGCTTCTAGAAGGGAAAAAGAAAAGAAAATAAAGAGATGAAGTCTCACGTAACAATATGTGAGGGCATGTGAAATATATTTTATGGTCATGACATGCTCATGTACGTGTGCTATCACGAATTGAAGTACATTGGTCTGGAAGCTGGCCCGCCCCTGTCAGTGTCCATGCAAATACACCAGAGATTAAAATCCAACCTCCTAGAGATATTATTGTTCAACCGATAGAATCTGGACTCCTCAATCACTTGCGGACAGAGATAGGAATCTTGTTACATCAGTTTGGTTTTAACAAAATACAGGCTGGCCTCCTTGAAGATAAAGATAAGCACGTTTGTTAGAGATAGAGTTCTATTCAGTTTAAACAAACCTGGATATTGCTTGGCCGAGGGTCAAAGTGCTGGCCTCCCCCTGCCTATATAAACCAGCCAAAATCCCTGGCTGAGGCACCCACATACGCTGCAGGAGGGAGGCAAGCCAGGCACACGCACGCACGCTGCACCTGGAAGCCACGCCATCGAGGAGACGTCCTGCACGTCCAGACGCCGCTGCAAGCTGCAACTCGCCGTCGTCAACGAAGGAAGCAAGTGCTGCGCCAACGAGCTGCGCCAACAAGCAAGCAGCAATCTGCAACACACGCTAGCCGACGGCTCCATCGCCAACACTCGTCCCGCCGCCAAGCCGTTCAGCCTCAACACGATGTTGACCTTCCAAACGGCTACGACTCTTGGTGAGCGACGCTAAGAAAAATATGTAAACTTTTTTCCATCTATGGCGGCGTTACAATGTTCGACGGCTATATTCAGATTGCATAGCGACGGTGTCCTCAGAAGGAAACGGCTACGGCTCGTACGACTGATTTTCCCGATGTGACACGGCTATATTCAGATTGCATAGCGACGGTGTTCTCGGAAGGAAACGGGTACGAGCATCGTCCAAACATGATACTAACACCGCGATTGCGGTAGAGTTCTATACATATCTAGTACCGACGAGGTTAGACGAATCTTTTGGTTAAGTGCCGATGAGGCGAGGTCACGATTCCATCGATACATCCCAAATAACGGGATTGGATACTATTTTACTGGTTACCAACAAGGCGAAGGCAACACACATATCCATGTTGAATGAAGTTGGGCTATATGACTGGGCACCAACGAGGCGAACGTCACCCCTTCATCAACATTTTCCGTTTACTACCGATGTGGCGACAGTACTGTCATGACCGGGTTTCGGCGAAAACAAAGCCACCCGTATCTCACGCGTGCTTCACACACGTTATTTCCGCGCCATATATTGCATATGGACGACGAGCAGATGACTTGACGACCATAAAAGCGCAGCTTAATCGGAGGTGTTCCATAGACTCGCTCTACGGATGTAATTAACCGGACGCGTCTAATAGTCCCAGAGGATCAGCGAACTACGCAATCTCTACAAGTTAGACTTCTCCTTAAGCATCGATGCAGAAGACAGAAGAAGATGATCTGTCGCGAGTCATGTATTCATGAATTTTATAAAAGATTGAAATTAGTGAAATATATGTTCTCGCAAATGTGCGCATGTGTTCCTTATGTGCAATCTATTATTTCCCTCGTCCTCATTTTTGTTTTCGCGAACACTCTCTCCTCTCTCTAACACACATTCACTCAAAAGGACAACAAGAATGACAGCACTATACACCAATGGATAACAAAAAATCAGGAGAAAATACACACTAGAACAGCAACTATGAACATGGACATATGGCATTCATAGCAATGATGTTCCAGCACAACTACCAGAACAGCAGCACAAATATCAGGACAGCAGCATAACTACTAGAATAGCAGCACAATTATCAGACAATGGCATAGTATCCAAGCATTCAGACATTCATATGGTATCACCACTACTATCCAGTCATTCATATGGTACCACCCACAATTATTACAAAATCAATTCAAGTTCACTACCCAAGCAACCAGGTCATATAATTTATAGATAAAAATTAAAAATTACAGTTCCAGACATGAAATTTCTTTATTTTTTAGCTACTTCAGAAGCCACCTCTTTCTCATTGTCACCGGGAGCACCAATAGAGACTCGTATTTGCGTGGATTACCGGTCAAAATGTCAAATAGATCCAACAAAATGTCTTCATCTAATCCATCAACCTCATCGAGTGTGTTGAGAATTTCTTTGGATGTTGGGACTTTAGGGGCATCCTCCTTGAGTGCTTCAGTAAACTTGTCAAGCTTATCAGCCATCATAGAGGTGAATGAGTATCCGGATCGTTGCCTCTTTAAACTTGAAGTGGATGATAAAGTAGGTTCTTTGCTCCTAGTCTCTTCCTGGCTCATCTCTTTAGAGCTCTCAGCTGCAATTTTTGCAGCATCACCATTAGCATGATCCTTACCAAATACCAAGCTAATTGAGTTCCAGTACAAGACAGTCTTGTGCCTATACCCACTTGCCTCCTTGTTTTTCTAAAAAAAATGTTGACAAGACACTTATGTAAATAGCACAGCAAGCAAAAAGTGTAGGCTTTTAAGAAAAAAGTGTAATAATTAAGCTATAGATCTGAATAGAAGTGCTAAACTACCAGGAAAAAAACAGCAAACAAACAGAAACCAAAGACTGCAGCTATACTACTTTATTGCAATGCTAACCATGAGCAGCAACAGAATTTTACATTTTGGACAGAATGGCTCTAAATGAGAAAAGGTACTTATCATCAGGAAATTCAATATTTCTCTAGCACATATCAATACTACAGGTCCTTGTCAAATAATAGAAACTACAGGTCCTTGTCAAATAATAGAAACTACAGGTCCTTATCAATATTTCGGACTTGCTAAGCATACGGGTAGGGAGTGTACATTTTGGGATTAATTAGAGAGGAACTACCATAGCTTTTTCTCAAATTTACAAAAGGTTTCATGAGTTCCTTAACTTGATTGTAGTAGCAGCCACTGATTTTTCTATGCTTGTTGCATGAGGAATAGAATAAGATAAGGAGAGTTCTTGTTGATTGCAAGAGTTTTCTTAATAACAAATTATGTTGTACATGATCAGGTGTTCTGGGCCGATTTTTTTTCTTTTCTTTCTGCTGCCAGTAGCACCTCCTGTCTGCTTGGAAACGGATACAACCACTGAATATTTTATTAATTTATTTACTATCTAGAAATGTCTGGAATCGGCAGAGAGGAAGAAACTCATGAGTTGCTGCATCTGGGGAAAATAATTCTCGGCGAAAGGAAAACAAGAAATCCGAAAATCATGTTTCTCAATTCAGAACAACCTCTGCTGGCCATCACAGGGCTGTTCCATGTGTGGTTGTTAAAGTATGCATAGACTGTAACTCTTATTAGACCGCTATGGTGACCGAGGTTGAGCATATGTGGTTGTGTTTTATTTGCTAAAAGTTGGAACTATGGGCATACTCTTTAATATTTTGGACTATGCACCTTTGTGTATATTTGGAACTGCATGTTGAAGGATTTAACTTCATGAACAGATTGTCTGTAGTTGTAGTATGAAATTGTGAAATTCTCTCATTTCTATGTACTACTATTTGTTGTTTTTTAATGTTATAATCTAGATGATTTTCTGAATAAATTGAGTTTTTTAAAACAAATTTGTTATAAAGAAAAATGAGAAAATGGGTAGAATTCTGATAAATCCGATAAACGTGTCTATCGATGACCTCCGGTTTTTTCCCCTACCGGTAGTGTAAACCTTGAAGGTGAAATAGAAGGATATAGTGACCAAGTCCCAATTTGAAGGTGAAGGATATGGTGACCAAGTAGATGATCAGTAACTTTTATTGAACAATAAAACATGCAAATTAGGAAAAAAAATCTCACGTTCTGCTAACAAATAATAATCACAAGAATTATGGACTTTGTATTATTTATTAGTAGAAATATGGAGAACCAAATCCAATCGAATGGAAAGTCAACATAGTAATTTGGATGCGAACATAGGAAGTGGCAGTTTCTCCTCAACTTGTTATGCTCAGAGACATTAGAAATGAGTATATGAAGTGTAGTTGTTCAGGACTAATAAAAGTTCATCGGGGATAGCTTGCTGATAATAGCATTTCCTCTTCCATGGTGTATTGCCTGCTAGCTTGGTTGTCAGTTGACATGTAATGAGCGATAGTTTCATCCCCTTTGTTTCTCGTTGGTGTTCCATTATATGGAACTTGTCTCTTCTTAACTAGCAAGCTTTCAAGGGCCATCTCCACTTCCCTCATTGTAGGCCTATCTTCTCCCTTCAATTTTGTACACATTGCTGCTAGTGTGGCTATTTCTTGGATTTCTCCATCTTCCTCTTCCATGACTTGGGGATCTATTATGTCAACTAGTTTACCTTGAGTGAACAATGAAACAAAATGTGAAACAAGACCATCATCATCGACAGACCTATACACATATGGTTTCTTTCGAGTTAGTAATTCTACAAGAAGGACACCAAAACTGAAAACATCACTCTTGTCCGTTAGTCGGCCTGTGTAATAGTACATTGGATCCAAGTAGCCCATCGTTCCTTGAACCGCTGTAGTCACTCCTGTCCGATCAGTTGGGATATATCTAGAAGCTCCAAAGTCTGATACCTTTGCAGTTAAAGCGTCATCAAGAAGTATGTTGGAGGACTTAACATCTCTATGAAATATTGGCATCGAAGTAGATGAGTGTAGATAGGATAGTGCTTTGGCAATCTCGGTTGCTATCCTCATTCGGTGATACCATGATAATGATATTGGCCCTTCAACATGAAGATGACGACAAAGAGTTCCATTTGAAATAAACTCGTAAACTAGCAATGGGACTTCTGTCTCAAGGCAGCATCCTAAGAGCTTCACTATGTTTCTATGGTTCACTTGAGAAAGAACTGCAACTTCATTTATGAATTCACTGATTTCTCTTTGAACTACTATCTTTGATTTCTTGATCGCCACAACATGAAGATCTAGAATTCCTTTAAACACGACACCATGCCCTCCGCCACCAATGACACGAGTGCTATCAAAATTATTTGTCGCCTTCTCTATGTCCCTTAAGGTAATTATCATCCTTTCACCAATGTCTGTATTGAGTGATATTAATTGCTGCAATAGTAGCCCATGATTTTGCTTGAAATTGTTTTGTTTCATCTTCTTCACCTTTTGCAGCTTGACTTTGCGCATTATGTAGGGCCCACCAAGGGCTAGAAGCAAAATACTTGTTCCACCACCAACTCCTAGCCCAATGCTTAAACCTAAGGAAATAATAACGGGACACATTAATGATTTCAGAGTAAAATAATATATTAAGTTGTATGTTTACTTTATGAATCAGGCGATAAATTTCTAGCTTGTGATAATATAATATGTTGCACATAGTGGCTTCTAACCTGTGAAGGAATTCTTGATAGTGACACATCCTCCTTTTATGGAAGTATTTCCATATGTTCCATCAGGACATTGGCAATGAAAACTTCCAGGTGAATTTTGGCATATCCCATAGCACGAGTATGCTTCTTGGTGTTCGCACTCATCAATGTCTAGGATATATGTTTAGGAGGAAAAAAGCATGAACACCGTGTGTTTCAAAGGATTTGTCAATTCAGAAAGTAGGGTCACCACAGCTACAAATATGAGATTGTATATCACCAACCTTTTTGTACCATTCTTACAAACGTCCAACATGGAAAATAAATAGTCCCATGAATACATGTCATATACAACATATTAATCATTCTTTAGTGATGTGTTGCATACATTTTATTTCATGTTTTAGTGTTTTATACTATTCCATTAATGTAGGAGTGCTAGGTACTCCATTGCTTGAGTGAACAATGACAAAAGATGTCGATGCAAAATTGGTTGTAACTAGTATTGGGCATCAAGATGACTTCAAATAACAAGTCTCATATAAAATTTGTCTCTATCCGACTTCGTATAGTAGAGCTGCAAGTTTGGATCAAATCTATTATTAATGGTAGTTTTTAGACTAGAACCGACTCTATAAATAAGCTATATGACCACAATTGGTTGGTGCCTAGAACCATCTATGATAACGTTGTTTGCATGGTCGGTTCTTAAACTTCTTATAATGCATAGGTGGTCGAAATAATGGCTACATTTACACAGTAAGTTTATAACTATATATTCACAGAATCAGAGTGGCCAGGTCTGTGGCCAGACTGACTATTATGATTTTAATGTAGCCGTTTAGGAAAAATCGACCCTGTTGTATTTCTTAGACCGATTGTCGTTAGGAAAAAGAAGAAGCATTTTTGTACCTTTGCATCCATTGGGGATAGAAGCATTCCCTGTATAGCCACTTGGACATGTGCAAATATAGCTTCCTACAATATTCTTGCAGTCGCCATAGCATGGGTAGATTTCTGATGATCTGCACTCATCGATGTCTAAACAAACATAATAATAGCATGTCCTCAGTAGAGTTAATTATTTTCTACTACGAAGCTAATTGATAACCAAACGATTGGGATTAATCATCAATCTCTGTGTATAGTACGTTACGTACCCTGGCAGCCACCGAGGATGTATGGATTACCCTGATAACCGTCGGAGCAGGAGCACACATAACCATTGAACGGCTGCTGCAAATCAGCGATAGAAATGGAGTTTCGGCAGAAGCTGTTGTCACTGCGGCATTCAGGAGCAGATGCATTCGTCGGACATGTCGAGTTGCTGATTATCCAATCCAGCGTTGCCGGGAGCGCCTCAGGGACATTATTCCCATCAATCATGTCCCGGCTATAGTTGAAAACACCGTCAGTTATGTAGGCAGAGGTTGACAGCTCATAATACCGTCCGTCGCCATGCTGTGATCCGTGAAGGTTGTACGCAGAGTAGCCCAGAGCGATGTTGGTGTCACAGCAGCCGATACCAGTGCAGTTCCCGACAGGGCCTAGGACGATGATGCCACCACCGGATTGTCGCAAGGGGACGTATGGGCAAACGGCAGTGCAGGAACTCACCAAAACGTCGTGGTCTCCGGCCCGGATGTCGACCTGGACGCCGCAGCCTACGACCACAAGCCTGTTCGCTGCCGATTCGGACAGGATGTACGGCCCGCCGTGTGGGAGGCTGCCCCATGTCCCGTTCACGTTGGCGTTTCCGCCGTCGAAGTCCAGACGCACGCGTCTCCCGTTGATGCGCACCCTGCCACCGGGAACGGAGATCTCGAGCACTTGCACGGTGGTGCCGTCTCCGACGAACAGCTTCGGCGGGTTCTCCTGGTGGCTGCAGGTCAGGTTGAAGCCGGCGGCGTGGTAGCAGCCGGGCTCCACGCCGAACGGGTAGGGGATGTCGATGTCGCCGCAGCTTCTGGTGCAGTTTCTCCCGGCCATGCCGGTGGCTGCCGCAGCGCCGAATGGCGTTAGCAGCAGCAGCAGCAAGGAAATTACTTCAGCAGCGAACGCCGTAGCTCCTCTACTCCCAGTCTTTTCCATGTGCGGCGATGGATCAACCATCTCTCTACTTTAATTTGTATCTACCCTTTGGGAGGCGGTGGGTTAATCACAATTTCACAACGCTACTCCCTAGTCTTGTTATGTGCCTCAATAATCAATACTAGAAAAGCATCGTCTTAAACCACTAACCACCTGCCCAATTTTGAAGCAGCTAGCCCGCCGGCGTGTTATTCGTTTCACGCGGTGACTTAGTCGTTTAATTAATCTTCTTCCTAGGTCGAGTGTAGTTTTTGCGGTGACTTGGTCGTTTTGTTTCGTGCCGAAGATAGGCCCTGATAGTTTGAATAAGATGTTTTTTAAAAAGGATATAGTTTATAAGATGCTGTCCATTGACTATTTGCAGAGCAAGTAGCTAGTAGCTATCGCTGCCCTAAATCATCTTGACTTTTACTTCTATGGTAATTGTATAAAGTCTTTCCTTCACTACCGGAAGCAGCAAGTTTGGCACTCGACAAAGGCCCAAATACACTCGGCAAAGGGTTCGCCGAGTGTTACACTCGGCGAACAATACTCGGCAAAATTTCACACGGCAAACAGTGGGTTTGCCGAGTGTCGATCGTCGGGCACTCGGCAAACCCTTTGCCGAGTGCCATACAACACTCGGCAAAATATAACACTCGGCACAAAGACGATAACGGTTTCTGACGGTAACGGCTGCTTTGCTGAGTGTCAGACGGCAGACACTCGGCAAAAAGAAATTCTTTGCCGAGTGTATTTATATACGGCACTCGGTGAAGGAACTCGGTTTGCCGAGTGTCGTCCACGTGGCACTCGGCAAAGGGGCCAATCCCGCAAAATTTTATGACCGAGTGTCGTGCCTTTGCCGAGTGTCTTGCAGTTGTTTGTCGAGTGTCTTGTTTATGGCACTCGGCAAACGACCTTATTGCCGAGTGTAATATGTTTGCCGAGTGCCGGGTTGAATACACTCGGCAAATAGGCTGTTTGCCGAGTGCCCGAAATAAAGCACTCGGCAAAATGTTTACACTCGGTGAATTTCCTATTTCCGGTAGTACTTGTCACCGACTAAAAAATATCCACGGCCGACTTTTAACTCTACCCCTTGACCATATATACAGTAGGTAATGACTAGTATTCAGGCGGCCGTATTTTATTTCTCCTAAACGGCCGGCTCTCCGACTAGATCAGAGCACGTATTTTCGTTTCAGCCTCTCATTCTCACCCACTCACCCACGTGTGGGGCCCACGCAACTCGACGCATTTCCGCTCCCCGTTGCCTTTCGGCTCTCCGGCACGCGCTCTCTAGCTCTCTCTTATCTCCATTCTTTTCTCCTCATCGACTCTGCATCTCGCGCTTAGGGTTTCACCGGCGGGAGGCGACTCCGGAGCGCGCCCATCGCGCACCACCGGCGAGGCGGCTGGGACCCGTACCATCGCCAACAGAGCTCGCCGTGGCGACGGCGACGGAGGGAGGCGGAGCCCCACACGGATCTGCCCGCGCACTCGGCCCGGCCTCACGCCGTGAAGCGAGGCGGCGCGATGGGCGACGACTGATTCCCTTCGTAGGCGGCACATCGGGGAGGATGCGGCAACTTCGGCAGAAGCCTGCGCCTAGCAGGGACCACCGGTGGCGGAGGTAGCGTTTCTTATGACCCACCGGGAATATGTATTACCCAAGCGCACATAATCCACCGCTGTACCATTTTATCTTGGAGTATTCCAGCGTATCATAAATTTCTATAGGGAAGCACCGTGGTCTAAAGAGTATCGATGAATCGAGTGATAAAATCTTACTGGAGATATCAACTGACTAACTTAGTGGGGTAAGCTAGATATGATAAGATAGGATAAATGTCCAGGCAATATCCGTTTAACATAGGAGACTCTAAACCTTAGAGCAGTAAGCAGCTGGGAGGACAACGAGCGAGAAAGACAACTAAAACACTTCTAAACTATCGAGCTAGCCTCTGTAGACTAAACTTTACTTCTAACTAGCTGTCGGGAACCAAGAGCTTACTTCGGCGGCTGGAAGAGGAAGGACTGCATAAAAGGGCGAGAGAGGAGTCCAACGGCAACCTGCTACTATTGCTATAAAAGCACCGAACATGGTGGACTACAAGGGACGGACAGGACTGTCACCACCTACCGCCTACCACACTGTTCCATAGGGTGGAACACACTTCCTAACTAACACTAAGCCAGACACCACATCTGCACTCGGTGTTAGGATTTCTCTTGAGGCCTTCAAGAGAAATCCCCCTCAAACTACGGACCTAACTTAAACTCCCTAGTCCGGGCGAGAAAACCCGTAAGATAAGATCCCGATAAAATAAGAAAGAGAAGAAAGCCTAAGCTAGAGGACAGAACTTCCGCGCACGTGTTGAATAACTTGGAAAGATAAATAAATACGGAAAGTAAAGCTGACTTGAAAAGATAAAGAAGATAAATTATATTGATAAATGTTAAAGGGAAAGATACAAGAGCCATACCAGACTTTCGATGATGACTTCGGGATCCCGAGACAAGCTTGACTCGACTCTAACTCCCAGACTACTAAACTTAACTCTAGAAAGTGAAATGAGAGTAGAGAACTCCTTCTGTGTGTGTTTACAAGCTGAGGTGCTCATCTATTTATAGTGTAGGAGGTCGGTGAAGAACGTCGGTAAAATGGTTGTGGCAGTTGTGTGATTCCTAAGTTGGCCGGCCTCATCCAGGCCGACCGGCCGGCCTGGGATGGTGGCCACGTGTCACCGCCCTTTGCGTGGACGTCCCTGATGCTCTCCTGGAGTCGGTGGAGGTTGCGTATGTCTGAAGCAGTGTAGATAGGTGTCGTTGTCAAGATTGGTGATCAAGACTTAGACTAGTAAATTTCTTTTATGCGCGTACGACCTCAGATGGTTGCACGGGTGACACGGGATTTAGACTGGTTCGGGCGTGAAGAAGCCCTACGTCCAGTATGGGGAGCTGCTCGTGTTACCCACGCGGGTTCTGTAGTAGGGGTTACAGAAGGGCGAGAGAGGGAACCGGTCCCAAGTCTCTAAGGTGTGCACAGGGGCTCTAATGGCGCAAGCGTGTTCTTCTTTGCCGGGAAGAAGAAAGCCTGCGTGAGGAAGTGTGTGTGTGAAAAACTCTCCCCGTCTCCTGGGCCTGGCCTTCCCTTTATATAGCTCCAGGGAGTTGGCCAGGCATATGCGAGACGTGCGTGGGGGTACACAGAGAGAGAAAGAATGGAGGGGGAGAGGGAACACGGAGTCCAAGGAGAAGATTCGTGCTCCCCGGGCGCCGCGGTTGTCTTCCGTCTCCTTGCTTCGCCGGGCGGCCTGCACTGATCTGGTCGCTGTCCTCCTCGGGAGCTGGTTACGGCGGGCGTGCGTGATGATGGTTGTGGCTTCCATCCCGTCGGGGCTGACGGCTGCCACGACTATCCCTGTTGTGCTGCAGGCGGCCTGAGCGGCGCGGAGGCCCTGTCCCTGTCGCCGGAATCGTGGGGCGCGAGGACGGGTAGGTGGAGCGTGGACGGTCAGGCGTGCTCCTGTGCCAGGCGACGTGGGTCATGATGGCCTGACAGCGAACCAGAGAAGACTGAACCGCTGTACCATGCGCGGCGCGGTCGTGGGCGGGTAGGTGCGACGGGTCACGTCAGCGGCGCGGACGCCTTTCCGCACGCCCGAGCCGTGGAGCATTTAAGGCAAAGCTGCGCCCAAGACTGATTTCCGTCCGGCGGGCCCACGCGAGTCCGACCCTAGGCCCCTGGGTCGGGCGAGACGGACCCTTGTGGCAAGGGGTCGGGCGAGACGGACCCTTGTGGCAAGGAGTCGGGTGAGGCAGACCCTCGTGGCGAGGGGTCGGGCGAGGCGGAGCCCGCCTGCCTTGGGATCGGGAGCGTCCGACCACGAGGGACAGGGTCGGGCGAAGCGGAGCGCTTCCTCCTTATGTTGGGCTGACGATGGTCGCCGTTGCCGCGGGTCGATCTGGGCCTCCATAATCGTTGCCAGGACAGTCATTAGATGACCGTTTACTTTTCCCCCTGACAGTAGCCCCCGAGCCTGTGGTGGAGCGGGGACGCTCCTCCAGAGGCTGTTACCGTTGTTCGTCGGGAGCCCTTGCCCGCCGTGTGGGCTGCTTGGTGACTGCCTCGACATGAGGGGAACCTTGCCGTTCCGGGGGACTCCCTACGTCCGGAGGCCTCATGTTGTGACCACCCGCGTGGTCATCGGTTGCGAATCTAGCCCCCGAGCCCCCGCTCGTTGCAGGGGACCGGTCGGGAGGCTAGACCGACTTTTGTACGTTACCCCTCAAGCGTCCGTTCGCTGGGACGGAGGGGGTGAGCCGTGCCACGTTATCCTCGTCGGATGAATCGTGGTGCTCGTTGAGCTGCAATCGGGTCAATTCGAGTGGGGTCCCGGTCCTGGTTCGGGGGGGGTCCGGCCTGGGCCAAGCTGGTGGCGTACCCCAGATTCCGGTCGGCCAGTTCATATAGTTCCCGAGTCCGTTCGATGGGACCCGGTGGCTCGTTGCCTTTCGTCGGGGAAAAACCATGAACTTTGATGCCGCCCGGACTCGAATGTGAGGTCGGGATGCCCTGAGCAGTCGGGTGCCCGGGTGATGGCCGCTAGCGGACCCGTCCCTTCTCACCCCTCGCTCAGGGTTATCCTGGGGCGGCTGTCGAACCCACTGTGGGCCAGCCTTCGAACCCCTGGACCGTAACGGGCCGTAGGGACGTTTTCAGTCCCGTATCCCTTCTTACCTTTCCGTCACGCCTCGGGCCGAGTGCGGAGGGGATCGTGCGTGCGTACTTCTCGGAAGACGAAGTGGCGGTAGGTGCCGACCCGCGAAACGAGAGGGAGTAGACGTTTCCCGCAGAGTCGTGCGCACGGAAGACGAAGCGGCAGTAGGTGCTGACCCGCGAAGCGAGGGGGAGTAGACGTTTCCTGCAGAGTCGTGCGCTCGTCTTCCGAAAAAGGAGGGGAACGGGCGTGATGAGGTGTACCTGACGCCACATTAACTGCGACGGGCGCGCCCGTTCCGCTCCCCACGCGTCGCTCTATAAGACGGGGGGCCGCCTCACCGGTTCCGCCCCCACCTTGTGCTGAGCCTTTCGCCTTCCTCTTTGCCTTTTGGTTTGCTGCGCCGGCCGTTTGCTTTCTTCTTCCCCAGCGCTCCGGCCTTCTTCCCCCTCCACCGGCAAGCTTTCCCCCATCACGCAATGGCGACCTGGGAGCGTTCCAGCTTCGGGACCTCGCGTGCTGAGGGCCTCGTGAAGAAGGGCCTCCTCTGCAACAGGATTGAGCGGGATGAGTGGCTATTTCCTGACTCGGAGGAGCCGCCGGCTCCACCCAACGGGTACGTCATCTCGTTTGCCCACTTCCATGAGCGGGGGTTCGCGGCGCCGCCGAGCCTCTTCTTCCGCGGGCTGCTGCATCACTACGGGCTCGAGCTGCAGCACCTCAACCCCAACGGGATCCAGCACATCGCGGCATTCGTCGCGCTGTGCGAAGGATTCCTGGGCATCGAGCCCAATTTCTCGCTGTGGAAGTACTTCTTCAAAGTGAGTTTGTACCAGAAGGCCGAGAAGCGGAGCGGCCAGCCGCGGGTGACTCCGGTGGCGATTGGGTGCGCTGGGATCCATCTCCGCCAGTCCCGTGCCAGGGAATATATGGCGATGAAGACCGTGGCGTCCCACAAGGGGTGGCATCAGCAGTGGTTCTACGTGAAGAACTACTACGAATCCCCCTTGCCGGAGTTCACCGGCCGCGTCTTCGAGGCGACGCCAGAGGTGTGGGCGTACGGCCCAGTGGAGAAGGAGAAGAAGCGAATCTCCAGCCTCCTCCGTGCCATCGAGTACCTGAAGATGAAGGGGCTCACCGGGGCCGGAGTCATCGGGGCGTACCACTCTCGGAGGGTGGCGCCGCTGATGCTTCAGATCCGCTCGCTCGCCGAGATGGTTCCTGACGCTCCAACCGAAGGGACCGTCCTTGCGACGGGCGCGCTCTCCGCCTCCAAGATTCGCCAGGGCGTTCGGGAGGTGCTGGAAGACAAGGATGTCGTCTTCCCGGTGCCAGGCCACCCTCCGATGCGGCCGGACAGGGGCTTCGTTGATCTGGTAAGTATTTCGTGCGCCCGTTGCTTCTCCTTGCGCCCCTTGACTCGTCATTCTGACGCAGAATCTTGCGCTTGCAGGGCCAACTGACGAACGTCGTCGGCGCGCGCCCGCCCGTCCCTGAGGACGCTGAGCAGCGGCTGCGGAACCGCCTCTTTGCTGAAAAGCAGAACAAACGCAAGAACGAGAAGGAGGCGAAGAAGCAGAAAAGGCTCGCCAAGGAGTTCCGGCGGCGGCAGAAGGGTCTGGTCCTCTCGGACGATGACGACGACGATGATGACGATGACGATGACGATGAGGAGGAGGAGGATGAGGCAGAGGAGGAGGGCGTCCCGGCCCCTCAGCCGGGCGCGTTAGTTATCCGGGAGCAGCGCTCCCAGGCGGCCGTGGGGGGCGGCTCGAGCGGCCCGTCCACCCGGGACCCGACCCCTCAAGGCCCCGAGGCCGCGCCCCAAGGGTCGGCGCAGGGTGCGCCCCAGGAGTCGGGAGGGCCGACCCCTGCTCCATCCGCCAAAGGTCCGACCCCACAGGGCTCCGGGGCCGTGCCTCGCGAGTCGGCGCGGGGCGCGCCCCAGGAGTCGAGGGGGCCGACCCCCGCCCCTCTGCCCCTGACCTGGGAGCAGAGCAGCAGCAGCAAGCGGCCGTTGCCAGATGCCCCGGGGTCGGCCTCGGGCTCAGAGGCGAAGCGCGCCCGCCGGCCTAGCGCCCGCAGAGGGTAAGTTGAAAAGTCCTTGTCTGCCTGTTTTCTTTTCCTTCATCAAGTTGCTTTTGTTGACGTCACCTGTCGCCTTGCAGCGTCCCTCCCCAAACCCGTGCTCCGCCGGTGGCGGCGAAGAAGTCGCTGCGGGCGCCGTCCACCTCCACGGGGCGCACCACGGCCCCGTCGGCGGCGAGAGGTGACGCCAGCGGGGAGACCGCGGAGGTTGCCGTCGGGGTGGTTCCCACGACGGCGGGCCCCGCGGAGTGGGGGATCGTCCCCGCGGGCCCTCGGATCGAGGAGGTAATAGACCTCGATGACGAGGGGGAGGAGGAGCGCGCCGCTCCGGAGGTGGCGACGGGAACGGAGGAGTCCGCCCCCGCGGCTGTGACGGGTACGGCGGCGGAGGAGGTGGAGACGCATGCCCCGACGGTCGCAGCGGAGGCATCGACGGCGGCGCCGCACGTATCCGCCCGGGACGCCGTGGTAGGGGTGGCGGTGGCGGTAGAGGCAGAGGTGCCTGCCCCGGCGGCCGTAGCGGGGGGAGGGGCGCTCGCCCCGGTGGTTGTGGCGGAGACCGCAACGACCTTGGCAGGGACGGCGGCGCACGCGACGGAGCCGCCGTCGAGGCCAGCGGAAGCCGTGGTGGCCGTGCCCGCCCTTGCAGCGGCGTCGGGGACCGCGGAGCCGGGGCCCCTGCCCTCGCTGGGCGACGCCGAGGAGTGGGAGAAGTGGCGGGCCATGCAGGATGCGCTCGACAGCGCTCGTGCAGCTCTGGACAGCGTCATTGCTCCATCGGTCAGGTATGACATTCCTCGCGGTGACCATTCTCCTCTCCACCGTTCTATTGCTGACTGTGGGTTGTTTTGCAGGCCCTCCAGGAGTGTAGCCGGGGGAAATCTAATCTCCTTCGGCTCGGGCAGGAACGTCTCTCCGCGGAGGAGCAGCGGTCCAAGGAGCTGACCGCACAGGTTGCCGCCGCTCAGCAGGTCATTGATGACCTGCGGAGGCACGAGCGGGCGGCGAAGGATGGTTTCGAGGCTGCCGTCGAGGAGGCCCGCTCTGCCGCGGACCTCAAGCCCGTTGTCGACAAGGCTCTGCGTGAGGCGGTGAAGAAGGAGCGCGAGGCCTTTCGGAAGACCGTCGAGCGCATCCGCCAGGAGCGACAGCAGGCCTGGCAGGACCGGGATCTTGAGGCGACCCGAAGGGTCGAGGCCGAGAAGATGGTGGCCAACCTCGGGACTAAGGTTGGTCAGCTTCAGACCGCCGCGACCGCGTTGAAGGCGCAGTATGAGGGTAAGGCTCTTCCCATCCTTCTCCCTTTGCGATGTTGGCGGGGTCTCTGACCCGGCGTGTTTTCTCGCACAGGTCTTGCGGGCGAGGTCGTCCAGCTGAAGGGGGCTCTTGATGCAGAGCGTGCCGAGCACGGCAGCCTGCGAGACGCGGTCCGCGTTGTCTGCACTGGCCTCGGCGTGGTCCAGGCTGAAGGGACGAGCTCGCTGGCGGCTCGTGTCCTCAGGGTGTACCGGCGGACCCGCGAGATTGCTCGTGAGGCGCTTCGCGTTGGCGTGAGGCGGGCTTTCGGGGTCTTCGGGTCCCATTACACTAGCCTTGATTTTGATCTGATGAGCGAAGGGTACGCCCCCGGGTACACCGAGGCTGAGCTGGACGAGATCGATGCGTCGGTGCTCGGCCCGGCGGATGCCTTGGCGGTGCAGCTGGAGGAGGAGGCCGTCCCGCCGGAGGAGCCCTGAACGGTCCAGCTGGGTCGGGTTCAGATACCCGGCCATGTAAATGTGTTAGTGTATTTTGGACTTGCTTTTGTAATGTCCGCGGGGGCCGTTTTTGCAATTTATCAATGTTTACTTCCGATCCCCTTCCTTGTCCTTTTGGGTCTGGACAGTTTAGAATACGGGCCGGATGCGTCAGTAAGCGCTGATGGGCGATAGTACCGTAGCCGCTGGGGCGTGGGCTTTCTTGCAGTCCAATCAGTCTTGCGTGGGCATCGTTTGCGCACTCTCCCCTTTTCATGCTCAAACGTCTAGGAAGGGGGGGGGCGGCTCGGAGAAAAGTTGTTTTGGGAGGACCTCGGGTGACTTAGGCCAGAGCCCCTGATAGCCCCCGAGGGATATGCGACCCTGAGGCAGGGTCAGGGTCGGATATCCCTGAGCCCGTAACGGGACTCAAAAAAGGTCGACTCAAAATTGCTTTTCTCCATGGACTAGAAATTTGCAAGGATGCGTGTGTTTAAACTCGGAAACAGAACTTAAGGGTAGAAGCGTCTTAGCTGTTCTATGTTCCAAGCGTTGCTGAAGATCCGCCCGTCGGGGGTTGCCAGCTTGTACGTGCCTGGACGCAGTACTTGGGCGATCACAAAAGGGCCTTCCCACGGAGGGGTTAGCTTGTGCCGACCCCTGTTGTCCCGGACGAGGCGGAGTACTAGGTCCCCGATGCTGAAGGCTCGGCCTTGCACCTTGCGACTCTGGTGTCGCCGCAAGGCCTGCTGGTACTTGGCTGAGTGTAACAGGGCCACATCGCGTGCTTCGTGGAGTTGGTCTTGTGCGTCCTCGAGCGACGCCTGGTTTCCCTGCTCGTCATACGCCTTGACCCTCGGCGATCCGTACTCTACGTCCGTGGGGAGGATCGCCTCGGACCCGTAGACCATGAAGAACGGCGTGAAGCCAATCGCCCTGCTGGGGGTTGTCCTCAAACTCCATAGGACCGCGGGGAGCTCCGCAACCCACCGGCCACCGAACTTCTTGAGGCGGTCGAAGATCCGTGGCTTGAGACCCTGGAGTATAATGCCGTTGGCTCGTTCAACCTGCCCATTCGTGCGGGGGTGCGCCACGGCCGACCAGTCCACTCGGATGTGGTGGTCGTCGCAGGACCAGAGGAATTTCTTCCCGGTAAATTGCGTGCCGTTATCCGTGATGATGGAGTTGGGGACCCCAAAGTGATGAATGATGTCGGTGAAGAATCGCGCCGCCTGTTCAGATGTGATCTGCGCGATGGGTCGTGCCTCGATCCACTTAGAGAACTTGTCGATGGCGACAAGCAAGTGGGTGAAGCCCCCGGGCGCTTTCTTGAAGGGCCCGACAAGGTCCAGTCCCCAGACCGCAAAGGGCCATGTGATGGGGATAGTCTGGAGCGCTTATGCGGGCATGTGAGTTTGGCGTGCGAAAAATTGGCACCCTTCGCAGGTGCGGACCACATGGGTGGCGTCGGCGACCGTCGTTGGCCAGTAGAAACCCTGCCGGAAAGCATTCCCGACGAGGGTTCTTGGCGCGGCGTGGTGGCCGCAGGCCCTTGCGTGGATGTCGTGAATTAGTGCCTTTCCTTGCTCGATCGGAATGCATCGCTGGAGGATGCCGGTGTGGCTTCGCTTGTAGAGCTCCTGGTCGATGACGACAAATGTCTTGGCGCGGCGCGCGATCCTTCGTGCCTCCGTCTTGTCCTTCGGGAGAGTCTCGCGGACGAGGTAGTCCAGGTACGGAGTTCTCCAGTCGGGCGGGGGGCCGGGCCCCGTGACTGGATCTGTGTCCACCTCCATGACCTCGTGGTCGGGCGGGGCACGGGTTACATCTGGGTCGGCGCCCGGGCCCAGGACAGGTGGCGCGTCGCTGACCTTTCCTGGTTCCTGATAACGGACCGAGGGCTCGAACTGATCGCTGATGAAGACACCGTCGGGGACGGGCTTTCGGCCGGATGCTGCCTTTGCCAGTTTGTTGGCTGCCTCGTTGAAACGCCTTGCGATGTGGTTGAGCTCTAACCCGTCGAACTTGTCCTCGAGCTTGCGGACCTCGTTGCAATAGGCTGCCATCTTGGGGTCGTGGCAGCTCCATTCCTTCATGACTTGCTCGACGACTAGCTGGGAGTCGCCTCGGACGTCCAGCCGTCGGATGCCCAGCTCGATGGCGATGCGGAGCCCGTTGAGGAGAGCCTCATACTCGGCGACGTTATTAGACGCGGGGAAATGGAGACGGATCATGTACCTCATGCGGACGCCGAGAGGAGAGATGAAGACTAGGCCTGCTCCGGCGCGAGCCTTCATCAGCGACCCGTCAAAGTGCATCGTCCAGTACTCCTGTTTCTCTGGTGCTGATGGCGTCTGTATCTCCGTCCATTCTGCCACGAAATCAGCGAGCACCTGGGACTTGATGGCGGTGCGGGGGGCATAGGTGATGCCCTGGTCCATGAGGTCGAGCGCCCACTTTGCGACCCGGCCCGTGGCGTCCTGGTTCCGGACCACCTCGCCGAGGGGAAAAGACGAGACGACTATCACCGGGTGCGAGGTGAAGTAATGGCGCAGCTTCCTCTTCGTGATGAGGACGGCGTAGATGAGCTTCTGGATCTGCGGATATCGCATCTTGGACTCGGACAAGACCTCGCTGACGAAGTAGACTGGGCATTGTACCTTGAGGGTGTGTCCCTCTTCCTCTCGCTCTACCACTAGGGCCGCACTGACCACCTGGGTGGTTGCCGCGATGTAGAGCAGAAGGGGTTCCCCGTCGGCGGGCGGCAGAGCTTGTCAGGAGTTCCTTGAGCCGGTCTAGTGCCTCCTGGGCCTCAGCGGTCCACTCGAAGCGGTCAGTCTTCTTCAGGAGCCGGTAAAGGGGGAGCCCTCGCTCGCCGAGGCGCGAGATGAAGCGACTCAGGGCCGCCAGGCATCCCGTGATACGTTGGACCCCCTTTATGTTTCGGATTGGCCCCATGTCATTGATGGCCGTTATCTTCTCCGGGTTGGCCTCGATGCCGCGCACGGAGACTATGAAACCTAGCAGCATTCCCCTTGGAACCCCAAAAACGCATTTCTCTGGGTTGAGCTTGATGCGCTTGTCTCTCAGCCTCTTAAAAGCGAGTTCGAGGTCGGGGATGAGCTGGTCACCCTTCTTGGACTTGACTACGATGTCATCGACATAAGCCTCAACGGTTTGCCCGATGAGGTCCCCAAAACACTTGAGCATACATCGCTGGAATGTAGCCCCCGCGTTTTTGAGGCCGAACGGCATCTTGACGTAGCAATAGGGGCCGAATGGGGTGATGAAGGAGGTCGCGAGCTGGTCGGACTCTTTCATCGCGATTTGATGATAGCCGGAATACGCGTCGAGGAAGTTGAGGGTCTCGCACCCGGCGGTCGAGTCGACTATCTGGTCAATGCGCGGCAAAGGAAACGGATCCTTTGGGCACGCCTTGTTGAGACCGGTGTAGTCAACGCACATTCGCCATTTCCCATTCTTTTTTCGTACAAGAACAGGATTAGCCAACCACTCGGGGTGGTACACTTCCTTGATGAACCCGGCCGCCAAAAGCTTCTGGAGCTCCTCGCCTATGGCCTTGCGCCTCTCCTCGTCGAAGCGGCGCAAACCTTGCTTCACTGGCTTGGAGCCGGCCTCGATGTTCAAGGAGTGCTCGGCGACTTCCCTCGGAATGCCGGGCATGTCCGAGGGTTTCCACGCAAAGACGTCAATGTTCGCGCGGAGGAAGTCGACGAGCGCGCTTTCCTATTTGGGAGATAGGTTAGCGCTGATTCAAACGGTCTGGCCATCGGAACCGCTAGGGTTGAGGGGGACCTCCTTTACGCCTTCGGTGGTTTCGAAAGCGGTGGGCGATCGCTGGGAGTCAGGCCGACCCTCGGCGCCCTCCGCGAGCTGGGCCGTCGGCTCCTCCACGACGTTGATGGCCGCGGCGTACTCGCAGCACTCAACATCACACTCGTACGCCTTCTTGAAGGACGTGCCGACGGTAATGACACCGTTGGGCCCCGGCAGCTTGAGCTTGAGGTAGGTGTAGTTGGGGATGGCCATGAACTTTGCATAGCTTGGCCGCCCCAGGATGGCGTGGTAGGTTCCACGGAAGTCCACCACCTCAAAGGTGAGGATCTCCTTCCTGTAGTTGGACAGAGTCCCGAAAGTAACGGGCAGGTCGATCTACCTGAGGGGCATTGCCTGTTTCCCCGGCACGATGCCGTGGAAAGGCGCCTTGCTGGGGCGGAGACGGGAGCGGTCGATCCCCATGGCGTCGAGGGTCTCGGCGTAGAGGATGTTGAGTCCGCTGCCTCCGTCCATGAGCACCTTGGTGAGGCGCGTTGTGCCGATGATTGGGTCCACGACGAGGGGGTAGCGCCCCGGCTGCAGGACACGCCCCGGGTGGTCGGACCGATCGAACGTGATGGCGGATCCCGACCAGTCGAGGAAGGTCGGCGTCGCAGGCTCGGGCGTGTAAACCTCGTGGCGCTCCAGCTTCCGGCGTCGTCTGGAATCATAGGCCGCCGAGCCGCCGAAGATCATGAAACAGACGTCCACCTTAGGGAAACCGTCCTCTTTCCCTCCGTCGTCCTTCCTTTCCTCGTCGGGTTTCCGCCTACGGTCGCCCTTTATCGGGTTTCCTGCAAAGTATCTTTTCATGAGGTTGCAGTCTTTGCAGGCGTGCTTCGCGGGGAACTTGTGGTTCGGACACGGTCCCTCAAGCAACTTGTCGAAGAAGCCGGGGGTGCCCTCTGGGGGCGGCTGACCCCGCTTGCGCTCAGCAGCCGCCACGAGGGGTGCCTCGCGCCGCTGCTTGTTCTTTTTCTTCTGCGGACGGTTGGAGGTACCCTCGTCGGCGTCCTCCTTCCGCTTCGCCTCGCCCTTGGAGCGGTCGAAAATTGCTCCGACGGCTTCCTCGCCCGAGGCGAAGCTGGTGGCGATGTTGAGGAGGTCCTCCGTGGTCCGCGGGCCTCGGCGCCCGAGCTCATGGACGAGGGGTCGGCAGGAAGTTCCCGCCAGGAACGCTCCTATGACGTCGGCGTCTGCGACGTTGGAGAGCTCGATGCGCTTCCTGGAGAAGCGTCGGATGTAATCTCAGAGGGATTCGTCTGACTCCTGGTGACAGCTCCGGAGATCCCAAGAATTGCCAGGGCGCATGTACGTGCCCTGGAAGTTCCCTACGAAAATTTCCCTCTACGGATCCGTCCCGAGGGGATATGCTCTAGCCAGGCTCGCGCTGAGTCGGCTAGGAAGAGTGGGAGGTTGCGGATGATGAACAGGTCATCATCCGCCCCACCGGCCTGACATGCAAGCCGGTAGTCGCTGAGCCATAGCCCGGGGTTCGTTTCCTCGGAGTATTTGGCCACGTTGGTTGGTTGTCTGAAGCGTGGCGGAAATGGTGCGCTCAGGATGCGTGCGGAGAAGGTCCGGGGCCCCGCCGGGTCGGGGCTGGGGCTGCGGTCTTCCTTGCTGTCGTAGCGGCCGCCACGGTGGATGTGGTAGCCGCGGTCCACCCCCTCCTCCCTGTCCGCGCGGGAGCGCCTCCGCGCGTCTAGGGTGTCACGGGCGTCGCGGATGGGACCGACGCGCCGGTGGATGGATGGAGCCCTGCCCCCAGTGGGTGGCGGCGTCCGTCGAGCGGGCGCGGCCTGGTTCGTCCGGGGAGGAGGCTGGTGGACAGACTCCCCCCGCCTTTCGGACGGCGTGGTGGGGGCCGCCCCGTTGGCGTTTTGCCCGCGTCGCCGGGACGCGGAGCTCTCCGCCTGCTGAACAGCGGCACACTCGAGCAGGTCGCGTACCTCTCGATGCGCCTGACGTTCTTCGGGTGTCTCCGGCTCCGGGAGCCGTCGAAGCAGGGCCGCCGCCGCGGCAATGTTTTGGCTGGCGCGGGCGAAGAGCTGGGGGCCATCCTCGTTAGCGCAGATGCGCTGCTGGACGTCGCGCGCTCGCTGTCGCACCCCGCCCTCGTTGCGGGGGCGCTCGCCCTCCTGGCGGGGCGCCACGCGTGCCTCCGGCTGTCGTGGCCGCTCCGAGACCCAGGCGAGGGCTCCCGTCGTGGCCGCGGCGCGCGGTGGGGGAGTTCGCTGCCTCCTCCCGGTGCCATCGCCGTTGGACCCCTCGGAGTGCGCGTCGGCCATGAAGCACTCACGCGAGGGGTCGTGACTCCTGCTGCTGGAGCCCGCATCGGAGATCGTCCTCGCCGCGCCCGCGAGCTCGTTGCTCGCAGGTGGCGCGTCCACGAGTCGCGCCAGGGCATGACCGTTCCGTCGAAGGAGGCCCTCCGGCGCGCGTCCGGCCACCCGTCACCACCCTGGCGGCGGAGCCGGAGGCGATGAGGCGAGTGGGTGAAGCAAGGAGAGGGATAAGGTCAATCCCCTCTCCGGTGGCGAGGAAGTCCAGGCTCCCAAAGCGGACCAGGGAGCCCGGGGCGAAACTGGCGTCGTGGCTGGCCATCTGAAGCCGGTGATGTACGCGCAAAGGTCCCCTACCTGGCGCGCCAACTGTCGTTGTCAAGATTGGTGATCAAGACTTAGACTAGTAAATTTCTTTTATGCGCGTACGGCCTCAGATGGTTGCACGGGTGACACAGGATTTAGACTGGTTCGGGCGTGAAGAAGCCCTACGTCCAGTATGGGGAGCTGCTCCTGTTACCCACGCGGGTTCTGTAGTAGGGGTTACAGAAGGGCGAGAGAGGGAACCGGTCCCAAGTCTCTAAGGTGTGCACAGGGGCTCTAATGGCGCAGGCGTGTTCTTCTTTGCCGGGAAGAAGCGTGAGGAAGTGTGTGTGTGAAAAACTCTCCCCGTCTCCTGGGCCTGGCCTTCCCTTTATAGCTCCAGGGAGTTGGCCAGGCATATGCGAGACGTGCGTGGGGGTACACAGAGAGAGAAAGAATGGAGGGGGAGAGGGAACACGGAGTCCAAGGAGAAGATTCGTGTTCCCCGGGCGCCGCGGTTGTCTTCCGTCTTCTTGCTTCGCCGGGCGGCCTGCACTGATCTGGTCGCTGTCCTCCTCCTCGGGAGCCGGTTACGGCGGGCGTGCGTGATGATGGCCGTGGCTTCCGTCCCGTCGGGGCTGACGGCTGCCACGACTATCCCTGTTGTGCTGCAGGCGGCCTGAGCGGCGCGGAGGCCCTGTCCCTGTCGCCGGAATCGTGGGGCGCGAGGACGGGTAGGTGGAGCGTGGACGGTCAGGCGTGCTCGACGTGGGTCATGATGGCCTGACAGCGAACCAGAGAAGACTGAACCGTTGTACCATGCGCGGCGCGGTCGTGGGCGGGTAGGTGCGACGGGTCACGTCAGCGGCGCGGACGCCTTTCCGCACGCCCGAGCCGTGGAGCATTTAAGGCAAAGCTGCGCCCGAGACTGATTTCTGTCCGGCGGGCCCACGCGAGTCCGACCCTAGGCCCCTGGGTCGGGCGAGACGGACCCTTGTGGCAAGGGGTCGGGCGAGACGGACCCTTGTGGCAAGGAGTCGGGCGAGGCGGACCCTCGTGGCGAGGGGTCGGGCGAGGCGGAGCCCACCTGCCTGGGAATCGGGAGCGTCCGACCACGAGGGACAGGGTCGGGCGAAGCGGAGCGCTTCCTCCTTGTGTTGGGCTGACGATGGTCGCCGTTGCCGCGGGTCGATCTGGGCCTCCATAATCGTTGCCAGGACAGTCATTAGATGACCGTTTACTTTTCCCCCTGATAATAGGGGCCGGCCGGCCTGGCTCTGGCGCGTCTCGTCCCTTCATTTCACCGACTTGAGGATCAACGCTGGCATGTCATCCTAGGAGGCGGTTCTCATATGTTTGCCTGAGTCTTACATGCTGGTGGGCCCTTTGATCCATGGGTAAAAGCCTTTGGTTCCATTTGATCAAACCGACTTGATGTGCATGGCTCAGGAACAAGGGTAAGTGTGTTTTCTCTGCCTTGGATCAGTGACGTGGCAATTCGAGGAGGTACCAGGCCGGTCGGCCTAAATTTTTCCCTATTTTCCCTATTTTCCTGCATTCACAATTCATACAAAACTTATGGAACTTTATTAGAATAAACAAAATATGTGTGGAACATAATCCAAAACTCTATTTATTTTCAAGAAATTGACGGGCAAAATGTGATATAATGGTCGTCAAAAACCTCGCGAGTTAGAACGGGGGGGTTGTTCCTGGTGAGAATCTCGAGGAGGGCCGTGGCTGCCCTTTGAGTTCCAGCAACAAACCAACTCCATCGACGCCGTCGACTGCCTCAGCCACGCGCTCAAGATCGATTTTCTTCCCCCATATTTCCCCATCTCTCCTTAAGCCCAATGAAAATATGTTGGTCCGGGGTGGGTTGGCTCTACACGGGCTGATGGCGGGCTAAATACTACGTCGGGTTGGGTTGGTTTGATTGGTTTCACGGGTTCCACGGGCTGGTGAATCAATCCTCTCGCAGCATGCTGTGCTGGTCCTCCTGCTGGTCGGATGAGCCTAACAGGCTTACATAGTTATGTTCGTTGCTTCTATACTTCATTTGGCAATAAAAAAAAACTGTGAATAAACACATATAAAATATTTTTCAAGTGGAGAAACTCAGGAATATTAATTTTGAACATTATGGTTGAAACAATACCAAGCTCAATGAAAAACACACTGATTTAGTTAGAGATGCTAGTAATTTAACTTAAACAGAATTTAGCCTAGCGTGGAAAGAAAACATGGCTAGGGTACTGTTCATGTTGTATAGGTGAGATATCTGCCAGTTCAATTCATGATTTCTGATAGCAGGGGCCTAAACAATAATTTAACATAACCAAAATATAAACAAAATTGATGCTGCCTTTAGACCAGCATAACCAATAATACTCTCATACTTGCATCAATTGGCTATGTGTCCAGCTCAATGAAATCTGTAGCATAACAAAGAAAAGAAGCTTTATCATTAATAGCATAACAAAGAATTCTGCAGCTAAATGAAATCTACATCATAACAAATGAATAACCTCTAATGCAGCAGTTGTTAAATAATGGTAATGGGCATGCAAACCGTGCTATTGCTCGCTGAATAATTACTACTATTCAGCCCTGTAGCAAGTTGAGAAAGAGGCGTACCAATATGGTGTTGCTTATCAGTGCAGTCCTTCGAAACAAACTCTATATAAAAAAGAAACGGAGTTATTAGTAACTTTGACACACATAAGGCGACACTTCTCCTCAATTGCAAAAATAGTACCTTCTCTAATCTCCTCGTATGCCTGGACCTCTTCAGCAGCCTCTCTTACACTTAATTTTCTTTGTGATGTTTGTAGCCAACTTTGTGAACAAATTAAAGCTTCAACTGTGTCAGTTGATAGACTGCATCGGAGATCGATAATCCTTCCACCTGTGCTAAAAGCAGATTCTGAAGGCACTGTAGAAGCAGGAACAGCTAGCACATCCTTTGCCAAAAGAGATAATATTGGATATTTATTGGAGTTCGCTTTCCAATATTCCAATATATCAAACTCCTTAGTTATCTTCTCACGTTTATCAGCTATTCTCATGTTTATCAGCTAGATACCTTGATAATTCTGACTCACTTGATTCATATTCAATCTCCTCCATATGTTGTTCAAATTTAGTAGCTAGCATATCCCACGGGTTCTCTTCGTACTCTTCGTTTAAATTGATTTGAATTGGAGCTTGATTTGATCCTCTATTGATAGAAAAAGAAGAGCCATTGACAGTTTTCACATAGGAACCAAATAATTCATTGAGAGCTGATTCAATTTTCTCAGCAAATTTCTTGCCCCCATATGATCCATACAGAAGTTCGAAGCAATATCCCAAATATTTAAGCTTGTATCTCGGATCCAAAATGACAGCAATGAACAATAAGTAGTTCAGATTGCCTTCTGTTTCCCAATATTTCTCAAATTTTAGTTTCATGAAATACGCCATCGAAGATAATGTTGGATCTTCTCCACCAGCAAATTCACTTAATTTTGCGCGCATCAACATTATGTCATGAAAAACTATACTTGATGTTACATGTAAAGAAGCGGAGAGGCGAGTTGTGACCTTTTCAAATAGTTTCAAGAAACACAATATGCGCCTTGCGGTTTGCCAATCATCTGCAGTGGGAGGATCTTTGTTGGCAAAATAAGCTCTGAAAGGTCTGCACACTTCATCCAATCTTGCAAAAGCCTTCTCGAACTTTTCTGCATTGTCCAACATAAGGTAGGTAGCATTCCATCTCGTCTCCAGATCTAAGGACAAAAGACTTCTGGTTGATATCTTTTCCAATTCTGCACATTTCTTGAAAATCTTCAACCTTGAAGGTAAAGACCTCACAAATTTTACTGTTGTTCTTATTCTTTCGACAGAGTCATTGTATTCTTCCACTCCACTCTTCACAACTAGGTTGACAATATGAGCGCAGCACCTCACATGAAGAAATTTGTTCTTTAACACAACTCCATTCCAATCTTTGCATACCCCCTTCAAGTATTCAATTAACTTGTCATTGGAACATGCATTGTCAACTGTGACAGTGAATATGCGATCAATACCCTAGTCCAACAAACATTCTTCAACCCTTTTCCCAAGAGTTTCTCCTTTGTGATCTGCTACTGAACAAAATTTAAGGATCCGTCTTTGTAGCTTCCAGTCATCATCAATCCAGTGAGCAGTGAGAACCATATAACTTAAATTTTGTTTCGAGGTCCAGGTATCTGTTGTTAGGCAGATTCTGTGATTCTTCAAAATCTTCTTTAACTTGGGTTTTTCTTCAACATATCGCTGCATACAATCTCTTGCTACTGTGATTCTAGAAGGGATTTCAAATCTGGGTTGCAGTACTTTGGAATATCGTTTGAATCCCTCACCTTCGACAGATCTAAAAGGCATCTCATCAATTATTACCATCTCTGCAAGTGCTTTGCGACAATCTTCAATGCTAAAAGAATGTTTCGGTGTTTCTTGGTTCTTCCTTTGCAACTCCTGGCCCTTGAGTGGCTCTTGCGGGCATAAGAACCTTAGATGGTGCCATAGGGTGCTGGTTCCATGAGTTGATCTATCGCAAGCATATACTTGCCCGCAATATTTGCATGTCGCAATAGGATCCTGGCCCCCTTAATCCTGTATCAAAATGCTTCCAAACAAGTGATTTCTTTGACCCCAACTCTTTTGCTTCTCTTCTGAACTGGAGAGATCGGAGTGGGAGAGCTCGTTAACTGCTGAAGTTGATCTGTTTCGCTTATATGTACAGTATTTGAAGCATCAACTGCTGAAGTTGACCTCTTTCGCTTCTGGACTTGAGACAGCACTGATGCCTTATTTGCTTCTGATAAACTTTTATGCATGGCAACTAACCTATTGATTCTGTCATTGCTATCTTCAAAGGGATTTGCAGCAGGTACTTGTAAAGATTGTTCTTCACCATCTAGGTTATCGTAGAGAATGCTGACATCATATAGGCATGAATTGATGATAGTACATGGTTAACATATAGGCATGAAATTCATATGCAGTAAATTAATAGGCGAACTTAATTGTAGTGCAAGTAGTTTCTCAAGATTGATCTATCTGCTTGTACGAATTCACATAATGCATGCTTATCACTGTCGGTGGAGTACTAAGCTACTGGAGGATAGGACATATTCCAGCGTTGAAGCAACAGAACTGTATAATTACAGGGTAAGGAGCAACATCTACATCCCTGACATACCCACATCGCCTATATCTGTCAAGTGCTCTCTACTAATCCTTTTAATGAAGATACCAGTACTTCCTAATCTGCCCAGAAACGGCAGTGCCTGTAGTTTCAGTGCCTCTTCTTACCCTCCAAGAATGAAATATTCATGTCGATCTAATCCCAATCCACATGTAGCCTGGAACCATCCCTTTTCTTAGCAATCTAATCCTAATCCACAAGAACGAAATATTCATGTCGATCTAAGCTAGGGTTTAAAGCTGCAACAATCACAAAACTAAAGGAGCAGAATGGGAACAACGATAAAAGAAGGGATAGAAGGCAACCTTGTTCAGTGCAGACGAATCGGGAGCGGAGATCGACCCATCGGCTCCTTGCTTCGAGAGAAGCTGCGGCGAGTCCAGGTCCATGTCGAGGGATCCAACCATCGAGGCAGCAGCGTCCCGCTGCTCCCACGATGCCTCGGCCGCCAGCACAGCCTCGACCTCGAGGCCTTGAGCGACGCCGTCGCGCGGCATCCGCGCCGCCGCTGCCTCCTCCTCCTCCTCCTTTTTCTGATTAGATCGACTTTCAGCGGGTTTATCGGGTTCAACCCGCGCACCGGCAACGTCTCCCGTTATGTCTGGTTTTTGAGCGGGTTTGGGACCGACCCGTGCGACGGCCCAGCACGACGGTTTCAATCGGGTTGGGTACGGTCCGGGTAGCCTGTTTCGTCGAACCGCTGAACAGGGCGAATGGCGTCAATGAAGGTGGTGCTTGCAGATAAGGCATTTCATTTTAGCCTAATGTACTTTTTATTGCTTTGGTTTTGGTGAAAGGGGAGATCAATTTCTCAAGTTTTTCAGTTACGGTTTCATTTTTTATGGCGTTATGTATCCTGTGTGAAGTCTTCACCAATGAAATATATCATTATTGCTCTGGATACTGTTGTATTTTTTCTGTTATGTATCTGTTGCTATCACTAAGGCTAGTCAGTGGCGGATCCAGGGATCGAAAGGAGCCTGAGCTAAGATTGAGATAATTTTATTATTATCTCCGGTAGAAGAAAGTTGCGACCAGAACCGATCAAATTTGAACAGTTAACTATTCGAACGGTCGAACTTATTCTAGTTATCAGACCCGAACTTATTCTAGTTATCAGACCCCCTCTTTCAATTTTCTAATCTCTAGTGTTTTATTTGAACACACGTACAAGCTAGTTGCCAGTTGACTTGCCTTGCTTCTCTCTAGTGGTGGCCAAAACACACAAGAACTTCACACATATTTTTGCCGTTGTAATTTGCTAGCACTATCTAGCTTCTTAAATCTTATAGGCATGGCAACGGGCGACGGAGCCCGGGCCAGTGCCCAGGGTGGCCGGGCCCTGGGTCCGCGGATGGGTCTAGTGTTTAGAAATGTAGATGAATAAGCTTCTTGTTGTGTTTTTATATATCTGCTATTAGTATGGTTGTTTAGAAATGTGAGGTGAATGAGCTCATTGCTACTTAGGGTATTATTGGTTTTCGTTCCGTATATGTTGCCACTCGATAAGGCCTGTGACCTAAATTTCAGCTTCCCAACCACTCCACATCCCCCAATTTGCTATTTTTACTATTTATAATTTTCTAGTCTACGGTTAAATGGTATGTTGTATTCCTTCCATGATTATAGCTTCACTCTCTAGCATTTTTCTTGTTATTGTTAAGCAATTTACATATGCAATCTCCACCTTCGCCTTGCCGCTGGGCAAACCGATCCCCACTAATTCTTCGAGGTTTGGGTCGTCCTCAACGATGAGCTCTTTCAAGTCGCCGAAGTCACCGTACAGGCGTGTCAGGCTCTTAGACTTAAGGCAAATCTTGTCCACTCCGGTGATGTTCTTGAGCTTCAGAGACTCCAGGGAGGTGGCATGGGACAGAATGGCCTGCAGAGATTCTTCACACACGTCCTCGGACTGAGCCCTGCCAAAGGGATGGAAACAGAGCAGCTCCACCGACGGAGCTCTAGATTTCACGCTCTCTGAAGCTATTTTGTGGAGGAGGGCCTCAAAACATGGCTTGTCCGGCTCCTCCGTCTCGCCTGTCAACTTTGCCCTCGTGGTCTCTTTGTGCACTGCCATGAGGAAGGGAGCTTCGAGGCGGTTGGAGACCGAGAGGCGGCGGGCGGGGCCGGCTGCGGCCGCGTGGGAGGCGAGCAATGGTGGGCTGCACAGGAGGCGAGCAGCGGCGGCTGCGCGGGAGGCCGAGTGGCCGGCGCCGATAGGGGAAGTCAGGAGGAAGAGGAGGATAAGGAGGGAAGAGAATGGGAGTAATAAAGAAAATAAAGAAGAAAAATAAAAAACAAAAATAAGGGTATTATTGACATTTGATCTATTGGAGCAACTGACGAAGCTATTTTGCCAAACGATTTTCAAAACGGCTTCAGCTCTACCAGAGAAGCCGCTCCACTAGAGGAGCCGGAGCTGAAGCCGGAGCTATTTTTAAGGAGCCGGAGCCCTACCAGGCTCTCAGATTCATCCTAGATTTTCTTCCAGCCACCCCAATCAGGTTTGACACGTGTTCTCACCAAATCTGCAGAGCTGCACCCACGTGACTGGTTGGCGTCCGTGACTCTCTCCGGACCTGCGTGGCATGCGATCTCAGGCAAGCAGTCACGAATGGCCGAGATAACAAAAGAAATTTCGAAAGATATATAGGATTAGCAACCTACAATGGTCACGACTATAGTTTTCCATAAGGCACGAGGAGGCCAGTAGGCCGACCCACAACATGGTTTTCTTATCCGACCTAGGCCCGACCCGTGCATCGTGTTAGGACAGAGATCTTGGCATGTGGGCCGACCCGAGCACGGAACGATTAGCCTCAGTCCGACCTGCACAGCGGGCCGGCCTGGGCACGGGAGCACGCAAGGCTCGGCAGGCCCGAACTTAATATATCTTGTCTTTTTGAAATTTGTGAATGTGTTTAGATTTTCAATTTGTACTTACCAAATTTGAATATATGATAGATTTGAGCAGATGGAGTAGTTTGAAGGTAGCCAGGCTTACGGACTAGCACGGCCCATGAATCCCGAATATGATGGCGGGCTGGGCCGGTCCAATAAACAGGCTTTGGTGCCGTGTTCATGCCTGCCCCGTGGTACGGCCCGGCCCGGCACGAAACTGTACTTGGGTCTAGTCGTGCCAGGTCTAGTTGTGTCCGTGCCGGGCCAGGCCGGGCCACCCGATGACCAACTATAGTCACGACCGCGACCACAAGCCCCCAACGAGTCCGTCTGCGGTATATATATGGTCATCTAGTTTCGGTATGGGACTTGTGATAATTAACTCTAGCAGGGCACAGATGGACGCGCTGGGCCGAGATCCTGCAAGTGCTGCCTGCGAAGGGCGTCAAGGCCGGACTGGGATCTTTCGCAGTTGTACCTGTAGTCTAATTTTTTCCGTAGGAGCCCCTAGCAAAACAGAATGAGACTGGCCTTGTGAACACAGTTACTCTTGCATCAATCTTTCAGCTCACGCTCAAAGGCTCGTTGTTCCTTTTTTTTATAAAAAAAAGGTCCACAGTATGTGATTCTGTCAAGAAATCTGAAAGGACTACATCGAGAAATCTGGTAATAATATATGGTGTCGATTTCTACTGTCCTTCACGGCGATTATGTGGTACAATGCAACAAAGAAACATCATGGCCATCAGAGCTGTTTGAGATGGTCTTCATGCCCATCCATAGCTAAGAATATCTGGCACATTGCTTCCTGTCTCCTGAAAACTGACAGACAAGGACAAATATACAATTTCAGACCACAGAAATAGCAAATTTGAAAAAAAAAAGGACTCAGTATTAATAATACGTGGAATGCCTGTTTACCTGACATCCATGCTGACCATTTTATGATATCAGCTACTTGCAGATGTAAAGTGTTAGGTCTGATCATTTTTGTTTCTTTTAGCCTGGCAGGCTTTCAAGGCTTGAACCTCTGTTATGAAAAGGAAGTGACGTGGCTCTTGTTAGTAAAGATAATATAATGCTCTAGACTATATCAAGACTAATACTAATATCCAGAACCCGCTAAATGTTTCTGTTTGAAAAAGTCAACGTCAACTGTCACATGGCCACTAGTGCGACCAAAAAGAGATTAGAGTGTGGTACTGATCTGACAATCAAGGCAAATCTGTTAATGTCTGTTCTCCATGACCACTCATTAAAAATAAATACACCGCTCCAGAGTATACAGTAGTACTTGAGCATCATTTTGTGGTTTGTTTGAGTGCAGTTAAGCAGTTTAGGAAGTTAGTCTGGCAAAGCTTTACTATACTAAGCCTTGAATCCTAGAATTGTCCAGCTTGAAGCCAGCTGTTGCACCCATGTAGATGCATGCGCCAGGATTTCCACATGCATGGATTTCCCATTAAAAAAATGAGAATGCCAATGTCCAAGACAATGCACTTTAATAGCACAAATTGAAACATTGCTTTTTATTCTCCAAACCCAATGAAAATGCTAAATGCTAATGATCAGTAAATAGAGTTTATTCAGGATATTTCTGGCACTTGTTATATCCATCATTTATGGTTTATGCCAATGCCTTGGACTAGAGTCGATGTAGAATGCTTCTCTAAAGACTATAAGGTAGAAGCAGATAACACATAACCATCCTTGGGTATTAGGTCTTGAATTCTGTTCAGAAAGAATATTAAGACCCATTTATCATATAAAAGTGATCCAGATGAGTTATATGGATGCTTGATGACCATTACTCTCACCCTAGAGCGTATATCCTTATGCATGTCAGGGCAAATCATCACAAGGAAAATGTAGTGAAGACTGAAGCATATGTGCATCCTAATTCTAATACAATGTCTGCTACAAACATTAAATTTGTTCTAGTTCTCACTTTCACCTGGTAGGCCTTAGCTAGAACATACTTGTGATGCTTTTCAAGCTCCCAAAAGGATCTCATAGCACCCCTCAAAGTTCATGCTTGATCAGTTCGCAGGGGAACATTTCTCTAGCCAAGACAAATAGCCAACTAAATCCTAACCTATATAACTATAATTACTGCCCTCTAAACCCAGTTCATGAGGGACTTGCCAATCATGCACATGTCAATCAGCTGAGCAACCTTGTTAAAGGCATTTGGATTTCCTTCATTAGTACACAATTCCTGGAAACTAACAAATCTTGTTTCAGAGAAGATAAAACTGTGCTGATATATTAGACAGCTTACGTGCTTGGCAGGCCTTCCAGTTGCGGTTTGACTCGACAAGGCAGTCCTGCGAACAAATAATGGGATCAAAATCTGAGAGGCCTAAGATTGGTATTGAAGGAAACAATCGACTTTCGAGCAGAGAGGCCAGTGCCTGGAGAGAGAGATAGATCGTGGCACACTCGTTAAGCTGCTTCACACTCTCGTCCTCCTCATCCGCGTCGGTCACATGTAAGATCCGTTGGGACACAGACAGTGGCACGTTCCTAGTGTCGCTCGAAGAAGATTCCATCGCGAGCTTTGGTTTGGTTTGGTGGGGCCACCTCGGTCAGTCAGTTTTGGCCTTTCAGTTGCTGTCAAATGGATTGGGCCTGTAAAATGCCCTAAAGCTGTAAATTTTATGGCAATCATTTTACCAAACATTTTAAAAAAAAACTGAAAAGGAACTACAAGATGTAAGTCAGAGCATGTTCTACAAACTACAGCTTTGCAAATATTAAGATATAATTTGAATCAGACTTCTAAGGGAAAAAGCAACTATTTACACTGCTCTGCACTATTTCAGCTATTGGGGTGTGCTCTGGAGGCCTCCACTCTAGGATTTTCCCTGATGCTACCAGGACGCATTCCTCAACAGAATCAGAAGCAAGTCCTGGAACATGTTTGGCTGGAAGGTTGACTCCAGAAGGAGGGATTCTAGGAGAAATAGACCATGCATCCCCTGGTAGGTTGGTGGCTTGTGTAGCAAACAAAAATCACAATTTTCTGGGTTCATGCCTACATGAATGTTGTGTCTTTCTATGTATGTGCATTTGCGCACTAAGATGCATGGTACATGAGTTCCTAGCGCACAAGAATTGCCTATCTCTGTCTTCTTTTTCTGGGAATGCTTATGTCCACCTCTTTCTTGCTCATGAATTTGTTATGCAGCTTTCTGGTTTAATTTTTCCTTTACCAAATTTGTCGATCACGACACACAAGACGGCCCACAAGTATGTTAACATAGAAGAACTATATAGAAGCGCCCTCACAAGAGGCAGGTCCTAATAGTAGACGTGAGATATCCTAGCAATCTGTTTGGTCCTATGCATTTTGTTCACAACAATTCATATTATAGTCCATGCGCACACACATACTGATCTAACAAATACACTGCTGCTAGGTATCAATGATTTAACAAATGGTCCAATTCAGCAAACACATGATGCAAACATGCTGAATCGTTTTAATTGAAAATCTAAGAGGGAAAACTACAACCGCATGCCCATGCTGCAACACATGGAAGCACAAGCTGCTAATAATAAATGAACAGATGCTGACCAAAAAATTACATTTTTTCTTCTTGAACAACGCAAACAAAATTACTACAAGCTAATGGCTACAACAGTGTGATTGCAAGATTGTGGTGATCAAGTTTCTCCCTAGGTAAATCGAATGGCATGTATACATACAGGGAAGCAAAAAGAAGTAATATTCGCTCACTCCGGCTCCAGCCAGTCCACTAAACACGATTCAGATCTGCGCGCTACTGGTCCCCGCCGTGGAAGCGGGGGGAGATCCATAACCGGTGAATAAAAGGAGGAGGACAGCTAGTAAAGGCTAGGGCTCATCTTCGTGAGGTGGACCTTAGTGGATGCGAAACTGGCTCCGGGCCCCCCTTGCTCCGCGCTTGCCTCGCTGACCCCAGCAGCTGCGCTTGTTGGCCGCCGCCGTTGGAGAAGACGAACAGCGGAACAGGGCGGCGGAGTCCGTCAGCGCAGGCAACTGAAGAAAGGGAAAGGGGCTATGATGCATGGGCCAATTGGGCCTTGTTTCGAGTGGCCCAACTAATGGAAACAAAGCAGTCAGCATTTGCAAGCAGTTCGAGAGATGGGGGGAGAGGACGGCGCCGCAGAGAGAGAGAGAGAGAGAGAGAGAGAGAGAGAAGGGGGCGACGCCCAGAGCAGAGGGAGGGAGGTAGTGCGGCGGTACAGTACTAGAGGGAGGGCGGGCGGGTGGCGGCGAGCTACCGCGCCGAGAGAAGAGGGCGGCGGCGGCGCAAGCAGCGGAGGGAGGGAGCGAGGGCGGTGCGGCGCAGAGAGCAGAGGGTTGGGAAGGCGGCGCGGTAGCAAGGGAGGGAGGGAGGACGGCGGCGCAGCTCAGGCGACAGGCGGGTTCGGGGAGAGGGAACGCGAGGAGGGCACCGGGGGTGAAACAAGTCTGCTTAGTAGGACTCAGGTGACGTGTGGGAACTGGGAAATGAGTGATGGGAATGGGATACGAGGAGAAAGTTATACCCAGACCCATCATTGGATTGTGGGAAAGGGATATGCTTTAGCATCGGCAATGGGCAACGAGGGGTGTTTAGTTTCTAAGGACTAAACTTTAGTCCTACCACATCAAATTTTATCAATTAGTCATTTAGAAATATTAAGTAAAATTTAATTACAAAATTAATTGCAGAATCTTTAAAGTAATTCGCGAGATAAATCTAATAAAATATATTAATTTATTATTAACGGATTGTTACTGTAGCGTCACTGTAGCAAATTATAAATTAGTTAGATTTATTAATTTTTTCTCGCGAATTGGCACCTATGTAAAAGATTTTATAAATAAATTTTATTTAATACGATTCTTATTTAATGTAACAGTGCTTAACTTTAGTCGCGGAATCAAACGGGGCGTGAGAGCCTCGTATCCCAGCCATCTTATCCCGATGAGTGAGGTAGGTTTGGCTGGGAAATGCCAGGGTCTTCGTGCTCACGAGTCACGGGGTTTGGAGCCGCCACTCGACTGGCCACACTGGCTGGGCAGGCCGCCAGAGCCGGCGCTCACCTCGCCGCGAGGGCAGCGGGACCTGCATCTCGCCTCGCAGCGTGGCGTGGGCCGCGGGAGACGTAGCTCGCCTCGCCGCGCGGGCCGCCGAAGGCGCAGCTCGTCTCATCGCGCGGCAACCCGGAGACTCTGCTGGCTAGAGTTGCCCGCCGCCGCCGGGCAGGGGCCCCGAAGCGCCTGAAGATGAAGTGAGCTAGATGACGAGAACAGTTTAGAAGGGCGGAGTCCCTCACTCCTCCTCAAAGTCGGCCGCCGCCACAGCTCACCGTTTCTGCTACAGCTTGCCGTTCGCCCGTTGACCACGCTGGTCCACCGAGCCGCCGGATGCTCGCAATTGGAGGCGTCACGCGATTCTCAAGCTTGCGGGATGGTGCTCTTGGCTGGAGTTTATCTTGAATCGCAGACGCATTCACATCCATATCGCTGGTAGCAATGGATTGGCCCTGTACTCTTTTTTCGTTTCCTTGTGCCTTCATCCCACATCATCCGAACAAGGGAATAGGATTAGGAAGTGATAACCCAGGACCTAACCCACCCCATTATCTCACGTCACGGTGTTTCTGGACTTCTCTAGAGGCCGTTTGGCCGGGCTTCGGAGGGCTCCGGCTCCTATGACATGTCATAGGAGCCGGAGCCGATCCGCCGGATGTGAGAGGCAGAGGGAAGAGAGAGAAAAGAAGACTTCTTGCTACAGTGCAACTAACTTATGGGTGAGCTTTTCGCTTATTCTCGCTGATACGCTGCTTATAATCGGAAACAAATAGAGCTGTAATCTAATGATAATAAGCACAACTCACTTCTCTCTTGTAAATGAGTAAACGAGAGCACACCAACTCACCTCTCCATTGTGCTCGGAGGTGCTGGTGCCGGTAAGGGGGGCGGATATGCGTGGGGTTCTCTAGATGCAGCCGAAAACCAGGTCACGATGATGGTGACGCTCTCAAGTGCCGTTTCTTTTTTTAAGGTATTGTCACGACATTCTTCCACCTCCAATGTCTCCTGCAGTTGTTGGTGGATTGATCCCGACGTGGCAGCGACGGTGTCTTAGATATCGTTTTCTTCTTAGAGCGTCGTCTTGGAGATCCTTTGGTTTGGCTGTCATTTCAGTGGCATAAGATGATTTCTACATCAAGTTTTTAAGAAAACGATTGATGTGATTATTTGGTGTTGCGATAAGATCTTGCAAGGATGAAACGTGAATGAAAAAGAAAATTAAAGTTTAGTCTTCTAGTTTTCTTCCTTTATTTTAGAGTTTTTTCTTATATTTTTGAAACCCTCGTTTGAGGTTTAGAATCTAAGAACTCTTATAACTTGTGGCTATATATATCCAGCTTGTGGATATAGAGGGGGTTCATCCTTTATCTAAAAACTCACTTCTCCCTTGTAATAGAGAGTACACAGTTCTTCTCTTGTTGTCTGGTCTGGATGCCAGCAAATTAAGGTGAAATTCAGCCACCCAGTTTCTAATCCGCATGTACATAATTACAGTATGCTCCGTACAGCTCATATTCTAGAACAAGGGGCCAGGGCAGTTGTCACTGAGCGCCACATTAGAACAAAAGTATCTGAACTTCGTAAGCATGCACTCATGTTAGAACAGAAGCCATGGGCAACATTATATTCTTTCGTGGTAATATGGGTCCAAAAGTCTCAGATCTGACTTGAACTGTACAAATGTTTTGAAGTTACGCTTGTTGCTCCATCTGACTTCATTTGGTACTTCCTTTTTCTTCAGAATAACCTCAGCTATTATCCAGGAGAACATCTGTTGGGAAATTGAAACCCATCTAGACTGCCTAGTTTAGTCAAACAAAATTTTAAGACTACAGATACATCTATTTATCACTTAAATGGTCAAAGCATGTTTTTCCATGCCCCCCTGGCCCCTGCATACACACAAGATATAAAAGGCTATATGCACTAGATATTGAAACAAACTAATCAAACAGTTCCCCCCAAAAGACCAAAAAATTGAGGACCAATGTTTCTTCGAGCACAAAAGCTCTTCACTCCGCCCTTTGCAGCCAGTCATTCAAGCTGTGCAGACAGAATATGGTTTATATAAAACATATGTTAAGAACTTAATCCTGAAGGAGCAAACAGCATTAACATGACAAAGTACCTTCCATGCATACATCACCAAGAAAGCACACTGAAAATGTTTTACTCCGAACTTTGCAGCCATCCAAGCTGTGCAGAAAGAATATGATTAATTATATTTTAGTGACTTGATCTGAAGGAGCAGCAAACATTAGTATAAGAAGTTACCTTCCATGCATACATCACAAAGAAAGCAACTGTATCTGCAGACCAGACAACAGCGAAGGATTTCACGAAGAATGGAATTATAACATTGATCAGGGGAATCAGGAGAAATAAGTAGTTGAGAGCCTCTTTCTCCTTGTTTGAGCAGTCACGGGCCCGAAGTGAAGGTATAGCTGCAGAAGTAGATAACACTCAGTTAGTATACCGAGGAAAAGTATAAGAAACAAATAGGAGTCAGCATTTTTCAAGAACATGGCCACAAAGTTTTAAATTCTTGTAACTCCAACACCAACTGGAGGAATTTTTCATTGAACAATAATGCTCAAATATTGTTTCCACCTTTCCTCATTAGTTGAGATTTTAAGTGAACCGTCGAGTGCATTTAACTCAAATAAGATATCAGACTATCAGAGCCTAGTGGTCTTAGGTTTGAGACCTCACTAAGGCAACCGCGGACACATCAAATCCATTTCATAGGTCCCACGGATTTCAAGCTTGAATTTGTTAGTTAATTCCACGAATAACATAAAAGACTCTCCAGAACGACCAGAGCCATGGATCTTTCAAATGGGTGGTATTCTATATTTACTAAATCAAATAGAATTGATTATGTCTCAGATTTCTGGATAGTTGATTGCACTGACATTGGGCTTTCAGCTTCAAGTCTACAAAGCATATCCAACTGTTCAAGTAAATAGTTTGGCAAAAGAGCAAGATCATAGCAGGAAGAGAAGATACTTCAATCTCATCATATTTGTTTGTGTAGGTGAAATCAAACATATATAGACCATGGTGGGAAGTAAAAAAAATGACGCATTTACTATAACTTTCTTAAAAGAAATGTTTTTTTTTGCTATATTATGCAACACTAGGTATGCCCAATCACCACAAGCAAACACAGGCGGAAATGGATATACTACAATATAATGTTTCTAGCTAGTTAAACACTATTTTCCCATGTTTCAGAACAGAAAATATAAGGTCGGCACTAGTCATTGTCAGTAAAATGCTAGTTCCTGCACCTGATTAAAACAGGGTTATTATCGAATTTTAATACGAATGGTAGTTAAAATTAATCCAGAGAAGCATGGATAGATAGATCAGATGCATTGACAATTCATTTAGCAGAATTTAGAACTGCAGGGCAACAAAGACAACATGCGCCAATGTCCTAAAGATCTCAACTAGGTCGATGCGACACAATAAATCCATCACTTCCTACTCTGGAGTGCGAGGAAGAAAGAGCAGTTCAAGACTGCAACACTGATATAAACATTATTAGGTTCTAGTAAACCATATCAATTGAAGTGAAAATCCATGCTCTTACTAGGAACATAACTTGCAAACTTCTTACTTACTGAACATCCAAATGGACCACATTCCCATCAACCTCCAGATGTCAGGTTCATTTGATGGGAACACGAGATTAAAGGAAAGGGCTCCTCCCAAAAGCATGGAGACATATCCCTGGACTTCAAAAACAGTGTACAGGGAACTTCCAGGGACAGCAGGGTTCTTTGTTTTCGTGGACGCCCTCGGTGCAAAGGTTGCCGCAGTCTTCTGAACTGCCTGTTGTTCAGCAACGTATCATAATTACAATCAGGAATGTATCAGCAATAACAACTGTGTTGCACAAGCTGGAGGGTCACAATTCACACACACATGTAAAATTAGTTGATTCAATAGCGAATTTTGTTAGCTGTATCAGCAAAAGATTGACCCATTCTTTTATACAAATCTTCTGAACTACTGTGCCATAGAAAATAAAAACAAAAATTTGGATTGATGGTACATCATCTACAACAATTACTCCTCTCCTACTAAAATTGTCAAACAAACCTTCTTGAGCTCCTTTTCGATCTTGGGATTGACGGGAGGCGGTTGCTTCCCTGCAGACGAGTCAGCCGAAGCAAATCCCTCCCCACCGCCGCTTTCCTCCCCTTCCATGTTGTCTCCCACGGTGGATGCCTCGGCCGCCGCAGCGCCGGACCCCGAACCATCGGTACTTGCGCGCGCTAAATTGAGCTTCCTCCGCCTGCAGCCCGCCCTTCCCCAGCCCCAGGAGAGCGTGGCCGACGGTGGCCGCAGTGCGGCTGGAACTGGCACAAACGCGCAGCCGCTGCCGCCGCTGACCGGGTTGCTTACCAACAGTTGCATTGCTCTCGAGGATTATGTGGAGTGGAGAGATGAGGAGCGAGAGGGGGCAAGGGATGGGGAACCGATGGTTCTCCCGCCTTCACCCTACGGATGTTACTTGCTGTCGGTTAGTGCCCCGTCTCTTCGGTCTTTGTGGAATCAGGGTCGGAAGACAACAGGTTTGGTTCGAGTCCGATTCTCCTTTTTACCTCCGACGAAAACGGATACTGGTGAAGCTGTTCTGGGCTTCCGGTGATAGCTGCATGGTTCCTGCCTGCCTGCCTGGACTCGGATGTTCCTCTACTCGGACAAGGAGACCTCGGCTGGGTTGTTTCATTCTCGATACATTTATACGAAAAGTGTAATCCTGCATTGCATTTAAAAAATTCTATAAAAATACAATTCTATAAATTGGATCTCAACTATCTGACTAATTAAGTGGTGAGATTTAATTTACATACCAAAACTAACCACATGTGATAAATAAATAAAGAGTAAGAATCTTTTCACACCACCACTAATCTATTAAAAAACTAGAATTGCACTCTTCACACTGCCCTAGCTGCTCCATCAAAGCTTGCAGCTCTGCAAGCGTTTCTGCGGAGAAGCAATAATTCACCTTCCGATGGAGACATGTAGCACAGCTCGGATTACGAGCCTTTGGAGTCTGGCTATGCACCCAAAAAATCTGTTATCTCTGATCTTTAGAGTTTTGCCGAAGGTTGCTTTGTCACTGTTGCATTAATTGGGCCTAGGCTATTAAACCAATTAAGACCCATAGAAAATAATGATAGTAACACTGGTTAAATCATCTTGAAAATTGAGAGGGTCTCTAACTAACTTATAAGATGGATTTATTCACATGTGCTAAAAAGATGAAAAGGGATAGAAGGGTGCCACGCGTGCGCCTTCCTATCCTCTTCCACGCACACGAACCAACACACGTTCTCCACTGCCATTGCTCTTCTCCTCTGAATCCCCGTTCTAGTAGTCTAGGCGCACTCACGGGGAAGAGTAGGGCTCCGGAACTCCATCCTCTTCGAGACTCTGCACTGAGCAGAGGGCGATCAAGTTTTTGGAGAGCGCGACTGCTCGCTGCATCAACTCCGAAGGACTACTTCCCGACAGACACGGCATCAGCTTTTAATCAACTACATCAAACAAGTCTGATCTGAATGTCAACTGATTAGGGTAACAACGCATCCGGCTCTGCTTCTGAGTACATCCTAAACTTTTTGTTTAAATTTATCGTTATAGCTAGCATAATAAACCACGCTCATATTTCTGTTATCGTATCTATTATTATCTTATATTTCGAATTAAAATGAACCGTATTTTGCCTCTAATTCCAACCGTAGCTATACCAGTTTACTTAAGAAATTCAGAGAAGACGGGCACGTTCATCCTCCATCGATGGGGACTTCGTTAGACACAATGCCGGAGCTTCCTGGATATATTTGCCACACCCTTGAGATCTCTGACCTGGTGAGGGTGGGCTCTGTCTGCTCGTCTTGGCAATCTACCTACACCACCCTGCGTGACCATGGACAGTACAAGCGCTCCCAGACGCCGTTCCTGCTCTATACCTCTGAATCCTTGGTGAGCATGTCGTGTGTTTGTACAGTCTTGGGGAGAAGAGGACTTACAAGTTAGAGAGTTGTTACGGTATCTAGAAGGAACCTCTATGGTTCCTCCCCTCTAAAAAATGAGAAATTTGAATTTTTACCATCACATATGTTAGACTCCGCAAAATTGCCACCGTAAACATGGACTTCCCAAAATCACCATTTATTGAGACATTGATTTCATTGCCATTTTCTCTGTTTTATTCATTTGCAATTCCTTTTTCCATTTACTTAGATCTAAAAGGACCAAATTGCCCCTTAGGCCCAAACGTTGTCTGTCTGGACTGAGAATCGATGGCCCTCGCCTGCACTGTTGCCGCCGGCCGTTTGCCTGCCTGCCTGCCCGGTGCCCGCCCTCTCCGCCACCTGCCTGCCTGCTCCCGCCGCTCACCCGCCGTCCCGCCTGCCGGCCTGCCCATGCCGCCGCTCGCCCGCCTGCCGGCCTGCCCGCCTGCCAGAAGCCCAGGTACAGTCGCAAGGAGGCTGGATTGGAGGGAGGGAGGGAGGGGGAGCTGTTCTACTGGTGGTTCAGATGAAATTGAAGATATGTATGTGCTTGTTCAGGTGTTGAATTATTAGTTTCAAAATGGATGCACTGCATCTCGGTTGTACTTTTTAGAATGCAATTCATCTGCCAAAGTCGATCAAAGACAGAATAAAGAGCTGATGAAAATACCGTGGATCAGGTTCCATGCAGCTGCGTATCGGCGTCTCAATGTGGGAGACCGTGGCTAGCGTTGGAGCCTGCTGGCCCCTGTAGTGCGCGTTAGTACTAGTTGTGCGCAAGGAGAAGGTCAGGCAATCGGCGGCGGCGGCGGCAATCGGCAGCGGCGCGAGCACACGAAGGCCGACGAAACTGCTTCTACGATTTTTCCGAACTAAGCCACTAGCACTAGCTAGGTATTTCACATAAACATAACAAGGGGCAATTTGGTCCTTTCAGGTCCGAGTAAATGGAAAAAGGAATTGTAAATGAATAAAAGAGAGAAAATGGCAATGAAATTAATTTGTTAATGTTATAAATGGTGGTTTTGCGAAGTCTATGTTTACGGTGGCAGTTTTGCGAAGTCCAACGTTTGCGATTGTAAAAATCCAAATTTCTCCTAGAAAAATCAGAGCCGTTGATCTTTAGAAGATATATTTTTCTCTAATCAGGGGTAGTTTAGTAATATGTCATGTGAGCACCAAATAGATCGAGCCTTCTTCATTGAGTCAATTACGTGCACATTCCTCAATTGCCGCGGAAAACGTTTTGTCTCCTGTGTGCCGCCACTGTTCCTTCTTTGTGTTACCCTATAAATTTTGCCCCTGAGCATACTGAAGTAACCTTCCACAAACCCTAAAACCAACGCGTCACTCTCCCCTTTTCCCCGTGCTCTCTCCTCAACCCTAGCTAAGCTGCCGGCGGCGGTGGCGACCAAAGAATCGACAAATCCACCTGTTGCATGCTTGTTTAGGATTTAGCTGTGTACTGCTTTGTGATGCTTTCAAATGTTTTATGGTGATTTCAAATGTTTTATGACGCTTTCAACTATTGGTTTAAAAATTTAGTACATGACACAGTAAGCAACATCCAATATTTTGCTGCTTTCTTTTACAGTCATGAGCATATAGCAATCCATCTTCTCTATGCTCTGATAATTCCTCGGTGCATTATTATTCATAGATGCAAGTATAATCACCGATTAACACGGTAACTTAAAGTTCCTACAATCAAAATAATGTCTTTATTTAACACTAGGTATTAAAACAATTAATACGTAAATTTTTTCTGCGTCAACATTGGATGTTGCTTTTGTAATAATTTAACTTACTATAACTTTGTATACTAATATGTTTGTACTCTCTATCTACGTCAAATTGTCAATTGTAGACTTGTGGATCTTTCCATATCAAAATTACATCAAGTCGTGCCATAGTCATGACATGCCTTTCAATGATCTTCTCCTATGTTCTTATTATCATCGCAACCACACCGTGAGCGGGTGACTTGGCTGCTACTAGGCATGATGCCCTTGCTTCTGGCTTTAAATTGAATATTGTCTCCAGATCAACTATAGATTTAATTTGGGTACAAAAAAGCATACCAATCTCTACAAGACGAAATCAGCGGACACATCCCGGGCATTCATAAGGCCACGTCATCTGTAATTCCCCACAGTGCCGTCAATCTCATATCGAAGCAGCCGGTGTTTTCCAGCGACTTCCTGAGACCGCTCTGTTCATCTCGGTCGCATGTCCTCTGTTACTAAATTCCCATGCCCAATTTGCTCTAAAAAAACAAGGCCGATAGTAAAAACTATATCTGTTTAACTTCCGCAGCAAGCTTTCGTCCAGTGCATGTTCATCTTCTAAAGCAACAAACCCCGATAGATAAAGAACTCTGCCTGTTCATCTTCCACGGCAAGGTTTCGTCCAATGCATGTTCATCTTCCAGAGCAACAAACCAAGCTCACAAGCCTATCTTCATCGGCCGCTAAGTTGAGAAGCGTCATCATCAGCCGCAGACCATAAGCGTAGGCCCTGTCTGCTTCTCGCCGCTGGCCGGCGGCTCCGGACCGCTGCAGCCCCAACTCGTCCTCACCATCAAGCGCGCCAGAATCTCGCCGCCATGTCCTTTCCCTCGACGGACGAACATCCATCGTCAACAAAGGAAGCCACGCCCCAACCCTTGTCGGCTAGAGTTGCGTCGTCGTCCCCCTCCATTGATGACAGACTTCATCCGTACGGAGCGTACCCAAGGTGAGGTGCAGTCCTCTGCCTCCCTCCATTTCTGAAGCCAACCCATAGTTGCATCTCGGTTTAGCTCTTAAATGCTAGATGAGCCCGTACTTACAATTCTGAACAAAGAACAACCAGCTTGAAGGAGGTCCCTGTATTTCTAATATGCTTCCAAATTGATTCCTAAAAAGTATGTGTACAGTACAAATCACAATAATTTCAGTTCTCCAGTTTTTTTTAAATCTTCAGATTACCCCTATTTTAAAATTACTTGACGAGACATTTTAATTTCAGTATGAAAACTTGGCCTACAAACTTGACAAGCATAACCAAAATATATAGCTGAATTTGATGCTATGGTGCAACACCTCAAAGTTGGACCGAGATCTATGTGAGGAGAGGCAATGTTCAGCTCTGTAGTAGTATTCTGCTTTTAAAGTTGTATTCTCTATTCCTTAGATATTCTACATAGAGCAAATAAGGAATCTAAACCTATTTTGATATTCTATTTCTTAGACATTTTGCTAAAGTGTCTATTGTTTGAAGATTGTCTGGCATGCACATGGGAAGTCTGTTGTTTTGGAAAAACAAATTCAGTTTCTTTTTGTAGGCATATTCAATGACATCATTGAATTTTACGTAACATCAGCTCCAAAGATTATGGCTTCAAGCTCTATTTTCAAACCCAAGCCAGCGAATCACTTCGTTTCTAACCAGGGGCGGAGCTACAGCCAGTGGTCGGTATCAGCTGACATCGACGACTTCCCTCAAAATCAGTGAAAAAACGTTGTTCCACATTGTTCCACACTATTCATCTATGGAGCTGACACCCGTCACCAATGGAGCTAACATCGGTGGCTCGTGCAGCTGGCTCCGCCCCTGTTTCTAACCCTATCGCTCCTATCGCTCATGGGATGACCAGCAAATGGCCTCTTCTGATTACACTGGCCTAATACACAGGGGCTCGGCAACGCCGCGCCTGCAGTTTCTAGTTTAAACGAATATGAATGACAAGACATTCCTTTTCCTAAAATGAGGAACTGAAAGGGTCTGGGTATATAATCAGAGTCGGTAATGGTATAGTCCGCTATATGTAAATCGACGGTATAGATAATTTTTTATTCTAGATTTTTATATTCATTAATCATATTCGATATGGGCCCTTTGGGTTAGTCTGCATCGTTAGATAATCCAATGATATATGTTCTTTTCTTTTTTCAATTAACGTATAATTTATAGACCCTCTCGACAAATATTGTAACTTCTCCGGCAGCCAAGCCCATATTACTTCTTGTCTTCGCCATTCCCCTAACATTTTCCATGTTATTTGCGTTTCCTAAAGTTTTGAGTGTTAGCTGTGAAGGGTGACGCTCACAGGCTCAAAGCTTCTTAACATGCGAATAAGTCTGTGAACATTTGCAGCAGAAACTTATTGATTTGTCAACAGGATCACCATTTTGCAACTGAAATCTAGTTACTGACAAAGCATTACAGTTACAGGCACATTCAGACATTATCAGAAGAATAACAACTTCCATCTGGCTACACTATGAAAGCAACCAACAAAGGCCAAGCTCTCATTCTGTCGTTGGGTTTCACGTTGGTGTTCATCTGCCGTCAGGCTTCCTCTGAGGCTGGAATGAACTTGAGAGAAATGCTGTTAACACAGTGTCGCTCGTTGGTAGGCGTTTTAAACCCTTCCCCTTTGAATATATGCCCCAAATGTCCTCCACAGGCAGCACATGTGATCTCTGTCCGCCTCCCATCGGGGTCCGGCTAGTGTTGAAGAACAAGATTGGTTAATTACCGGAGATTGCAGAGAAGAAGGCCATAAAGCAATGATGATTCCTCATCCGGTGTGCAACAGAGGATAGTACATACCGTCTGTCTTATGGCCCCAGGAAGTCCCTCATAGAATGCCGGCCAGCCACACCCTGAGTTGAACTTTGTAGATGATTTGTATAAGGGAGTTCCACATCCAGCACATTTATAAATGCCCTCATCAAAAAACTTGTCATATTCACCAGTTCCAGGGTACCTAGGAAATCAGATGATCAAACGGATTCAGAACAGTTTAACGGAGAAACATCTTTCACCACACCATATACCAAGCATCAGTCAGAAACTAATAATTCTACCATGCTCCCATGCTATAACAATTTGGCATGTAACAATGACTCGCATGTTACTATGCAGAAACTGTGCAAGCTAGTTATGATAACTTACAGACACAAATGCATGCTTGCCATTTGAAACAAACCAAATGGATTGCTCTACATTTTAGCAATTCAAATTTTATAACAACAGAAAATAGTGTAATGGCAATAGATCAGATACTAGATACAGATATTTAGGGTCAATTAACTTGTTCTTGCATTACTATAGAACTCTGTAATGCATCAGCCAGGATTGCAGCAACACTCACAAAAAACAACTCGGGAGCTAGTTAGTTTATCAGATAGTTCACAAATTTTCTCAAGCTCTAGACTCTAAATAGCAACCAAAGAACTTAACACCTTATAGAATTCTAAGGTACTTGCAATTATTTATTTGTATCCATAGTAAATAGTTGGCTACTGACTTACTGAGATGTTAAAAGCTGCAATTGGACTACAAAGAAACTGATTTTTCTCCATCTAGGTTTATTGCTATGACAAGACAACAATTTTCTTATATTATAATACCCATAGTTAAAGCCATGATCAACTGTATCCAGCCTAGTCTAACTTACACAATTATAGAATCCCTCTGAATTTGTAAAATAACCTTCACAAGATGGTAACAACCAACACCTTTTCTGATAAACTTTAATGTAACACCATTATATAAAATGGTATACGTGGCTACCTTGTTGGTTGAAGTAGATGCATTTTATAAGTGAATTATTTAAGGAAAACACCACAAAGAAATGAAAAAGGCACACAGTAATGGATGTAAACATCACAGAAAGATGCATAACCAAAGTGCAGATTTAGAAGTAGATACAATTACTTAAATTGAAAGGTTAAAAGGAAAGACTGCCAAAAAAATCATGTGAAGAACTAAAGAAAGATAAATAATCACTACACAGTGGACATAATCTAGAGACCAGATGAGGGGGCCCTTTCAGTAAAAGAGTACAGAGTAGCTGAGTACATTTGCTTACAGTCAAGAGCAATTTACCAGTTTTTTTGGTTGAGAATGCACAGCTATAGTTCTCTTGAGTTACGATTAGGAGTCAAGGGCAATACCAGATTGCTGTCTTGACTTCTACTTAGATTTTTGTGTCATTACATTTCAGTACAAAACATGCAGTAGTTCAAAATTGCAACTGATAAGATGACTGCTGTGATTTAGTAATCAGACTAGGTTCCTTTGATCCTTGTTTCAACAACTTCATCAGCATTTTCCTGCTCTAATTACAAATTCTTCAACATTTTACAAGCCAGCTACAAACGTACTATGCAAATACGGGTAGAAAGTCAGAATCAGGTTTTGCAGCTAAATGCACAGCGCTGTCATGTGGGAGGTTAGCTATCAATTCAATGATATGCATAACATGGAAGCATGGTGCTGTGCATTTCTAGGACATCTTTTTTGATGCTTGTACAATTGAATTTAACTTGGGTTGATCAGTATCCGTTGATTATCCAGCGTATTACTAAAACTAACAATAGCGAAGGACCAGAGATGTGGCTATGTGCCGTCCAAATCTTACTCGGTGCCCTTGAGGCGGAGGATGTTAAACTGCTCCGGCGTGAGGATGGCCTGCCACTCCTCCTCCGACTTCTGCACGGGCCCTGGCGGCGGGGTCGACGACGACATCGCCGCCACGCCCGGGAATCTCCGTACCGCCGCGCCGTGCGACGGGGACGCCGCCGCGAGGCCCCTGCACGGCCGCGCCGCGCACGAGAGGGGCGCGGGCCGAGGGCGCGCGGCGGCCGGCGAGGGGACGAGGAGGAGGGAGGAGAGCGGGCGCGAGGCGCGCGGCGCCACGGCGGCGGGGCGGGGGCACGAGTGCGATGCCATCCTCAACTTCAGCAGACGCTGGACGCCAATGTCTCGCGGCAGCAGTGCGACGTGCCTCGTTTGTTGCCTGATAAGGTTCTGGACTCGTGCTCTGGATTTCCATGGATGCACGACTCTGCAAATGCAATATTTCCTTGAAAATAGTTTTCCCTTTATTCCTTTTTTTACATGTTTGACTAGTTTTAACCTGCACTGTTAATGAGAAGAACGGATTAAAATTCAATTAGTATCTGATGGCTGATGCCAAGATATCTCTCGAACTGAACAAAAATGCCTGGCTTCTCATGCTGTCTAGCAATATCTTCTCAGGTTTTAACAAAATGCACAAAGCAAGTCTTATTGGAATTGCTGGGCAATGAATTTGACGTTTCACATTCTAAGAGCATCTTTGAGAGCTTTTCTAAAATCTACTCTTTAAATCATCATTTAGAGAGTCACTTGAGTAAAAATCGTTTTATATATCTTTGTACTTCCAACAGCTTTTCTATATCTCGTGGGTAGTCTAGAGAGCAATTCTCGCTCTCCATCTTTGGTTAATGAGAAATCCGGAATAAAGAATATCTATATTTAGATATCCAATTGAAGAGGCTGTTGGAGGATAATTTTTAACCAAAATCTCTATTCCTACAGATAGTATGAATACTGAATTACTGATGAGTTCGGTGGAGGTCTATCATAGAATTTTTGGGGAACAGAGAGAGAAGATCCAACCCAAGATTAACAAAATTGACAAAAAGATGGAACAAATTTACAGTGTCCAGCACAGATCATTTCCAGGACTCAACCAATCAGGCCAGTGATTCAAAGTTGCAAGCATTGCTCAATTTTCGCACCACATCCAGAGCCTCACATAACTGAGACAAATAGTGTGACTCCCAGACTGAAACTGGAGTAACTGAACATTTGAGGAGCTGACAACCAAAAGATCGGAACCTGGAACCTATGTTTCATCAGCACTCTCTCCATCTTCAGGCCTCCGCTCTTGTTATTAACCCCGCGCATACATGAGAAAGATGGTTTAATATATGTTTGCCAAGTATGTCTGTAAGAAAGATGAGAAATACAACGTCCAACGATATCTGAACAAAAATGCCTGACTTCTGCTGTCAAGCATGAATTTCTCAGGTTTTAACAAAATGCACAAAGCAAGTTCCACTGGAAGAGCTGGACAAGGAATTTGAAGTTTCACAGTCTAACATGTGATTCGTTTACATGATACTGATGAAGTTTGGTGGAGCTCTATGCGTACATTTTTTGGGAACAGAGGGCAAAAATTTCAACCTGAGGTTAATATAATTGAGAAAAATATAAAAAATTGGCAGTGTCCAGCACAGATCATTGCCAGGACTCAACAAATCAGGGCAGTGATTCAAAGTTGCAAGCGTTGCTCAGACAGCACCACTTTTCCCCCAGAACCTCACATAACTGAGATACATAACATGACTCCCAGACTGAAGTAACTGAACATTTGTTAAGAAGCGCACAACCCAAAAATAGGAACCTGGGACCTATCTGTCAACATTCAAGATTTTCCAATAGTATATGAAAACCAATCAGCACTCTTCTCTATCTTCAATCCTCTGCTTTGTTATGAATAACCCCTGAGCAAACATGAGAAAGATGACCAGATGTATGTTTGGCATAGAAATACAAGTATGTCAGTAAGAAAGATGACAATACATCATTATGCAGTTAAACATACAACGTTGAAGGATATCTGAATATACTGCTGGAACTCTAATCTACAGTTTGAATGTATAAAGCATTTGGTTTACCAAGCACATGATTCAAAATTGGCAGTCTAATGACTGCATCATATACATCAGAGCATCAAGCTTAAGGCCTACATGCAAGCTCATCAGATAGCAATTGATACGATGCAATCAATTATCGAACAAACTCATCATCAGAGTCATCATAATCGCTGTACTCTTCCTCCTCACTCTCTACCTCCTCCGCAAATGCATTCATGTAAGAAGATTCCTCAGCCTCCATTTCCTCAACTCCGATTGTATCATACTTCATGCGCTCAACAAATCTGGCATCAGAACAGTTAAGAAGCCATGCAAGAGAGCATGTGAACCCCTTCCTGGACACCATCTCATGCCGAGGCCTCACAGTCGACTCAAGGCCATATGTGAAAAATGCAGGGAACTCAGCCAGCTCCTCCAAATCCCTCTCCATCTCATTCTTGAAGTACTCAAAGTTCATCCTCATAATATCCATGTTCAGTGCGAGCAATTGGGGGCATGCCACAACCATCTTGCTAACTTGCGAGAGCATAAAACCACAGGCCGTAAGAAAATTGACATGCTTCAGAACCGCAGTTCGTCCAAGGTTAATGGCCTGTGGCATCCTCTCGATCACTCTCCCAAAATCATCACGGCTGACCAAAATGATTGACTCAAACAAGCTCTGCTGTGCAACAAGCTTGTCCCTCAGCTCAAGTCCAAGAATGTCAGGATATTGCATCACAATGGAGGCTAGTGCCTCCTTCCTCACTCCAAACTCCATCAGCGCCTCAATGTTAGACTTCACCTTATCCTCTAATCCAAATCCAAGGACATAAGGCTTCTTCTCAATTATCCTTGCAACAGATAACTTCCGGACCCCGATGCCCTCAAGGTATTCGACGAAGGGTTTTATAATCTTCCCCACGCGCATACCAAGTACCTCGGGGAAACGGGTGATGACGCTGCCGATTTGGCGCCTACCCACGCCAATGCCGACGAGGTAGGCGATGGAAGTGCTCATGGTTCCCTCGAGCTTGAACCCCAGGAGCTCCGGGTAGCGCTCGAGCACGCGCGGCACGTCAACGGACTTGACGTCCATCCCCTGGAGGTACTTGACGACGGGGACGAGGTCGACGACGACGCTGGCGTGCAGGACCTGCGGGTAGCGGCGGAGCAGGTCCGGGAGCGCGTCGCGGCGGACGCCGAGCTTGCCGAGGTAGTCGAGGACGGGGACCATGTTCTTGCGCACGCTGCAGCCGAGCGCGAGCGGGTAGGCGGCGAGGTCCTCGCGGGTGAGGCCGAGGGAGGCGAGGAACTCGGCGCGCTCCCGCATGACGTCGACGGTGACCGGGAGCTCGAGGCCCGCGAGCTCGCCCGGGTCCACGCCGAGGGAGGCGAGGAAGGCGTCGACGTCAGCGCGGCGGGCGGCGCGCTCGCGCTCCATGTCGAGGAGGCTGGGCCGGGCGTAGAGGGAGGAGGGGGATGGGCGGCGCGACGGCACGGGGCGGGGGGGGCGGCGGCCGGCGCGGGGCGGTACGGAGGCGGAGGCGGAGGTGGAGGAGGCGCGGAGGCGGAGGAGCCTGCGGAGGCGCGGGGCGGGGAGGAGCGGCGGCGTGGGGTGGGCGGAGAAGAGGAGGGACTTCATCATTGGGACTTGGGAGTGGTAAGAGTAAGAGGTGAGCGAGGGGAAGAGGTTTGGGGGGGCGACGGGAAGGTGGCCCCGGGGGTGGGGTGGGGGGGGGGGGGGGGGGGGCGGGGCGGGCACACCAAAGAGGAAGCCAGCGGTGCCGGGTGCGGCCAAGACGGGTTGAAGATTCCCCGGTGATTTCTTTTTTTCGTTATAAAATAAAAAAACCTGTATTTTTAAAAAGGGCTGCTCGGCTTCGTACTCTATAATGACAAAAATGTACAAATTTTCAAATTTTCAGTTAAATTGCACCCGAGTGTCGTATTATGCGTTTATAGGCAGCAAACATTGCAAGATAGAGGCACGTTTGATTGCTAACGGGGAGACGCCATGACTTTGTTTTCCTTGCCAACGCTAATAAAAATAGCCACTGCGAAATGATTTGCTACTTTCTTATCGATTATGTATTCCGGGTTTGTGCATTAGCCACATAATTTTGTAGACGTGAAGAGTACATGAAAAAAGTGATCATCCTTAAATAACCACGGGAAATATCTTCCATTAAGTAAAAAAGATGGTAATTAAGGTGTACTTGTTTCGGCTAGAGATCTTGAAGAGTAGATTGTGGATATCTAAATTTCTAAAAAGTTGAATTGAAAAACTTGATAGTTGTTTGGCAACCTAGATTTTATAATGCATCCTCCTCTCATCCCTCTTAGTAACACGTGGGTAATATTTCTTCCTCCCACATCTCTTTCTCCCATCATATAAGGAAGATAGTCATGGTTAGACATCCATGACTCCTCTCGTTTCGAATTTGGTTCTAATTCAAAGGCCAAAATAGGATCCTTGTAACTAATTTCCCTTTCTTCCTTACGTGTACGGGGTATTAAGCGGTGGGCCGGTGGCCGCAAGATAAGTGTAAGGGAGCGAAGTAAATAAATATATATTATGTTTCAGTAATTACGTAATGGGTCAATATATGCACGACGAGGTTCATTATGGAGGGATACGTTATAGAACCAGAGAAGGAAAATTATGGTCTAAGAAACTAGCAAGCGTATGATAATGAAAGAAAGGTGATGCCAGCTCTTATAGGAATGTGCAAATGCTTTTTCAAACCACTGTGCCTGTTGATATTAAAATCTATCAAGGGAGGGAGAATAATGCCCAAGATCGTGTAGACAGTCTACCGGAACCGTTGCTAGCTCGATCAACTAGGCTCTATGCAGATCCGTTCAGTGTACATGTAGGAAAGACTCTACATGGTGGATCTTTTTATGCGAAACATCTTAAACTGATGATATACTCTAGTTCCACGGGCTATTCGCAGCAACGCGCGCGATTGTGTGCAGTTATATCACAGAAGGCCCACAACAGCCCTCGTTCCCGCCGCCGTCAGCCTTCCTCGTCTCCGGCAGCGGCCGCCTGCAACCCGCCACCGCCATCGAGCTGTTGCGCCTCCGCTCTAGTCCTGGACCACCGGTTGTCTACCCAACCGCCGGCGGCAGGCGGCTCCCATCGCCTTGCCACGCCGCCCACTCAACCTGCCGCCGCCGCTAGTCGTCCCTACCGCTCCCACCCCCTCTTCTAAGGGCGCCGGCCACCGGAAGCCCTGGCAGCCCCCCTCTCCGAACTTCTACCGCCGCTGCACGAGGTAGAAGAAGAATAGGAGTTCGGACCCACCTGGCAGCGACATCAGTGGCTTCTGCGACTCCTCGTCTTGCAGTAGCGCGCGTGACTCATGGTACGCGCATTAGTCCCCCTCCCCCTCCTCCCTTTGTGAAAACGGAACAAGTAAAAATGGCAAGTGCTCTCTTCAATAGGAAAGGATATGTAACATAGGTTAAGAAGATCGTAGAATTATAAAAAAACACGGCCTTACTAATCAAGATCTTATTTTATTGAAGATCCAAAGATAATTTACCTCAATTTTATCCAAACTAATAATATATTTATACTCAAAACATCTTTTCACATAAATGGAGATGGCGGTTTTGAAGATTACAATTGTAACGAACATTTTTTTTTTTTGAGAGGTCATAGGCTGATTTGTTGGGCCGGACCCTAGCTGAACTCGGGCTCTTTTCGAACTGGGCCTTTTTTTTGGCCCCTTTGCGGCGGGAGTGGCTGGCTGCTGGACTGACTGGTGCCTAAAAACCCTCCGAAATGTGAAATTCCCCCGTGTGCCGACCTCCACTCCAATCCGGTGTAGGAGTGTAGCTGTAGCAGGCCTCACCAGACACCTGACCGGACACCCGATATGTTCACCTCCATCTGCCGGCGGCGGCTCCTCCGCCTCCACCGAATCCCCTCCGCCACCGGCACAAACCCCAGCCAGCCCAACCCCATCAACCCCCTTCTCTCCCGCGGATACTCCTCAGCTTCCCCCGTGGGCTCCCCCATCTCCGAGCCCTGCCCCGCCACCGTCTCCTACTTGATCTCGTGCGGACTCTCCCCCACCGCCGCGGCCGCCCGCAAGCTCCGCATCCGCTCCACAGAGAGGGCCGACGCCGTCCTCGCACTCTTCCGCAGCTATGGGTTCAGCGACGCGCACATCACCAAGACAGTCCGCCAAGCCCCAGTGGTCCTCAACCTCGACCCTGACCGGATCCTCCGCCCCAAGCTCGATTTCTTCGCCTCCCTCGGCGTCCAGCCCCCGAGGTTCGCCACCACGCCGATCCTCCTTACGCGCAGCCTCAACAAGCACCTCGTCCCATGCATCCAGTTCCTCCGTGGCATCGTCGGCACCGACCGCGACGTCTGCCGAGCGATCTTCCTCAACCCACGCGGCCTCTCGGCTGATCTGGAGAAGCAAATGCGCCCCTGCGTGGACACCCTCCGCCGCCTCGGGCTCCGCGAGGAGTCCATCTCGAAGCTCCTCATCTTGGGGATGAGCGTGCTCCTGATTTCGCCCGACCGCATGTGCGAGATCCTCAAGGACCTCAAGGCGCTCGGCGCGAGCGTAAAGACTACAGGCTTCTTCTACGGCATCCGCGCGCGCAGCTGCCTCAGCAGGGAGACGTGGCTGCGAAAGGTGGCGCTAGTGATCCGTTTAACGGATCTAACAATGGTAACAGAGCCTAATCTAGGTTGTGTTTTGACTTGGTTATGGAAAGAAAAGGGGAAGGGATCGAGCAAATAGATCAAGAAGATGCAAATCGAACGGAAAAACCAAACAGAGCTTGAAAAAATCCTAACCCTAACTTTAGATCTGAGAAAATCTGGCGTACCTGGCCCTTCTCCTCTGCTCCTTCTTGCTGTTCTTCACCTTTTCCTTCTCTTCTCTCTGCTTTCTCCCTCTTTTCCCGTACCCCAGAGATTCACTCGACGGAGCCGCGCGCGAGACGCACGCGACTCCGGCGAGGAGGCCCATAGGGCACAGTACTGCTTCGTGTGGACGCACACCGAGCCAAATCAAACAGAGTTTTGGGTACTGGAGAGATAGATCCGGCCATGGCACGGCCGCCGGCGTCGAGGACGAACGCGGCGGCGCAGCCCCTGGCCGGAACAGAGTAAAGAGGGAGAGGGAGAGGGAACCAGAGAGAGAGAGGGGGAGAAGGAGAGGAAGCAAGCCAGATCTAGCACGCCAGCAGTTGGCCGGCGGCCATGCCGTCCGCCGCGCCGGAGTTCAAGCCGGCGGCGGAGGCGGCGGCCAAAGGAAGGAGAGGAGAGAGCGAGAAAGAGAGCCAGGGTCGCGGGCGAGAGAGAGCGAGCGAAATGACCTAGGGTTTCCGCGGTTGCCGCCCGGTCGCGAGGTTTTTGTACCTCCCGAAACGTGCGCTCAGCCGTCCGATCGGGATGGACGGCTGAGATCGACGCGGGGGGGGGGGGGGGGGGGGGGGGGCGGCCGGCGCGCGCGCGGGTGGGCCGCTTTCGCGGCCCAGGCCCAGGTTGCGGCCCGTTAGCCGCGGGCCGCACAGTGACAGGCCATTTTCGCGAAGTGGGCCGGGCCGCGGACGTGGTTTTGGGCTGCACAGTAACAGTTTTCCGGCCCGTTTAAACAGATGAACAGTAACTTTTGATAATTTTAATTCTGTTTTTGAAGCAAATTTGAATATTTTGCACAGATTTCAATATTTTTGCACAGAATTTGATCTCTTTTCATTTTGAACCAAAGGTTTAAATGTTTAGAGAATAGAAATACAAAATTTTACAGATATTGCTTCAAAATAGAATAATTTTATTCATGTTTCCGCTGCATAGATAATTGTTTTGACTTGAATTTAAATTTGAACCAAAGGGATAATTTAAATTTTGAGTCACAGATAATTTCAGATTCAATTGTAGTATTGTTATTTTCTGACCAAAGTTGATGATAACAATATTATAATTTTACAGAATATTTTTCCAGATTAAATTGTAATGTTGTTATTTTCTGACCAAAGTTGATAATGACAACATTATGATTTCCATGCTTTTGTAATTATTGTTATATTGTTCTCACTTGAGCTAACCTGTTTTCAGCTGGTTTTCCTATGATGGTTTCCATCAAAGATATTTCGATTCTGAAAGGCGACAATTACAATGAATGGTACAAGAAGTTGGATCTCTTCTTTACCATGGCTGAGCTAGATTGGGTCCTCACTGCACCGGTTCCAGTTGAACCTGAGAGACCGGTCAGGGGGGAAGATGTTACAGATGCTTCTTGGAAGCAAACAGAGCTCGCCTACAGGGCGAGCAAACAGAGGTATGACGCTGATCATGCCAAGTGGCTACCTGCCAATAAGAAATGTTTGGCAGTGGTCAAGAACACCATAGAGCCCGCCATTCTGGGGGCAATCACAGATCTACCCACTGTTGTTGAGTACCTCGACAAGATAAGGAGTCAGTATACTGGCTCCTCAAAGACTTATGCTACCCAGTTGATCAAACAACTGGTGACAGAAAGGTACTTGGGAGGTGGGATAAGAGAGCACATCCATCGCTTGGTGAACATTAACAACAAGCTTAAGCCAATGGATATGGAGTTCAGATTAGAACACATAGTTCATTTGGTTTTTGCCTCGTTGCCAAAAGAGTTTGACAACTTTGTTGTCAATTATAACATGAACCCTGAAAAATGGGATATTGAAAAGACCATAGCGATGTGTGTACAAGAAGAAGAGAGAATAAAGAGTGCACATGGTGGATCCATAAACTATGTGAACAAGAAAAGATATAATAAAGATATTCCCTCTTCATCCAAAGGAAAGGGACCCCAGTTGGCTCAGCCATAGCCACAACACAGGCCCAAGTTTGGGCAACCACTAGTGGACAAGGACCAGTGCCTTCACTGCAAACAGAAGGGACACTACAAGTCAAACTGTCCCGACTATCTAAATATGATCATGGAGAAAAGAGGTGAGAACATTATCTCATTTATAAATGAATCCTTGTATAAAGATTATTCGAAATCTACTTGGTGGATTGATTCAGGAGCAACTATTCATGTTGCAAACTCCTTACAGGGATTTCGTTCAACGAGAACTACGGGAAGAGGAGAAAACAGAATTAAAGTCGCAAATGGAGTCGAGGCAGATGTTGAGGCGGTTGGAGACCTCCTCTTAGAGCTCGATACAGGCTTTAATTTATTGCTTAAAGATGTATTTTATGTTCCCGTAATTCAGAGAAACTTGATTAGTGTATCTCGTCTTGATGACGATGGATTTGCATGTCGTTTTGGAGACGGCATGTGTGTAATAGAATTTGATGATACAGTTGCTTCGATTGCATTTAGAAGAAACGATCTTTATTTATTATCGCTACGTGAAAGTGTGAATTCCGTATGTGATGTGAATGCGATTGTGTCTCAAACTACAGATAACAACAGAAAACGAAAGAGAACTCAAGACACGTCGTCGAAATTATGGCACTGTCGTTTAGGCCATATTTCGAGGGGGAGAATAGAAAGGCTGGTTAAGAATGAAATTCTACCTCCTCTTGAGTTCTCAGATTCAGACAAATGCATTGATTGCATTAAAGGAAAATATGTAAAGATAACAAAGAAAAATGCTGAGCACAGCGCAGGTATCTTAGAATTAATTCACACAGACATCTGCGGACCGTTCTCAGTTAAAAGCATAGACGATTATGACTCTTTCATAACGTTCACAGACGATTATTCCCGTTATGGATATATCTATCCAATAAAAGAGAAATCAGAGGCATTAGATAAATTTAAAGAATTCAAGGCTGAAGTTGAAAATCAGCACAATTTAAAGATAAAAGTTGTTCATTCCGAGCGTGGAGGGGAATACTACGGTCGGCATACCCCATACGAACAGGTTCCAGGACCTTTTGCGAGGTTCCTAACAGAACAAGGAATAGTAGCCCAGTACTCTATGCCGGGCGATCCTCAGCAGAATGGAGTGGCTGAAAGACGAAATCGTACCTTGATGGACATGGTACGAAGCATGATCGGCTATTCTACACTGCCAGTGAGTTTATGGATGGAGGCGTTGAAAACCGCTGTCTATATTCTCAACAGAGTACCCAGTAAAGCGGTGCCTAAAACACCGTATGAACTGTGGACAAGAAAGATACCCTCACTGAATCACCTACGGGTGTGGGGGAGTCCTGCTGAGGCAAAGATATTCAACCCGAACATTGGGAAATTGGATCCCAAGACAGTGAGTTGCCATTTTATTGGTTACCCAGAAAGATCAAAAGGATATCGTTTCTACTGTCCAGACAGATTTACAAAGTTTGTAGAAACGAGACATGCTGCCTTGCTAAAAGAAGAGATGATTCGGGGAAACGCAACAGTTCGAAATATTGTTCTTGAGGAGAAGCGGGTATACGCACCCACTCCAATGATTCAGGAACCGTTTTTCTCACTGACTGATACTGCGATGCCAGTTCCCGAATTGATCCCTTCTGTGGTGACACAGAATAAAAATGTGGAACCTGTCCTTCAGGATCCTATAGATAATAACGTTGCCACAGATCAGGGGGAGCCGTCACAGGTTCCAGCAGATAACATTCGAACAGAAGAGGCTCCTAGGAGATCTCAAAGAGAAAGAAGATCAGCCATTCCAGCTGATTATGAAGTATATAACACAGAAGAGTTTCGAATGGAAGATGATCTCATCTCATTCGAAGAAGCCATGAGAAGCAGACATTCATCTAAATGGTTTGAAGCCATGGAAGGTGAAATAAAATCGATGAGGACCAACCGAGTTTGGGACTTGGAAGAAATTCCTGAAGGAGCCAAAACAGTAGGCTGTAAATGGGTCTACAAGACTAAATGTGACTCCAAAGGGAATATAGAGAGATACAAGGCTCGTCTTGTGGCAAAAGGATTCACACAGAAGGAAGGAATAGATTATAATAAGACCTTTTCCCCGGTCTCATGTAAAGATTCTTTCAGAATAATTATGGCCTTGGTTGCACATTTCGATATGGAATTGCATCAAATGGATGTAAAGACGACATTCCTAAATGGGGATCTCGAAGAAAAAGTTTACATGGCACAACCTAAAGGTTTTGTCGTGAAAAGAAAAGAAAATATGGGATGTCATTTAAACAAATCCATTTATGGATTAAAGTAAGCTTCAAGACAGTGGTACTTGAAGTTTAACGAGATTATAAAGAAGTTTGGGTTTACAGAGAATGTTGAAGATAATTGCATCTATGCAAAGTTCAAGAAAGGGAAATACATTTTCCTGATACTGTATGTGGATGACATTCTACTAGCGAGTAGTGATGTCAGTCTACTGTTAGAAACAAAAGAATTCTGGTCATCAAATTTTGACATGAAAGATCTTGGTGAAGCCTCTTTTGTGCTAGGGATTGAGATTCACCGAGATAGAAGGAATGGGGTGCTAGGTCTGTCACGAGAGACATACCTACAAAAGATTCTAGAGAAATACAGTATGCATGCGAGTAAACCTACTCCTGCTCCGATAGTCAAGGGTGACAGATATGGAGACTTTCAGAGTCCCAGAAATAAATATGAAAAAGAACAGATGAAAACTGTTCCGTATGCCTCGGCAGTCGGAAGTTTGCAATATGCTCAAGTGTGCACACGTCCTGACTTAGCCTTTGTCACTAATGTGCTTGGCAGATTTCAGAAAGATCCAGGTCTAGAACACTGGAAACTTGTAAAGAAAGCCTTGCAATATGTGAAAGGCACAAAAGGCCTCATGCTAACATACAGAAGAAGCGATTCTTTAGAGATTAAAGGATACGTAGATTCAGACTTTGCGGGAGATGAAGATGATAGAAAATCCACGACGGGTTACATCTTCACACTCGCAGGGGGAGCTATTTCATGGAAAAGCTCTAAACAATCGGTCACAGCAACATCGACGATGTATGCTAAGTTTATAGCATGCTATGAGGCCTCCGGGCAGGTAGAATGGTTAGAGAAATTCATACCTGGCTTAAGAGTGGTGGACAGTATAGAAAGACCACTAAAGATGTACTGCGATAACCAACCAGCAGTGTTTTATGCTCATAATAACAAGAAGAGCACGGCTACAAAGTCGATTCAAATAAGATTTTATTCGATAAAGGATAGAATCCAGGATCACACCATAAGTCTCGAGCATATAAGAACAAAAGATATGCTTGCGGATCCGCTAACGAAAGGCCTACCACCCAGCGTGTTCATGGAACACGTAGCCGGCATGGGAATGAGGTACAGCCTATGATCTCTGGATAATAGAGGCCCAAAAGAATACAGAATCTATTTCTGAACAGAGGCGTGTATTGTGGCTATTGATTCTATCGGCAATTGCCCGTGACGATGAGATATGCCCTATACATAAATCTGTGATGAGATAAGGAAAATAGAAAAGTGAAAGAGAAAGATAATGTGAGATCAAGGGGGAGATTGTTGGATTGATCTCTAACCTAAGGTCCAAAGACCTTAGCCTTGATCCGCGCCCTGATCGGGGGCGCCCAACCCAACTCACGTTGGTGGGCCCCCGTCGCCAGCGCCACATAAATAGAGAGGTGGGGGCCGGGGGGCACACACGCCAAGGTTCGCCATGCCCCGACTTCCCACCGACACCTAAACCCTAACCCGATCTCGAGGGGTGGCGCTGCGGCGGCGGGAAGCTCCACCGATCTACACTGCACCGGCCACCGCCGCCCTAGAGCGGATCTGCTCCGAGCCGCTGCGCTGCGCGACGCTGCTCTAGCGCAGACATCACCAACAACATGATGGCGTCGTCTTCCTCAGAGTCAGGTAATACCCTAATCCCCTCTCGGTTTGATCTTGTACTCACGCACACGCACGCACACGACTGTGTTGATGCTAGAACTAGATCCAGAGCTAGAACCCGAGCCAACCCGCACCTAGTGATCCGTTTAACAGATCTAACACTTTGGAGTGTCCGAGGGCGAGCTGCTCAAGGCGTTGAAGAAGCAGCCCACGATGCTGCTCTATTCCGAGGAGAACATAACGAAGAAGCTGCGGTTCTACCTGGACGAGCTGAAACTTGAATTAAGCGATGTAATGGGGCAGCCTGTGCTTATGGGGTATAGCGTGGAGAAGTGCATCAAACCAAGGTGCGCTGTGCTGGATGTGTTGATGAGGGAGGGGAAGATTGAGCCAAGCATCAAGTTACCTTCAGCATTGCTCGGTAGTACCAGCAAGTTCTCTCAGAAGTATGTGTTGAGATATGCTCATGATGTGCCAGATGTTGTTAAGGCATATAAGGGTGAGATTAAATTTGAAGGTTTCAGGGATCATGGTGTTTTAGTTCCTGTGAAGCCATGAGACTACCTTGCTATGGCCCGATGGGTAGGCTGCATATTTGCAATGATATTGGGCATCAAAGTATGCTATGACTTTCCAAAAACGATGTGCCGATGTTACTCATTTCAGGCCATCTTTTGCTCTGTTCCATCTTCATAGCGTTTGCCATGTGGTAGCCTCTGTCCTAGCAAATCTAGAAATATAGACCTTGTGATGATGTCGAAGTAACTAGATCTGGAATGTTGAACTGGTTCATTCAATTGTTTATGCTCTTTAATCTGGTTCATTCACAAAACTAAGATTTTGATATTTCTATCTGAAATAGGCCTTAGTGCTGCTATTCTTTTTGCTACCCACTTCAAGACTATGCCCCAATGGATAAATTTGCCAGTTTACTAAAAGTTGAGAACATTCTGATTTTGTTGATCCTCAGGAATCAGCATATTTGGGTGTGCATCTCCTGAATTTTGCATACAAAACTGTTGAGCATTTAAAAGTAAAAGCTTGTAGCTCTGTTAAAAAAATGGCTCTTGTGGGCTTGATGCACTTCTCGAGTAACTGTCAAATCTGTAAAGTTTGTGTTTGTATAGGTGATATTGTGTTTGAAAATGTCATTTAGAATGAGGCTCTTGCCATTGCGAATTACAATGCTACCGACCTTTTTCTAAGCTGGATAGATGATCATAGTGAAAATAAAGATGGTGAATTTGCTTATGGTTGCATGCTTGCATTCATGCCATGTGATGATCGAGCCGTTCATCTGGTTCTGCGTACAGCAAACTTCATGTTAATTATTAATCTGACGCACCTTCTGTCCTGCAAGGCAGCAAGTGGTCCAACACTCACAGCAGCGAACAAACCTAACCCCTCGACGCATAACAAGCAGAAGGGCGCGCGGGGTGCCGGGGTTCGTGGGCTGATTTGGGCCTGTGGTATGTTTATACCAGTAGACAGATGGTGATAGAACACTATAGGAGGAGCCCCCCCGGCCACAAAAGCCCCCACGCCCCACGGGCCAAGTGATCAGGGGCAGGCCATCACGCTTCACGCACGCACTCGCCCAGCCCTAGCACGCCGCCGCAAAAGCGGTCAGAAAGGCCACGGCGGCCGGCGGGTGGCGCGCAGGCAAGGCAGGCCAGTGACTCGGATTCACACGGCGCGGTCCTCACGCGCGCGCTCTTCTACCAGCATCGCTGATGACGCTCCCCGACGCCGAGCCCGACGCCCCGAGCCCGAGCCGAAGACCGAGACGAATCGTGCACCACCGGCATACCGGCACCGAGGCACAGAACCGGTGAGCACCATGGATTACAACTCCGGAGGCGGAGGAAACTTCCACATGGTGTGCGAGTACTGCTGCGTCGGCGCCGAATACAGCGCCGAAGATGACGGCGGCGGCGGCTTGTTCGCATGCCCAACGTACTATGCCGTCCACACCTCGACGCAGGCCGCCGCCGCCAACCACGACGTCCCCGCCGCCGCGTCCGGCGACATCGCGGGGCCGCGGGACAAGCGCCGGCGCGTCGGCGGAGCCGGAGGACCTGGCGGCGCGGGTGCCGGGGCTCCAGGTGATGACCCTGCTGCAGCGGCAGCTAGACCTGGTGGTGCTGATGGAGCTGCATCGGTCGGGGGCGCGCGCGCGCGCGCTGTCCCTGCAAATGGATTTTGCGAACTAGGCTTTCATCCGTCCGACAAATCAATTCTCAGAAAATAAAAAAAATAAGAAAAAACTTGAAAACAGCAAAATAAAAAAAATATTCCAACCAACCGGCTACCACCATAAGCCCCTCTACTACGTACAATTTTTTTGACGAAATATGTACACTTGCGTAAGGTGGGGTTCGAATCGCTTACCTCAATCCCCGTACTCTTCTCTCCACCATACTATACAAGTCACCTGTAAGAATAGAAACAGACGGAAAAAATCCCCGTTTCCGTCCATCCGTATTTCTATATTTGTTCCATATCAGCGGCTAAACGAAAACGGGATGGAAAGTTCCGGAAACGATACGGCAAATGGGACAGGGTCACCGGGAACGGGACGGAATACGGAAGAGGGTATATCCTGCCCGTATTTCTAGGATCCCATTTTTGATCGGGATGAACCTGTATTCATCCGTTTTTAATTTATACAGGATAGATCAAATAACTTAGACGAGTTACCAGCCCAGCCCAACATTCGAACAGGTCCAAGACGCCCATCATCTACGTTACAATGCCCTCAAACCTTAACCCCTACCCCCAGATCCCTCACGTCACGGACTCACCCCCAGCTCGTAGCACCCTCGCGGCCACCGCTCGCTGCCTGGCTGCCTACAGCCCGCTCGCCCGCCGCCCGCCCGCTGCTTCTTCCTCGCCTCCCCGGTCGCTCCCACCCCGCGCAGCCGCGCCGCGCCTAGTGCCTCTGCGGACCGCGGCCCCGCCCGACTCCAGCGCCACGCGCTCGCCCCGTGGCCGGCCGCCGTGCCAAATCGCTGCGCGCCAGCGGCCGGCGCTCCGGGACCTGCTGCTGCGTGACTGTTTGGATCCTTATAATTTTTTTTACTTGGCATTTCATTAGTGGTGATGTGATGGTCTGTTAGACTGTGGATTATTTGTGTTGTGATAAACTATTACTATATGTTGTTTGTTGAAATTATTTGTTTACCTGTAGTGCTGCCTTGCCTATGCTGCTATGCAGCAGCATGTCTGCTGGTTTGTGCTTCGAATGTGTGACGTGTAATGATATATGTTCATGTCTTGTTACACCGAGGTGTAATGTGTAATTCTGGTGTAATTTTCCAGTCCCCGCTCGTTCATGTTGTATTTCCATTTGTATTTGTCTTTTCCGTATACTCATCTATCCCGGTTACTGCTCCGTTTCCGGCTGTCCCGTTTCCAATGAAAAAATACGAACGGAAATGGGTAAGAGATTTTCCCGTCCTTTCCCGTTCGTTTTCATCCTTAGTCACCTGTACCTCTACGAAGTATGTTATTCTTTTATATTAACTCTGAAATCGATTTGTAGGAGCTGGTGACGCCATCGCTCGTTCCTAGAAATCCGTTTCCACGAGCGGGTGCGTCATTCGCCGTTAAAAATATTTTTCTATTTTATTCCAAAAATTCATTTAAATCTTCAAATATAGCAAATCAAATAAAAAAGTGAAACTTCTACACTATGGTTATTGTGAATTATAGATAAAAAATATGGCAAATATATTTTAGTGTATATAAAGGTTAATATTGTGAAAACCTTAAAGTATGACTTAAGTTGTATAAAATACTATATAGTCGTAGCATGTGTAGCGTATAACTATTAAATGATTTTGTGATCCTAATCGGTTTTAAATAAATAATGTATAAACTATAAAATTTAGATCTTATCGCAACAACTTTGATATGGAACTACTCTATATATGAGGTTATTTGAAAAAAAATTAAAACTTCTAGATTTTAAAAATAGAGGAATTATAATAATTTATTGGACTATTAAATGACCTTAAATGAAAAAGTTATCGACTACAAAATTGTAGGTCTCATTAACCTCTACAATTTTGGTATAAGATCGTATGAAAAAATTATAATTTTTTTTATGTGGGACCATTTGTAGGGTGCGGATCCCTTGAAAATTATTTTTAGGGCGGGTGACGCCACCACCCACCCTTAGAAATGCATTTTTAGGGGTGGTGATGTCGTCACACGCCCCTAAAAATGGTGGCCATTTTTAGGGGCGGGTGGCATCACCCGCCCATGTAAATTATATTTTTAGAGGCGGGTGATGGTATCTGCACCTAAAAATGGTGGTCATTTCTAGGGACAGGTAACGTCGTCACCCACCCCTTAAAATGCATTTCCAGGGGCGGGTGAATTGCTACAACAACCTTGCTCCATTTATAGGAGCGGATTATCTTTTCAGCCGCCCCTAGAAAAAACGAGACACCCTTACAAATTATTTTTCTAGTAGTATCACTCATTGATAAGTGCTTCTTGGTTCTCTACACACTGAAAATGTTCTGAAAATGTTAGGACGAAGCTTGCCACTCTCCAGCCGGAATGGATCCGTGGCACGTGGTAGCGTGGACAATCCATTCGTTGGGCAATAGTCCGCTTCCTTAGCTGGGGTCCGGTCCGGTTAGTTCTCGGCGTAGCATGCACAAGAGTAGCTGGTTGGTGCGCCGCGACGCGAGCCGTGATCAGCTTTAGTGCACGATGCGTCGGTGCTGAAGGAGAGCTCTTGTTATTGACAGATCAACCAGCGTCCTAGACGATGAGACCGGATCAGATCATCTACAACAGATTACTTATACCTTACATCTAAAACTCTCTCACCATTAGGTGTGGTTGGCACATACTTGGGCCTTGCGTTGCCCTCCCGACCCGGGCGACTCGGGCGGCGGCTGGCCTTACCCGCCACTAGCCTTTTCCTCTCCCACCGCGCCGCCACTAGAGCAGGCCGCCGGCAAGGCCGCGCGGCATGCCGGGATGGGGGCGGCGAGGCTCTCCCTCGCACTTGGCGGTGATGGCAGCGTGCGGGGCTCGGAGGCCGGCGGGGCGTGCCCTCGCGCGAGCGCGGGGCTCGGAGGGGTTGCAAGCCGCAGCTACGGCGGCGCCGGCCAGTGCCTGTGCTGGCTCCGGGCGGTGGCAGAGGTCTCTCCTTCCTCCCTCGCTTTCCCCTTCCTCCTCGCCCATGGCAGCTGTGGTGGAGCGACCTGGCCCGCTTCTGGGCCCGGGCGGGTGGATCCGGTGCCTCAGAGGCCGGATCCGACGCCCCCCGAGAGAGGAGGCGGCACCCATGGTGGCATCTGAAAGGACCGTGACACCCTAAGAGTGGGGTGAATTAGAAGTAAGGCTCCAATTATATATAAAAACCTATACCAAAATCTATCTAGATGTGCATTAGGTTTTTCTATGTGTTGCTATCTCTATTGTACAAAAGTTTTACACCCTAGGTTCCAATCCTACAAACTACGCATGGCAATTCTAGGAAAGATAAATGCGGAATCTAAGTGTAAAGTAAGTGCGGAAGTAAATGAGGTAGAGAAGGTAAACTCCTGGCGTGGTGACATGGCGATTTTTACTGAGGTTTTGGAAAGCAATGCTTTCCACTAGTACTCGTTGTTGGAGCTCATGTCAAGGGAATGCCCGCGCAAGGGCATAAATTCCTCGGTCAAGTAACTCCGTAGGATAGCCGATGGGCATTCCCACGCGCAAGTGGGTCTCCGCCTAGCCTCTTCCGGATACTCCCGCCGTCTTCACTAGGTAGAGCTTCGACAAAATGCCGAGGGCCTCTCCTCCCTCTCACAACTACTAGCGGCCACTCTACAAACACGGTTGGAGGATCTCGCACAAGCTCCGGATTTACAACTCTTGGTGCGCGCAAGCACCAAAAGCAAAGAGGTGGCAAACCTTGCCTAACTCTAGGCTAACACCCAAAGCAATGCGCTAAGAGGTCTAAACTAGCACTAATCAAGCCCTAAGATTTTTGCTAATTGCCTTAATCTTCTCTTGAACACTTTGGTGGATAGAGCACTTGAATATGTGTGGAACACAAGTCTACAACTTCACCAAGCTCTAACACACTTGAAATGGCCCGGTGGAGGGGTATTTATAACCCCAACCAAAGAAACTAGCCATTGCTGCTTATGCTGCACACCCAGCATTGACAGATTAATTAGGTTAAGTATAGTGACCATGACTGAATTGATCGGTAGTATATTTAGCACTTGGATAACGGTCACTGACTACTGGTAGATTAATTCGATCACTGCTAAAAAGTTGAGCATAGTAGTAATCTGTCATTCAAGTACTGAATTGAGATCGAGCCACACCCACGGATTAATTCAATCATTATCATTTCACTGAACACAGAACTAGTCGGTCATTCGAGTACCTTCTCCTTCTTCTGCCCATGATCACCGATTGATTCGGCGCAAGCTTCTTTTGGACCACCGAATTGATCTGTCATTGCAGAGACGTCCTTCTTCTCTGTTCTTCGGCACCGACTAAATCAGTGCCCTCTTCATGGCACCACCGAACCTTACTGTCAATCTAGAGAGATTTGCAGCAACAAACAATATCACCAACTAATTCGGTCATGGTCATTGGAAGCGACCAAATTAATATGTGAAATCTGAGTTTGCAAAAGAACCAGGAACCACCGACTAATATTGTGGTCACTCTTCTCCCTGAGAGTATTAGTCAGTCAGTTGACAGTATTAATCGGTTAATTGCATCTGTGCTTGTTTTGCTTGGTTTTTTCACGAATCTTTTCATACTTGATCATTTGAATGGCTTCCATTACATTATTGGAATCTATAAACACCTTCAAAGGTATATCTTGACAAACACATTAGTCCTAATAGTTATGCTGTTGTTCAATCACCAAAATCACAAAAAATGGCAACGACGGCAGTGGCGGCGAGCTAGGGATCTGGCATCCTGGCGCGACGTTTGTGTTGGGGGCACCTTGGGCGAAAGCCTCGACAATGGTGACGCCCGTGGGCGCTATTTCCCTGTTGAGGGCGTCATATCCCCCTAACACGTTTTCCACGGGTGAAAACCCTGTCCATATCTTGGACGAGCGGCGGCAGTGCTTTCGGTGTCGTTCCCTTCTTGAAGGTGTCACTATTGGAACCCGTCTCGGCCATGATTCCACTTCAAGTAGACAATCTACGCTTCTCGGCACCCGGTCGACGTGAGGAGGTGGAACTAGCTACGTGAAGTTGGAGCTGCTGCATTGGGGCGTGGCTCAGCAACGATAACACGAGGCAAACTCCCCTTATGCGGGGCCTTATGCGGCTCCTGGTTTTTTGCTTGGGAGGTCTGGCAAACGCCGGGGGCGGGGTGTGGGTGCTTAGCAAAAAGTCGGAGCTGCTCTTCTTGAGCTTGGCAACGATGACCTGTCGCAGCCTCTTGCTTCGAACCCGCTTATTTTGGCATCGCTAGTCGTTTGGGGTCAGTCTTGGGGAGCCGGAGCTGTTGGCGGCTATGCAACGATGATCTAGGGTTGTATGCTCTGCTGCGTCGCATGGGTGGGTGGATTAACCTTCAGGTGCCCAGTATGAGCACCTTGTTTGGTTACCGTGTCTTGTACATAGATTCTTTCATCTTAATTGAAAGGTAGAGCTCCTGCCATTATTTCAAAAAACTCTCTCTTCATTATTAATAACTATTTTTGTATTTTTGGTAATGATTGTTGCAATGGACTAGCAAAATCGAATCACCAAGGATAGGGTAGAGAAATGATTCCTCTTCATTTAGATGAGAGGAATGTGTGTTTTGGTGATTACTAAAAAGTTTTGGGTGGTGGGAATTGGATTTGTTCCGGCACCTCTAATCATTAAAATATTAATTTTTTATATTCGGGAGAGGGATGAATAATCTGTTGGAGACGCTTTCATATTTTACTTTGTCGTCAATTCTTATCATTAGATTATCTCTAGTAGATTCCTCATCTTTCATACCCTATATATTTTCTCAATCCATCATCAATAATACTTTTTATGTTTAATGGAGCTAATGCTATAGCACTTTACTCAAAGGATAGGGTAGAGAAAAAAATTCCCTACATTTGAGTAAGATGAAGGTGTGTTTTGATAATCACCAAATTATTTTATATTGTGAATGGAATTGGTAATATAATAGAGCACCTTCCATCACTAAAAGAATAACTTTTTGGTATTAAGAAGATAGATGAGTAATTTGTTGAAAATGCTCGATAAGTTTGGTTGCTTGTGGTAATCTAGCCGCTTATGATCTAAACCAGGCCAGTCTAAACCTGGCTTCAGCTATACAGTATGTTGTTGTTTGGATAAGGTCGTACTAGCTAGCTCATGTTTGGTTGGCCGGCTATCAATGATGCAATGACCTTGCACACGGTGAAGGTGAAGTTACCCCGTCGAACACCCCGCCCATTGCCTCTCCCTCGAACCAGCCTTCCTTCCGCTTGGGCCCGCCTGCCGCGGCCGGCCGCCGCGACGGCGGTGAGCTCCTAGTCCGTTGTCATCTCGAACATGGCGGCGATGGGGCTGCCTGGGAGTAGTAGCAGCAGGCAGAAGTGGTGGAATTGCTTGTTGTTTGTAGATGGGTGCGGCGGTGAAGACATGGTCCTCCAGACCTCAATCGACAAAGCCAAGATTTCACGCTCAAATCGACATCCGCTACGATTGAATCGAAGTCCCGCATGGTGAAATCGATCCGTTGCAACGAATTGGGTCAGCCGCGACCATGGGTAGGAGCAGCGCGAGATGCTGGTGGCCGCGTGCGGGGGAGCGCCGAACCGGCCGCGAGCAGGGCGGACGCGTGGGCGAGCTCCGCCGGCGTGCACGGAGCATTGAGCCGGCCGCGTGGGCGAGCTCTGCTGGTCGCGTCGAGCTGCTGCGCGGGCGCTCCGCCGGCGTGTGGGGGAGCGCTGCGGGCCACGCCGAGCCGGCTGCGTGGGCGAGCTCCGCCGGCGTGCGGGAGAGGGCCGCTAGCCGTGCCGCGTCGGCCGCGTGGGCAAGCTCCGCCGGCCGCGCGGGGCTGCAGCGCGTGAGCGCCGCCGGCTGAGGACGAGCTCCGCCGGCCGTAGGGAGCGCCGCCAGCTGCGCCGAGCCCGCCACGCGGGCGACCTCCTCCGGCGGCGGGGAGCACTTCCTCCATGGTGAGTGAGTACCGACGATGAGAAGATTAGGGTGGCCAACCTGGGCCCACCAAAATTGGCTAGTCGGGACGCAATGCAGTCTGCGTAACCGGAGACACACCTCGATTGCGTTCCCGGCTGTGCACACCGGACCGGACCAAATGCATATCCGGAGTCTGGCTAAAATCCTATTCAGCCTATCAAACAAACCAGCCAGCGCCATGGAAGCCTGACTAAACTCTAGTCCAGCCTACCAATCACAGCGGGCAACTCTACCATTGAGGTCATGTTTGGATCTGCTAAATTTTAATCCTGTCATATCGAATATTTAATTGCTAATTAGAAGTATTAAATGTAGATTAATGATAAAATTAATTGTATAACCCCAGCCTAATTCGTGAGACGTATCTATTAAATTTAATTAATTTATAATTAATATATATCTTAAAGGTTATACAATTAATTTTATTATTAGTTGATATTTAATTCTCTGTTTGATATCGAAACCCATCATGCAAGCAGCCCCTCGAGAGTCTCCGGGACCGGGAGCCAATTTTTTTCTAAAAGAAACCGGGAGCCAATTTGCTGATGTCGATTCCAGTCACCGGCTGCGCTTTCCGCAGTGTGCCACCCAAAGAATCTGACATGTTCTCCTCCACCGGCTCGCGGCGGCTCCTGCTCCTCATCCGCCGCCCCGGCGCCGCGGCGGCAGCCGGCGACACGAATCCCCTCCAGCCCCGCGCCCTCCTCGGTCACTACTACTCCCCTACGCCCCTCGCGAGATCCACCAATCTGGACACCGCCTCCTACCTCGTCGCCTCCGGCGGCCTCTCCCCCGCCGCCGCTGCCGTGGCTTCCCGCTGGGTCCGCGTCTGCTCCACCGCCAAGGCCGACGCCGTCCTCGCCCTCCTGCGCCACCACGGCTTCTCCGGCGCGCAGATCGTCCAGTTGCTTCGCGCGGCCCCGCGTGTCCTACTCACCGACCCCGACAAGATCATCCGACCTAAGCTCCGGTTCTTCGACTCCCTAGGCGTCGGCGCCACCGTCCTTGCCCAGTCGAACCTCATCACGCGCAGCCTCGACAAGTTCCTCGTACCCTGCGTCGAGTTCCTACGCGGCATCGTCGGCACGGACGCTAACCTCCGAACCGCCTTGACCCGTAGGCCGTGCTTCCTTTGTGGATTGGACCAGAAGAAGCTGCGCCCCGCCGTGGAAAATCTCCGCCGCCACGGCCTCTCGGATGAGGCCATATCGAAGCTAATCGTCCTTAATATGGGCGTCCTCGGCATGGCGCCCAACCGCATCGCCGTCATCTTTGAGGACCTTGAGGCGCTTGGCCTGCCCATCACGGACCCCCGCTTCGTCGGGTGCTTCGCTTGTATGAGTATGCTCAAGCGGGAGACAATTTGGCGTCGGATGGCGCTGTACCAGAGCTTTGGGCTTTCTCAGTGCCAGGTTGCCAGGGCATTCATGACTCAGCCCCAGATATTGACCCTTACAGATGGGAACGTCCAGAGGAAGCTCCTCTTCTTCCAAGACGAGCTGAAGATCGCTCTGCCTCAGGTGATTGCATTGCCTAAAATCTTGACATTCAGCGTGGAGAAGAATATCCTCCCGAAATGTGCTGTGCTGAGCCTGCTAATGAGGGAAGGGAAGATTCAGAGAGGCATAAATCTGCTTGGTCGTTTGGGTGTATCTGCCAAGTATTTCTCTGAGAGGTATGTGAAAAAGTATGAGAAGGATCTGCCAGATGTTGTTAGGGCATATGAGGGGAAGCTAAAATTCGAAGGGTTCATGGCTCAGGATATTGAACCTTGCAGAAGCCAGGCACCAGTTTTCTAGGTTGAAATCGCTGTAGGTAAGGCAAATTCTTGTGTCAGGATAAATGGAGATGCTAGTTCTCATGCCACGATTATTCATATATTGTTTAGCCATTGTCATTTTCGTCCGTTGGTGTATACAAATCACGCAAATGCTCTGTCTCAGGTGATTGCACATCCTAAAATCTTGACATTCAGCATGGAGAAAAATATCCTCCCGAAATGCGCTGTTCTTAACGCGCTGATGAGGGAAGGGAAGATTCGCTGATTCGGGGAGACATCTGCACAGTCCTTTGGGTGCGTCTAGAAAGTTTTCACTGAAAGGTATGCGCAGCGCAGAAGTATAAGAAGGATGTGCCAGATGTTGTTGGGGCATGCAAGGGGAAGATTCAATTCAAAGGATTCTTGGATCAGGGTATTGAAATTCGCTAAAGCCTGGCACCAGTCTTCTAGGGTAAAGTCTCTGTAGGTAAGAATTGTGCTAGGATCAACCCAGATGCTAGTTCTCATGTCAGGATTATTCTACATAGTCTCACCATGTCACAATCTTACCCCATTTATTGACTAGCTGACTCTAGCTCTATAATTCTAGCTGTGTTTGTTCGGCGACTGTGATTTGCATTCATTGGTGAATACATATCACACATATGCGTCCATCATGTTGAAGGCAGCTTGATCTTTGTTCTCAACAAAAAAAAGGAACATTTGCTTGTGGGGGTAACCAGTTATTAAATGCCTGTGTTGATCAGCCATATACTTCCAATATATGTAAACATGTTAATGGTAATTAATCTTGATAATGTTATAATCAGATTTCTATGCTATTGTCAATAATTGTGATATCCTTGATTTGTTTAAACCTGACCTGTCTGGGCTGGTCCTTCATTTTGTTTTGGGAAGTTCCTATTTGAAACTTTCACCTCCTCACCTTTGCTTTGCATAAAATCCCCCTATTTGAAACTTTCAGCTCCTCACCTTTGCTTTGCATAAAATCCCTGAAAACCTCTCAAAATTATGGATGGCTCTCTTGTTCAAAGAGATTGTTGAAAATTGATAGGGCCTGAAGGCTCTCTGGCGCTACACTGACTCAGAAATTCTATCAGCTTCACTGTGTCTACTATCTTATCTGTCAAGGTACATTTTCATAAACTAGTTTGCTTTATGTCAATGTGTGGTTGAGCGATTGACGTTCTGCATTACTCATGTTTAGAAATGTCATGTTTATATACCTCTGGTGTTCTAGTGTTTTTTGATGAATTCGATCTGGTGTTCTAGTTGAGCATCTTGTTTTTCAACTGTTCATGTTTCTAAACAAGTTAATGTTAGATGCCTTAGACTGTTTAGAAGTGACATAAGGACTTATTTACGAAGTCATTAGGTCCACTCATTGACTGCCGTCTAAGCATCTACAATTAATTTGTGGAAGCTGCTATGGATACGTGCTTCAAACGTGGGTTTTGTATGAACTTGAAAAATACGATGCATGGCTACATAGGTAAATTGACCAATTCATCAAAAATAGTGAATGGGGATAAGGCAAAAGCAGTTGCCATTGCGCTGAGTAAACTTGGCAGTGTGCCGCAGCACTTTCTTCCTGCTGTTATTAGTCTTCCTATTTCTGACTTCGTGTTCAGGATTTGGATGAATATGGCCAGGGACAGCCCAAGTTTTGTGTGCCAAAGCAATAATATTTAACCTGTAGCACACTGCACACCCGAGCATGAACTTGAGATGCACCCTATTATCTGCCGAAACTGTGGGCGTGTGAATCAAGCAATTGCTGTAGGATCCAATGGCATCCTCTGGTGATGCTCATGTCGTCAAGGGCAGAGAACTTCCAACTTTAAACTTCTGTTCAATTTGAATATGAATTTGGATTGATCTGTAGGACGGTTAGATGCATATTTACTATAGTTGTCTCCTGTTAGCTTTGCCCGAAGAGCACCGTCTATATATAACTTGCAAGGTTCATGAACAAGCCTGATATATTGTCCATTTCTGTTGGTTTTAAAACTGCTAGGGAATTGTTTCTCTTGGTGAAACGGCGTCACAAGGAATGTTCTGAAGAGAGCACAGAAGCACTGCTGTCTTTCAACGTGCGAAACAAAAATTTCAGTAAGAATTTGCCTAGGTAGTCCTACTTCCTTCACCCTTCTTGCAAACGAGGATTAAGCCTGTGGCGCCTCTGATCCTTCCTTCCAGCCTCATCATGCTTAAATGCTGAATTGGTTGGGCTGGGTAGCATGCATCACTTGTTTTCATGCCATTTCACAGGTTTTCTTCTCTGGTTTGCTTTTACAGCGAGTCTATTTACCGTCCTTTGCGATGTAACAACGAGGGTCTATTTACCATTTTTGGAGCCTCACCCAACCCACAGATTCGTCCAGCTCGCGGTCGTCACGGCACAGTGGCGTCCGGCAAAAGCAACTCCCTCCTCGAGTCTCCTCCTCTCGCCGCTCTGTTATTCCTCTGCCTGCTGCCGGCCGGTGCCAGCGGCGGCGCCCGCGCGGCCGGCTCGCGCGGCAACAGCCAACAAACCGAGCCCGAGCGCGGTGCTGCTGCCGGTGAGCAAGGACGACGGCGCCACGCAGCAGTACGTGGCGGGGTTCCGGCAGCGCACGCCGCTGGTGCCCAGTGGCCCTCGCGGGCGCCACGCTCTGGGTAGATTGCGAGGCCGGGTACGCATCCTCCACCTACCGCCGCGTGCCGTGAGGCTCCAGGACGTGCCGCCTCCTGCGCTCGCAGGTCTGCACGGCCACCTGCTCCCGCGCGCCGGGCCCGTCCTGCCTCAACGACACCTGCGGCGGGTTCCTCTCGAGCGCACGGGCCAGCACGAGCGGGAACGTCATCACCGACGTGCTGTCGCACGGCGCCGACGGCGTTCCTCTTCACCTGCGGCGACACGTTCCTGAGGGAGGGGCTCGCGGCGGGCGCCGCGGGGATGGCGTCGCTCGGCCGCGCCCGCTTCGCGCTGCCCACGCAGCTCGCCGCAAGGTTCGGGTTCTCCGGCAGGTTCGCGCTCTGCCTGCCGCCGGCGGGCGCCGCGGGCGTCGTCGTCTTCGGCGACGCGCCCTACGCGTTCCAGCCCGGCTTCGAGCTGTCCGACGCGTCGCTCACCTACACCCCGCTCCTTGTCAACAAGTTGGATGAGTACTTCGTCGGCGTGACGGGCATCAAGGTGAACGGCCGCGCCGTGCCGCTGAACGCGGCGCTGCTGGCCATCGACAAGAAGGGCGTGGCGGGACCAAGCTCAGTACGATGGCGCCCTACGATGTGCTGGAGTCCTCGATCTACCAGGCCGTCACCGACGCGTTCGCAGCCGCCACGGCAACGCTCCCGCGGGCCCCGCCCGTGCCGCCGTTCAGGCTGTGCTACGACGGGAGCAAGGTCGGGAGCACGCGCCTGCTCCGGCGGTGCCGACCATCACGCTGGTGCTGGGGAGCGGCGACGCCGCATCGTGGGTGGTGTCCGGTGCGAACTTGATGGTCGCCACCAAGAAGGATGAATAACTTATTCACATGCTATGCCTGGTGATTGAAAGGACCAACGATCAAGACGATAAAACAGGCAAGATAAGCATGTAGATTGAAAAAAGGCATGTGTAACCTACATTCACATGTATAACTGCAAAAACATAGAGATTCAGAAAATACCTGTAATAGATATTCATTAATATATTTTAATGAAGAAACTGCTGATGTACCTACCTCCCCTTGGAAGGGAAGGAAATAAATTCTAACCTCCAAGGTCCGCGAGATGAATGTAAGTACCCTAGATTCTATTTGGATTACCTAGAACTAAATATGACTAAAAATTATGTGACTAAGAGTCTGTTTGGATCCAGATGCAGCTAAAAATTAACTCTAGATATCCAAATAGAAGAGCTAACATATAGTCTAAAAATTACCCAACTTTTTAACTAAAATTTAATTCGTTAACCCTCCAAACCCAGCTAATAAGAGTTAATTTCTAGCAGCAAATAGCAAAATATATGAAAATAACTTCTCTAAACGCTATCCTCTCGCAGCGTGTGCTTGGTACAGGGGTATAAACGACTTTTCACACTACAACAGCTAAAGTTTAGCCTAGATCTCCAGACAGTATAGGATTAATTTTTGGACAACATATTTAAACATCTAAACTTTAGCCATAGCTGAACTTTAATTTTAGTCCATCCAAACATGCTCTAAAAATTACTGCATATATGTTTGGATGTTAGGATAAAAATTAGACGGGAGATATATTAGGATTTAGAAATATCAGCTGTACGCCTATACACTTATGCGCGGGCGAACGGAGGAGAGAGGGTAAGGGAATAAGGTGGAAGGAAAATAGAGGATATTCTGAACTTTCCGTGGTCTACTGGTTTCTCTAGGTTGATTTTAATTCAAATTAAGCACCAAGCGCCCTATCGTTTTGAAGTGAACTCAAGTACCATGCTCACCTGAGTTGTGTCGGAAACTTTAAAGAGACACATTAGATTCGAAAATCTTTAGACCGCGACATTCAGCTGATGTAAGGTCTGATCAAGTGGCATCCATAAGGAGGGGAAAAAAAAAGTAAAAAGGAGATAAGATGCTGCACGCGATGTGCGTTTGATCACCTACCCCATCCTCAGTTCCGATCTACTACTTCCGCTTCTCCTGAGCACAACGCAAACAGAGCAGAGGGCAACGAGGGCGCTGATGGCGATGGCGGCGGTGCTGCGGGCGGCTGCCGCGGACGCGGTGGTGACGTTCCTGTGGGTGCTGTGCGTCTCCACGCTGGGGGCCTCGACGGCGGCGGTGACGTCCTACCTGAAGCTGCAGGGCGTCCAGTACGCGCTGCTGGTCACCGTCTCCCTCCTCTCCGTCCTGCTCTTCGTCTTCAACATCCTCTGCGACCTCCTCGGCGGCGCCAGCTTCAACCCCACCGGCGTCGCTGCCTTCTACGCAGCCGGAGTCACCAGCCCCTCCCTCTTCGCCGTCGCGCTCCGGTTCCCGGCGCAGGTGGGCTCCACTTGAATTTGGATTCAGTCCAATTCCAGGGATTCAGAAATATCTTCTTCAGATCCTGATTCGGGCTGCTAACTGAACTAAATCAGGCCGCCGGCGCTGTGGGCGGCGCTCTTGCCATCTCGGAGCTGATGCCGGCGCAGTACAAGCACATGCTCGGGGGGCCCTCGCTCAAGGTGGATCCCCACACTGGCGCAGTCGCCGAATTAGTGCTCACTTTCGTCATCACCATGGCTGTGCTCTGGATCATCGTCAAGGGCCCCCGCAACCCCATCATCAAGACATGGATGCTCTCCATCTCCACCGTATGCCTCGTCCTCTCCGGCGCAGCCTACACCGGCCCTTCCATGAACCCAGCCAATGTCAGTCTCTTCCCTTTTCTTCTCTCTTCCTCTTTTGCTTCTCCTGTTTGGCAAACTAGTTCATTACTCGTATTACTTTCCACTCCATTGGTAGTTCCTTCACTCACAGCGATCAAATTTTGACACCCAACTAGAAAACAGCCGCGGCGGTTTGACCTGCCACAGGGACCTTTAGCAGCTTGATTGTATGTTTGATAAATATTTGTAGGAATTGATGGCTTTCAAGAATGTTACATCATGTGGGTAGTCTTATCTATACCATTCTTTACTGAGAAAGGTGAATTTATACCATGATGTTGAGGTATGCTTTGGCCACTGTACATCCACGGGTGTTGTACTACAAAGACCTCACAGATAGATAGATATACAAGAGATCACATATTTAGATGGAGCTAGAACCCTGTTGTACGAGCAAGCTGAAAATTTATACTAACTGTAAAACAGGGGAAGAGGCCTCCCATGCATTACTTACTGAAAATAGAAATCGGAAGTGTGATAAATTAGAAACAACAGTTTGTATGGTGTGGTCATTTAGGCTGTGTTCTGTCCCTGCGGCCCATTTGCTATATCCCTCAAAAAGCTGAAGAAAAGTGAAGTGTATCTTGCTTCAAGTCACCATCCAGAACAAAGAGCTGGTTTTAAAAGCTTACATATCTTTGCTAACATAGAAATCAAGTATTTCTTTTGCTGGCAAGTCTTCTATCACTTGAATGATGCAAGAGTGAAATGATTTCAGTTGTCTGGGTACTGTGTTTAAATAAACAGTTACTATGTACACATGATTACCTATTTGTAAAGTTGTTAAGAAATTCATACATACTAAACGTAAGCCAAATCTTTATTATATATTACAGTTTAGTCCTCTTTAGCTCACTCCTAGACTGGTTTCTGTATTTTCCTTTTCTCTTCGATAATAATGTTGCGCATTGCAATTGATTTTTTTTCTAACCATGAAATCTCCATCCAATGTTATTCTCAGCACCTAGAGACAGACACACATAATTGAGTGGTGATATATAGAACTGCAATAGTGGGGGAAATAATTGAACAAATGACCAGCATGTTACAATAAGAAGAAAAACGTGAATAAAATTATCATTAAATCAGCATACTTGGTCTTTTGAAACATCTTGTCTTTTTAACTGAAGCGTCTGTATGAAAAAATTTGCATGTCAACAGCACAGTGTTGCAATGGGTTTTTTTAACAGTTGCCAACTACAGAGTCAGCATGGTGATAGGAATTAAAAAAAACACAAACGTTGTTCCAGAAGAACTCCAGAGACATAGGGTAGGTGTTTGCTAACTATTGATAAGACATGCACATACAACATATAGCCACCTTTGTTATCTGAATTTGAACGCACATTTGCATTCTTCATTGCTGAAATTTTGCCAGTGGTCATTTGTTCTATAGCCTTTTTCTTTTAGAGCGCACAGAGTAGTACAGTGGGAACAGTCATCTGTAAATTAAAGTCACTGGGCACTGAAATAGATTGAGATGGAAAACTGAAAAAAAAATGTAGACCACTTAAAATCTTACTACCGTACTGTAATGAAAAAAATTATTCAGTTCCGTCAAAATGTTATAACCACAAGACAGGGGAATTTATTTAATTTCTTTCTTGAAACTTTTTTATATAACCTTCAAACTAAATTCTAGGTTTTAACCATGCTTGGACACTGGTGCTTGCAGCATGACATAGAACACATACTCATCTACCAAGGGCCTTAATCTCTGTTTTGCCAAAATCTCAAATCTTAAGAAGTCTTTTTTGAATCAGCCACCAGACGAATAGTTGCACATAAAACCCTGCATTCTAAAGGAGTGCAACAATAAACTGTCTGTTGAAGTGAACGAAACAAAAGTTAATTACCGAAGAGAAGGATATATGAGTAATATTGACAAAATATCTCGAATTGTTTATTTCGATCAGAAGTGATATCTGAATTTGCTGTCAACACTGGATAAGCAGGGTTTGGAACAGCTAGTGGCCATCTTTTAAGCACCTTGTAGTAAAGTAAGCATTCTAGTTTCCCTGTTTTTCTTGAACTTATGGATATTGTTCGAATATTATTCCACAGGCATTTGGTTGGGCATATGTCAACAATCGTCACAACACTTGGGAGCAGTTCTATGTGTACTGGATATGCCCCTTTATTGGTGCCGTCCTTGCTGCATGGATCTTCAGGGCTTTGTTCCTGGCACCGCCACCTAAGCCCAAGGCCAAGAAAGCATGATGAACATCACTTGGTCATGGTCTCGTGGATGCCGGATCTGGAGAAACCAACATTAATTGCTAGAAATAGAGGAACGGAAAGAATTAGTTCCTCGTGTATTCAATCACCTCAGTTTCCCAGCATGATGGGATTAAATTGATTAATGTAGTAACTATGTTACTCGTGCCATTGATAATTTAATGGTAAGGTGCCCCATGCGATGCAATGGCATTGCCCCATTTGTTGCTATTACAGTGACGTGAATAGAAGGATATAACTGGGCTTTGGTAAAGGTAGATTAGGCAAAGCTTATGTAGAACTAGGTATGTAGAACTAGGGGTGTTAATGGATCATGGCCCTAGTGCTCTCTTCACAAGCCAACTTGGCCCTTAGGCCAATCCCAATGGGTAGTTTTATTTTGTTGTTTCCAAGAGTGCCACATCAACAAAACACAAATGAAACCATAGATGAAACTCACACCACAATGCATTGTTTCATGTTTGTTATTTCATAGGCTCTCGTCACATTTAATTCTAAGACTCATCAAGAGTTGGTAACCGTGCATACATGGTTTCATCTAGATGAAACCCATTTCATCCCTCTCCTCATTAATCCAGTGCCACATCATTTAAAATGGTGACATGGCATCCTATTTAATGTGCATGAAACTCTCATGAAACCTCAACTAGGAATGACCTTTATGTATATTTAGCTCAAAATTGAATAAAATTAGATCCTTACCCTTTTAGAGCCCGGCCCTTAGATTATCTAGGCTAAGATTTAGGAAACTTTACCACTTCTATGTAGAACATATCTATTGCTCAACAGTATCGCACAAACATTTATCAGGTGATCGTTTCCTCCTTGTAGCACTGTCATAAGCCTTGAGCGTTGATTAGCATTACAGTAATCAGATCGCATCTTAAAAGAAAGAAAATAGGAATTGTTAAGATTATGACAAGTAACTATGCAACAATTCATCACAGGTACAATATTGAAAGAGGACTACTACGACCGTATCCATCACTATGTCATACGGGCTGAGGTATGCATAAATGCAGTGACAAGGAAACCTGGCTAAATAAAGGGTTCTTTTTTTTTGGATTGGAACTGCCATGTCTGGTTTCTTAGTTTTGTTCTGATAAAATAAAGCATCCTGGGGCTGTTTGGAAGCGCGAGACTGTGAGAGCAGTCTAGCTGTCAAGGAAATTTTAGGGTTTAGTGTAGAAAACTTTTTTTTCCAAAAAGGGCCTTAATTGTTGAATTATAAGTGAATCGTCCAACTATCTTTTGTGTTGGATTGACATGTAGTATGAAGAGCTAAATGTCTTGAGTTCTCATTCTGATGGTGCAATTAAATAAAAAAATTGCAGCCGGTTTTTATTTCCATGTTTGAAGCAAATGGAGCTTACAAATGGGGATTATTGAAATATAAGCGAATTATTCATATTTTATATCAGCTTTAGCTTTTAAGTTTAACGAGTGAAACTCAATATTGATATTACGGTGATGCCCTCCTAGTTGTTGCAGTTGCAAAAGGCTGTGCAATTCTGCGAACTAGAGCTCTACTTGATGAAGTCGTCACGCTATTGTCGGATGACTTAGACACATTCCTTGGTGAAGTTATGCTAATTATGACATGAGAAGAACATTATTAAAAATAAGTTTTTGTAATGAACTAGTCGGTTCATGCAACTCAATATCAACGTCAAGATTACCTTTGCCAATGAGCTCGCCGAGCTGTAGTTTTGAATCCAGTTTTGTTTGGAGTTAAATTATTTATGTTGGTTACAAATTTCCGTATAGGGACCTTGCTTTGATTTTTCGAAAGACCTCATCAGACCATTGCTGAACTGCAAAAACATCTATGTTCAGTTTTCGAGAATGTCCTGTTCGAACTTTACATAATTTTTTTTTGAAACGGAGAAATACAAATAACTTTACATAATTATCACTCCTGAACTACCTACCCTTTTGGATGATTGATGGTTGGTGTTTTTTCACTAGAGGTAACTCCCAGTGCCTCTCAAACGCCAATCGCCCAGAAACATCTCTTCTTAATAAGATGTAATGTGCCGGTGCTCATCTTGTCAAGAGCCGAGTACTTCCAGGGTTAAACTTCAGAAATTGGACTGAACAAGGCAGGCAGTTGGATGCACGTTTGGTGATACTTAGAAGTAGAAGTTCTTCCACTGCACAGAATCTGCAGGATGAACTATCTTTTCTTAATGGCGGCAAGACTTAAAAAAAAACTATCGTAGGGTGGTTCACCCACCAAACGAATAACGAATAGAACAGGCGCGTTCACAAATGTGTTTCAGCCAATGATTTAATTATGCGCCGACATACAAGCGTGCTGATGTGTCTTGCCTTGTGGGCCCGTTGCCATCATAGTTGGCCGCTCAAGTTTCCACTCCGGCCATTGAGAAGCGCTTGATCGATCCGGCCGGTTGATGGCCTGATGCCGCATTCACACACACTAGCTAGATCAATACAGGGCCACGCACCAGCGTACAGTGCTGTCCAATGCAGAAGGCCACTAGCCGACCGGTTTGCAACCAAATCGATCAAGTAACCCTTCACAATTCAAAGTGGAGACACCACTCGTCTACTAGTGCTGGCACGATGCAATCAGTGACTTCCAGGTGCTCACTCCATTCAGTCCTGGACGGCCATAGAATGTACCGCCTCATCAGTCATCAGTACTATATAAGAAGCACCAGCCATGGTGGAGGCGGCGGCGGCAGCAGCTAGTATAATCACACTGAGTTTGCACTAGTGGTTAACTCGAGAGAAAGAGAAATCATCATCAATGAGGCCGCTCGTTGTGCTTGGTCTGGTCCTTGTGCTCGCAGGGGTCGCGCTGGACGGCGCCGACGGCGCCGGGGAGTGCGGGAGGGCCTCCGCTGACCGGGTGGCGCTGCGGCTGGCGCCGTGCATCTCGGCGGCCGACGACCCGCAGTCGACGCCGACGAGCAGCTGCTGCTCGGCCGTGCACACCATCGGGCAGAGCCCCAGCTGCCTTTGCGCCGTCATGCTGTCCGGCACCGCCAGGGCCGCCGGGATCAAGCCGGAGGTCGCCATCACCATCCCAAAGCGCTGCAGCATGGCCGATCGCCCCGTCGGCTACAAGTGCGGAGGTACGTGCACGTATTTTAAGAATCTAGCCAAGCTCTGAATGAACCGAATCCTAATACAGAACTGTGAACAATATTAATTTGCGCAGTGCTCATCACATGAATTTGTTTGACTTCCACAGACTACACGCTGCCCTGACGACCTCGTGAGTGAGGCCGCCGCGCTAGTGATTGAAGAGATGGACGCCAGGGAAGGCTTTGTGTTGGAACAATCGAGTCCGCGCGAACCATGAACGTGGACGAGGGGCTCTAGCCCTATCACACTGGTCTGTGCTTGTCGTAGTAATAATACTGTGTGTTCCACTTCATCTAATAAAATTAATAAGAATGAACGTGGTGCTTATCAAGCCCATTATTGGCTATGTAGCCGGAAAAAATTGTGTTGTGCTGAAGAGGCCCCATGAAGCCCAAAAATATTTCTTGTTTATTTCAGTTGCTTTAATATTGTGTACAGTTATTGCGTGCATTGTTAACGGGCACCGAGTCCCACTGCTACAGAATAGCTCATTCGTCCAACACATTTATCTTGGCTAGTTTTGGATCCGGGATTAACGTGGACATTAGTCCCGGGTCCAATAGCTACAGCTAGAGGAGGCACTTTTATTCCGATTGGTAGTTCTATCCAGGGTACAATGCATTTGCTTTAGTTCCGATTAGATCCACCCACCGGGATAAATAAATCGGAACAAAAGGGGAGCATTAATCCAGGTGGTGCCAACCACTGGACAAAAAATAGAACTATTTTTTCGCGCATGTGCATCTACTTATCTCTCTCTCGTCTCATGATCTCACTCCCAGGCCACGTCTTTTCCTTTGTTTCTTGCGCTACCTTATCCTCTTCCCTCTGCTCTCCCTTTCCCTCTCGATCCCTCCCCTTTTCTTCCACGCCACATCGGGCGCCCGGCGGCGAACCAGGCGACGCGGGCCCGCGGCGAGCAGCATGGCGCGGCGGCTGCGGCTCGAGCCCGCGGCGGCGGCTAGGGCCGCGGCGAGCAGTGCTGCGAGGCGGCGGCTCGGGCCCGCAACGAGCTGCGCTGCGCGGCGGCGGCTGGGCCCTAGCCGGTGCCGGCGGGGGGTGGCGCGGCCCGGCCCCAGCGTGCGGTAGCGCGGCCAGGCCCGGTGGGGACGGCTCGTCCTAGCCCCGATGGGCGGCGGCGCATAAGGGCGAGCTTTTTTTTTTTACTTTTTTTTCCAAATATGTATATGTGGCCGGGATTGATCTGTGAATGATTCCTTGGTGTTTGTGATTGATTTTGTGAATGAATGATTTTGTGATTGCAATTTGGAGAAATATCTGGATTTGGATAAGCTGGCCCGCGTACGCGTCGCTGATTTTTTTTCTTAAAAAAACATTAGTTCCGGTTTCATAGCTGCTGGGACAAAAGGGTTAGACGCATTAGTGCTGAATAGATAGTCCCGGTTGGGAAACCGGGACTCCCGACCAGGATCCATAAACGATTTGTAAGTGTCCGTTACCATTATTGCATTACAAATAACTCGTCAAATGTAACGGACCTTATACCCATCACCTATAACAGTATTATTGGCAATGGACCACGTAGAGACCCGCTACCTATAACAGTGTAAAGGTAACGGGCCACATAGAGACCCGTTACCTATAGCAGCATAAAGGTAACACGTCTCTACAAGGCCCGTTACCAAGAGAGTATATAGGTAACGGGCCTCCATGTTGCCCGTTACCAACATGGGATTAAAAATTAAAAAAAAACTGAAAATGAATTTTGTTCTTTTTTTATATACATACATACACGATTCACAGACATTCATACACAAATGTATTTCCATGTTAGCACCAAGTGAAACATGCCTAATAAGAACTATCCAAAGTATGTACCTCTGCCATCTTTCTTCTCTTTGCAGTAACATCATTCTAATAAATGTAGGTTCATCCTACTCCCAGACAAGATAATTGTATCAACACTTATTGTATCTTTCTAGTACTAATTCCGGTAATATCCTGCAACCATGAACCAAAAGCATCCAATCACTATAATTTGCAAGATTTGGAATTGAAAAAAGAGAAATATCACAATGTGTAGTAAAAACTATCCAACCATGAACCAAAAGCATCCAATCAATATAATTTGCAAGATTGGGAATTGGAAAACGAGAAATATCACAATGTGTAGTAAAAACTATCTAGAATACATGCACTGTATCAGCACACATTGCAGGAAAGTCCAATATAGAAAGGGCTTTGCTACGGTACACCGAAGTGACCGTGGACCGTTGATCTAATGTTATATTACCTCCTAGGAGGTAATAGTTTTAATATTTATTCTATGTATTTTAAATTAGAAAATAGAGGATAGAACTAACTTTTATGCATGATTAGTTGAGATCTCAAAATTCTGTTTTTTTCCACGTGATGATCGGTCATTAAATTGAGACAAGAAACAACCTTTTGCCATCTCGTCACATGACATTTGCCAATCATATCTTGTGACATGGATTTGTTATGGGTTTGCCAAGTACAGCCTTGTTAGGTTACACATGGATTTATTCCAGACTGGGAATGATGAATCCAAGAAGAGACTCATGATAGGTACAACAAGAGACCGGGATTTATTCCCCCGGCCCGGAATAAATCCTAGTCTCTTGTTCGTAAGTCTCTTGTTGTACCTATCATTTCCTGCTCGAAATAAATTCATGTTTAACCGAACAAGGCCTACAAGATTTTTAGTTTTTTCTATCTTCCGAGTGGATCTTTCTCCAAAGTAAAAAAAAATATGGGAATAATCTGAGTGGAGTTTTCTCCAACTCTGATCCAATCGCATTAGATCTAGCCCAAGCAGAATTACGTGATGCACCACCAATTTTAATTGTAAGATGATTAGCCTTTTCTAATCAGGAAACGGTAATCTAATTCGTCCATTATAAAGTAGTGCACCATGACGTGCATTAAAGTTAATGGTAACATGATTAGTCTAGATAATAAACCATGTACGGGATTTTAAAACATGATCATGTAACACGTACTACATCACAGGATATGTGCATGCAACAATTCTTTGGCGCATGTTACATAGTGGTGGTAACGTAAGGATAAAATATCAGATGACAAAAGTAGAGTCCATCTCACGAAAAGCTAGTTGAGAGATAAGGAACAGAGAGCCAACTCAGGAAAAAAAAATAAAGAGAAAAAACGCTATATGGAAAGCCACCGAATTTAGGGAGGGAATAAGCAGATTTTCCCTTAAATATTTTTCCTCCCATAAAAATCAAGGGCTAAGATTTACTTTAACACTCTTACCTCTTGAGAGGTAAGAGAAGGTGACATGGAGTACTGTAGCACAGCCCATAGGGAAAACCAGACAAAGAATAACGTTGCAACAGTAAATAGTCATGCATAATTTATATCATTGCAAGGACCACGGCCAATGTTATAAATTATGCTTGGGTGCCAGATTAGAAGCCGCAGCCAAGCAGCACGGCAACCAAGCTGATACGTAGCAGGGGCGGAGGACACGGTATGACGAGGTATGGCGCTCGCTATACCTTGGTTCCTCCGCAAGTAACCCCTGCAAATCGCCGTTTGGCCGTTCTTGTCCGAATCTGCCATGGCTGTCGGCCACTCGCCTTCTGTTCTCGCTTGAGCAAGAGGGATACGAGGGAGAACTTAACGTTTTTTGGCTACTACTTGTGGGCTTCAATATGATTGACACTTGTAAGACTAGTCAATAATCAGCTTCTAGCCCATCCGTCTTCTTCCCTAACGCTAGGCTTGGAGACACCAAGCACCACGCAAGTGCACGCATCTGCTCCGCAAGATACGGACACGATCCATCGTCCTCCATGGAAGTAGAATGTAGAGCCGTCAAGCGCTGCTGGGCAATGGTGCGGGGCTGCGATCGTCGATCCGGCGGGCGGCATGCCAATGCGGTCGTGTACTTAGCTACTCACGGCACCGTCGCACGACACGTGATACTCCGACTCTGAGTCTCCGAGGCTCCGAGCAGCCAAGCAGGCAAGTAACCTGTTGTGCTTAGTTGTTCTTACCTTTCATTATTTCATTGATAGTTGGTGTTTAATTTAGCAAATATGGTGATTTGGTGAAACTAATTTGGTAATGATGCACTGAGAAAAACAGCACGATCAATGCCAAAATGATATGTGTAAAGTCATAGGGTAGTTTGAAACTTTTGTTATTTACACTATCAATCTTGCCATACCTTAATTTTATTTCATCCTCCGCCACTGATATGTAGCAATGTTTAACCAGCTGCTTTGAACCAATCAATCAAGGCACTTCTGGCCATGGGCTAATGGTATTAATATAAGCAACTTGTTTTCCAGTTTCAAGTACCAATTGATTCTTACAAAAGCCATGTCTACAAATTCAGTGTGCACTTGCAATCTATTCCTACCAAAGAAAGAAAAAGGCATGCACGGTGTGGTTTACAACCCTTGACAGCTTGGACCTGAGAAAGATGCAGATGAGAACTGAAGTTCAGTCAAAGCATATACTTCGTGTTAGCTTTGCCCAAAGAGGCAAAGAGCATCCAAGCGACCCCATAATTTTAGTTGTGATGTCCATGTCCTCTTTGTTTCAGCAGTTTTTGGAACTGCTAGCCAGTAAGAGCCTGTTTGGTTGGGTGGCTAACCCCCAACCAAGCTCCAGTAGGCCAACAAGCCCACGTTTGGATGGTTGTATAGCCCACCTAGCCTGGCTGGGCTTGTCCAAAATGGACCCCTTGGCCTGGCTCCGCAGGCACACCCGAAATCGGCGTACTAGCTGGGCCAAGCTCCGTCTAGCGAGCCGTAAAGGCGGGGGCGCGGGCCGAACTGGCTCCGCGGGTGCATCCCCGACTCCGCTTGGCCATTGTATATAACCCGGGCACTCAGCTAGGATTACCGCCCCGGGCTACTGTTCATTCGCGAGGCCACCGCCTCCTTCTCCGCTCTCGAGCTCTCTCCCTCTCTGCTCTCCTCCGCCTCCGCTCTCGAGCTCTCTCCCGCTCTGTGCTAGGGTTCACCGAGGAAGGGGCTGTCTGGTATGGATCCGCCATGGATTCCCCGTGATTTGCATCACTGCTCGCCCCTCTCTTCCCCCCTTCCCTCCTCTCCCTTCCACGTTTTTCATTTTGCTTGTGTAGATCTGCTCGTTCTTTGGAATGTTTAGTCCCTGCTGTTTCTTGTTGAGTAGATCTGCTTGTTTCCTTCAAGTTTTGGCCTATTGTTGCTGTTATTGGGGTAGATCTGCCAGTTATGTTTGCTGCTTTGGTAGATCTTTATCATGAACTAGAACTAGACCATAGATTACTCGTTTTTAACATGGATTATGACTAGATCTGAGAAAATTTATTATGAAAGGTTCATTTGTCTGAGCTCTCAGTAGTGGTCGATGATGTACTTTGGCTCTGGAGGGCACATCTGCCACAGACGAGCCTTTTATTTTACAGCAGATGCAATATTTCATCAGTAACAACACTACTTCCTTTTGAAATTGATCGTTTCCTATTTCCCTCTCTTATTTGCCCTGTTGTAGCCATGGATCCAGCTGAGTTGCGTTTGATGATGGTTCATAGGAGAGCAGCAGTAGTTGTTGTGCTGTGTACTTGGTTGCTTGTTAGGCTTAGGAATCAATCCCGTCCATCCATCACCTATGGTCCAATGTCTGCTAGAGATGAGCAGCGCCAGAACAACCTAGGCTACATCTACATCTCCACTGGTACCCAATGTGTCCAACCAGTGTGTCCAATTGTTGAGGATGAGAAGGGCCCCCTTTTACCAGCTTTGTGATCTCTTTCGTGCCAGAGAATTACTACACTGCACCATAGAGGAGCAAGTTGCCATGTTCCTACATGTTGTAGGTCATAACCAAAGGTTCACTTGCATAAACCTTTCTTTTAGAAGGTCCACGTAAACCATTAGTAGGCACTTCCAAGAGGTTCTCTATGCAGTAGGTGAGCTCAGAAATGAGATGATAGTTCCTGCTTCTTCAGCAGTTCCTGCTAGGATCCAAAACAGCCGCAGGTGGTATCCCTATTTCAAGGTTACAAAAAATTGAACCCGGCTTGCCCTACTTAACTAAATTAATTCTTAACTTTGAGGTAGAATGCTCACTTATGTACAATGATGTAGGACTGTGTAGGTGCTATTGATGGACTCATATTTTGGCAAGGGTTCTAGCCAAACATAGAGTTGCATTTCTGAGAAGGAAGCACACAACCACACAGAATGTTCTAGCAGCAATAGAATTTGATCTAAGATCTACATATGTCTTGGCTAGGTGGGAGGGCTCTGCAAATGATGCTCTTATTCTTGCTGATCCCTCCAAAGGACCGATGGTCTTAAGGTTCCTCAAGGTAATAACACAAATGAGCAAGCACATTAATTAAATAAATGCAAATACTATGATGCCATCTAATCCTACTTCCCTTACATTTGTTAGGAAAATTCTACTTGGTAGATGCTGGGTATGCATGCAGGTCTGGATTTCTACCACCATACAGAGCCACTAGTTATTTCTGACTATTTCCCCAATTGTTAGGACCGACATGACTTGGTACGTTGTCTTCTGTGGAAGGAAACCTGGTGTTTACGAAGACTGGGGAATGTGCCAAGCTCAAGTATCAGGGTACAACAACTCAAACTACAAGAAGTACAAGACAATGGAACAAGCTGTTCATGCCTATGAATCATTTGTCCTATGTACCCGTGGAACTCTTGACCAAGCACAGCCAGAAAAATGCAAGATCAACAACCCAGATTCATGCATTTGGAGCTTGGCCTAGAAGGATGTAGTGATAGCACTTCTGCTGGTGCTTGTAACTGTAGTCCTGATGATGTATATGAAGTGATGGTGTTGTTACCTCATTTGCCATGATGTGTAACTAATATTAGGGCACTTCTATTTATGTCAACTTAAAACAATTTGTGTCCATCCTCAACATGTTGTACTACACAATTCTATTGCAAAGTATCTGCTATGCAACAATTTAAACTTTCTAGACCAGAAAATATCACATGACATACAGATGTAAACATAGAACCAACAAGTAGTCATTCATGCAGATAACACACATCAAGTTCCATCAGTTCACAACAGGGAGCACTTCAACACAACAACACATCAAGTTCCATGTGATCTAGAACTATTTACAAACAAAATAGGACCACACACAACCTAGTGGTGATCAACATGAGGTGCCCCTGCACCAATTCAACAACCAACAAGTGCAAGACCTAGGAGCAAAGGACATCCATTGGGGTTTCAGGATTTCATTGCCAAAAGAAAAGACATCAGCCACCTCCACCTCAAACTCATTTCAGCTTCAAGACAACTCCAAACAGTATGGCCACCAGAGCTCCAATCAGGCAGATGACAACTATCCAAACCATCTTCTTGTCATCTAGTTCATTCTTGACAATAGCTTGAAGGGCTGAACAACAGGATTGTGAGAACCTCCACCTAACATTTAGCTGTTCTTTCTCCCTTACCAGCTCTTGCTTCTCTCTTTCCCATCCTTCCTTCTCTACTTCCAGGGCATCATTCAAGTCTTTGGCCTCATTCTTCAATGCTTGCTCTGCCATCTTATCCACCATGTGCCGGTTTGCCATCTCCATGTACTGAGCAACCAAGTCCCAAAGAGTGAGGATCACCTCTTGAGCCCTTGTTGGCCATGGCTCATCAATCCATTGCACGTAGTCACACCTCTTAGATTTGTCCTAAAAAATGCACAATAGAATGGGCAATCAACTTTATCATTAACTAGGTACAAAATTGTAAGACTTGTTCTAGAGGTTTACCTCCAGGTTGAATCCCAGGTAGCGCCTTCCAGTGTGTTTGCCATCCCAGGCGTACAGGCGATAGGGATGGAGACCATGACGGCAAAGCCCCAAGGATTCATTGACAACTCCACCCCAAGATGAATCCTCCATTCCATCAGGAAGTTGACTGGCCGATGATGCCTACGAACATTACACAATGCACACAACAACTAGTGAATCAATCATCGGCAAAGATACTAGGACATAATACCAATCACGCCCTAACTAATTCGATCTAAAAAATGTGCCTAACCAACCACATTTTCAGCATGAATGGATGCAAACCTACTGAAGGCGTAGGTTAGGGGGAACTCACTAGAGAGATTGGTGAAGACTTGTCGGAATCTCCACAACGCGAGGGAGATCCGCCGCGAGCAGATCCACCACGACCAGATCCCCCACGAGCACTTGCACCAGGAGCAGATCCACCACGCGGGGCATTGGACCTCCTCGAATGAGACCCCGACACCGTCGGCGCTTTGGCAGACCCGCTCGAATCCATGCCCGAAGTCCTCGCCGCGCCTATGCTCCACCACCAGCGCCGCTTGTAGAAGACACAGCGGGAGCACGGGTTCGCCGAGCAGCACTTGAAGGGGTCGGTTTGATCCTCCGTCGGTGCCGGCGAGCTAGCCTCTTACGAGCTCGAGGGGGAACGACTACTACCACCGGAGGAAGAGGGAGGGCGGTTCTGGCCTCCGCGCGTGGATCCGGCCATCCCCCGCAGTAGCGGAACGGCCTCGCCCGACGAGGGAGCGGGCGAGGAGTGGCGAGTGGAGGGGGTGGTGAATGGAATTGGAGTCACCGCTAGGGTTAGGCCGGCCGTAACGAGCACAAGCGAGCGGTAAAACCGCCGAGCCTAGCTGACCGATGGCCTCATCAGCGTGGTCCAACCCAACCAAACACCAGCAGCCCATCTCCACCAATGCAAGCCAGGCAACCAAACAAAATCTTAGTTGGGCCTGCATTGGCTAAGAAGCCAACCACACAACCCACCTTGGCCCAACTTACACAGGCTTGGGCTGCCCAGGCTAGAAAAGATAGCCAGCTGGAATAGGCCCATCAACCAAACACATCCTAAATTACCACGGAATTTTAGGATAATGTAATAAGAGGTCAAAATTGCATCATGACTTCTTGTTGTTGAACATAATTCTGTACGAATGATCCTGTGTAGCCTGCCTTACTTCTTCACTTCGTTCCACTCCGTTTTTGTGATACCTTAACTTCACGACATTTGAGAAACACAAGAAACTACCCATTGCCGCAAACCTAAGCTCATTCTGTTGAGCTTGAGCACTCTTGTTCGTAGTATATAGTCTATCAATTCACAACGCTGCTCTGCATCAACATTGCTATTTGGTACCACTATAGATGAACAATTTATTCAGACAGCGACTGCCCAAACCCGAGACCATCTTCTCTGGTCTCAGACGGACACACAGAGACAATCACACAACCCAATCAACGTTGAGGCCGGGCATTGGCATTTGGCAAGTGGCGGCTGCTGGCATTGTCGGCTAGCCGAGGCGGAAGTTGTTGCAGTTCGTCTGCCGGAACAGCAGCGAGGAGCTGAACCCGAGCCGCGATGCCTCCAGGTCGAACTCCAGCAGGTTGTCCTCCATCATGTGCCCGCCGATCACCACCGACGTCCTCGGCGCCTTGCCGCCGTCCACCACGCCGAGGCACAGCGCGCCGCCCTTGGTGGCCACCATCGAGTTCGCCCCGAACACCACCCACGACGCGGCCTCGCTCCCCAGCACCAGCTCGATGGTCGGCACCGCCGGGCCCACGCGCGTGCTCCCGACCTTGCTCCCGTCGTAGCACAGCTTGAAGGGCGCCACGGGCGCGGCGCGCGGGATCATGGCCGTCTCGGCCGCGAACGCGTCGGTGACGGCCTTGTGGATTGAGGTCTCCAGCACGGTGTAGGGCGCCACTGTGCTGAGCTTGGTCCCGCCCACACCCTGCTTGTCGATGGCCAGCAGCGTCGCGTTCAGCGGCACGGCGCGGCCGTTGACCTTGATGCCCGTCACGCCGACGAAGTACTCGTCCGACTTGTCGCCCTTGGTGGACACGCCCGCCGTGCTCACCGGGTTGACGAGGAGCGGGGTGTAGATGAGCGACGCGTTGGACAGCACGAAGCCGGGCTGGAACGCGTAGGGCGCGTCGCCGAAGACGACGACGCCCGCCGCGCCCGCGGGCGGCAGGCAGAGCGCGAACCTACGGGAGAAGCGGAACGTGGCGGCGAGCTGCGTGGGCAGCGCGAAGCGGGCGCGGCTGAGCGACGCTATCCCTGAGGTGCCCGCCGCGAGACCCTCCGTCAGGAACGTGGAGCCGCAGGTGAAGAGGAACGCCGGCGCCGTGGCGAGCGGCCCCGGCGCCGTGCGGAACGTGGTGGGCAGCGCCAGCACGTCGGTGATGATGTTGCCGCTCGTGCTGACGTGCGTGACCGTGTTCCCCGGGAACCCGCCGCAGGTGTCGTTGAGGCAGGACGGGCTCGGCGGCCCCGAGCAGCTGGTGGCGCAGGCGACGGAGCGCGAGAGGCGGCAGGACTTGGACCCGCACGGCACGCGGCGGTAGGTGGAGGACACGTAACCGGCGTCGCAGTCCACCCAGAGCGTGGCGCCCGCGAGGTCCAGCACCGCCTGCACGGGCACCAGCGGCGTGCGCTGCCGGAACCCCGTCACGTACTGCTGCGTGGCGGCCGCGTCCTTGCTCACCGGCAGCACCACGGCGCTCGTGGGGTTACTGCCGCCGGAACCGGCCGCGCGGCAGGCCGACAGCACGCAGAGGAAGAGGAGAGATGCAAGAGGAGTACCAGCAGGGAGGCGCGCCATGCTGGGCAGCAGGACGCGACGGCCGATGGCGATGTGAAGTTGCTGCTAGCAGCGGCAAGCTAGGATTTTTATAGCGGGGTGGCCGGGTGGGGATCGGAGATGGGGGAAGTGGCGCCGTGGCGGGGCGCGCGGCGACGCCGAAATGGACCGGTCGTAATGGCTGGTTGGTGGCTTGGTGCGCACCAGTATCTTTTCGGCTGGCGTGGCAGCGAGTCCACGGCGGCCCGGCGGCCAGACTGCGCTGCGTGTCTGCATGGCGCGAGCGGTTTCCCATGTTTGTATGGGTGACATCTAGGAGGCGGGGGGATCTCGCCCAGGCCACGAGCGCTTATCCTGACGCACCGACGTGGGGCCGGTTGTCGCCGCCTCTGACTTGGACTTTTCTTTAGTGCTAGTGCCCGCTGAGCTGACGAGTCGTTGTCTTGTCTTTATGGAGAACTGCGCAGATCCGGGCAGGCCACCGGCGACGGCGAGCCGGGCCCACGTGAAACCATGGGGGAAAGTGTAGTTTTTGGAAGAAAAAGGTCGGCAGCTCGGCATTCCCGGCACGCGGGACACGCACCAGCTTTTGCGCACGCCGGCAGGGGTTGGGGATGGGGAATAATGGGGCGGGGCATGCAGGGATGTGCAGGAAACGAATTGGACCACGACCACGATGCTGCCGGCCATGGGCATCTGATTCTGGTGGATGATGGAGCCATGGAGGCTTGGAGCTGCTGGTCATGTCAGCAGGACAGCCGCCGAGCCGCGTGCTACGGAGGAGATCAGAACATGCAACGAGTAAAATACATCGTTGGATTTTAAATTTAACTAAGAGTTGGCTCAGAGTGTCGTTTAGATCTTAATTTTTAAAAATGCACATTCAAATCCTAAAACTTTCTAATCGTATTACGTGACGTGAGATCCAAATCACAGTTGCTTAAGCTAAATCAAAGATTATATAATTGTTCAACTACAAAATAAATACACGTAAAAAATTAAAATAAATTTACTTGTATAAATATGTTCAGATACAAAAGTTCTATATAAAAATTTTGTAGGAAAATGAAACTGATATGACAAGATTTGTAAATAAAATTAGAAAACAAAAAAGAATAAATTTTGGAGGAAATGTTGGGAAATATTTGGACATAAAGTTTTGAAACAAAATTTTGGAGAAAATTTTGAAAATATAAGAGTTGGGCATAAAAATTTAAAAATAAAATTTGGATCAACATGTAAGTTCCACATCAGCATAAATACTTCCGATTTATAATTTAAAAATAGTAATTTGGACTTTACATGACATAATTAGTAAGTTTATAAATTTAAATGTGTATTTTGAAAGTTTGAGGATCTAGATAATACTACCAGACAAGTTCTGGGTATAGCCGCATAGCAGACCAGCGCACACCAAACTGGCCGGAGCTAGTTTCTAGGTCGGATTGAATTGGCAGGGCCCAAATTAACCGCATTGAGTTTAGCCCAGATGGATGGCCTTTGCCATCTTGGATCCCGTTAGGGCAAGTACATTGGTCTAATCCAATAGACGGTCTCATACATCGTCACGTCATTTTGAGATGATGTAACAGACAATATATACAATGTGAGTTGTATTATACAATGTGTTGTCTTATAAGTTGTCTCATAGTAAATACATAATTCCATAATTTGTGCATAGAAAAAGAAAATATTGTTAGTTGTATGGCAACAACAAGTCGTACAATAGCGAGAAAGTGGTCTTATAGTCCTAAATTTTAGCCTATGAGGCGGTTGTCTCGCGAAACAACCACCTTATTCTCTTTCCTCCCTCTCTCTTTCCGCCACCTAATAAAAAATTCTACATGGACTTGCATGAGACGATCTATGAGACCGCTAATGTTAGCAATATACTTGCCCTTAGTCTGAACTCTTTGTTTGATCTTGCTCTTCTTTTTCTAAGCAAAAAAAAAAGAAAAGGATAACTTTGCTTTTTTCAAAGCAAATTAGCTCGCTACCGGTACAAACAGATGCCGCTGACAGCGGCTTAAAGGGAAGCCATAATCATGCTCTCAACTCCAATAATACCGACTGAATTTGGAAAAGTCTTTAAAAAAGTACTTCATTGGTTGCTACACAGCAATGTCTTAGGAAAAGGTTTAGTATAATTTCTATATATACTAGTACATATAAGCTTTGACTAATTGTCAGTCAAAATTTTACAAAGATTAAATGAATATTTAAATCTAATAGGCCCTATAAAAATTAAATGGACTGATAGGGTGTTCATTTGACAAGTGGATTGGTTATGGATCCTTCGATTCTAACTTTAAATCTAACCAACTTGTTTGGTTTGAGAATTGCATTCATGGAGATCCATCTTCACCTCATCTCTCACAATCACACTGTTACTTAATGATCCCATCTTACCAAATTCATATTTAATGATCATACAATGGGCATTCCATTCTAAATAAGTTGGCACCTCAGTCCAAACACCTTATTCACAATAATAGCATCCATTCCTAAGATCTATTCCTTTCTTATCCATTCTTATCTTCTACTATAATGGTCATGCTCAAGCTCAACCCACCAGCTAGTAAGGCATGTTTGGATGATTGCATCAACTTAGTAGACCTTTTTAGGTAAGGTAAGGCAATCCAATTTGTAGGCGCCAATTTAACCAACTTTAAGCAATAGGACAAATGAGGTAGGATGGTACAAAAGATCTGCCACTAGTACTGCAATGAAGAAAGCACGTGCCTAACTTGGTCTAACCATGCCGCAAAATAAGATTCAGAGACCACAAGTAACTGTTTGAGCCACTATGTCCAAAAGAAAACCTGAAATATGCTTGCATACCGAGAAGTTTTATTAGTGGCATTGGACGTGGCACGGAAAAAAATGCTCTAGTAACATATTGTCCTTTGGTTAGATGGAATATGAGCAACATATATGATGATTTCAATTGCCGTACATTTATGAGGCATAACAATCCACTATAATTTGATAAGAAAAAGGAGTCCAAAATAGAATTCGATGAGGGCATCACCATGCTGGATACACCCGAGATTTGATCTTCTACGAATTACAAGTCGTCACCAACTTGGTCTTCACGTCCAGTTCGGACTCAGCCGACCACCCTGAATGAAAACGTTGATATCTCCTTCATACGACGTCCAAACGAGGAGTTCTTTGATGCGTTGGAAAGAAGACAATGAAAGCTTTCTTTTGGTTCTGGTCCGAGGTTCAAAAGATTCGTAGATCATTCTATGTGACCATGACAAGGTGCCGCGTCACTTATTTTGGGCCAAGTCGGCCTTATATCGTGTCGGGCCTTAAGCCCACGTTGAGGACGCCCCCACCTGATCGCCCTCAACTCTAGGACGTCCCCTTTTTACCAGCCGTCACGTTAGGATTTAGGTTTTGTTTAGTTCTAGTTTTCCATTAAGAAATAAACATATTTATTGTAACTCTGATGTCGAGTCTTTTTGCTGTGAACCAGGGTCCCCGTTCTTGTTCTTCACCACTGTAGCGATTAGTCCTTTTGTGATCAGAGCTTGAACCTCGTACTTGTGTTTGCTTCATACACATTCGCAATTTCAGATTGCGTGCTTATACTTTCTTGCTTGTGTTCTTCGATTCGTTTGCAGGATTAGCTTTCTTAGCGAGGTCAATCAAAATGTATTTGGTTGATAACCAACGGAGCAGTGGTGCAACAGTTGCAGAGGTTCGAATTGTGACTGATTAGAAGTCTGGATTGCCAACGTCATGACTCCACCAATTGAATTTACCATACATATCAGAAGATCGGGCCAGTACTACATTAGAATTGGACATCTTCCTACTGAGCAAAATATTTATATTGACCACGATACTCAACGAGAGAGTTGAAATTGGCTGTTGTCTATTAGAAGAGTTTTGTGGCCCTTTTTAGTTCAAATGATTATCAAATATACATAATATAAATTGAATATATGGTCATATTCTTATGATGGAATGAGTCTACTCGGATTTGAATCATGTGCTCCCATTTATGACTCAGCCTTTTCACGGGTGCTCATATACGTAAGGTCTAAATGCGTGTCTTCAACCGTTTTATAGACGTGAGTGTTCGTGCATCAAGCATGTATATTAGCTTTTGTACTATGCTTGAGAATATTACTTAATTTAGGATAAGTCCATATTGCCCGCATTAATTCTTCCATTTCTCTAATTTTGATCTTGAGCACTAATATCCTTTGGTTAGTACATCAACCCCAATTAAAGTGAACGAAAGGGCATGTAGCCTAGTGGTTACAAGAGCCTCAATAGCCTCAATAGTATCACGTTCCCGTCGACAGCGATCCGCCTAGATTTGCCGGCTCAGTATCTCGGAAGTGCTCATAGGGGTAGGGTTGTGTGTGTGTATTCATAGGGGTGAGTGTGCGTGCGTGTTGTGAGCGTCTGTGTATGTACCGTGTTTCTCAGAAACCCCAATCAAAGTGATTTAATGCTGACCTGGTAATATTTTTTTAATTTAAAGGAAAAAACTCAAACATGTTAAAAAATTATGAAAGTAACTAGAACTCACGGAACAACGGAACAAGTTCTCGAAGCTTTATCAGTTTCAAAGAAGGATCTAATAAATTCAAAATAAAAAACTGTAAATTTAAATAATTCATATACACCATGCCATCAATGGCAGGAAATCTCTTCATCTTAAACCGCTTTGACTAAGTCCATCGATGAAAAAAAGACATAACTGATAGTTGGGATATTCAAACTAATTGAAAGTTGGGATACTGAAATTAATGAGAATTGGAGTTTGGGATCAATCAATAGGATAAATTGGAAGTTGATGCGTAAACATAAACTTATACCTATTGTTTATGTTTTGCATCTCAAAACATACAGTTCAGCTTGTCCACAGTCCATCTCTTTGGCTGGCACAAACTTTGCTTAAATTACGAAAGGAAAAAGGAAAAAGAAAAGTCTCTTGAGAATTCAGATCGACGTGGGATTCCGCACCGTAAAACCACTGACAACGCCTTGCAGGAGGTTGAGGACGAGCCGCAGAGCAGAGACGCGCAGCGAAGCAGCGGCGGCGAGAAAGCCCTCCGTCGGTCGCGGTCGTCGCCCGCCGCCGCCCGCCGCTGCCGATCGGACCCCGTCGAGCCTAGCCGAGCCGAGTCGGTAAACCTCCCCAAATCTCCACCCGTTTCATCTCTCTGATCCACATCGGGACCCGATCTGAGAGTCCCGGCGTCTCCGCAGCGCTCTCCCCGATCCGGGCGGCCGCGGCGCCGGCATGGCGCGGTTCGAGGTGAACGGCAAGTCGGTGCAGGGCGTGGACCTGCTGCGGCGGCGGTACTGGGCGTCGCGCCTCGACTTCTGGCCCTTCCTCGCGCTCTACGCGCTCTGGCTGCTGCTCGCCGTCCCTGCGCTCGACTTCACTGACGCGCTCATCGTCCTCGCGGCGCTCTCCGCTGCCCACATCCTCGCCTTCCTCTTCACCGCCTGGTCCGTCGACTTCCGGGCCTTCGTCGGATACTCCAAGGCGAGTTGCCTCACAGGGTCCCAAGCCCATCTAGTGAGCATTATCCGCATCTGTCTGGGCGCTTTAAATTTTAGGTCTGAACGACTTGAGCTTGGCGACGGTGCAGGTCAAGGATATCCATGCGGCTAATGCGTGCAAGGTGACTCCCGCAAAGTTCTCTGGGTCCAAGGAGATTGTGCCCCTGCACATACGGAGAAATGTGAGTACAACATCGTCTTCTAAGAGCTGGTGGTGGCTTAGAATTTTTGCTACAAAGCTTGATGATTGGGTATCTGTTCAGGTGGCCTCGTCTTCGGCTGCAGGAGAGAATGAGGAGATTTACTTTGACTTTCGGAAGCAGAGGTTCATCTACTCGGCGGCGAAAGATAACTTTTTAAAACTCCGGTACCCAACGAAGGAGCCGATCGGCAATTATGCCAAGGGCACCGGTTTTGGAACTGAGGCCAAGATTAACACTGCTGTGGATAAATGGGGTAGAAACATGTAAGATGCATCTTTGCTCCCTATTTAGTACTGGGCTTTCTGGAATTTAGCTAGAGAGCTTTTAACTGGTAGCTGCATAATCGATCATCACATAGATCAAACATGAGAAACACAAGTATAGTTTAAGATGGTAAGGCTGAACTTAATTGTAGGTTAATGTCTTAAAAACAGTGTGCAATTTGAGATTAAAATTTACTCCATCCAGTACCACATTTGAAGGAAATTCTCAACTCAAACTTATGATGAATCCATCATGAGCATAGAGGAATATTGCTGATCTGCAATGCACATTCACGCCACATATTATCCGAAATAAATAGACTTGTACACTAGGTGAACCGATTACGGACTAGATTTAAACGAGTAGCTAAAGGGATTTGTGCTGTATACATGGATATGCCAACATAACTTGTTTATATTGAATTCTTATTGTACTTCATCCTATCACAGGTACTTGTCTTTTTGCACAAACTTGCTGTCAAAACTTCTGAATATATTGACTACCAATATTCTAAGTGTTTAGATTGGAATCTTGAAATCATCTGTGTAGGGGAAAGGACATTGACAATGTTATAATCTTACTGGATTTTGTAAATGTAGTACAATATATTCTAATTTAGTGGCCAAAGCATTTTGGAGACTGTGCCTGTGCCATCGTCCAAAACGGCATGTATTTGTGACTGGACAGCAGAGGAATAGTATATGGTAATATTGGCAACATGTAACTGTTTTAAGTCCAAATTCTGAGTACATACTGGAATGCAAAGGAATACATGCTGCAGGGATGATCTTTTAGTAGAACCAAAGTGAACATACTAGGTGTCTAGGGAATTTTATTAATGCACAGTGGACGTGGATGCTTCTGATTCTATTAGTGACTTTTGCATCAAATTGAACATATTAGGTTTGAAAATATGGAAGTTTTACACTATACGTTCATCTATTTAACAAAAGTGGCTGACAATATTTATTGTTCCTCTATAGATTTGAGTATCCACAGCCCACATTTCAGAAATTAATGAAGGAGCAAATCATGGAACCATTTTTTGTTTTCCAGGTTACTTTCTTTTATCTCTATACTTACTATTTTACCCACTTATATATCTTTGATGACATTGAGTTTCTTTATAAAGGTTTTCTGCGTTGCTCTTTGGTGCTTGGACGAGTATTGGTACTACAGTTTGTTTACACTCTTCATGCTTTTCCTGTTTGAATCTACTATGGCAAAGAATAGACTGAAGACATTGACTGAGCTAAGACGTGTGAAAGTTGATAATCAGATTGTGTTGACCTATAGATGTGGAAAGTATGGCTCCTTCATTTGATTGAGTGCTTATCTGTTTCAGCATAAATATGTACCATCCTAATTGCGAGTTCTTTCTTCAGATGGGTTAAAATCCCTGGAACCGAACTACTACCTGGAGATATTGTGTCCATAGGTCGCTCAACTAGTGGTGAAGATAGATCTGTACCAGCAGATATGTTATTGTTAGCCGGGTCTGCAATAGTAAATGAAGCTATTCTTACAGGAGAATCTACTCCACAGTGGAAGGTTTTCTTTCATTTTCCCTTGGATGTATTTAATTAGAAAAATCTCATTTCATCTGGAAAAGTTGCACTTTCCACCCTATTTTTGAAATTCCATTCTGGATGTGGTTCTAATTTCTGAAGAGTCATATACTGGACTATTATAATATGCCATTCTTGTGTTGCACATTTTGTTCAAAATACATTACAACAGTCAACAAGTTTTCTTGCATATTAAACTAAAAATCAATGCTTTATGTTTAGCTCTTAAAATTTGCAACCAAGTCAGTGGAGAGCATCTGTTCCACAGATATAAGTACACTGGATTTGGCAATAAAATTTAAAACAAGTGTTACTTGACAAAGAAGATATAGATGATAGCTTCTAAGCAATATTTTTAGGATGCATTTACTGATCACCTCAGGAGGAGACTGTATATGGATTGTCACAAAGCTACCCGAATGGTTGGGATTTTACCAGAATGGCTGGAATGACCTGGTGTTTCTTTGTGTTAGAACAAAACCATGCTTAAATTCAATTCGTTTTGCTACAGTTAAATAGTGCAATCATTCTGGCTAGAAACGAATGAAATTAACAGTGTGCTTCAGTCTATGTGTTCTGTGTTACTTCCAAAACTCTATTCTCTAAATTTCTTGCTCCTATTCTTATGCCTTAGCTATATAGTATTTGTTCTCTCGATGGCTCTGACTATTCATCTACTGATAGGTTTCAATTGCTGGCCGTGGTCCTGAGGAAATGCTATCTATAAAGCGGGATAAGAACCATATCCTATTTGGTGGCACTAAGATATTGCAACACACTGCAGATAAGGTAGATATGCGTCTCTTATGCCAGCTATCTGTGCCCAATAGATTTCTGCCTTTGCTGACATGTTTGTTTTGTACAGTCCGTAAATCTTCGAGCACCTGATGGTGGTTGTGTAGCCTTTGTATTGCGAACTGGATTTGAGACTAGCCAAGGGAAGTTGATGAGGACCATCTTATTTTCAACTGAGAGGGTAACATCTTTTTCTTTGGTAATGAAAGTAACTTGTATGAAGGCATGAAAGTCTGATATTCGCATTTTGATGACGTAACAGGTTACTGCAAACAACAAGGAAAGTGGCTTCTTTATACTCTTTTTGCTCTTCTTCGCCATTATCGCGTCCGGTTACGTGCTTATGAAGGTTACACCAGAAACTACTATCTATACAGTGAATCATTGTTTTCTATCCTACCATGTTTTTTTAGATAAAGGACAAACCAGCCTCTATATCCACAAGCTGGATATATATAGCCAAAATTTTATCCTACCATGTAGTTCGTTGCCTCTTCTTGTCCTCCATTAAACTGTTGTTTTATCTTGTGTATAGGGACTGGAGGACCCGACAAGGAGCAGATACAAGCTTTTCTTGAGTTGTTCGTTGATTATTACTTCTGTGATACCCCCTGAACTACCAATGGAGCTCTCCATAGCAGTCAACACATCTTTAATTGCATTAGCTCGGCGTGGTATTTTCTGCACAGAGCCATTCAGAATACCATTTGCTGGGAAGGTTAGTAAGGAAACCTTACCAAGTCACTGTGTCTTCTTTCTTTACAAGCTTTTAAGAGTTCTCTTTGATCAGGTTGACATATGCTGCTTCGACAAGACGGGGACTCTGACATCAGATGATATGGTAAGTTTTATGTGCTTAGTTTATTTCCTTATTTAAGTCAATATAGGGGGGTTCGAAAACTGACAGACCCTAACTTTCAGGAATTCCAAGGTATTGTTACTTTGGAAGGTGATGATGAGCTAATATCTGATGCAAATAAGCTGCCCCTCCGAACTCAAGAAGTGCTTTCCAGTTGCCATGCGTTGGTATTTGTCGACAACAAACTGGTACGGTGCAGTTAGCTAATTACTAACTACTTACATGAAGATGTGAAGTATAATCAAGTAACCATGAAAGTATATCCCTTTTTGATTGATGGTATCTTTCATCTTAATAAAGGTTGGTGATCCCCTTGAAAAGGCTGCTATAAAGGGCATAGACTGGATCTACACATCTGATGAGAAGGCCATGTCTAAAAAGTAAGCTGTTATATGCATTAATCTACATGAATATGTGAGCAACCGAGCTTATGATTGAGTGAACTTGATGCTCATGGATTCAATGTCATTGTTTTATCACTAGGAAAGAATATCTTGGGCGGTTATTACTGCTTTCCCTGCTTCACTGCTAGCATTAGATATTACATTTATGCCATTTTTTCTTTGTTGCAGGCCTGGTGGTCAACCTGTACAGATTGTGCACAGGTTCCATTTTGCTTCTCACTTGAAGAGAATGTCTGTTGTCGTCCGTATTCAGGAGAAATTTTATGCTTTCATTAAGGTAAGAATTCTGAGAGATGAGTATTTTCTCTTGGTCCAAGACATCTGTATCTTGGAGGAAAGAGAACCAAAATGATCTTCATAGGGTTTTTATACATTGAATATTTACCATTGGAGGTTAACCTCTGTAGTCCATATCGTTTCAGTGGAAAAGGTTGGAAATCTTTGGCAGATGTGATTAGAGTTCAATGCAGAGTTCACTTTTGTCGCCCGCAGTTCTAAGCAGTCTTTGAAAAGGCTTATGTCAAATTGACTGTATTCTCTATTAGAGTAACTATTTTTTGTATATACTTCTCTTTATTCACTTGTATAGAAACTCCATTTTGTTCAATGAAATCACCATGGGACCCCCTCCCCCTCCTCCTCCTCCTCTTTCAACTAAAATCATTCTCTAGAGTTTACCTAAAACAAAAATGTTCAATCTTGTGTTAAATAAAAAAATGTTGAGTCTCCCAACAAAAAAAATTTAACATAGGGACCTAAGTGAACTAGTGATACAACCAATGCTCCATTTAAAACTATGGTCGAATCTCTCTATGTTAGAATAGCTGCCATTCAACAGGTCTTAGCAGTATCTCTATTTCTATCACAGTTGACAGGGAAAAATTATAGCTGGTAAAAAGGTAAAACCACAATATTTGTTGAGTTTTATAATTCAGAAAAACAATCATGATATGAATTAATTTTTGCCCATAAGAACAAGTCAATCATTTGTTCTGTGGCTGAGGGTGCTGTGAGATTACTTTCAGTATTTTTCCCGTATCTTGATTGATTTGGTCTTCTTTTTTCTTGATGTCCATGTGTCTTATACTTTGTGATCTTCAGGGTGCACCAGAGACCATCCAAGAGAGATTAGTTGATTTACCTGCTGCATATGTGGAGACATACAAAAAATACACGCGGCAGGGTTCTCGGGTCCTGGCTCTTGCATATAAATTGCTTCCGGAGATGCCTGTAAGTTTCTGTTTAGTATTAATCATGTCATTTGCCTGTAACCATTCCCTGCTATTCTATTATTATTGTCAGTGTATAAATTTCCTGAGAACAAAGCAAAAACCTTATTGATTAATTGATGCAAAGGGACCATCCAAATTTCAACTTTCCCAGCATTGTGGTTTTGTGAACTCCAATGATACTCCACATGCATGCAGCTTGTGGCTAGATCAGATGAAATCATTATTTACTGGAAATTGGAATCCTATGTTTTTTATTAGCTTTGATAGTGCTGATGGAGTGATCGGCTAGTTGAAAAGGTCTGTTAAAAGAATTGATGCTTTACAAAACAGGATATATGTTAATAGGAACATCATTATCCAATTTCAGAGTTATCCTCCTTGCATTTGATGTGTTTCACTTGATCACTTCGTGTACATGATATCCGTCACATTGAGCTAATTTATTCCTGAAAGCTCAGATAATAGTATATTCGAAATTCCTGTGGTTTTTATTTACTGGCTTGGGCTCCAGAAGATAGATTTCACAAAGCATATTTCATTACCGCCTTAAGTAACTTTTAAACGGAGTTTATCACCCTGCATGTACCTTGGGACTTTATGGCTATTTGCATCTGTTCATAGTTTTTGTCTGTCTATGAGATGTTAACTGCTTAGATATTACCTGAAATAACTTTGAAACGGAGTTTATTATCTGCCTGTGTTTAACTTATAACCTTTGAACTTTACGGCTATTTGCATTTGTTCACATCTTCTGTGCTTGTTTTTCTATGAAAAATGTATCCGGTTATAGTGACCTCTTGGTGTTTAAATAACAGGTTAGTGAAGCTAGAAGTCTGGAAAGGGATCAAGTAGAGAGCGATCTAACATTTGCTGGTTTTGCGGTATGATTTTTTCCTCTTATGCATCATTTTTTCTTTGGAAATTTTCTAAGTTACTACAGTCGGTTGACATGTTTTTCTTATGTGGTTGTGTTGGGTTGGAATCAGGTCTTCAACTGCCCTATAAGGAGCGACTCTGGTGCTGTCTTACAAGAACTAGGACAATCTTCCCATGACTTGGTATGTCCTCCTATTTATCCTGTAATCATTTATGGTAATAAATTTCACTGTACTGCAACCTTGATTTCATGCCAGTAATGTGGTACATATATACAAGTACATCCCCCAAGGGTTGCAGACATACTGGTGCACTCATAGCAGCAAACTATGAAGAACTATAAATCATAATTTTCTGTTTTATATGATTAATGTACTTGCTGGATCTCTGATGTTATTAGGTCATGATTACTGGAGACCAAGCGTTGACTGCCTGCCATGTTGCTAGCCAAGTACATATATCTTCCAAACCTGTTTTAATTTTGACACGGATGAAGACTGGTGGTTTTGAGTGGGTTTCGCCAGATGAAACTGATAGAGCTCCTTACAGGTAACTGTTTATATGCAGTCTTAGTATAATGGTAGATGCTTATATCTTTACTGATTCTTTTCTATTGAGTTTTTACCTCATTTCTCGCATGCAAATCTTAATCCTGTTCCAGTGCAAGGGGTTAGTCTCCTCTCTTCGCAACAAATATTATGTTGCTTGTTTTATTACCTGGTCTGTGCCACAAGCATTTTGGTTTGGAGTAGTAATTTTGAGAAAGATGATAAATGTGTCTATTTGTTCAATAAAATGATTATTGTTCCAATTTTTTCCCTCGAGTTACAAGTAAATAGTTTTTTGTGTTAATATCTAAGACATATTGTTGTCATATGAAGTCCGTTGTTTATGATCTCAACTGGTGCTGCAACTACCTACAGCTTGTGGTTTTTTAATGTCCTGTTTGATGTCTTGTATGTTGTTTTGTAGTGCTGCGGAGGTCGCAGGGTTATCAGAATCACATGACCTTTGTATTAATGGGGACTGCTTTGAAATGCTACAAAATACTGAGGCTGTTCTCCAGGTTATTCCTTATGTGAAGGTATGTGTGAACAGATTACATCCTCTGTACAGAATATGAAGGCCTTGATTTGCATGCTAAACGGTTCTTATAATTGTCGTTCTTTTAGGTTTTTGCACGTGTTGCTCCAGAGCAGAAAGAACTTGTACTGACTACATTCAAAAGTGTTGGGAGGGTGACACTGATGTGTGGAGATGGAACCAATGATGTTGGTGCACTGAAGCAGGTGATGACCTGTCTTATATCCCACTTAGTTTTGTTCAATTTACATAAAAAAACTACTCTAATTTCTCTGACTTGATTCGACACAACAACATATTTTGGTTGTTACCTATGCCAATTATTGCATTGATCTCAAAATTGCTTCATGACATTGATTGTGTAGAGACTTTTCACTACAATTTTTTACGTCCATTTACTTTTCTTGGTTTGGTTGAGAGGGCCTTAAAGTAATACTTGTTACCTGATTATGTAATGTTACCTTCGGTCGGGAAAACAAGTCATGTCCGACAGGATGGTTGAACTGGCGATAGGCGAAATCCCTAGGTCAGACGATGTATTTTTGGCTGGAGAGAGTGGAACGTAACTGAATGTTCTTTACACTTTCTTAAAGGTGGCTTATATATATTATAGCTTATGCCAGAAGGATGGCACTTATGGAAGAAAATAGAGCCAGTAACATTTATGCGAGTGGCAGAGGTCCATGTTACTGAATAACTAATATGCAGTCTGACCGATGTTAACCTGGCGTTTTGTTCTTTTCTTATTGTTTGATACCATGATAACTAAAAAAGAAGTGGTAATAGCAAGCCGCTTGAAGGTTAATATATAAATTTCTGAACCTAGGTGCAACTGTATCTTCTACATGATTTTGTTAGGTCTTTTATTTTCTACTGGCGCTTTAAATTTGTTTACTGGAAATTAGCACTCCTGTTATCCATCTTATGAGATCTTATTTGATGGAAAATCTGTTCATTTTGGTCGTTCATTTCATGATCTTCTTTCAGGCACATGTTGGCATAGCTCTTTTGAATGCTGAACCAGTTCAGAAAGCCGACTCAAAATCCAAAGCTGAAAATAAATCTGGGAAATTGAAAAAACAGAAGCCTGCTAATGAAGCATCATCACAAGTGACTCCAGCATCGAGCAGCCGCCCCTTGACTGCTGCTGAGAGGCAGCGAGAAAAGCTGCAGAAGATGTTGGACGAAATGAATGATGAAAGTGATGGTCGTTCGGCACCGATTGTGAAGCTTGGGGATGCTTCTATGGCCTCACCTTTCACAGCAAAGCATGCCTCCGTTGCCCCCACTCTTGACATCATCCGCCAGGGGAGAAGCACCCTAGTCACCACACTTCAAATGTTCAAGATTCTTGGACTCAACTGCCTTGCAACAGCATACGTTCTCAGTGTCATGTATCTGGATGGTGTCAAACTCGGCGATGTTCAGGCTACAATCAGCGGTGTATTCACTGCAGCCTTTTTCCTCTTCATCTCCCATGCTCGGCCACTGCAAACGCTGTCCGCAGAGCGGCCTCACCCGAACATATTCTGTGCATATGTTTTGCTATCCATTCTCGGTCAGTTTGCCATGCACATATTCTTCTTGATCACAGCCGTCAACGAAGCATCCAAGCATATGCCAGAGGAATGCATTGAACCTGACTCAGACTTCCATCCGAACCTTGTGAACACGGTTTCATATATGGTGAACATGATGATCCAGGTGGCAACCTTTGCTGTAAACTACATGGGCCATCCATTCAACCAGAGCATCTCCGAGAACAAGCCCTTCAAGTATGCTTTGTACGGAGCGGTTGCTTTCTTCACAGTGATCACGTCGGATATGTTCAGGGATCTGAATGACTACATGAAACTGGAACCCTTGCCAGAAGGAATGAGGGGCAAACTGATGCTTTGGGCAATGCTTATGTTCTGTGGATGCTACGGGTGGGAGCGGCTTCTGCGATGGGCTTTCCCAGGGAAGATGCCGGCATGGGAGAAGCGTCAGAAACAGGCAGTTGCAAACCTGGAGAAAAAGCGCGACTAGAATTTTATCCATTTTTGGTTCTCTGCACAATCATTCTTTACCCTTTACCCTTAAATGGCCATTTCTTACGAGGCATCAATCTTGTCACTAGTCACTGATCATATTTTGGCATAGCTGCAATCTAATCTGTAGCTTAGGGGAATTTTGAGTGTGTGTAGGCCCTAAAGATAGGAGGATACAGGGTGGACACTTCACATACTTGTCAGGATAAAAGATTTCAGGTACCATATATGTAAGCTAATATTAGATGTGCAATGCATACAGATAACCTATGTTAGGCTTTTACTGTTAAAGCACTGATATTACTAGCCCATTTGAGGTACATCGCGGTATTGATTGTCCCAAATTTGTGTGGAAGATCTCTTTCATGGGCACAAGAAAGTTTCCTTAGCGAGATCCGAGACCTGTTTGAGGGCTAGAGTCAGATACTGTTGGAACTCGTCCAATCGCAGCGTTCCCACCCCACCCTTCGGCCACCGTCCGGTCCGCCTCCGCCACCACCTCCAAGCTAATCCGGCGATATCGAGCTCCCCCGTCCCAAATTAGGCCCACCGATTATCCCTTGACCGGAGGTGATGTCCCCGCCGCTGATGGCCAACAGACCCGGCAACCTCCACCCTGAAATCCGGCCACCGCTACCTCGATGAGGAAGATGAACATGAGCACAACGGTGGCCTTCTGCGACGCCGCGCATTCCATCCGTGCGTGCTATGAATATGAATAGATTCCGCCGATGCTGCTGCCCGTCAGAGCGCATGGACTAGAAATCAACCACCGGATTGGGCTAGCAGGTGTGTCAGATCAAGTTTGAGCCGATTGACAACTTAGGGATGTTTGGTTGCTGAGGCCTAAATCACGTTAAAGAGAATTATCATTTAAAAGTATTAAATAAAGTCTAATTATAAAACTAATTGCAGAACCCCAAGGCTAATTCGAGAGACGAATCTAATGAGGTATATTAATCTATGATTAGCGGATGGTTACTGTAGCATTAATATTGCAAATTATGGATTAATTAGACCTATTAAATTTATCTTGCGAAATAGCACTCATCTGTGAAAAAAAAATTTAAACAAATTTTATTTAATACTTATAAATGATAAAATTCTTTTTAACGTGACGAACCAAATGGAACCTTAATCCTACTCTACCATCTTTCAGGTGACAAGCATAGCATTGTAGCCCTCGGGACGTATATAGTCGCGCTCGTGCGGCTTGCCTCCTTGTTGTCCTTGCCCAAACACGCGCCCACCGGCCTCTACAAAGTTTCCATCTGTCCCTCTCATAAAAGCATTTCGAGCGGATCCCTATTCCCTAATCCAACTAGCAATATTATTTCGAGCGGATCCCCATTCCTGATACAAGGGATACAACTAGCATATTGGAAGAATTTGTGTAAAAGTTATGCTCCAGTAGTTCCCTTTATCTTTCTTCTTTTTCAATAATTATTGAAACAAACCAATAATCCACCCCAACTCCCCGCTAAATACAGGGAGAGTTAAAACTTCCCAATACGTTAATTGATATGGGATGAGATTATTGGAGAACTGCAAAAGCAACTCTTCCAATAACCATGAAAGGCGAAATGGCATGTAGCCTAGTGGTTACGAGAGCCTCAGTAGCATCTCAGGTTCTGGGTTCGACTCCCCGCGGGAGCGAATTTTCTAGAATTTAACAGCGTTGTGCTTTCAGTGGTAGGCGATGTTCCCGTCGACAGCGAGACGCCTGTGGTGCAATCTCGAGTATTTGTCGGCTCAGTCTTCGAAGATGCTCATAGAAGTAGTATTAGCGTACGTGCGTTCATAGGGGTAAGTGTGCGTGCGTTGTGAGTATCTGAGTTGTACATGTAATTAAAAAAATAACCACGAAAGAATTACTAAAATATATTAGATAGTTATTGTAAATAGGAAAAGGTCCTTTCTACCTCCCTGTACTATGGGCCGAGTTCACGATTGCACCCTGGACTCGAAAACCGGTTATGTGGGCTTCTCGGATTGCGAAAACCAGACACGTGACCTCCCCGAGGCCATTCCACCCCGGTTTTCTCCTACGTGGCGCCATGTCACCATGCAGACGTGTCCCGCGGCCCGACAACGTGCCACTGGGACCCACATGTCATTGTCTCGAGCAGTTTGGGCAAAAAAAATCGCGCCGACCATCCACTCCTCATCGATAGGCGTTGTAGTGGAGCTCGAGCTCTCGAAGGCCGTCGAGGGTAGACGCTCTCGAAGGCCGTCGAGGGTAGACGACCAGAGCCAGCCGTCGATGGCGGGGAAGCCGTCGGAGAAGGCATCCTAGTTGAGCGCGAGGCGGCGGGCGGAGCCGCGGTGGGCAGCGAGGGTGGCGGCCACGCGCCCTCGTCCGAGGAGGCGGTGACTCGGGCCTCGAGGTTGAGCGGCGCCGAGCGCCACAGCAGGCGCCACCGCCGGGAGAGGGCCTGCGTGCGGGCGCCGTCCATGGTGGGGAGCAGTGTGATGACATCACCGAGGACGTTGTCCGGGAGGCGGCTGATAAGGTCGGGCCCCGCGTCCTCGTCCTCCTCCACCAGCCACCGCCTCCTGGGTGACGAGGAGAATTTGAAGAGATACTCTTGATCGATTTCTATCTGTGGAGCTAGCTCGAGATCGGGAGCATCTTCTTTTTTAGAGAGGGAGGAGATCGGGAGCATCCGGCCGACGACTGGTGCAGGCTCGACACTATGCCGCCGCCGCTCGGCTGTAGCCTCCCGCTCGCCGGTGAGGGGGCAGGGGCCACGTCGATTGCCTCGGTGAGCCTCTGCGCGCACTTCTCCAACGCGTGGATTTCCCTGAGCAGGCCGCACGAATTGCGGCGGTCCTTGCGCTTGCCCTCCTCGGCGAGGCGTTCCTGGAGCGCAAGGAGCAGTGGTGCCTAGGGGAACGTGGCGCAGGGCGGTGCAGACGGGAGGCGGTTCGCCTGGAGCGCGCCGCCACGGTTCGGGCAGGGGAGGAGGCGAGGGACGCGGCAAGGTTGCGGTGGGAGGCGAGGAACGAGGCGACCCCGCCGCCGCGTCGTCGTCGATGAGTAGCGGACGATGGCGGCCCAATTTTTTTTACCAAAACTACCCGAGACAGTGACATGTGGGTCCCAGCGACACGTCGTCGGGCCCCGGACGCGTCGGCATGGTGACCTGGCGCCACGTAGGATAAAATCAGGTGAAATGGCCTCGGGGAGGTCACGTGCCTGGTTTTCTCTGTCTGAGAGGCCCAAATATCCGGTTTTCAAGTTCAGGGTGCACACGCGAACTCGGCCCATAGTCCAGAAAGTTAGGTAGAAACGACTTTTTCCTTGTAAAAAAGCAACTGGAGCAACTACAAGGCCTAGGAACTGAGCCCAGCGAATGGGCGAAACGGACAAGACGGATTCCAAATGGGCTGGGCCGCGACGGAGGTTTTAGGCCTTGAGCGGTCCATTAGAACGGCAAGCACCCACCGACCTCAAATCCGACCGTTGCCTACCCTGTTCGTCCTCCCTCTCCCTCTCCCTCTCCCTCCCTCTGCCCCCAAATCCTCCGACTCCAAACTCCAAAGGTCGTACCGCCAGCAAGACAACTCCCACGCACGCCGGCCCTTGGCAAGACAATCGAGCATCAACCGTCGCCGCGGGCTCGTCCCTTCTCTCCCCGTCCGCGTCCTCCCTACTGCTGCGCCCCGGAGCGGAGCGGAGTTGAGGTGAGATAGCCCGGGGTCCGGGAATCGGTTTCTCCGGCGCTGGTAAACCCTGCCGCTTCTTGCTTGCATCGACTTAACTCTGCATAGATTTCATTTTTCCCTCCTTGCTACGATGTGAACATCCGAGTCGAAACTCGAAACCCTAAGGTTGCCGCGACGTCTCGTCCTATTCATGTATGATCGCGCGCTTTAGGGATGGGGTGCCCCGTTTGGGATCTATTCGCTCTTATTTCGCTATTTCTAGATGTGCTCTGTCCATATGTCTCGCTTCTTGGGGGCGTGGCGCCAAGATTTCAGCGCAGCGTGTTATGCTAAAAGGATTCTAGTCGCGTACTGTATTTTCTAATCCTCTGACAGTTAGGAATTATTAGGCTGCTTATGTAAAGTCTCTATGTGATTTGACTTCATAGACAACGTGTGTTTTGATGTTCTTGGGCTAGAGCTTGCATTAATCGTAGGGGCTGATCCAGGCCCGGTGCTAACCTGTTAGGATTTTCCAATGTGAAGTCTATTACACAATCATTTTAAATTGCTCCCATCAGTTATATACTTTTGCTACATCAAATTCCAAAATCTATCGCTGTAAAAAGAAATGTAACTTTGCTGCCTGTTCCATCTTCTCCTGTTACCGCCGATTTTATACTTTTGCAGTGATTTTTTCATTAATAATTTTAGTATTATCTTAAATTAGCACCTGCATAGCGCAACTCTGCCATAGGTGCCTTCACCCCTGTCGTCATCGATAAGTACTTCTGCTGTGATTTAGTTCCTTCACAGTTTCCTGTCTATCTTAAATTAGCAACTGCATAGCGCAACTCTGCCGCTGATGCCTTCCCCCGTGTCCCTGTCCCTGTCAATTACTTTTGCTGTGATTTAATTCATTTACAGTTTTCAGTCTATCTTAAATTTAGCACTAGCATAGCGCATTTCTGGATCTTTTTTCAGCTTCAGCAGAACACAATAGCTTAGTGGAGTTGTTTTGTATTATTTCTGTATTCTGATTATTTCTCCTTCATCAAACAATTGAACTTCAGTTTGGCTTTCAAGGTAGAAAAGAAACCTTTCTGTTCAGTCATGGCTTTCCGAACTCCAACAGCTGTTCTGCTTAATGAGAATATGCAGATGATACAGAAAGGTGAGATTGTTTTTTCCCGAAAGCTGGTTTGTGACTGATATTTCCTGAAACACATAACCAACTTGTTTGATCCACATGTTCAGGCAAGAGGGCCGATGCACCAAGTACCAAACCACTGAAGCCATCAACAAAACCTGGGCTTCAGGAGCGGAAGGCTCTTCAGGATGTGTCTAACATTCCTAAAGGCACTGCTTTAAGTAACAGGTCCTCCGTCAAAGAGAGGTCCATCCTGAAAGATAAGTCCACCATGAAAGAAAGGTCCATCCTGAAAGAGAGACCTGGTCTTCACAATGTGTCCAACACCCTTAGAGAGAGGTCCGTCCTGAAAGAGAAGTCTGATCTGCGTAGTCATCAAGCAATTAATAACCCAGTGAATATTTTTGCTGATGAAGAGACCAAGAAGTGTCATGAATGGGCTAAACACGGGGTGGAGGGCACTCACTTCACCGGAAATGATTCTCAGAAGTTGGATAAGGATGTGCAAGACACACGTAAGAATTTTTAAGTCTGATGATTGCTCTTTTTGTTTCTTCAATACGCATGTGGTATTTTCTTTTTCTGTAGTTGCATATGGCTGACTGTGTATGTTATATAGGTGTCAAGAAGAAAGTGGCGAAAGTTATGTCAGCATTACGTGGCTGGTCAGATGTGGTAGTCGATCCTGTGATGTTTCCAGCTACGGTATGTGGCCCAACAGTACAATATTTCACAATTCATGCAGGTTGTCTTAAGGTCCAAGTACTTTACCACTGATTTAGAATCAGTGGGTATTCACTTTTGAAATAGTCATGTCTGTTTCTATAAGCTTATGACGCTACACATTCGCAATCAGGCATACAAAACTTATTATTCTTAAATAGGGAATTTAAAAAGTACATCTTCTTGCTATTTTGTTGCTTAGTTCTTGGACAGCTGGAGTTATGGGTTAAGCCAGTAAAATAATTTGTCACCTAGTTTTCCCATGTCAACATAGTGCTTTATGTAATAGTTTGGACTATTATGTTTCATTAGCCACAAGCAAGGAAGAGAAACTTTAGGCGATGAATTTGAACTGTTCTGCACTTATCCTACCTAAACTTGGTTGATAAATCAATTAAAAGAGCTTGGTTTCGATGGTCCATCCATGTCTTGCATAAAGGAATATCATGTCTTCTGTCATGTAAGATTATATTAATGTTATCGGCTGACAAGATTATTGTGCTGGTAGTAACTATTTTGGCAAGATATTCTTATGAGATGGTACTTTAGACGATTCAGAATCGGGCTCTTTTACTTAAAAACATTTGCTTATCAAGAAGCATATTCTGAAATGTAAAGTGTCTTTGAATAATCATCCTGTTTCTAGATGTTGGATTTTTTTTTGCCAGTAGTACTGAACGAAACTGGTTATCTATGAATATGTATTGTGTCACAAGATATGGACATCTTGTCCCATTGTAGGCTCTTCATTTTGTGTCACTTACTAATATCTCATGTCATCAGAAGAAGTCCTACGCATTTTACTTGTCATTTGGTATGACATTGCCCGCTGGTATTAATTAAAATTGTATATGTTTTTTGGGGGCCCTGGCCTATTTTTGTCTAAATGTTGCTGTCTAAGGGGAAAAAACCCTGTCGTCCATATAGCTTAAGGGCTGACGATATGTACCATCAGTAGAAGTTCTATGACAGTTCATTCATGTGAATTCTTCATCATCTTGAGTGTTTCAGTTACCATCTGTATGCAGTTTGAGTTATGTCCTGCTCTTGGTCATTAATTCACACTCTAGAGAACCAGAATACTTCAATAGAACAATTGTGTCTTCCACCATGTCAGCAACACTTCTGGCTTCTTTTCTATCTTTAAGAGCATTACAATATTTGTCCCACTATTTCTGTTGTGCTTCTTTTCCTTGTTTTTTCGTATAGTTTACAACAAATGGTAAACAAAAAAGTATATACCTGACTTCGGTGTATTTCGGTGGTTTTTGACACACACAAAATGCTCAGCAACTGTTTAAACATGTACATAAATCATATGATTTGTTCTTGTGTATAGCTCCATTTATACACAATGTGATTCATTTGAAGTCTAAACTTTAAAGCAAGCGGGCAACATAGCACCAGAAGCATAATGTTCCATGAAATAGCATTCTTGCATTCTTCTCCATTTTCTCCGCACATTATTATACTATAAATGTGATATCATCTGTCTCTTTATGATTTAGGAAGTTGCCAATTTTCCAGAAGAAGTAAAAGAGCTGGAGCTGGTACCAGAGATTCTCCCAGACAACATTAGGTATCTGGCTACCTCAGGCAATAGGGCCGATGCACCAAGGGCCAAACCACTGAAGCCATCTGTGAAGCCTAGGCGTCAAGAGCGGAAGGCTCTTCAGGATTTGTCTAACACCCTCTCAGAGCAGAAGGGTCTTCAGGATATGTCTAACACCGTCAAAGAGGAGTCCATCCTGAAAGAGAGTTCTGCTTTGTGCAGCCACGAAGTGACTAAGAATCCACTTAAAATATTCACTGTTGAAGAGACCAGAAAACGTCATGAATGGGCTAAGGATGTGATTGAGGGCTCTCACTTCACAGGAAATGTTCCTCAGAAGTTGGACAAGGACGTGCAAGAAGAACGTAAGAATTTATGTTGTGATTGCTCTTTTGTTTCTTCAATATGCTGATAGTATCTTCTTCTGTTTGAAATAGTGTTTTTTTTTTAAATATTTCAGTTTACTTGCATGTAACATATACTTTCCCATGCAGGTGACAAAGCACAGCTTGCTGAAGACTCTTCTACTGATGATGAGCTTGACGAGTACCCATTTCTGGACAACAATCCTATTAAGTTTGAGCTGCGAGATGAGCCAGGGATCCCGGACCTGCGAGCGAATTGACGAATCCATGCCTGCCGTAGCTGAAAGCTCTGCTTCTGCTGTGTTTTATGCTGCTTGCCCTGTAGCACTCTATGTAGTATGATGTATAGTATGCTAGTGGATTTGAGATGTCCTTCCTTCCCCAACTCTATTCCGATGGATGTGAATGATGTAGGAAGCGATGTTGCCAGGCTGATGTTCTAAATCATTTGCTGGATAAACATATGATGGGATGAATACCGGTTGAAGGTTGATGCCTGCTTTTACTGTTATTACTAGCCTTTTGGAGGCTTTTCGTGATGTCGATTTCTTCGGGGGAATAACATCGATTATCTGGACATGTCATGCAGGCTTCTTTCATGGGCACATGAAAGAAGTTTGGCCTTGTAATTGCAGGTGCACTGAGATGCTCAGACTTGAAGATGAGGTGCTACCTTGTCATAGTATTTCTTTATTTCTTTGCTATAGGCTCTGTATCATATACATGTACTACGCATGGTATCGGTTGGCGGTTGCTGGGTTGTGATAGAGAAGATCCCCTTGCCGTCAGCCCAGATGTTTTGGTGGATTTTTTGATTCGGTGGGGCACATCTCCCGTGCGCGCGGCCAAACCAAACAGAAACCCCGAACCGACGGCAACGCGCATGCGCGTTTACTTCCGAATGGAGCTTCGTGATTCGCCCCCGAAAGCCTACTACTGTCATCGCCCTTCGACCAGTTCCACTCCCACCACATGCCTTCCAGCAAACCCTTCTTAAACGCTAGTGGTAGGAAGGGTTTGCTTGGTCAACGAGCATCTTCATATATTTTATGATTTGTGAGTCCAACCCTGTTCATGCAAAAGAAACCCACTGAATCGGTTGGATTCGATATATATTTGGTATTATTCGGTTCGGCTCTCATTTTTCTGCTGTAATTTTCTTTTTTCGCGAAAGTGGTATGGAATAATTGTGTGGCATAGCACCTTTATTCATTTATAATTCTGAGTGCATATCATCTTTATCGGAGCTGTAGGTAAATTGTTTGGCATGCCAACTTTATGATAGCTACAAAGATGGTATGCAACACAACCAATGCTAGTCTTAAGGTCTCCCGTGGTACATTAATGTATATTCTCCATCCAATGATAGTTTTATCTTTGCGCATGTGGTCCATCTGATTATAAATGGAAAACATGAAACATGACATTTGGACCCACACACCTATCAAGACACTTCTCTCTTCAAGTGAAGTAGTAGAGCTACAACAATACATTATAGTAATGAGAAAAAAAAATCACAATCAATCACATACGTAATATGAGAATACCTACAATTTTAGTTTTTTCTAGGCTTAAATACAGTTTTAGTTTTTTCTAGGCTTAAATACAATTTACTTAGCACCCCAATCATAGATGGACACCTCGGCAATCAACTTGGGCGAAATGCCAAAATACCATCTAATAATGTCTTAACCACACTAATAAGTAACATAGTGCTAAAACTTAACAAAAACAGATGACCAAATGGACTATAGAGCTAGTTACAAAGTCAACTTGGTATATGGAGCATTTGCGAGGCAATATTTTCTTAAAAAATAATTTATCGATCAGGGAAAAGCTGTGGCCTAGGCCCAGTTTCTGAGTGCTCCGCCCACCCCTCCGTTAGATCTGGCCCCACTTTCAGTGACCGACGATAAGTTTGGCAGGATTCACGCGTCCCCGCAGCAGGCTACAAATCCCCACCCGTCCGCCGCCCCCACAAGACCTTCCATCCGCAGCGACGCGCAACCCCCGCGTCTCGAGTGAAAATTCCCCATTTTCCCCGCGCCCTCATCCCGTCGTCGTCGAGAGAGGGAGGGAGATGGCGTCGGTGTCGGAGATGCAGCCGCTCGCGCCGGCGGGGTACCGCCGCGCGCCGGAGATGAAGGAGAAGGTGGAGGTGTCGGCGGTGGACCTGGAGGCCGGGACCGGGGAGACGTTGTACCCGGGGATCTCGCGCGGGGAGAGCGCCCTCCGCTGGGGCTTCGTCCGCAAGGTCTACGGCATCCTCGCCGCGCAGCTGCTCCTCACCACCGCCGTCTCCGCCCTCACCGTTCTCCATCCCACCCTCAACGCCACGCTCTCCGACTCCGCGGGCCTCGCCCTCGTGCTCGCCGTCCTGCCCTTCATCCGTAAGCCCCCGTGTTCACGTCCGGGTTTGTTGTGCTTGTTTTGGGAATATTCTGTTTTCTGATATCGGTTGGTTAGGGTGATGCGTTGCCCATATACGACACTAATTAGCGTTTAGTTTGATGCGTTGGTTGAATCTAGATTCAGACATGTGGATGCAGTGTTCCTATTTGTTAGTTACGACGAATAGCTGTTTGGATCTGGCTCGTATAGCTGTTTTGGATCTGGATCCAGGATGCAACTAACCCAAGCTTGAATTTTATCGCATGTTTTACAAAAGTTAATTGGTGTTTGGTATCCCAATTCCTTAACTAGATATATATTGCTCAAATTTCTTTTTGCTTTGCAATCATGTTACATGCTTTACAAAAGTTAACTGCAGTCAGTGTGGATGACCTGTATAGATATTATTGATGTGCACTTACCTTAACCTAAGGTTTCGTAGGGTCAATTTGCTTCTTAGGTCTAATACGTACTTTAGTCCCATATCAATTATGAATTATAAAGGATATTATTTTACATATTCCAGTTGCATAATTTAATTGGGAAAGTGGACTATTTCCCTTGTCATTTGTCATTTTTTCCAGTTTAATATTTCCATGATTGAGTGCTTGATCCCTGGTAACTTGATCACATATTCTGAGCAGATGATCTCATTCAGGCTTCATAGTAAACTTGCCTGGTCTGACATGTGTAATGTGTTGTATGAAGTTACCAACAAGCCTATGCGAGAATTATTGTGTTGATGAGTTGTTGAACTTGTTGTCATATTTCCAATTATCAAATAGATATTAAATTGAGACAATAGAAACATGTTGTAGCCCTAAAATTTCTCTCAACTATATTGTGCACTTGACACAGCATGTGCAATGATTCCATGATATTAGGAGCTAGAGAGGTTCACTATGTAAATGAATAAGTAGTGGGAGCCATTTGCGTCTAATGAGTTTTAGTGTAGTTAAACTCTTCGCATGTTAAACCCATGTTACAACATTAAGAGATGCCAAATGCATAACAAAGTTGAGAGAGCTTGGCATTGCTACTGATTTGTCTTGTTCCAATTTGATGTTTGTCTTGATCATCTTCAACTCAACCATAACGTTGCAACATGTTACAACACGATAATGGCCTTACGTAGGGCTCCTGGTTAGTTGCCTTCATCTAACATTTTGTATGGAGTTTCCGGGAAGTCTATGGGGGGAGTGTTATCGTGCTGATAACGTGTTTGTGATATCATGGCTGTGTTGCTGATGATGCAATACAAATATAAATTGGAACAAGAGAGATGCGTTGTCATCCTAGCTTTCTCTGACTTTATTATGCCATCGATGTGGTGTAAAGGATAGTGTAGGAATGGCCCCAGCCCTCTCAGGATAGTGTAGGAATAGGGTCAATAGTGGAATTTGAGTTGAGGAATGATTTGAGAGTATGAGAAGATACGAGTATGGCATTTTGCAGAGGCATGAAACTGAGTTGTCATTTGCCAGTTTTAAGGAATTATCCAAAACTCCCCTGCACCTTACTCTATATAGTTCATAAACAAGAGAGTGGAGTAGAATTGAGTGGAGAGAGAGAAGTAGGGAACAGCTCTTGAGTGCTGGGTGTGTACATATTCTCTCCATTTCCGTTTGCTTGTTATTGAATTTAACTTTGATCAAGGTTTTGACCAATAAAATTGTAGAATGTCAATTTTTATAGCATAGAAGTGGCAAAAGTTGACCTGTAATCAAAAGTTCTATCATTGTGCATTTGAAGCTATTGGCTTTTATGGTGAAGTAACAACAAAGCTCAATCAAAGTCAATGGTGTCAAGTAAATGAAAATGGAGGTAGTATAATATATGGCTTGACAATGCTTTCTGCAGCAAATGGCTTGACCCAATTGAGGGTTCTGGTTATCTAGCTCAACTGTAGAGTTTGTGGGTTGCTGTTTGCCAGATAAACAGGCATACAAGAATGCTTTGATAATTAAATTAATAGATTTTATCTGTGGATTATGGAGGGATCAATACCAGTCTCAATTATTGGACCGGAGATGCAATAAGTTTTTCAGGTTTATTTTTACTTGTGTTAATGTCTATCTTAGGTTTTTGCTAGCGTCGCTGTTTCCTCTTAGGACACCCAAATATACTATTGCCTTTTGAGAAAAATCTGAGCAGCCATGATTGTTATTTTCTTTTAGCAGATTGGTTTTATTCACTAACTATTTTTCTGATATTTTCTGCAGTGATGATCCCGTTGTATTATTATCAGCACAAGCACCCCCACAATTTCGTTTTCCTGGGTCTGTTCACTTTGTGCTTGAGCTTCAGCATTGGTGTGGCTTGTGCTAACACTCAAGGTTTGTTATTTTTCTTCAAATAGTTTGATTCTTTTTCTGTGGATATCTATTGTGGTTTTGTTTACCAATCATTTACTTACTGCAGGAAAAATCGTTCTAGAGGCTTTGGTATTGACAGCTGGTGTGGTTGCTTCTTTGACTGCTTATGCCTTCTGGGCTTCAAAGAAGGGCAAGGAATTCGGATACCTGGGGCCTATTCTGTCTTCTGCTCTTACTATCCTTGTCCTAACAAGCTTTCTTCAGGTAATGCCTATGAACTATGATAAGCTCTAAAGGAATGCACTCTGTTCACAAATACTTCATGTTACCACCTGAGCAATCCGCTGCTTGCAATAACCGTTTGTTCTGTCGGGGTGCTGTTTTGCAGATTTTCTTCCCATTGGGACCTGTATCGGTTGCTTTATTCGGCGGGCTTGGAGCTTTGGTCTTCTCAGGCTTCATTCTGTATGACACCGAGAACTTGATCAGGCGCCACACCTATGATGAGTACATCTGGGCGTCTGTTGGGCTCTACCTTGACATCCTGAACCTGTTCCTTTCCATCCTGAACATGCTCAGGAGCATGCAATCCGACAACTAGTGGGCTCCCATCTGCACGAGCTGGACCTTGTGCGAACCTGTTCAGGGCATCGTCCTTTGTATGGTGCCGTGGTCTTTTGAACTGTAATACGTATACAGATACAGTCCTGCGAGTCTGTGACTATCGTCAGAGGGTGAGATCAAAGTACAACATGTGTATAGTTCTTAGTTCGAGTCTGTCTAATTTAACACTGCCATGGTCACGTGCGTGTTACAGTGAGATTGTGATATCATGCTGCCGATAATTGTCACCTTGCGTGTTTTGTGCCTGCGCATGCTGCTTGCTCTCTCCTTATTGGCTTTGGGGGAAAATTTCTCCACATTCATTGTTCTCTCAGCCGGCGAAGCAACCTGCACACGGAGGGCGTGTTTTACAATCGCGATGTGCGTTTTACAGTTCGCAGAATTGGAGTTCTCATCAGGGGACAAGGCGCAGTAGTGCTTTTGTTCTGAATCCGTCCTTAGTCCTTGGTTTGCATGGCGCGTGCTGAGTTTCTTGCTCTAGCTGCACTGCTGCACATCCAATTATTTCAGTTACGAGAATTAGATGTTGATCTTCACTCTGAATCATACCCACATACAGAAGCTGAGCACCATGCAGTTCACGTTCAGTGCACACCAACACAGTCATGGAAACCCAGCATTTTGGTTTTCATGCACTACTCATCGGAAATTCAGTATTGACTCAGCAAAATGCTCCAGTTTCTTGCAGACAGTAGAGACCGAGCACACTTGCAACCCGGTAAGAATTTTTTAAAATAATATTATTTTAATAGAAAATTGCAGAAATAAATAGCGGAAAAAGATATTGCGGATCTAGTATTCTGTCGGCCACCCAATTGCCGACAGGGCACTTATCGACTGTTGACGGGCCGACATCCTATGTGTCATCTCCTCGAGGGCCGACTTGACCCACCGCCCACCCACGCCCCACCTGTCGGCATCGATTGTCCTATCGGCTACTAAGAGTCTAATAGGACCTATCGGCTCCTTGAGGGCCGACAGGCCAGTCGGTTCTTCCTTAGCCGATAGGACCATTGCGAGCACAATAATGCATATCCTAGTGTACTACTTTTCAGCTTCACAGGGACGAGCACAATCCAATGCAACCAAACACATAATCCAAGTACATCACGACACGACATGAGTCGCACATGAGTCACACATGATACATGAGCCACACAATAACATATCTGCGAAACCAACACATACGCAGTGCGTATACCTAAATACAACCCCTAACTTCAGCGCTTCCCTCGCTTCCCAGCAGGTGATTAGAAAAAAACGTGAGACGGTCTAGTGCGTGCCGAGCACGGTGCCTAGGGTCAGGTGGGGTCAATTCCTCCGGCTCGTCCTGTGTGGGCGGCGGACCGAGGCAGGCGGCCTGCAGGAGGCGCGAGGACGGCAAGCGGCGGCCGGCGGCGAGGGTAAAAGGAGAGAGTAAAAGGATGAGAAGGAAGAGATGCGGCCGGGGTAGAAAAAGGACCTAGTCGGCCCTCCATAAGCCGATACGATAGGTGGTCCTATCGGGTTGATAGGCCTGTCGGCCAGCCAAGTGCCGATTAGACCCAGTCGGCCCGACAACCCACATGGCCCAGGTGCCTGCCAGCGTGGCCCATCTCATCGACCACTGGAGGCCCGATAACACCCTGACCCTATCGGCAATTGGGTAGCCGACAGGATACTAGATCTGCGATTTTTTTCGCTATTTATTTCTACAATTCCCATTAAAATAATATTATTTTAAAAAAATCAACCGGTAATAATAGAGAGCGGTGCGATAACCTGGAAGGCTGGAAGCAAGAAACGAAATGCCAAATTGCCAGCCCAGCCCACAGTTCTACTCGTACTACCCATGTGCTGCTAAACGGATACGTCTCGCAGACAGACAAGGCCCAACACGGCATTTTGGTTTTTGAAAGTAGTAAGCAACTCATGCCCGAACTTCAAAGGCACCTAGGGGGGCTACGGGCTACGGCCTGCCGCTCCACGGGTGCCGGCCCGAGTTCGCACAGCCATCCCCGCTCCCTGTCGGCACTCACCGGCGGCGGACCACCACCACCCAAGGAGGCTACGGGGGGCTATGGCGGCCTGCTGCACTCCACGGGTAGTTCCGTTCCCTCGAGAAGCCAAATCCCACCACTCGGTTGGCGTCGGCCGTCGCAACAGGATCACGACCGCCCGTCGCATCCCCCGCGGGAAATTGTGCGCGGCGCGGCGCGCCCAACCGCCGCCGAATGTGCCGCCTCCGGGCGCCCGACGCCCGGAGCGGCCGGCACCTTTCCGGCTTTTCCCCGTGGCCGCGAGACACCCCGCCCGCTCCAGGCGCCTGGGGGGCCCGCGCCTCGTGCAGCCGCGCTAGGCCAACGGGAAAGGAAAAAAAAAGGCAGGGTGGCTGTCCGGCCGGCCGGCCGCCCGTCGCCTCCCCTCGTGCCGGCGGCTATCCCCAGCCACCCGTGCAAAGCTAACTAGCTAAGCCAAAGGGATCAGGGGTGGATGGATGGCTGGACGGGACAAGCGCGCGCGTCGACCCACCCCTCCCGTGCGCCGGGCTGCCGGCCACTCGCGCTTTCCACCACTGTTACTTGGCGATCGCGCCTTTGCTTTGCCACCCGGCCCCGGGCCAAACAAAATCCCCGCGCCATGCCCGTGCGCTGCGGGTGAGCATGGCGGGTAGGCTGAGAGGGGAAAGAAAAAGTCACGGATTTTACCCAAAAGATGCGGCACGGCGCACTGGCAGTAATCTCTGCTTCGTGGGCACGGAGGTTGCGCTGCATTACTACTGGTATTACTACTCCTTTTTACCCAGGCAGCTCGAGCTTCTTTAGTAGCTGTAGCTTTCTATTACCACTCCCATGCCCCCCGCCATGTCGTGCTTCCAAATTACACGCCTTTCGAGGCCCATGATGTGCTGATGGTTCCAACTAACCGTCCCGAATCGCAAAGGAGAACGAAAATTCAGGGCACCCGCGGTATGGGATGGAGAGGGGAGAGAAATGAGAGAAGAAAGGAAGGCGAAGAAGGACGTGAAAAAAAGATGGCAAATTTCCCTTCAAGATTGGTTCCATAATTTGGTATATAGTAGTACACTAGTATTAAACTATAATGCCACATTAATCTTGAGCTGTGGATGACAAGCATGCATCGTCCCAAAACGTCAAGTTTGCTTTATAAATTTGCTTTAGCTGTTCTTTCTTCTAAGCAAACAGAGAGCATCAATGTTATCTTTTGCAGCCTAGTACTTGGCTCCTACTAATCCATCATCACTGTCCTATTGCGGCACTACTTTCGTACATAAACACTGCACAGAATCTCTTTGGTACCCGGTAAAAGTATTTGGATTAAGAAAAATAAGGTACCAGGGAAAATGTAGCAACTTTTCATTTTAAAAAACCCTAAAAGCCCATGGCAGCGGTGGTTACAAATGCGCATGTTCCCAATCATGCCGCGCCCCTGCTCAAACAGATGGACATTCTCCTTTACAATCAGCCTCGAAAGCAAACGTCAGATCATGTGGACTACATGAAGCTTGTAGGAGAGGCTTGTCCCTTCCCTTAAGACCGGTTTAGAAAAGCAATTGCTGGAATGCTGCTAACGGTGCGAAGCAAGCAGAAAGATGACAGAATGGCAATAATCTAAAGGTGCCTTTTAGCACAAAATGGGCAGAAATGAGCTGATGATCGATACTTTGTTTTTTTCTAAAAAAAATAGTACAAGAAGCTCTAGTTTCACCTTGTCCCCCTTCCACAGGCTCTTTCAGGCTCCAGCTCTAGTACTGTAGCCCTCAGGAGCCGGAGCTGGCGAAGCTAGAATTTTGAGCTTCACTGGCTCCTAGTGGTTTGCTAGCTGATTTTGCCAAGAGAGAAAAAAAGAGCTTCAATGCAAAGTACCGCAACAGGACATTTGCAGAGGAGCCGACGCACTTGTGATCCTTTGCAAATGGGCCTTAAGTTTAACCCCATACAAGTCAGGAGCTGGGACAACCCCTCTACCAACCGAGCAAGCGCTCGTAGCTAACAAACTAGACAAAGCAACAGCCCTCTGAAAAGTGCATGGCTTGAAGGCTCCACAATTAAAGATGTTAAATGTTATAGTGAGGTTGCGCAATTCGAAAACAGTTAAGGATGAACTTGTTCAGAACAAGGTAAGGGACGTTAAGGACGCTCTCACGGTTCAGGTTCTGGTCAAATATTTGCGCTTTTGGGACCACATACAAGTGCACCTTAGTTCATTGGAATCGGATCATTTTGTTTGTAGGTGGTTTTCCATTGTCCTATGTGGTATACTCGGCATGATTTATTTCATGATCAGGTACTTGCAAAACAAATACAAATAAGGAAGGGTTTTGACTAACATGTAAGATTTGGATCGAATGGAACAGTAGGGCCTTCAAAGAAAAGCAGTTCTTAGTATCATCGGATCTGATCGAGGGTATCATTGTGCCATCGAGATAGCTTGGTGTTGGATGGTGGCGAGCATAGTTGAGACTGTCGTACGTTCTAAGTTTGGTCTTGTTTCTTGGTTTGTGATTTTGCAACAGTCTATTTATATCGCTCTTGTTATTTTTTATCGAAATGCTTCCCGTATGATAAAATATCTCGGGAAAGAAGAAGAAGAAAAACAAACCTTTGATGAAAAAGGTGGGAAAAGAATGGGAGGAAAGGGTAGACAGGCGGAACTATCCGATAGCGCTGCTACCTATGGGCCACCCGTACAAAGTTGTGACATGGTAGGCTTTTGGATGGGCGAGTACCGACTAAAGACGGGCGCGCGGGAATATGGGCACGGTGTGTGTATCCGATGCAAATACCCTAGCGAGAATATGATAAAGTGCGCATACATTACACGCTCCCCCACTGATTGGCACGCCTTTCTTTCGCGAAACTTACCACCGTACCGTATCCAGTTCCAACTTGCAGTCCGGACATGCGCTACGATCATGGATGGATCGATAGAGCAGAATCTCCCGTTGCAAGAACGCAAAGAATTAGGAGAAGCTGCAGTAGCCAAGTCCTGAGCAGACTGTTCCCTGTCATTTTCCTCGGGACGTTTATTTCTACCGCCAAGCTCAGGCAGCTCTCGCCTGCACTCCGCTGCACATTGCCTTCAGCTAGACGCCCCTTTTTTTCTAGCTCCGGGGAGGGACACGTACGCCGGCGTCGCGATCGGCGTCGAGTGCCTGGAGGCTGGAGCCCCCCCGGTCCGGGCCGTATCCTATCCGCACCTGCACGTCGCCGGCGCGGTGATCACGCGGCCGGACTGGATGCCGATGCGAATGCGATGGGATCGGGCAGCAGCAGGACCGGTGGGTTCGGGGAACGGGGATAGGTGATAGATCCCACTAGCTCACCGGTCACCAGCAGCACCCAGCCGGCTGCTACGACAGTCCCGTGTGCGTGCACTCATCACCAAGCCGGGGCTCTTTGCACGGGCGGACGAGATGGAAAGGGCATCGGATTCCGATGCCCCCCGGGGCACCGTGTGTGCAGCGCGTAGGGCAGCCTGGTGGTGGTGGTCGTCGAGTGCCCGTTGTCCACGGTCCATGGATCGGTGGCCCGTAGAGTATACGATGCCCAGTGATGCTGGGGCTGCAGGGCTATCAGGGTGCTGCTGAAACTGGGGAGAGGAGCTTTTTTCTACGTGGTGCTCTATGCACTGTAGTCACAAGCGAATTTCTGTCTGAACGTTGCGTCTGAAAATGCATCAGGATTGAACACTTCAAATATGTCTAGAGTGCATCAACAAACTCTTCTGAAAGAGAGAAAAAAAGAACAGCACAGTGCGCGTCAGTAATTCAGCGTCAGACCGTGCTGTCATATGTGACGGGCGGATGGTATGGCTGATTCGCCCTAGCTACAACAAAGCAGGAGTGAATTTATGCAGGCATAAAGCTCTGGCCCCTTTGTCGAGGCTGAATTGGGCGCTGTTAAATCCGATGGTTACATCGACGCACTCTTGTCATCACTAGAGTAAATTATCTTTTCATTTGGTGAAATCAGAGTAAATTATCTTGTGGGTAGAGTAAGCCGCAACCAAACCGAATCAGATACATCTATCCTATATATACGGGATTAAAGACGACGAGGGCACCACCTAGATTAGATTCTTCACGATACATGGAAATGGAACTGAAACTGGAAAAGGGCTACTGAATTTGTAACTGGAATTGGTGGCCTCAGATTGTGGCCATCACGACAAATCATTTTGCAAAACATGCTATCTTGTCATCACTGAACCACGAGATGATCATATGTTCGATTCTTATCAGACCTATATACAAATGTAAATGGCCCAATTACTAGGCTCACTCCCACGTTTAAATAATGCAGAAGAATTTTACTGTTAAAACGACAGAAACGTGCAACACCAGGTTAATTCCTCAGGAAAAAAAATCTTGCGATAAAATACTGAATCATACAAACAAAATCAACTTAGCGAAGAGGATACAACTTTCAGGAAACTACCACCACATCTGAAGATGATGCTGAAGCCAAAGCCTCCCCACCACTTGAGCAGTTTGTTTTCGCTTTCAATGCGGATCGCCGGTGCGACGTGAAGAGCCCCTCAGAGCGCGCAATCTTTTGATGGGTGAGAGCTTGATCGAGCTGCAGGTAATGGAACAGTCATGCGTGCTCGTGATAAAAAGAAGAGAAGCATCTAGCCATCCACTGTTGCGTGTGCAGTTAACCACAAGCTCTTTTTTTCTAGGGTGGCAATCAGTGCATGTCAGTTTCCGAGCTGCAAGAACCTTCCTCCCAGTACATTTATTCGGAGGAAAACAAGGCAACTTTCTCATCCATCGCCGTGCATTGCGTACTGATCTTGTGCTTTTGGAGTACTGAAACTGTTTCTAGTAAATTTAGGCAGTGTTTTAAAACAGTGATGGTGCGGTACTAACAAATCAAGATGGACAATATCTAGAGAAATGGTTAGTATGTTTTATAGTTTAGCTTAGCTCTTGCCAATCGCCAACATGTGCAGGGCACCATCAGCATCATGCTATTTTTTTTTGGAGAATAATCAACATCGCGATCATGGCATGGCAGAATGGATGGTAGGAGCTGGGAAGAAAGTGAGGTCGAAAAGCTGGACTCGCATCTCCCGTTGCTGCCTCTGCAGGCGATGACAATCTTCAGGTGACCCCACGGCTCGGATTTCCTTGGCACGTTCTGTGGAAGAGAAATCAGGACGGAAACACAATCGAAATTTGGACACCCGAAGTCACGAACCAATAATGGCCAGGTGTTTGGATGAGCAGGGATTGTTGCAATGCAACTATGCAAGTATCTTTCAGCTAGGGTTTGGATTCAAACTCGGAGCCACTAAAGTTCAGTGCGAGTGAATATTCAGACGAAAGTCGCCGAGAATGATCAGACCAAAGAAGGATGCTTCTGTACGCCAGACGTAGGCGAAACTCCGCGAAAAATCAGCAATGTGGGTGGGACTAGAAGATTAGGAGGATCTGCTTGAAGAAGCTGGCGGCACATATTCCTGGCAATCCATCCATCCTGTTCCGACGCCTGCTCTCCCAAGCCGAGACACGAAGCTCTCGTCCTGACCGATCGAGCGGCATCTGAAACCGATCCTTCGTGGCCTTGAGGCGACCGCTCCGCTCCCCCTTTTTCCCTTGCCGCGCCCGTGCGTGCCCGTGGCACGAAAGCGCCTGCCCGCCGGGCGCGTCGCTCCGGCCGGGCACCGGGATGGCGACGGGCTTCACTCGCGAAGGCGGCGTGTCAGCTTCCCGCCGGCGCTCTTCCGGTTCGTACTCGAGCTCCGTGACGCCGATGGCAACTAAAGCGAGGGGGCACGGGACCCCGGCGGTGGCCTCGTCGGGCCAAACACTTGGACGTAAGCCGCGCGACGGCGGCATCGCCCCTGATGTGACGCGTGGAGCTCCGCGGTTAAAGTGGGGGAGGTTCTGCCGAGACCGGCGGGTTATGTAAGCGCTGGGGTAAGATTGGATGGTGACACGGCATGCACTATAAGTCTATAACCCCGGATGTTTTCTGTGTTGAATTGCACGCACCGACCAATAATTTGCAATCTAAGGTGCGTACTATTTTCCAATCTTTTCAACTCTTATGCCTCCGTAAGGCTACAACAATCCTAGGAGGTTTCCGCTACAGCTGAAGATTAATCAACCTAGGTGGAAGCTAGACCAGCTGCTATTACCATTGAAATAGCTAAACCTTATCTACATTAGTGTGCAGGGATCTTCCGTTCTCCCATTTGAAGCAGGAATCTACCGTTCACACACTGCTCACCACCGGACAGGTGCGCATGCATGCACAATCCTCCGAAACTGCTGCTTAATTGACCGTGACGACCCAACTGAGCTGCTCCTAAACAACGCTTGCCAAGTCCGATTTGTGGTGCGCATCCGAACAAGTTGGCTGCTAATCAAAGCAGCTGCTAGCCAAGATTATCCGCCTCCCCGCAAGAGGAAACCAAGACAGATTCCTTTCTGAACCCTAGAATATGTGCCGGGATCCAGCAGCAAGCTAAGCACACTGTACACTGAACAGGCCCTGCATGCTCGAATGAGGTGTCGTCATCCGGAGCTCCTCGCGCACGAAGCACTCGCCGCCGTAAAGCCCGCCCCCTACGCCTCCGCCGGAAAGGAAAATCCCTCGATTTGGGTGGTGCCGGCGTTGAGTTGCGCAGAAAACCCGTATTAAATTCTGTCGCGCATCGAGCGTACAAGGCACTCTGATGGCCACGAGGACAGTGCAAGTTGAGCGAGCGGTGAACAAAGAGCCAGGCCTCTTTCACGGTTAGGTCGCGCTGCTCCAGCAGAGGCCTCCAGGCAAGGCTCCAGTGCCCGGTAGCTAGTGGGAGGCCGCTTCCCGATTCGAGCCGGAGGGCTCTTCAGTGCGGTGAAAGGGAGCTTCGATTCAGCGGGCGCAGCAGCAGTGGAGAGCGGAGGCGATCGAGCTCGGCTGATGGTTGGGTTGGGAGTCACAAGGCAGCTGAGCTGATCGCTGCGGTTGGCGCGGCCTGCTGGTACTCTGCGGCTGCTCGATCGGAAATGCCAAGTTTACAAGGCGCCTTTCTGCGCTGACAACGAGTGCCTGCCACCACGCGCGCGGGCACGGCACCGCTCGAAAGCGAGGGCTCCGCGGCGCGCACTGGCAAAGCGAGATCCGCCGCTGCGCTGCGCTGTTCACGATCCGGACTACAGGACCATCCGTTGTCCGTTCCGTTCCCTAGGAAAGCACTGGTCATTAGCCATGCTCAAGCATGCTTGCTGAGCTCGACAAGATTGATTTCGCTGCTAAAAAGAAAGGTAACTTCTGGAAGCGTGTGTAGAATCGAACACAAAAAATTGCTCAAATGGTTGTGTGTTTTCTCCTGACGTTGTCGCCTTCTTTTGGCGCATGGGGCGGTACACGGTTAGTTGACGTAGGCGCTGATCTTTTGTCGTCAACTTTTGGTACTTACTACTACCTTGCAAAGTGGACACCGAAAAGCAGAGGCAGATGAGTCCAGGGGTCCAGGTCCATTTTACTTACCGGCCAAAAGCTGGAAACCCAGGATTACGTTCTTATTTGGGAGCATCTCGATGCGGTCTTTAGCTCGGACAGTGACGCCTCCCATCCACTCTCCGAAAGCAGGAGCAAGGGTTGACACAGACACAGGCCAATGATTGGCCTGGCGCCACGGTAGTTTCCTTTTAAAATCTTGAGAGGCCGGGCCGTGCCGTGCCGTGCTTTCACGATGCTGCCTGCTGCGACTGTTCCGGAGATCCTGCCATCGATGCCCACGAAGAAGATGAAAAAAAGGTGAGAGATATAGTCAGTTTACTAGCAGCGACCTTTTCCGCCTGCCTGATATGGAACGGCTATACGAGCACGAAGCCACGAACAGCATCTAGGAGGAATCAGGCCCGGGCACTGCAGCCTGGTGCCTGCGAACAGCAAGGACACAGTGCGTGCCGGCAGGCACTGCGCGACAGTTGCCGCCCTACCACTGCCAGGCTAGTAGAGCCAGAGCCTGGAACGCACGCAAGAATCCGGCGCGGGAGGGGACCAGCCGCGGCCGGCGGCGCTGTCGCGGCGCCATCTATCTATCTATCTCTCGGCGGCCGGCCGGGTGCGCGTGGGGTTGACACGCGACGCGACGCGAGCGAGAGGGGGGGCTCGCGCGGTCGCGCCGCACGCCATGCGTGCAGATCTTTGGTGAGGTGAGACCACTGCTGCTGCGAGCATTCGGCCGACGGGTGCGAGGTAGAGGCAGGCACGGCGGGTACAGCGATCTGCCTTATCTCGGCTCCCGTATGATGCTATCCCGTCGCAGGCACTGGGGATCGGAGTAGACCTGGGGCAGGGCAGGTCCAAGTGCCGTGCCGGCGGCCCCTCACCGGCAGGTCCAAGTAGCTTGTTCGGTAGGGTGTGGTCGTAGCACGGGCCCGGGAGGGATGGGCTGAACCGCACGCACAGCAGGAGGAGGCGTCGCTGATCACGACGAGATGACAAGTTGAGAGCCTGGGACCAGGCTTCACGACGTAGTGCCAGAGACCATGCTGCTAGGCCGTTACATCTATCTTTGCGTATGGTCGTATGTTTTCCCCAGGCAAAAGACGGTGCGGACACAAGTAGAGGATGGCGCGTTGGTGAAAGAGGCTTTCGGATTGGTTCGTGTCGAATAGAAATGGATATAATACCTTTTCCTTTTTCAAGTGGTATTCCGGCATGGTGTAGTCATACTTTCCTACGCGAACTTTGGAAACGCGATGAGGCTAGTCGATGATCTTCGGGGACCTGAACACGAACAAGCTGTGGCAATGGTACCGTGTCAAATGGCTCTCCAAGCAAATCAGACGACGAGTTCTAGCATCCCCGTCGCGTCGTAGACCACCGTTTTCCATCTGGTGGAGTTGTGGAGAAAAAACACACAGCCGCACGGCTCCGGCGCCGGCAAAGGAATCCCCGGACATCAGCGCGCGGCCGGGCGCCGTCGCCCCGCGTCTGCCGCGCACGGCGTGCCCGCCGCCAGGCGCGACCTGCCGTTCCACCGAACGGGCGGTCCGCGCGATGACGACGGGTTCGCGTTCACGGACGACGCCTCGCCACCGCCATCCCGGATGACGCGGGGGCGCGCGTGCCCTCGTCGCGTCCGTCCAACTTGCTCCCAGGCGAAGGCGAGCAACAAAAAGCAAGCGCGCAAGCGCGACCGGCGGCTGGGTTCGGCCCCACCGCCCGGCACCACCAGTCCACCACCCAACGGCGCGCGCGGTGACGTCGACGCGCGAGGGGGATATTCCTGCGCCAGAATCCCACCTCCGCTCCCTCTCACGGCAACCGCACCTCGCGCTTTTTCGTTCCCGCCGTGGATGAGCCCAACCGCGCGGTGACAAGCTAAAACCGCCCCCGCCGGCGCGCGCCCCCACCAGCGGTCGCGGTCGCCATTCGGTCCGGCATTTCTGGCGGCGCGTACGGACGGGTACACGCAGCCGCGCGGACGTCGACGGGGCGGGGCCCGGCTCAGGCGGTCGCCGGGAGCCGGGAGCCGGTCGCGGTGGTACCCCGACTGGCCGGCGCGCAGGCGGACCGGGAGCACACGGCGCGGTCTTGGGGTGACGAACGAGGGCGCCGCCCTCTCCAGGACCAAAGAGCCGCACTTGGCCGTCGATGCGTCTGTTGCATTTAATTGGGCAGCGATGCCGTGCTTGACGACACGGCAAGCAATAGTGGATTAACCTACGACCGCGATCCGCAGACAAAAAGATGCCGACAATATAGTGTTTGGTCACAAGCAAATCTTAAGCATAGAGTAATCCAGCCGGAACACAAGATTGTCCAAAAAGGATGGGCATCCGACGTCAGGATCTAACACTAGCCTTTCGCCAGGAGGGGGAGTACACGTAGACCGCACCGGGCCACGTCAAGGGACATCCCATCATTGGCACGTCACATTAAATCCGCCATCATTTTGACACCGGTGCCACGTAATGATGCCACGCTAGCTACATCTCGCCCCCACCGCCCAGCTCGCGCGGCCACCCGTGCCCACCTTGCTCACCGCCCGCTGGGCCAGCCTTCTCCTCCCAGATTATGATCAGCCGCCCTCATCATCCCTCCGGCCACAAGTTCCACAACCTTCGACCGCGACGGCGGCCGGCACGTACGCATCTTCCTAGCTCCCTTTCGCCTTCTCCCGTGACTACACGCAATCATCATGTGGTGCTAGCAGCAATGCGATCAACCACGCCGGTGTTCCCATTGGACGTACGCACGCAGGAGACCACGAGTTCCACCAATCAATTCTCAGCTGACCGGCGGCGAGGCCGAGCACGGAGCCCGCCGCAAGGGAACGGAGGCAGATCTAGACGAGACGACGACAGAGCGCGCACGGCGATGCGGCCCGGGCAGCAGCGGCACGTGTGAACGGGGCGCCCCCAGCGGCATCTGGGCCGGCCTCGGAATCTCCATCGGCTCGAGCGCTACGCCGGCGCGTGCCAGAGATGCCGAGATCGATGCCAATGGGCGGCGACCGGATCGGACAGTCACCTGGCGCTGGCGAAATCCCCCTCTCTCGTGTCGCGTTCACGCGCTGGACTGGACTGATGCTGCGGCGCGGCGCCGGTCTCCTGCGCCAGGTCGACAGGGACCCCGCCGAGCCGCTATTCAATTCTACTCTATCCACGGGTGCCTGGCGGTTGGTGTCATCGACGTCGTCTCCTTGCAAACTTGGTTGGGTTTGGAGCCCGTACGGCTCGACTGTACGGCGTTCGGGGCGTCACGCGAGAGGGGGACGCGGCGACACAAGCTCGTGTAGCGCCGGTTTGTGCCTGCTAGTTTACTCCCTCCGTCCCAAATTTGGGACCTCGCGCGAGAGGTGGACGTGCCTGCTAGTGGATGAAGAAGGTGGTAAGCAGCCATCTGAACCAGCTTGTTTACCTCCTAAAATCAATTACTTTGATTTGCCAATTATGCTTTCGCATTATGCATATAAAACAAGTAAGGGCATATTTGGTAGAAGTGTGGCTAAGAATTTATTAGCCACAGGTACGAAAAAGGCAGAAAAATTAAGCATGTGACATTTGTGGCAACAAATGCTAGCAAAAGTGTGGCTTCATATAAGTCGTGGTAACTAACAAAACATCTGCTTAACAAATTGTGATAGGATGACTAAGGTTAAGCGTGGCAATCGGCAACCAAACGCAGTGGCTCAGTTGCATGCACCGGTACACAAAGGGTCATTTGTCCAGCTTATTTATCCCGGCTAGTTTTAGGCTCGGGATCAATGTAAATATTAGTCCAGGGTCCAATCGCTAGGATAAAAGGAGAAACTTTAATCCCGGTCGGTAACTCCATGAGGTCTCCTTTTAGTCCCGAGGAGAGCATTAATCCTGGGTGCAGCCAGCCCCCGGGATTAAAAACTAGGGCGATTTTGTTTCTGGATCTCCTTATTCTCTCTTCTCGCTCCCTTGTCCTCTCATCTCTTTCACCCCTTCCTTATTCTCTCCTCTCCCGTAGCCCCCCATATAGCTCTCTGATGGCCTGGCGGGCGCGCGGGGGCTGGCTTGGCCGCCGCCAGCCTCCACGGGCGCGTGGGGCTGGCCTGGCCGCCGCCGGTCGCCACGGCTGCGCCGGGCGCAAGGGCTGGCCTGTCTGCCGCCCGTCGCCACCGCCGCGCCGAGCGCAAGGGCTGGCCTTGCCGCTGCCGGCCTCCACGGTCGCGTACGCACCTGATCTGGCCAGCGCGAGGGCAAGCCTGGCAGCGCGGGCACGAGGGCCGCGTGCCGCCGCTGGGCGCGAGGACAGGCCCGACCGCAGTGGATCCAGCCGGTGAGAAGCTACGTATAAATTCGTGTCTGTGAATGATTCGTTCGTGAATATCTTGTGAATTAGATATTGTACTGTGGATCAAATCGAACTCTGTGTATTGTGAATAAGTTGTTGTACAATAAATCAAATTGAACTCATGTCATGTGAATCTTTCGATTGTTTCTTGCTCAAGATTTGATTGCATCTCTATGGCGGTCGAGGTGGAGTTGGAGCTCAAGAAGGTGGTGCTCGAGAGTCGAAACGAAGCTGCATGCCCCGACGGGCAGCGCGGCCAGACCCGGCTCGGCCTGGCCCTGGCGGGTGGCGGTGCAGAGGTCGATATTTTTTTGTTTATGAAAAATTATATTAGTCCCGGTTGAATAGCCGTCGGGATAAAAAGATGAGGTACATGAGTCCCGAATAGGCAGTTCCGGTTGGGAATCGCAACTAAAACCAGTTCCCAACCGGAACTGATGAAGGATTCTGTACCAGTGATGCTTGTGTCAACCCTTCGGGCCCGTGCGCCCATCACATCATGTGGCTTCTCGTCTAGGCTAGCTGCTTCAGCCTGATTTCAGATTTGATTCGGATGCATATTTTTTTTCCATCTAGATTTGCATCGAATACATATATACTATTTCTCAGGAGTCAGGACATTGACAGATCATAAAAAATCTTGAGCCAATACACCTGATGTGCATGGCAGGAGCGAGGCTAATGATCGGTGTCTCTATCTGCGGCCGTGTGGGATATATTCACAAAATGTTCGTTCATATGGAGCCATGGATTAAGCATGTATACAAAAACTCACATGTTAGCACCCCGAGATGTTAGAATCTGATACTTTCTTTTTTCTGGGTGCAACAGTTAAACAATTCCAAAGGCCGACTGTAATTAACCGAAAAGTTTACGCCTCGCACTTGTTTTAATTTGCTGAAGCTTAAGTTAAAGCAACTGTTTTACTGTGTTCCAGGTGCTGAAGTTTAAGGCGTGTTTGGCCGGCTTCCAAATCATTGTTCCTTGCCGTTCTGAAGTTTCTGGTAAATACTGTTTTTTTTCACACCTCCTATATATTTCAGGTGATCTGATTTTTCAATTACTTCAGTCAACGTGTGTTCAATGCCGGGGATGTTATTATCTGATGATGCATTTGTTGTTCTCCAATGTTGTATATATATATTGTTTTCAATGTTTTGGATAAATAAATAAGAACATATACTGATGTCGTGTTAGTTTCTTTAGGAAAAATTCAGTTTACATTCTCGAACTATCATAAAATTCTTTTTTTGAAGACATTATTTTTCGATATAGCAACTTGTTTGCTTAGCATTTGGATGGAATTTTCAACCACGCCTAAAATTCTTTGACAGAAGTATTGTTAAAAAGAAGTCATGCTTGATATTACAACACTCGATTTAACTTCTCCAATCAATTGCATATGCGGCAGTTTACGTTTGCTGTATGTAGGTTGTTTCATGCCACCACAAACAAATATTTTCCTCCGATTTTTGGCTTTAATGTCCATCCAAACACTTACTTTGGAGGGAGAAGTGGGCCTACTAAATTATTGGAGTTGCACGATTTCACCGTTTCATCTGTTGATCCGATCCACTAATTATTAGTAGACGAATCTGCCAGCTTCTAAATTTCTTGTGTGTTATTCATGCGACGTGCATGCTAGAGTAGAGGGCGCAGGTTGCTATTATTGGCCGCGAGCCAGTTTAGCCTTTCGAGGCCGCGAAAGATAGGCCATAATGAGATCCCCCTGCTGCATCTACGACCTCTCGTAACTGTAGCTAGCCAAAAGTATCTCCCTGTACAGCTACCCAATATGGTCAACTCCTAAAAGGAATCCTTCTTCCTTCTCCCGTTAAATATCTAAAAGTACCACTTGCCATTAGTTTAAATCCTAATGGCAATAGCGCCCATCACTTATGTCATAATTAAGAAAAATTAAAAAAAACATGAGCATGATCGAAATCGTGCACATTCTAATAGATGTTCTCACCAACTCGATACATAACCCCTCTCGCAATGTCACCTAGTTTAGAGCCCATTTATCAACCATTTTTAGACACATAGACGCGGCATCACGTCGGAGCAATTGCGTTATCCATGTAAAAAAACTATAACCGATTCCTTTTAGGTAAAAGAAAGGGTTCTACAGTTTATAAATTACCACATCACTTTCGACAATGCTATAAAAACTGCTGCATATCATCATACACATTAGTCATGCAAGCCGCAAAAGGGGAAAAAAAAAAGAAATCGGAGGAAGGCTGTCAGCTCAACGCGTGGACCATTCGAAACCTCCTTAAAAGCTCAATCAGCAGTGCCTGACAACGAGCACTACAGTTGTTTTTTTACTTTTGGCAAAAATAATGAGCATTATGGCTCCTCAGGGCGCTAAAGTAAGATATCTCCACTGCCTGTCACCGAGTTGAAATTCAGAAAGAAAAGACAAACTTGTTCATACAGACCCCAATAAACTAGTCAATTATGCAGCCCCGGTCGTTAGCCGACGACCAAATTTAAAAAACAAAACGAAAATTCAGATGTGCAGCGGCGCTGGGAGTGCAGAGCGGTCGCTGACGGGATCGCGTCACGGAGAGGAGGGCGGCTTGTTGCCACGGCCGGCCGGGGCCATCAGGGCAGAGGGCACGGCCAATCAGTGCCCCTGCCCCCCTTGGCGGCGCCGCTGGCGCTTGCGTTTTCAAGCAGGTTTCTTCCAATCTTCCATATGCATCGTGCGGTTTTCAAACCGGATCGAATTAACAACTAACACTACGTGGTTCCTGTCTGGCCGCAACGGATTGTCATTGCTGGCGAGTATGCAGACGTTGCCATCAGGCCGTCACAGTCTCGCAGATCATTTTTCGTATTTTATTTTTTTCTTTTTAATTAATGATGATGCAAATTGGATTGGTTGCCCTGGGGAAGCCTTTGAGTAAATGAACCGGCCCTGTTGCACATGAGTGGTAGTACATGGCGTTTCCATGCTGCTGCTGACACGTACCGGCCGGCCAGCCAACCAGCCATACCATGGAGCATGGATGGGTCAACGGCTCCAGCACAGGGGAGAGAAAAAAGTGTGCGCGCGCGCGCGCCCGTGCTTGATGACCTAATGCTGTTGCAACGAGCGTAAGCACGGGGTTGGACTTCCGTTCCAATAAAAGTAAAGCTGATCACACTCGAACCATGCTTTGAAGAAGCTGAAATTGTATTGCGGGATGAGTTACCTCCCATCAGCGATTCCGCGCGCGAAAGCGATAGCCCCATCTAAAATGAGCTCTGATTGTGTCCTCTAGCTATTTTTTCGAAAACCTGTCAAATACTGAATCACTAGCTAGTATAAAAACAGGTCATGTTTGAAAAAAAAAAAACAGAATCCGCAACAAATTTGAGGTCTCTGGTCTCTGTTCTCGACAACATTGCCGTGCCTGGCAATTGATTTCATACCAAACGACTCTCAAACGTGCACCACCAAATTGGCACGCCATATGATTGGCTGGCTGCCATATAATGCACGATAGGTAGGCCCATCAACAGGTCAGATGGTGCAAATCGTTGATCACATGCCACATAATTTGGTGGGTGAGTGTGTGCCGGTGTGCGTGTTCTCTCCCAGCAAAAGCTTTCCCGAAAGGGAACTCCAGAACAGACGCAGCGCGCCCACCTACCACCCCAGATGTACAAGCCCTTAATTAAACACAACCGAATTGTATTGCCCTGCCCTAAAAATACTAGGTTCACAGTCTGTGCAGCAAGGGTTGTAACTTAAGTCGCCAAAAGGGATCCTAGATCACTGTTGGTGTTTTTTTTAACAAATCTTGCAGTAATAGTTTTCATGTTCATTAGTCGCGGGTTCCGAGGCGCGAGTCAATTAAGAAAGGGAATGAACATGGAGATCAAACAAGATGCATGTGTTTAGCGGTAGAATACAACTTTTGATCTTAGCTTGGCGGTCATGTGTTGTGCAGTGCCACCTTAGAATTGAGATCCCAAGGATCTAGAGAATGGTTTGGATTCAATGACATTGCCATGACTATGAGGAGAAAACCCTGCCAATCTAGAGGGTCGGGTTAATGACGGGTGAAGTCATGTTGTTGAAATGTTCCAGCAAGTTCCTCTCAGATGGGCCCTCTAGAAAGATGTACTGTACTTGCTTTGGACCATTGGTGCATGAGGTTCCATATAGGCAAGGTAACTTGAACCGGCCTGTAACATTCTGGTCCATCTGTTGTTGGCTTGTTGCTGATGACTTCTTGAAACTTCGTCCAATTCTTGGACGAAAGTAAGCTACTACGGTCACCATCGAGCTATAGTAGTGTTCTACAATTTTCATTCTTAGTATTGGCTCTTTGAGTTGATCATGATTTGATAATACACATATACTTTTCCAAAACAAACTATGCTCTAAGTGAACCAAAATCGGTGTTTTAAAATAGCATGCTGTAGGATTTAATAGCAGTTTTTCCGGCTCCTAATAGCACCGCTACAGCTTGCTATATCTGTTGCAATGGTTGTAGTGGCAGCTCTGTCAAGCTGCTACGGCCCGCCATTGAAAACGCTGACCACGGTTGATCTATATATTGAACTGTAGTAACATCACAACATGACTATTACAATGCGTACTATTTTTCGAACTGCGCCCATAAGAATATTTATTCAGTTGTAGCTCCATTAGGTTTTCTTTAGTTAGCCAAACAACATCCTTGAGATTAAACTTTTAAGCCTTGGCGAGCGTCACCATATCATATATCACATGTTGTCTTCTCTTTTTCAACTGTTCCAAGTAATTTGGAACTTGTATCATGATAAACCTATGTTATATCAATAACATCCTTTTGAAAAGAAAATCGCTTTACATCAGCATACTACAAATGACTTGATTTGCATATTAAACCATTCTAATATTATAACACAAAACAGGTCAATACATAGTATTTTAGGGGCACACCTGCAAGATTATCTAATAAATTGCAGTTCCCTTAGACTTTTTTTCTTCTTCTTTGGACACCCCTCGAGATTGAATGTTGCCTCTCAACATGAACACAACGTCTCGTGTCGTCTTCTCATTTTCAACTCCCTTCACGTCATTTGGAATTGCATATGCTCATTTTCAACTCCCTTCACGTCATTTGGAATTGCATATGGTGTACCTACACCACCACCTTGTCGACAAAAATTGCTTTACATGAGGAAACTTTAAGTGCCTTGTTACGCATATTAAAACCATCATGACATTATAACACAACCGGTTGAATACATGATATTTTAGAGTCGTATACCTACAAAATTATCTAATAAACCACAGTTTCATATACCTCCGCCTTTATCCGCGAAACGCTATCCTCGACGTTGAATCGTCGCCTCTCAACGCAGCTGTAATATCCCGTGTCGTTCTCTCTTTTTCAACGCCCTCCACATCATTCGGAATCCGTAAGGTACACCTACAATACATCGCCAGCATCCTTTTCGCAAAAGAAAGAAAATCGCCTTGCACCACTCGGGTGGAAGGGGAATGCCCCTCCGCGGGCAAGAAACAAAGGAAACCGGACATTCCGTGGGGGCCTCTGAAACGGACGGCCGGGATCGTTCGTGGTCCAACGGACCGCGCGCCCACGAACGGGCATATGGCCACCCTGGTGCTGCCGTGGACCCCAAGCCCCGGCCGCGCCGCACGGCATGGCTCCCAAGAAGGTCGGTGCGAGCTGCGATCGGTCGAGGAGGCAGAGCCGCCCCGGCCCGGCCGGTGTGGGTGGCGCGCGCGGTCTACACGCGCCCCCGTAGGCCGAGTCGAGGCGCCCCCCGATCCGACTCGACCCCCGCAGGGCGCAGCCATAAGGCGGACCCGGCCGTAACTAACCGCAATGCAACCTCGTCGCCGGATCCGCGGCTGCGAGGCGCCCCCGGCTCGCCGCCACGTCACCCGCCCCGGGGCTCGGCCACGGGCACCCGCCGAGGTATTTATACGAGCGGGGCGGGCGAGGCAGACCCCCACACCGTCTTCCCCTGCTTCCCAAGGCCAGCGGGTAGAGTCGAACCAACGCCATTACAAAAGCTGCGAGAGAGGTGGAGAGGCAGAGGAAGGTAGGGAAGGAAAGGCGTAGGGAATTGTGAGGCTGTAGAAGTGAGTGAGAGGGCGAGGGTGGGGAGGCGCGTAGGCTGGCGATCGCGGGAGCGATGACGACGGCGGCGGGCATGCCGGGGTCGCCGGTGGGCTCGGCCGCGGCGGCGGCGGCGGGCGGCCCCGCGGCGCCGGAGGTGGCGGCGAGGGACGCGGTGATCGGGTGGTTCCGCGGCGAGTTCGCGGCGGCCAACGCCATGATCGATGCGCTGTGCGGCCACCTCGCGCAGATCGGCGGCGGCGGGGCCGAGTACGAGGCCGCCTTCGCCGCGCTCCACCGCCGCCGCGTCAACTGGTTCCCCGTCCTCCACATGCAGAAGTTCTACCCCGTCGCCGACGTCACCGCCGAGCTGCGCCGCGTCGCGGACGCCCGCGCCGCCGCGGCCGCGGCCGCGGGGTCATGCTGCTACTCCGAGGAGGAGGCCGCGTCCACGGTGATCCACGAGCCCATGGAGGACCTCCCCGCCGAGCCGGAGCCCGACCCCGAGCCAGAACCGGAGCCGGAGCCCGAGCAGGATCCCGTACAACAGGATCCGGCCGACGGCGCCGTCGTCAACCCCGCCGCGGACGCGGAGTACCACCACGAGGCGGACGCGGAGGTAGATTCCTCGGGAGATTCGTCGGAGCGGAAGGCCGCCTCCACGGAAGACGACACCGCCGCTGACGGACGTAAGTACAGTCACCACCACCCCGCGAATTAATTCCTCCCGTGCGCACGTCAATCAATTACCCCACCCGCCTGCTGCCTCCTGCATCCCATCGCCTTTCTCTGTTCCGGCGGCCGCATTCGAGTTCGCCGGAACCCGTCGTCGTTTCCGTTGGAGCCGCAAAATTTCTCAAAATCCATTTCGCCCGCTTCCCGATTCTTGGATCTGGTCGCCAGGTGTGGCTTCCTCCGCAAGTTGTTCCGCGCTACTCTCCGACTTTTTTGGGCCTGACTAAAACGGGATTAGGACTAGCATGGGTTTTCCGCCGATTTTATCTATTTTCGGATGAGCGAGATTATTTACTGCTAAAAAGGCTTCCAAATTACGCTTTTATCATGCCGCTATTTTCTTAAAAGCTGCTGCACAGCGCGGCGGCGTCGGCTCCGAATTGAAACGGAGCTGGCGTACGGGTCCAATTGCGCCCCGGTGGTTAGTGGAAAACCGGGGCCCGAGGCCCAATAACTCCCCCTCGTGTCCGACGAGTCGCCATCCTCCCCGGCCGGGTCAATCCTGGCCGTCGGTCGTGGCGGCGGCGGCGGGAGCTGTGGCGCCCGTGAAGCGGGATCACGTCACGGGGGGCAACCGAAAACCCTACCGGCCTTTTCTTTCCTCGCCCTCACGCCGTTCGCCGACGACGACCCCTCCTCGCCGTTCTTTCCCGGGCAGCTGGCTCGCTCGCTCCGCGGCCACCTCGGCCACCCCTTTTCGGCCAGGGGAGGGGGTGGCCCTGGTCCCGATTGTAAAGTACCGGTGGCAGTACGGGCGGCCTCTTTGAAATTACGCGACGCAACGCGTTTAGCGGAGCTGCGTGGGCGATTTATTAATGTTAGTTTACTGCTCCCGCACGCCGCCGCCGGCCGGGGAGATCTCGGGCGTCTCCGCCGCGCTGGCTGTGCCTTCCTGGCCGAGGAGGGCGGCCGGCCGCGCGGCTTGCTGCCTCGGCTCCCAGCGGCCTCGTAACCATCGCGTGGTGCGTTCTGGTTGTAGCGCAGGTGTGCAGCGGGCGCTGGGATTGGCCGTTGCCTTGTCCGCAGACGGCGCGCGGGCTTCTAGAGTTTCGCTGCTGGGGCGGTGGGCATGTGTCGGTCTGAGATCGGCCCTCGACGAAACTTGTGACTTCCTCGGTCCTCACTTGATGGAGAATTGGGGAGGGGGCGGGCGGTGACGGTGAGTGAGTGGTGCGGGCCTTGAACTCGAGCGCCCCGGTGCCGTGTCGCGTGCGTGTGCGTGCGGCGTGCCTCTGGCGCTGGAGGGAGTGAGCCGAGTAAATGGACCCACACGACTCGCGCCGCGGGGAGCCGACCACCTGGCCCCAGATCAGCGGGGCTGCGGAAGCCACATTTCCGGTGGAGCCTGGATCTGGTGGCACGCCGATCGGATCGGTCACCCCGGGCTCGCCGGGGCGCACACGTGGTCGCCCGCGGGACACTGCCTCGTGGGACCCCTCGGCCAATCACAGCCAGCCGCTGGTAGTACTGTCGCGGGGGCCCGGCGGCTGGGCTTCGCGAAAGAACACCGTGTCTCCGTATGGCGCCATCTCGTCGTCGAGGGCAGACACGGCCGGCGGTTTAGTCGTGGGCGGCTCCCCGTCGAGGCTTCTCCAGCCGCCTGCGGCCGGTCGCCCATCGGGGCCTCAGGGGGGTAGGTGTGCGCTGCGGTGTGGAGAGCTTTTGGACCTTCCTGAATCTCTCTGCACATGCACGATTGAGCTGTGCTGCGGAATTGATTAATCGGGTAACAACAGCGTGGTTGGTGTATGCGCTGTCCATTGATGATGCGATCATGTGTCTAAGCTTTGTCCGGTTGCTGCTGTAAGTCAGCTGGCCTTTTGCAACCGGTCTGGATTTTAGAAGATTTCAGGCAATCTCTTCCAAATTGACAGCCGATGGACCATGGCCTTTTTCTTTTCTTTTTTTTTTTATAAAAAAAGTAGATGCATCATACATGCAAGAAAAGAAAACAAGTCTGGGGCTTCTTGTGCGTGCGGCGGAAAATTGCGAAAGGATGAGGAAAAAAAGGGTGTGCTTTCAGTAGAGTGGTCTAGTGTATCTTTATGCCCGTCTTCACCCAATAATTGAACATGTACCATACTCTGCTGGTCCCTGCTCCCGTTTGGTGCGTGCCCCTGCACTCATGCCATGTACCAGTAATGCCTGTGTTCGCTTCTTTCAACTTGGCCGAATCTCTTGTCTAGGCGCACTCTTCTCTTTATCACGTTATTATCACGGAAGCCACCTTTTCTTCTCCATTCATGCTGTAGTCCGTAGAAAGTGACACCAAAAAGGATGCAGCAGGTTGGGATTCCACAAAAAAACGAGATCATTTCTTCCTGCGGTATGATGGATATTTTTGAAGATCGAACGGGTGGCAAAGCAGGAGATGTCAGAACGAAAGTTAAAATTCTAACGGGCCATAGATTGGACCTGTTGGTGCTGAGTGACTGTGCCCACTAGCAAACTGCCAAGTGAATATCAAATTGTGCCCTGCGTGAAAAGCACAGATCAAATATAGTTTTTATTTTTTATTTTACTGAAAATGATTTTTTGTTCTCTAGCCCATGTTCAAGCATAAAAGTGCAAGCGATGTTTTTATGTATTGCTATCTCCAAATATCTGAAGTCAGTAGTCACTCGGTGTACCTGTGAGTGGCATTAGTTCAGTTTTATTGCTTTCTCTGGAATTAAAAGTCTTGGTACTCGGTAAAATAGAAGTTATATGCAAAACAAGCTATCTGAGTTAAACAATTTGGTGTCTATTTGTTTTTCTTTTGTTGCAACACGTAGTACATATCCAGTTCCAATAATGGTTGGGAAGCCTCTGAGATATATATTACTTAGCAGATCATACTGATCAAGGATCTCAAGGAGAACACAGCCTACCAGAGAGCTATCCCATCTGCTCTGACCATGAGGAGTGCATTGCCCGTCCCGAGAGGATCAAGATCCAGAAAGGTTTTGTGGCCAAGGAGTCCGTGAAGGGGCACATGGCGAGTTCCATCTTTACACCACTCGGCAATCTTTCTGTACAGAAGGACTAGGAGATGCTGTAGGAAGTAGTAGCACTTCTGTTCATCTTATTAAAGTTCATTTCTTCTGAAGGCACTCTTTTTTGACTGACGTTCATGACCTTGTGTGATCACCAGGTTAACGTCGTGAAAGGCTTGAAGATATATGAAGATGTGTTCACAACATCGGAGATCATGAAAGTCGCGGATTTCATCAATGAAATTCGTCAGGCTGGCAGAAATGGAGAACTTTCAGGTAAGTTATGTTCTATTTCAGGAGTTTTCTCATTGAATGTGCTTACAAGTCTCCAAAATTTAGTGTTTATTTTCATTGGTGTTGTTTACTTTTTCTTGATCTGTTCTTCTGGTTACTTCTATTGGCGTCCACAACTAATATATGGTATTTTTCCAAAAGAAACAAAATATCGGTGGTATCATCCGCTTGATGCTTTAAGACACCAAAAATGCTCTTACGCATCGCAGCTAACTGTGGTCCTAGTTCAGGCTATCATTCATTACCTTTTCTATCAGTGGCGATGGTTTTGTCTGATATACATTCGTGCTAACTGGCTCAGAGATCTACAGGTCCTAGGTCCTAGCAATTGTCACCTGTGCTTTATATTATAGAAACAGGAAAATCTAAGACGTTGAAATTCATGTAACTAGATTACTAGTACTGATCTATCTTCCTATATAGCTGCTAGTCATTCTAATCTAGGTAAAGTACAGCTTGAATCTGACAAAAAAAGGTAATGTCATCAACCTAGTGACTACGACACCGACCGATTTGACGTCTTTCCTTAACTAAAGCTAACTTGAAGTTAACCTCTCTGAATCAAAGAAACACCTTTGAACTGAATATATAATTTAATACAAGTCACATATTAGATCGCTTCTGTTTTATTGGAATAGGTCGTCCAAGACATGCTAACGTCCGTCCAAAGTCGTGCACTCATGCACGGCAAAATGTTGATCCATGTAAGATCTCAACTTCATAGACTTCTTAAGTTCCTGAGTATGATTCCTCCTTATGAACTAACATAGAACCCCCAACCTTGGTTTGCTTATTGGGGTTTGGCCGAACTCATCACATCCAAGTAAGCTGCCTGAATATGGAAATGACTAATTTTCTGGTTAACTCTGGCCAGTGTGCCATCTATTTTATCTCTTGAAATGCGACCTTATGTGAAAACGTTTGGTGAATGACTATGTGGTACTATGCCTTGGTCAATATGTGAATCAGTTTGGTGCTTATCATTTATTTTTTTCTCAAATTTAGGTGAGACCTTCATATTCTTCAACAAGCAGATCAAAGGAAACAAGAGGGAGATCATTCAGCTTGGTGTCCCATTATTTCAACCTACCACAGAGGAAGCTAATTGTATGTTCCGAGGACTCATACCTGGTTTTCTTCTACTTGCTTAATCTTGCGAGAATATGCTTCTGTGGCGTATCATATTTTCGCATCTCCAGACAATGAAATGCCCTCGTGAATGGTGTCACAACTGTCCTGTTTTTCTCCTTGTCCACAGGTCACATAGAACCAATCCCCCTCGTTCTGCAGGCTGTCATTGACCACCTTGTTCTTTGGCGTTTAATACCAGAAAGCAGGAAACCAAACAGTGTCATCATCAACTTCTTCGATGAGGTAGGTGTTGCTGTTTCCTTATAAAATAAGCATGACAGCACACTCGACGAAACCAAATGCCCTTTGCTTCTTGTAAAATCATAAAGGTTCTGATCAGATCTTTGCACCACTCACCAGAATTCAAAGCTTTGTACCTTCCGTCCCCTTTCAAAAACCAGCTAATCGTACAAAGTTAGAAAATTAAATTGGTGGCCTCTAGTAGATCATTAACCATAGCCACTGATCGTACAAAGTTAGAAAATTACATTGGTGACCTCTAGTAGATCATTAACCATAGCCACTGATTGTAAAAATACTTGTCTACCACTCATCACTAACCCTACAAAAGGAGGAAAGAGAAATGAAAATCGAAATTGCTGTTTAATCAAATGTTACAAAAATAAAAAAAAGACATATCTACTTCCCATCCCTCTACTATCTGATAATTTTTGTGACCATTCTGAAAGGAGTTGTAAAAATGTAGGGCTTCAATTTTGCAGTTGGCCGAATACCCCAACCTGTTTTTGTACACAGTCGCCTTCATTGCAGCTCTTGATGTTAGGAACTTAGTAGTTTTATGCATTTGAAATTTAACGTTCTGCAGAACATGAATCAGTAGGTCAATTTGATAAACTACAAAATCTTTGCCCTCTTAACACATTACTGATTTTTCCCTTTTTTTGGCAGGATGAACACTCGCAACCCTACTTCAAGCCTCCTCATCTGGACAACCCAATTTCCACTCTTCTGCTGTCTGAGACTACAATGGCATTTGGCAGGTCACTCGTCACTGACAGCAACGGCAACTACAAGGGACCCCTCACACTCTCACTAAAGCAAGGGTAAGCTTAACAGTTCAATTATCTACTTATCATATCAAAGGATGAAACATAAAAAACTATTTGAGTATTTCCAAACTTATGGTCATGGGTCATGGAATTTACGCTTCAAAAAATCTGCAGGTCCCTCCTAGTCATGCGTGGGAACAGCGCCGACATGGCGCGCCACGTGGTGTGCCCGTCGTCCAACCGGCGCGTGAGCATCACGTTCGCTCGCGTGAGGCCGTCCACGCCGGTGGACCTGAGCCCGCTCCCGTCGCCCACCAAGGCCATGACGCCCTGGCAGCCGCAGCCGGCCGCGGCCGCCCATGTGGCGGCGCCCGCGTGCTTGGCGCAGAAGGCCCCAGTCAGCGGCGCCATCATCGGGTACGCCCCGGCGCCGCAGGCCGTGCTGGCGCCGGCCGCGTGGGGCATGGCCGTGCGCGCCCCTATGATGATGGTGGCCGCGGCGCCCGCGCGGCCCATGGTGATGGCCTCCTCCGGCGCCGCCGGCGGCAACGTCGGCAAGCGGATGGGCCGAAGCGGCACCGGTGTGTTCCTGCCGTGGACGGTCGGGTCGAAGCGGTACAACAAGCACCTCCCGCCGCGCATCCAGAAGCGCCGGTTCTCGGCCATGATGTCGCCCATCGAGGCGCAGGGCTGAGCGAGAGCCCGCCCGGCGTCACCTCGCCGCTGAACCGATCGAACCGCCGAGTAGGAATCAGAATCACATCAGACAATGAGCCATCGTTCAATTCGTAGGCGTTCTTGTGAGTGTTTTTTTTTTCTCTCGTCTTCGAAGCAAAAAAAAAGGAAAACAAAAAAGAAGGGTCGAAACGCGCGGGTAGTTGAGTTTGATCGGGTCGTGTTGAACGTCCCCGCCTGTGTATTTTCGGTGACTAGCGTCGCGTCGTCGACTCGTCGTCTTTGGAAAGTGGTGCTTTCGTGTGGGTTTTTGCCTGTAATTTAGCCGGGTTTGTGGGCTTCTGAGTGAAGTAGCGGAGTTCAGAAGCCGTAGAAGAGTATTGGGGGGTAGGGATAGGTGAGGTCAGAATCAGGACAGGAGTTTCTTTTTCTTTTTTCATTTTTTTCTCCCTTTTCGTGTTCCGAGAAGAACCTGATGGATGTTGCCGTGTATGCATGTCCTGCTGAGTTTGCAGTCCTATATAGGTAAAAGATGCATCTTGTGTTGCTCACTTGCTGAATGTTGCCGCTGATGTTAATCTCTTCGCTAGTGGTAGTTTGTGGATTAAGGGTAAGGGCAACCAACGATGTTCTATCGGAGACTAGTTAACTTGCGGTTGCCAGTGGTTCTGGATTTGGCTCTGATCAGGATCAGTTGAAGAAGGTCCGATCAGCCTTCTTGGCACTGGATGGTTGGAGGAGAATGCTGTGCAATGTCAAAGGACACACAACAAGCGATGGGAGGAAATACAGGAGAGAGATGATTGGACCTAAAACTAGTGGTTCAAAGTGACTTGAGCCATGCTTGTTTGGCACTTCAAATTGCGGAATCTAGCTTTTAGACAGCGGAAAGCTGCATTTGTAAGGGCCTGTTTGGATGGTAGGTTTTAGAGCTAAAACACTGGTAAATTACACTCCCTAATTATTTTCCGCCGAAGAACTTAAAATTCTGTTTGGATGAATGGTTAGCACAGTAAATTTACAGCCGGTTTGGCCTAATACCGGTGTAAAAGAATAATGGTCCTAGGAGGTCTGGAAAAGAAAACGACAACTATCGGGGACGTCATCTCGTCCCGTCTTTCTCTCTGGAAAGACGGGTCCTGTGCCATCGCACAGCCTGCACACCCATCTGGCCCGGGCCTGCCCACCGGTGCTCGCGTAGCCGCCGCACGCTTCGCCTGCGCGTGAGCTCCCCATGCCGCAGCCGTCGAGCTCGCCTGCGTCTAGCCTTGCCGGCTGCTGCTTTCTGCCGACCTGCTGCTGCTCTACCCACCCGCGGCTGCTCGCCTGCCGGTGCCCATTCGAGCCTTCCATGGCGCCATTGGCGTTGACAGCAGAAGAGCACCCAATGCAGGAGTTTCGAGCTGGTGCATCGCATCCGGGGCCGGAGATCCTCATGTGCTCACTCAATTCAATCTAGAAATTTTGAGGTTACGGATGGATTGGGGATAAAATCGGGCACAAAAGGAAGAGAGCACGACAGAATCTACTCGGCATCAATTCGCGCCGCTAGGATCTCAATCCGTGTCAGGAAGCAGAGGAAGTCGGCACTTCAGCTTTCACTTGACCGGCTTCTACTTCAACCACCAAATATCAATCCGACGGCCACCTTTCATCTTTAACAGTATTAGCGCCATAAACTCGTTTCCAGACGCTAAACAATATTTACTTTCGCTTATGCTTTTGACCACGCCGCCCTATTTAGGCCTTTGATCCTGGTTGTAATAATTCAGATTGGAAGAACTCACTTGAGAACCCTAGGTTAGGATAGTAGCTGTAGTTTATCGCCATCTTCCTGGTGGCTCTATATCGGACCTCGTCAGGTTATCTTTCGATTCAGTAACTCAGCTGCTATTCCTGCCCATCTCGATCTCGTGTTCTTGTCTGCCGTGAAGATTTCCTTCTTCTTTTCTCCTCTCTTGAGTTTCCCATCTGCTGGTTCCTGACAATTGGTAATCAGAGCTCAAGTTCCTTGGACCAGAATTTTTTTCTCTTCCACAGCCAGTTCCTCGGATCCTGTCCGATTGGCGAGGTGGATTGGTGGTTGTAGCTCACCTGCGTCAAATCTCACCCACCCACCCGGATCCGTGGAAACCACCCCCAAATATCCCAAAAGTTATTGGTAGAATCAGTGAGAGCGAGGGTTGCAAGACAGTTGTGCTTGTGTAAAATTCCGTGAGCTCACACTGGTTCAGATCCGAGAAGGCGACGGTGAAAGGTGGCTCGGGTTGCAAGACTAGTTCTTGTGTAAAATTCAAGGCCAAAGCCGTAATCTTGGTGGCGGTAGACCATCTGGTGAATTGATTAGCGGAGGGTTTTGGCCTGAACCGTATTCACTAGAGAGATGACGAAGTCAGGTGAAGAGGAAGTGGAGGAAGAGCAGTATACTACTGCAGTTGAGGTCGATGGCATTCGACACACTTTAGATTCTTTCATGAAAGAGCAAGATATTTGTTAGCATTTGTTAAGGCTTTAGAATAATTCCGCAAGCGTACGAAATATCATTGTAGCATTTCACCTACGAGTACTATGGAGTATCGTATTTCCCATGGGAAGCAGTTGAGCAATGGATACTAGTTCATCATTCATCTAAATGTTATCAACTATTTCCACATAAATGATATGAAAGGACGGGAAAGATAACGGCACGCATCCTCACCGTAAGGATAACGATAGTTGAGAGATAAATGAGACAGTAGCACGATTCCTATGATGGGTCATTCTCATGCCAAGATGTAGGAAATGTAGGCCAAGGTAGCACTGCTCGAGAGGTACAATAGCAGCGAGGGAGACGGCTTACTATAGAACCCGAAGGCAGTGGGAATGTAAACTAGCATCACCTTTCATTCACTTCGGCGGCTGGAACAGGAAGGACTTCAGAGAGAGGTGAGAGGGGTGTCCAACGACAACCTGCTACTACTGCTATGAAAGCACCAGAACGTGGTGGACTACAAGGGACGGACATGGATGTCACCACCTACCGCCTACTACATTGTTCCGTGGGGTGGAACACAACCTAAGGTAACTATCTAGCCTAGGCACCACGCCTACACTATCAAGTCACTAACTTCCGCCTCGCGCTAAGGCTAGAAGAAACCCCAAATGGATAGAACTTGCTACCCACACAGACAAGGGATCCCGTGAAAGGAAGGGAAGCTAGAGAACAACCTAGCTACTTAGCTCTACAACTATTCCAGTACTAATTTAGACATTAGAAAGTACCGCGGAATGTAAACATGGCATGGAAAATATCACTATATAAAATAGGCAAAGTCGTACAAGAAAGTAAAGATACAATGGAACTCATACCTAGTCTCCAGAAGACAACTCTGGAACCAAAGATAGCTCCTAACCTAAGTTCCGAACTAACCTTTGAATTACACGGGGAAGCACCACCCAGAGGGGCGCCTCCCCAAGTGGGAGAGAAGTGGTGAAGGAAGGTACAAGTGAGAATGAGAGAGAGGGTGTCGGTGTTTTTGCGCGGCTAAGATAGAACTGAGCTTTTGCACGGCCGCGAAGACTTCCGCAGAAGGTTCTGGCACGCGTGATGTCACGGCGTTCCCGATCGCCTCTTGGTTGCAGTCGTACGACTTCTTCAAGTCGCCACGGAACGTGAGTACACCTGTCTTGCCTGGCATCTTGAGTAGTAAGTAGACGTAGTGAGGTACGACCATGAATTTGGCCAGAGCTGGTCTGCCGAGGATGGCGTGGTATGACAACTTGAAGTCAGCCACCTCGAACTTGATGTACTCCGTGTGGTAGTTGTCTTTCGTTCTGAAGGTGACTGGCAGATCCACTGAACCGAGTGGTGTAGCCGCGTTTTCTGGGACGATGCCGTAGAACGAGGCTCTACTGGGGTGAGCATCTTGGAGATGTTCAACCCCATTTTTTTCAATATACTCGCAAAGAGCAGGTAGAGACCGCTCCCGCCGTCGATGAGTACTCGAGTCAATTGTGAGCCTGCCACGATAGGATCTAGGACGAGGGGGAATTTTCCTGGCTCGGAGAAGCGGGTCCACTGGTCGTCCCTAGTGAAGGAGATAGGGACCTCGCCGTATCTCAGAGGTTTCTGTATAGCAGGCTCGACAGAGAGAATCTCGCGCAGGGTCAGTTTCTACGCGCGCTTCGAAGCCACCGTCTCTGCCGAAGATGACGTTGACGACATTCTTCGGGTCTTGGAAATCTTGGGCCCCCGACTTGTCACCCTCGTCGCCGTCCCTCTGATCCTTCCACTTTCTGTCTTGAGGAAAGAGTGGAGCGTTGAGTGACTTGCGAAGGCTGACACACTCGAAGAGTGAATGCTGTGACTTCGGTGCATCGGGCATCGTTTGTGCAGGACTTTCTCAAACTGTGCTTGATTGTTCCCCGACTTCTTGCCCAGCGGATTGCATTCAACAGTCGCGACTTCTTGGTCTGACTTGCATTTTTGAGGATTCCCCGAGTTGTTCCGCTGGCCTTTGTCGAAGTGGTGGTTACTATTGCCCTGCTTGTCATTGTCGCGCTTAGGGAAGCGATCGTTCTCCTCGTCCTCCTGGTCAGCCCACCGTGCAATCATATCGCGCAGTTCCACGGCAGTAGTTGGGCGGTTGCATCCGAAGTCGTGGTAGGTGTGCTTCAAGAAAAGGCTGTTCTGGAAGCAGCGGATGACGTCCTCGTCGGTAATGTTAGCGACGGTGGCTCGCATCTCGAAGAAACGCCGGGTGTAGGACCTTAGGGTCTTGTTCAACTCTTGCTTAACCTGGGACAAATCATGACGAGTACCTGCTTGGATCATGGATCCCTTTAAGTTGTCGATGAAGGCCCGCTTAAGGTCCTCCCAGGAGTCGATGGAGTTTGGTTTAAGGCTTTCGAGCCAAGTGAGGGGTGCGGATTCCAAGACTACTGGGAAGTAGAGTGCCTTGGTGGAGTTGGATCCGCCGAATACCTCGATGGCGATGGAGTAGCAACAAATCCACTAGCACAGGTCTTGCTTGCCGTCATACTTGGGGATACCGACTGGTTTGAAATCCTTGGGGGAGGACCGGTCGGTGATGTTGGAGGTGAACGCGGGGAAGCGGTCACTATCATCAGCGTCGTGATATCTGTCGGGTTGGTCCCCTCTCCTTGCCTCAATGATGCTGAAAGGATCTTGTTGATGCCTAGAGAGGGGGGGGGGGGGGGGGTGAATAGGCGTACCTGAAAAACCTGAAAAATTCTTCGCAGCAATTAAATGTGTCGGAACTTCCGATACTGGACCGGAACTTCCGACAAAACTAAAGTTCTTATACGAAATTCAAAATTAAACTTGAAATTGCAGAACCTGGCTGAATCAAAAGATGCACAATGATACTAGGAGACTTCTGCAGGTGATCTTTGCAAGCACAACAACTCGAGTACGTAGATCGGCACAAAACAAACTCTAGGTTAATAAGAACTAAATAAATGCAATAAGCACAAGACACAAGAGATTTGTTCCCGAAGTTCACTTCCACTAAGAAAACTACGTCTCCGTTGAGGAGCTCACAAAGAGTCGGGTCTTCCACTAACCCTTTACTTCACTCAATCAACCACAAAGGAGAATTGAGTTACTTACTATGAAATCCACAAAGGATAGGGAAATACAAACTTCCCGGGGCGCACACACACGTGAGGACGCTCCACGGGTGACACCAAACCGTTTAGAAGCAAGCTTCAAGAGTAACAAACGCGAATTGAAGGATGAAGATGCTTCAAGTTCTCTTGAGATGAACTTGGCTGCCCTTTCACTTAAAAGGTTGAGTCTCACACCTCAATCTTGCTCTCACTCAAGCTCTAGCTCAAATCAACTAAAGGATTAGCTCAAAGAGGGATTGGGGAGGAGTAGTAAATGCTCTTGGAGGTGTTTGTCTCGGGTTAGGTCAGCAGCAAGTGAAGGGGGGGCTGAGGGGGTATAAATACCCAAGTCCCAAAAACTAGCCGTTAGTGCACTGGTTAAGTGATTGTCGGAACTTCCGACACAGGGGCGGAACTTCCGACTATTTTAAAACAGCTGGCCAAGGACCCCTTGTCGGAAGAATCCAGCTTCTTTTGACAAGCGTCGGAACTTCCGACCTAGGGTCGGAACTTCCGACACACTTGAAACAGATAGAAAATTAGGTGCACAAGTGTGTGATTTTGTATCTCTCCTTGATGGTTAGCATCTCAAATAAGCACTTTGACACCTTCATGATATCCATTCACATCCCTCTTAATAGTATGGTGTTTCCTAAACTCAAATTCAAACTATAAAATAAGTATGGATCTTCTTTTAAGACCAACACCATCCTTTAAGCAAATTTAGCTTCTTTTCTTGATCTATTTCATTTCATTGAATTTTAACCTGTCCAAAACTCGATAAACTCATTAGCTCCTTAATTTTGTATGTCATTAACACCAAAACCCACTTAGGGGGCCAAATGCACTTTCAATCTCCCCCTTTTTGGTGATTGATGACAACACAATTAAGGCTCACAATAAATTCAGTAAAACATTTTGAATTCAATTATATAGTTGAACTCCCCCTTAATATGTGCATTCATCAAGATAGATTCAAAAATAGCCTCAAATGCTATTTGGAAATATTAAGAAAGATTTCTTTTGTATAATTGCATTCGTGGGGTGTAACGTGTGATAGATATCAACGTGATGCACATGACAAGATATATCACAACAACAAGGTGGAAATAGATAAACACCTGTTGGCGCTAAAATCGGCCGGATAGGAATTGGCCGATGGTCTTCAGCGTCGGACACACGACCCGGGAGAATCTGCTTAGCTCCTGTTCGGGTTATCGCCCTGGTGCGGTTCGCGCGGCGTGCCAGTCAATCTGACCTGTTGATTGATAAGGAAATAGAGTATTAAATTCCAGGCGCGTCGATCGGCTGGGATTCCGATCTGTCTTGAGGAGCGCGTCGGCAGCGAATCGGCCGATTTGCTGTAGAGATGATCGGCTATGGATCAGCCGATAATCGGGTAGTAATTGTAAAGAATACCACCGGAGCGATCTAAACAATTACTACAGAAGCAACACTTGAAATAGATCTAATCGGCTGTATGATGATAAATCGAAGAAGAACAATGACGAAGCCGATTACTCTGATCTCAAGCTGGATAACTGGTGATAATACTAGAATAACAGGTAAAACTTGCAATTCTAGTAAATATCGATAACTGGGGAATAAATCCAAACGAAACCACAGCGATGCGCCCGTAGTTAAAGCTCGGATATTACTCGGTAAGCGGAACCTACCAATTGGCCGGAGATCAAGTTGATGCCGCCCTGCCAATCCGTACGAACTCGTGAAAGAAGAAAAGTATTGGCGAAGTCGCCGACTTGAAAGTAAATTGCTAGAAAAGTAGAAGTATTGTTGTTGATTGATGTGTTGATGATTTTTCAAGACCCTGACGACTCCTATTTATACCCTAAAGCTAGGACTCCTGGTCGATCACGACTTGTTACAACCTTATTTAAATTACTATATCTATACGAACTTTAAAAAGGAAACGGACTCCCGCAGAATCTTCCGCCGCCGCCCCCTAATCCAATCAGGATTTCCTTCAATTGCTCCCCGACCGACTTAGCGTGCCCCCTCTGACCAACTTTTGACCAGGATCCTCTGAAATAATCCCATCCTGTTGGCGTAGGCCGTGTCACCAATCGGCCGATTTCCAACTGTTACCTCAATCGGCCGATTCCTTTCTGTGGCCTTCAGATCTGCCGCATCGGCCAATCTTCTCCTCCTGACGCCGATTCAACACGTGTCAAAATCTGGCGACAACACATGCCCCCCAGTTTCGGAGTAAAATATAACTTTTTCTTCGAAACTCTTTCTTTAATCCTTTCCTCCGAAACGGGCGCAGTAAAAATCTCCCTCCGTTCCGCGGCACAATGATTGCAATTTCCTCGAACCGAGCGCGCGAAACGACCGCTCCTCTGGAACTCGTGTAGACGGCGCGGTAAAAATACCATCTTTGCCCTCGCTTCCCTGATTTTCTTAAATACTGGCTTTCTCCGCCTATCCTTCCCCACGAATCTAGCATTCTTTTCCATCGCACCACTGTTCGTCTTCCTCCAAGCTCTCCCGATCTCCAAGCGCTTCCCCCTTTCCGGCGATTACATCCGCGGCCTGCTCCGACCCCCAATGGCGTCTCCATCGGCAACCACTCCATCTACAGAGGCTCCATCGACTACTCCTTCGGCGGCGGCGGCCCAATCGGCGGCTTCCCCAGCGGTGTCATCGGCGACGATGGCCTCCATCCCAGAGGTAAATGCTCGAAATTTTTTCCTTTTCGCCTTTTTACTGCTTCAGTATTTTCCGGACCCTCTCTCAGTTTCTTCCCTTTTCCCCTTTTTTAGGCACTTAGGCACCGAATCACTATTCCCCTTTCATAATCCCCTGACCTCATCTGTTTGGGCCCTATGGGGAGCCCTGATCCAACGGACCTGATCTGTTTAGAAACCCATAGGATCCCTTTTAAGCAATCATCTATGGATTTAGATCACTGGGTAGGCACTTTCAGATCCTGGCCAAATGAAACACCCGGGTGGAGAGAATGGTACCAGAGGGTAGCCGGATCTTGGAAGGTTCAGTGGAAAGAACTCAAAATCGGCCAGTGCATAGACTTATCCCTGTCTCAGATGGAAAGGAACGAACCTCTGGTTATGGCAGCCTCTTATTTTTGGTCTGATGCACTTAACGCGTTCCTTTTCGGACACGGACCCATGACCCCGACCTTGGCCGATGTTCTGCTGCTGACCGGCCTCGATGTTTCCTCCGCCGATACCCCCTTGAATTATCTGTTCAAGCCATCTCATCGGCTGGAGACCAAAGGAATCGGCTGGTGGAAAGGATACATCAGTAAAAACATGAAGACCGGGACAGTCTCGCAGAGGGAGCATACTGCCTTGTTGATGATGTGGCTGGAGAAGCATTTCTTCTGTGGCAGAGCAGTCGGCCCCTCTTCAAACACTCAAGCTTTGGCAGAGGCTCTTTCACAAGGATCGGCCATCCCTCTTGGAAAACATTTGCTGGGATCGGCGTACCATCTGATGAACCAAATCGGCGTCAAGCTGTCGAAGGGGGAGCCGATAGGGAACCCAGGTGGTCCTTGGTGGTTCATCACCCTCTGGCTCAACTTACACATGAGCAAGGTTTCTCAGCAGCGGATAGAGACAAAGACCTTTCCCAATATCGAGTCAGAGGAGAATCCATCGGTCCGTCGCCGCTGCAGATCTTTTGGAGAAGCGGTATCGGCCTTTCCTGGCTGCCAATTCACTGCCACCCGCACAGCTGAATACTTCAGATGCTTCTACAATGGCCTTAGTGAAGAGATGATCAGCTGGCACCCATATCAGGCAGTAGAGCCGATTTTCGAATTGCCCGTATGCTACGATTTCTCCACTCATACCTTTGACAGAGAGTTAATGGACGTCTTGATCAAGCCGGGGATTCTGCCGGCCAACTTCTTCTCAGGATAGGACTCACCCACCTACGAGTTCTACAGTCCATCGGCTGCGGCAAGGCAACTGGGTTTTGGCCAACTGCCGATTCGGGTCTACTTCGCCGGCCAGGCAAAATTCAGAGATGGACTAACCTCAAGTCTTGATTACAGCCGGCTGTGCGATCTAGTACCCGACTCCAGTACCATTGACTTGAATGGTTGGTCAGTTGCCTCTTTCCCCACCCAGCAGTTTAAATTATGGTGGGCAGAATGGAAGCAGCACCTTTTCTGTAAATCTCCATCGTCTTACTGCAATATTCTGGACCCAGAGAACATTGATCCAAATGCAGCGGTATGTCCTTTTTCCTTAGCCGATTCCAATGTTATATTATCATCTTGTTGTTAACTCATGTTCATCTCTTCAGTCTGAAAGCCATGTTCCCCCGATGCGGAGCCGAAGCGGTCGGCCGATTGATAGCCATCACCAATACACGCCGCATCCACTTATCGGCTTCCATGCTCCAACTGTCAGAGATATCTCCACCGGCCGATCAAGGCGAGCACCAAAAAGGCCAACATCAAAGATAACCAGCCGTCGGGTGCGAGCTCGCATTGGATCGGTCGATCAGATGGCAATAACATCGGCTGAAGTCCCCCGCATCGGATCGGCCAGCCAGATGGCAGTGGTATCGGCCGAGACTTCCCGCGTCGGATCGGCCGACCAAGTAGTGGTGACACCCGCCGAGACTCCAGGTCCTTTACCCCTGCCGGTTGTCGAGATGGCCGATCCCCAAGTCACTGCTGAAGTCGGGGCGGCTGCAACATCACTATTAGTAGAAGATGTTCAGGTAATCTTATTTATCTCATATATTCTCCAAATCTTCTACTGACATCAATTCTATTCCTCTGCCAGGCTGCACAAGTTATCCCACCGCAGTCTTCACAACAGTCGGCCACGTCTCAAGTGGGAACCGAGATTCCAGCAGCTCCTGCCGCCGAGGTAAACGATCTCTTACCTTGAATCCTTAATATTCAGAAAACTTAACCAATTTTGATGCAGGCCGATTTGGGTATGCCGATTATAACTCCACAACAGGCATCGGCCGGGAGACCCAAAGAGGCATGGCAAATTTCTATTACTATCTTATTTCAATTTCCCATAGCATTTTCACGGGAATCTTCTTTTGTCTTTCTCAGGAAGCTGGTCCAAGCGGAGCGCCAATAACCATCGAATCTTCTTCTTCCGACGAACCAAATGCACCAGTCCCTGAGACAAGGGAAACACTTCCACCGGCGCAGGCAAGAGAGATTCGCTTCAAAGAGGTAACAGTCTTACCATTAGAATCGGCCGATTTCCTTTCACCGCTTGCTTACCCTTTACTTTATTTCCTTACATGAGCAAGATACCCCCAACAATAGCATCTTTTCTTTTGCTGTCTCCTTGGCCGATGACGAAGAAATCGCTTCACACCCAATTCCATCGAGCTCCATCTCTGACGATGTCCGCTCCAAGCTCGAAAGCATTCGTACTCTCCTCCAAGATGACATCGGCCGATTGGTGGAAGATGCATCGCCGATTCGACGACTTTTCAACGAGGTCAAAGATCGCATCCCGGATGAAGTATCGGAAAATTTGGGGTATGCTGCCTATATAGAGGGCATGCAGATTCCGGTTTCCAGGGCGCTGCGACGTATGGCCGATCGTGCTCAGATGGCCAAAACTCAGGAGGAGGTCGATTCGTACAAGCACCGGACTCAGGAAGTACACCACAGGATCAACTTCCTCGAGAATTGCCGTCCGGACATCGTCGGCGCAATAGATCGGCTGAAACGGAGGAGAGCAGAACTGGCCAAGGAGATGGAACAGATAACTAAAGAGATAGCCGCTGAAGAGAAGAAGCTCCAAGAACTCCCATCCATCATCAGCGAGCTGAAGCAAGAAAGACAACATCTGGCCCGTGAAACAATAAGGCTCCGTCGCCGCGTGTCAGAAGTACCAGGATCGGCCGATGATGATCAGAGAGTACTAGACTCGGCCGATCAAATTAGACGACGAGCGATTGTAGCCATAGATGCTTTCCTTGGGTGGTAAAAAATATGTTAAACATTATTGCTCCTTTAATGTCACTGCGCCCATTCGGTTCTGAACTGCTCCTTCAGTCTGTTTTGCATTTATGTATGTATTTACTCCGATAGGACGTGTCTCACCATCTATCTACCTCCTCTTCATTTATAAGCAGACCGTTCACCATCTCTAGAGGCACACGCATTACTTATCTCCTCTCCTTCTTTTACTGTCCAAATCGAACGGCAAGATGTCTTCTTCGTCCTCCTCATCCTCTTCCTCTGTCAACCAGGTATGAACTCCCCCTCTGCCTTTCTCTTAAGCATCTCAATCGCTCCGAAACTGGGTAACTCCTTTTATCTCTGTTTAGCCGAAACGTCTCAGCCCCGGTCTAGAACGAGCGATAGAAATCATGCATTCAGAAGAGCCATTATCACAGGCAGACAGAAATCTGATAAGAACTCATGCTGAGGAACTCAGAGATCATGTCCCTGCCGCTGTCCAGGAATACTCGGACCTCATAAATTCTCATCTTTTGGTCCGCAAGCGACCATCTTCCGAAAAAAGTTCTTCACTTCCTTGTAAAGCCAAAACTGAAGTCGCCATGGAAGATCTGGAAGAGGAGAAGACCCGCCTGCTGAAAGAACTCTGCAACCAAGCTGAAACTGGAGCCACTACAGAGGACCCGAAAGAGAAAAGGCTCACCCTTATGATAAAGCTGGGTCGCATCGAGAGAGAAATCCAGCGTAGGCGTAATCAGTAGACACATCAGTATTTTTATTCTAAGGGCGACTTGTACCATGTCGGCCATGTAATCTGTAATTTCCATTCAATAATGAATCCTAATGTTTCCTTCACCAGATGTGTAGACAGAAACCGATGAGAAATCGGCCATGTTATCTTGACATATTTTGCTGCAAGTTATGTATCTACCCAAATGCTTGGATAGTACCTCTTCAGATATCGCCCGTTTAAAGCTCTTGGGAATTCCTCCCCTTCGATTGTCTCCAGAATATATGCATTCCCGGGGGCACATCGGCCGATTCTATACGGCCCTTCCCAAGTGGGTGACCATTTACCGAATTTGGGATCTTTAGATCCTATTGGTAGCACCAACTTCCATACCAAATCTCCCTGAGAGAACTGTTTATCTTTGACCTTTTTGTCATACCATCTGGCCACCCTTTTCTTGTTTTCTTCTATACTAATCAGGGCTCTCAACCGTAAACCCGCCGAATCGTCAAGTTCATCTTTCATGAGAAAGGAATAGTCATCGGCCGTTAACTGATCTTGTAACGATATACGTCTTGACCCTATCCTCATCTCCCATGGCAAGACCGCTTCATGACCATAAACCAACTGATAAGGGGATATTTTAGTGACTCCATGACAGGCCATCCTATATGCCCATAAAGATTCAGCCAAAGACATATGCCATTTCTTGGGTTGCTCTTCTATCCTCCTCTTGATTAGCTTGATTATCTCTTTATTAGACGACTTTGCTTGGCCATTGGCTTGAGCATAGTATGGAGAAGAGTTCAATAATTTAATCCCCATATCGGCGGCGAACTCTCCGAATTCTCCATAAGTAAACATTGTCCCTTGATCAGTTGTGATGGTTTGAGGAATAACAAATCGATAGATAATATGGCTTTTAACAAATTCAATCATATCGGCCGATGTCACGTTCCTCAAAGGAACTGCCTCCACCCACTTAGTAAAATAGTCTGTAGCCACCAATATGAACTTATGCCCCTTGCTTGATGGAGGATGAATCTGTCCGATGACATCTATTCCCCAACCTCTGAACGGCCACGGCTTAATTATTGGATTCATAGCCGATGCTGGCGCGCGCTGCACATTGCCAAACCTCTGACAGTCTTGGCATCCTTTGTAGTACTTGAAACAATCCTCAAGGATGGTCGGCCAGTAATATCCATTGTTCCGGATCATCCATTTCATTTTGTGAGCCGATTGATGAGCTCCACACACGCCTTCATGGATTTCTCCCATCAGAACTTTTGCCTCTTCTGTCCCCAGGCATCTGAGAAGAACTCCATCAATCGTCCGATAAAATAAATCATCCTCAAGCAACACATATTTTGTAGCCTGAAAACGTATTCGCCGATCCGTCTTTTGGGATGGATTTCTCAAGTAATCGGCGATCTCCTTTCGCCAGTCATCGGCCGCGAGCTCTAGCGTCATCGCTCCCTGAATCGGCCGATACCCAGAAGCATGTTGGGCCAGTCTGTTGGCTTCTTCATTATAATTCCTGGGGATGTGTTCAATTATTGCATACTTGAACTCTTTTAAAAGTTGAAGACAATCCTCATAATAAATCCTCAAGATATCATCCTTGCACTCGGATCGCCCCGTCAACTGATCCACAATGAGCATGGAATCCCCAAAAATTTCGACTGCATCAGCTCTGACTTCCCTTAATAATTGGATGCCTTTCAGAACAGCTCGATATTCCGCCTGGTTATTAGTTGCTGAGGATTCTATCAGCAGAGAGAAATCATAACTTGCCCCCCGAGGTGACACAAGAACAATGCCGATTCCTGATCCGGCCCCACACGAAGAACCATCAAAATATAGAGTCCATGGAACTGGTTCAACGGTGGCGATTTCTGGTCTACAATGCTGAACTATGAAATCGGCCATCACTTGACCTTTGACGGCTTTGGCCGATTCGTACCTTAAATCGAATTCTGACAAAGCCAGGATCCATTTTCCAATCCGCCCTTTCAAAATCGGCAATGATAGCATATACTTCACCACATCATCCTTGCACACGACTATGCATTCTGCCGATAGCAAATAGTGCCTGAGCTTGGTACATGAAAAGTACAAGCACAAGCATAGTCGCTCCACCGAGGAATATCTTGTTTCGGCGTCTAAAAGTCTTCTGCTGACGTAGTATACCACTCGTTCTTTCCCCTCAAACTCCTGTACCAACGCCGATCCAATAGCCTGTTCATCAGCCGATAAATATAACTTGAACGGCTTACCAGGCTGTGGTGGAACTAATACCGGAGGTGAAACCAGATACTGCTTGATATTCTCCAGTGCCTTGCGCTGTCCTTCTCCCCATACGAATTCCTGGTCAGCCTTTAATTTCAACAGAGGGGTAAAAGCCTGAATACGCCCTGACAGGTTGGATATGAATGTTCTGATGAAATTGACCTTGCCGATGAGGGACTGTAGTTCAGTTTTATTTTGTGGGGCCACTACTTTGTTGATGGCGTCTATGGTCTTGCGGTTGACTTCTATCCCGCGCTCATGGACCATAAATCCTAAGAATTGCCTGGCCGATACACCAAATGCACACTTGTTTGGGTTCATCTTCAACCCATGTTTCCTTGTGCACTCCAGTACTTCCTGTAAATCGGCCAGATGATCTTGGTGACCTTTTGACTTGACCACGACGTCATCTATATAAATTTCCACCGATGAACCAATGAGCTTGTGGAAGATGTAGTTCATGGCCCGTTGATATGTAGCGCCGGCGTTCTTCAACCCGAAAGTCATAACCACCCATTCAAACAAACCAAGATGACCTGGGCACCTGAAAGCCGTTTTCGAAATATCTTCCTCGGCCATTAATATCTGATTGTACCCGGCATTCCCATCCATGAAACTTATGACTTTGTGGCCTGCGGCGGCATCCACCAAGATATCGGCCGTCGGCATCGGATATCCATCCATCGGCGTAGCCTGATTTAAGTTTCTGAAATCGATGCACACACGTAATTTTCCATTCTTTTTGTATACAGACACAATGTTAGAAATCCATTGGGCGTAGCGGCACTGCCGAATAAATCCTGCTTCAATCAACTTTGTAATCTCGGCCTTTATATCAGGTAGAATCTTGGGGTTACACCGTCGTGCAGGTTGCTGATATGGCCGATATCCTGATTTTATAGGTAACCGGTGTTCAACAATAGACCAGTCTAGTCCTGGCATCTCATGATATTCCCAAGCAAAGCAATCCTTGAACTCTTTTAATAAACTTATCAATTTACATTTGTACTCAGGATCCAAATTGGCAGCTATCTTCCAAATCTACCATCTCTAATAAATCGGCCGACGTAAACCCATGCCCAAGCTTCCCATCTTCTCGGACGAGCTGATCCATTTATTCTGAATCTTCAGAGCCGACTGCTTGGATCGGCTGTAGACCGAAATCGGACACTTTCAGGAAGTCAGTGTCCCAAGTCCTGCCAGATATACACTTGACGTGCTCGCAGCTCCATTGTTGCGTGTCGGCCGCTGCAACGCTGTAGACGGAATCGGCAGCGACTATCTCTGTACTGTCACCGACCCATTGCACAAGGCATTGATGCATTGTAGATGGGACACAGCAGTTTGCGTGTATCCAGTCGTGACCAAGCAGCATATTGTAGGACCCCTTGCCATTAATAACGAAAAAAGTGGTAGGGAGGGTCTTACTGCCGATGGTGAGGTCGACGCAGAGCGCTCCGCAGGCGGGTGACACGTTGCCTTCGAAATCCTTCAGCATCATGTCCGTCTTGGTGAGGTCTTCATCGCCCTTGCCCAGCTTGCGGTACATGGCATACGGCATGATGTTAACTGCAACGCCTCCATCTACCAGTAATCTGGTGACGGGTCTTCCGTTGACATAGCCTTTGAGAAACAGCGCTTTAAGATGCTGTCGTTTTTCCTCTTCTGGTTTCTCGAACGTAGCCGTCATCAGTTCTAACACTAGTTGTGCCATTTGTTCCTCCTCTGTTCTTGTTATTTTATCCCGATCATTTGGCGCCATGAACTCCATCGGCAGTATGAACACCATATCAATTTCGGCTGCCGATTCTTGGTTGTTTGCTTCTTGATCGTTTTTCTTTGGGCGCCACACTCGAGACTTAACATTCCTTCTCTCTGGCACCTGTCTTTGTTCTTCTTCTTGATGCTCCCACTGGCGTAGGCGCTGGATCCTTCGCTTCTGGGATCTGGATAGGCCAGCGGGACACCACCTGGGATTTGTTGGTTTGGCCGATGATCTGGCGTGTTCCCAATCTGGTTCCCTTCCTAGGGGATCCTCGTCTGATACCCTGTCATCGGCCATCTCTTCCAGCTGATCGTGCGCGCTGATCCTGCCCCCCAGTCCATCTCGTTGGCCGATCTTGCTTTTTGACCGGTGGTACTGGTCAACTTTGCCCTCCAGCCGATCATGCACCGAAACGCGCTGTTCCTCGCATCGATTTCTGCTGATCGGCTCTGATCCTCTATCCCTAGAATGTGTCCTCGGGCGATCGTTGCGGCTTAATCCGTTACACTATGGACAGTTATCGGCAGACGGCAATCTGATGTCGTTCTCCCAGCAGTGGATGAAGAACGGACATTGCCAGTGATCTTCATGCCGGCGTATCATCTCTTCCTGGTATCTTGCTTGTTCTCGCTGCTGCCGATACTTACTGAGTAAGAAACGGGAGGTGACGGGCTTGCGTGGTCGTTCTGGTCCCCGCCTGTTCCTTCTGATTTCTTCCGTCGTGATCTGCCTCCTGGGATCGACGGCGCCGCCTCTTCTCGCCGATTCTGACGTCAGCACCTTAGTTTGACTTGAGTCCCCTCCAGCGTTAACCATGTTGGCCGGGAAGGGATGCTGATCTATCTTCATCGGTTTTGCCGATTTAGCTGGAGTTTCAAATTTAAGCCGTCCCTGCTCGATGGCCGATTGGATCTGCTGACAGAAGACTTTACATTCATTTGTTTCATGAGAAGTAGCGTTGTGCCACTTGCAGTATTTCATCTTCTTAAGTTGATCGGCCGTAGGGATGGTGTGATGCTGAGACAACTTAATCTGCCCTTCCTGAAGCAATAGATCAAAAATTTTATCGGCCTTTGACGTGTCAAAGCCGAATGTCTCTGGCTCTTTCTTGCCAAAGGGGCATGATATCGGTTTTTTCCCTTTGACCCATTCTGCCAGGCCGATTTCCTCTTCCGCATCTGATTCAGATCCTTCCAAGTATGCCACCTTCTTTTGGAAGTTCCTCCGCTGTTCAAATAGTCGGACCTCTTGTCCTGACAATCGGTGGACGATTTGGCTCAGGCTTTCAAACTCTTGGGCAGCATATTCTTGTCCTGTTCAAATAGGAGGCCTTGGAAGGCGATATCGGCCAACTGTACGTCGGTCAGAGCCAGACTATAGCATTTGTTCCTGATTTCTCTGAACCTCTGTATATATATCCCATCACTGGTTCATCGCTCCTCTGCCTGAGGCTGGTCAAATCCGAGAGCTTCATCTCGTGCACTCCTACGTAGAAGTACTTGTGGAATTGTTTCTCCAGATCGGCCCAAGTAACGATAGAATTTGGCGGTAAGGTGGTGAACCACTGGAAGGCCGATCCGGATAGAGACGATGAAAATAAACGCACCCTCAGAGCATCTTGCATGGCAGCTTCTCCGCACTGGATGATGAATCGGTTGATATGCTCCACAGTGGATGTATCGTCCGTCCCCGAGAACTTGGTGAAATCAGGAACTTTGTAGCGGTGTGGGAACGGCAGCAAGTCATAGGCCGATGGATACGGCGTCTTGTAGGTGTAAGTTTGAACTTTTGGCTTCAATCCAAACTGATCCTGGATTACCTCTGCTATTCTTGCCGTCCAGTCCACCTGCTGCTGATGAACAGCTGTTCGCGGTGCAGGCATGTGCTGAAGAGTTGGCACGACTGGGTGGTGAATCGGCGAGCTTTGCTGAGCGGCCGATAGTTGATGGCGAAGCGAGTCCGCACCCCCATCGTATGTCATCGCTGGCGCCGTGCATCTGAATGCTTCTACAGTGTTTGCCCCCCTGCCGATTTCTGATGAGATCGGCTGATACTGGGGAACCGTCGGCCGGGCGGCCGATTGGTATGGCACCTGGATTGAATAACTTCCATACCCGTTCGCTGGCTCGGGAAAATACGTTGTCGCTGATGTTCCCCAAGGTGCTGAGCTTGTAGGCAGTGACTGCACAGAAGCAATCTGAACGGGTTGAAGTGGTGTCTGTGATGGGAGACATGGTGCACCGCTGTATCTTGGAGACGCCGGGGGCAATGGAGAGTTGTACCCCTCGCGCTGCGTCAATATCGGCTGAGGAGCCGATTGGGACGTGTGTGGCAAGCTTCTGGCTGGATGAGTGGTCGGCGGGGCATATGCCGGTCCCTGATAGCCTTGGACTGCTCCGCTGGCCAGAGAGCTGACGACGGCGTTGTACACCGTGTTGGTCATCACTGAGGATTGGTCGATGAATGCCTGATACACGGATTGTTGAATCATCTCTGACATCTTGCCCGAGTCCTCAGCAATGGTGATGTGGTGGGGAGCTGGAATAGGAGCCTTCTTGACCGCCTCCCCGCTTCTGGTACGACTGCACGACTGGAGGTACATCTTCTTGTAATCTTCTAGATGTTTGGCCAATTCTTCCCTCTGGTCGTCCTTGAGATCCGCTTCTGTGACCTCAATGATGTTGCTGTCGGAGATTTCCGTGTTCTTCGACATATCAGATCTTGGATGGTCCCACCGGGCGTGCCAAAAGTGTGTTGGCGCTAAAATCGGCCGGATAGAAATCGGCCGATGGTCTTCAGCGTCGGACACACGACCCGGGAGAATCTGCTTAGCTCCTGTTCGGGTTATCGCCCTGGTGCGGTTCGCGCGGCGTGCCAGTCAATCTGACCTGTTGATTAACAAGGAAATAGAGCATTAAATTCCAGGCGCGTCGATCGGCTGGGATTCCGATCTGTCCTGAGGAGCGCGTCGGCAGCGAATCGGCCGATTTGCTGTAGAGATGATCGGCTATGGATCAGTCGATAATCGGGTAGTAATTGTAAAGAATACCACCGGAGCGATCTAAACAATTACTACAGAAGCAACACTTGAAATAGATCTAATCGGCTGTATGATGATAAATCGAAGAAGAACAATGACGAAGCCGATTACTCTGATCTCAAGCTGGATAACTGGTGATAATACTAGAATAACAGGTAAAACTTGCAATTCTAGTAAATATCGATAACTGGTGAATAAATCCAAACGAAACCACAGCGATGCGCCCGTAATTAAAGCTCGGATATTACTCGGTAAGCGGAACCTACCAATTGGCCGGAGATCAAGTTGATGCAGCCCTGCCAATCCGTACGAACTCGTGAAAGAAGAAAAGTATTGGCGAAGTCGCCGACTTGAAAGTAAATTGCTAGAAAAGTAAAAGTATTGTTGTTGATTGATGTGTTGATGATTTTTCAAGACCCTGACGACTCCTATTTATACCCTAAAGCTAGGACTCCTGGTCGATCACGACTTGTTACAACCTTATTTAAATTACTATATCTATACGAACTTTAAAAAGGAAACGGACTCCCGCAGAATCTTACGCCGCCGCTCCCTAATCCAATCAGGATTTCCTTCAATTGCTCCCCGACCGACTTAGCGTGCCCCCTCTGACCAACTTTTGACCAGGATCCTCTGAAATAATCCCATCCTGTTGGCATAGGCCGTGTCACCAATCGGCCGATTTCCAACTGTTACCTCAATCGGCCGATTCCTTTCTGTAGCCTTCAGATCTGCCGCATCGGCCAATCTTCTCCTCCTGACGCTGATTCAACACGTGTCAAAATCTGGCGTCAACAACACCATGTCATGAACATCACAAAAACAATAAGGTTATAATATCACAGTAGCATAGAGAAACTCAATTAAGTCTTACAACATTAAAAATCTCACTTGGCACCGCACATATTACACAAATACAAGTCTCATTTGTCCACAAGCACAAGAGTTTAAAGTTTCAACGTTTCAATGACGAAGCTAAGTAGATAAAGCAGCCAGCTCCACAAAGCCTATGGTGAGCTCACTCCCCCTTTGGCAACAAGCACAAAAAAGGAGAGGCCCTTCCATAGCCACTACTCGTCATCGTCATCGTCATCTTCTGCATCATCTTCTTCCTCATTGGTGGGTGTGTTGGCAGCGGGAATGTCCTCTTCTTCGTCCTCATCCGACTCCTCACGCCCACCCAAGTCTTCTTCAATTTCATCCTCATCAACTTGGGGAGCACCAAACATCTTTGAAGGTCCACCCATTTCTTCCCAAGGGTTGTAGAAGGTCAGTGGAGGAGGAAAATCCATGGGAGCACGAAGAGGTGAGTGAGGCATGTCATATTTGGCCATGATTTCCTTTTGCCTTGCCTCAATCTTGAGAAGCTGCTTATCCACATGCTTCTTGTGGTCATGGATTTCTTGCGCATTGTGACGACCCACATTGAAGCATGCAAGCAGTCCTTGAGAAATGAAATTGAGAATTCCTTTCTTCTTTAGGGCACGAGGAGGACCACGGGAGCTCGAAGGACCTTGAGAGCTAGATGGACCATGAGAACTTGAAGGATGATGAGAGCTTGAAGGACCTTGAGAGCTCGAAGGACCATGGGAGGGTCCTTAAGTGGAGCGGCGAGGTGCATGTGCTCCAAGCTTGAGAAGGCGCTCAAGTTGACCTTTTTTAGGCTTGTACACTTGATGACCCTTGTCGGTCAAGATATTGACGCTCGTCACTTCTTTAATCATGACAAAGATATAGGGTGCATAATGACAACCTTTCTTTGGTGAGACAGAACATATGATGATTTTCTCCCAAATGAAGTCAAAGACACTGAACTCATTCTTGTTGGGAGCCATTCTTGCAACCAAGTTCTTGGACATGTTTGACATGTTGTCCGAATCACCACTTTTGGGACACAGAGTGTAGCGGAAGAGTTGGTTGAGCAACTTGTAATAAGGTGTCAAACCATGTATTGTCCCAAATTTAATATCACCATATGCACTGTCATACATGAAGTGAAGTTCTCCATCATCAAGCACATTCTCCTCCTCATGTATCCTTTCTCTAGTAAGATCAGCATTGGAAAACCCAAGAATACTAGCAAAGTAAGCATATTCAACATAGAACGGCTTGCCTTGAACAGTCCAATGGAGGGTCTTGGTTGAGCGGTTGACATAGAGAGTGGAGTAGAACTGAGCAATGACCTCCTCATTCCAATCACAATTGAAGGACATGATTGATGTGAGATGCATCCTTCTACAAGCATCTTGGACTTCCCTCACCACCGGCAAGTCAATTTTAAACAGATACTCCCAGTTGATGGATTTCATCTCGGTGGTGGGATGAGACTTGCAAAGAATCACTGATGCATACCAATCTGCATGAAAGTTCATCCAAAATCAAACATCTCCTTGCTGCTCTTTGGCATATTCAGATGGATCATCATATCTCAATGCATAGATATCATGCTTGCCCTTTTTTAATCCACTGGACGAGTCCCATTGAACTGTGAAGCAGTTAGCCTAATTGGGGGCTGCATCCGAAGGATGATCCTCTCAAGATATTCTATTGACTCTCCAGCATCTGACATGTGAGTGCCTGGAGCAGAAGTGCGCTTCATACGTGGATGAGCACCATGAGCTGAAGTACCCTATGGATTAGTTCTTCCACGACCACGAGAGCGCAAAGGAGCCTTGGCCACTGCCTTACGCTTGCCAGTACCATGAGCCACAGGCGAAGCTTCTTGAGTTGCTTCGGAATCAGAAGGAGAAGATTCAATCTCTGGTGAAGAAGCCCTCTACTTCCCTCTCCTTTCATGAGCCATCTGAGTATGAAAGATGAAAATTAGGATAGACTCGATAGATGTGATCCGACTCAATCAAATGGGACAGTTAAGGCACTTGACGGAACTTCCGACGTGGGGGTGGAACTTCCGACGGGGTCGGAACTTCCGACAGGGCCCGAGCAGACCCAAAAGATCATGAATCAAGAGATTTTGCCCACCAAATTTGATAAGATTCTAGGCATATGATTAATGATGTATCAGGAAGCTATCCCTAAGAAAGAAACATCTAACTCCTTCTACATTGAGAGATCGGGCGACGGGGATTTTGAATGAAATACCTTGAAGATTTGCCGCGCGAATCGAAAGAGAGGTGATGGGGAACGGATGTTCCAAAGAGTGGAGAATCGAAAGAACTCAAAGGCAATGAAATTCCAGGTTGAATCTTGGTTTCCCCGCAAGATTTTGAGAGGGGAGAGGTGTAGGCGTCGGGGGTGAGTAAGTTAGGGTTTGTGGTGGATGTCCAACGGGTATATATAGGTTCAAGTGAAGTGTCGGAAGTTCCGATGGGGGGTCAGAAGTTCCGACGAAAAGGAATTTTTGAACCCGAGGACCCCCGGTCGGAAGAATGAAGAAAGTTCCGATGGAGATTGTCGGAAGTTCCGATGGGGGGTTGGAAGTTCCGATGAATATTAAAATGATCTCCTGAGGACCCTTTGTCGGAACAAGCATGATACTTCCGAGAAATGTCGAAAGTTCCGACCTGTCGTCGGAAGTTCCGACTTATACTATTCAGCTCCAAAAAGATAGATTTTGAGAAGAATAAACTTGGAGATATTAAGAGATATGGCTTGTAGACATATGATAAACTTGAAGCTTAGTGATCAGCCACAAACAAGATTACATAACAATGATCAAGAGAGTCAAGCTTTGATCCAAAGATCAAAATCCAAATATTTCGAAATAACTCAACACAAGTAAATTCATTTTTCGTATCTAAGCAACAATCAAGTATGTGCAACAAGTCAAGCCAAGTTACGAGAATCCAAGATATTTAGTTCACTCCTCAAAGCACAAAACCTTTGCTCATCTAGAGGCTTAGTGAAGATATCGGCAAGTTGTCATTCGGTACTCACGTGACGGAAAGAAATATCTCCTTTAGCCACATGATCCCTTAAGAAATGATGTCCTATATCTATGTGCTTTGTTCGGGAGTGTTGTACCGAATTGTTTGCCAGCTTGATAGCGCTCTCATTGTCACATAAGAGCGGAATCTTGCTAAACTCACAACCGAAGTCACTCAACGTTTGCTTGATCCACAAGAGTTGGGCACAACAAGCACCCGCTGCAACATATTCAGCTTCGACGGTGGATAAAGAAATTGAATTTTGTTTCTTCGAGTTCCACGACACTAGGGACCTTCCAAGAAATTGGCAAGTCCCCGTCGTACTCTTTTTATCTACCTTGCAACCGGCATAATCCGAATCGGAATATCCAAGTAGATCGAAAGTGGAACCTTTACGATACCATAAGCCAAGGTTAGGAGTGTGTACCAAATATCTCAAAATTCTCTTAATACCAATTAAGTGACATTCCTTAGGATTGGCATGAAATCTTGCACATATGCACACACTAAGCATAATATCCGGCCTAGATGCACAAAGGTAAAGAAGAGAGCCAATCATGGAGAGATATACCTTTGATCAACCGATTTTCCTTCTTCATTGAGATCAAGATGACCATTTAAAGCCATGGGTGTCTTGATGGGCTTTGCATCGGCCATGTCAAACTTCTTAAGCATATCCTTCACATACTTGGTTTGACATATGAAAGTCCCTTCCTTTATTTGCTTGACTTGAAATCCATGGAAGAACTTCAATTCACCCATTGTGGACATCTCAAACCTCTTGGTCATGATCCTACTAAATTCCTCACAAAATTTCTTATAAGTAGAACCAAATATGATGTCATCGACATATATTTGGCAAACAAAAATATTTTTATCAACTTTGTGAGTAAAGAGAGTAGAATCAGTTTTGCCCATTACAAAGTCGTTCTTGAGAAGAAAATCCTTAAGCCATTCATAGCATGCTCTAGGAGCTTGCTTACGCCCATAGAGCACCTTACGGAGCTTGTACACATGATTTAGGAATCTGGGATCTTCAAACCCCGGTGGTTGTTCTACATACACCAACTAGGATAGGGGGCCATTCAAGAATGCACTTTTCACGTACATTTGATAAAGCTTGAAATCATGGTGAGTGGCATAGGCCAATAGTATACAAATTGATTCAAGCCTAGCTACGGGTGCATAGGTTTCACCAAAATCCGAACCTTCAATTTGTGTGAAACGTTGTGCAACTAACCTTGCCTTGTTTCTTTTGATGACACCATGTTCATCTTGTTTGTTTCGGAAAACTCCCTTGGTGCCAATCACATTTTGTTTTGGTCTTTCAACCAACTCTCATACTTTATTTCTTGTGAAGTTATTCAACTCTTCTTGCATGGCAATTACCCAATCCGGATCATCAAGTGTTTCATCTATCTTGATAGGTTCTAGAGAAGAGACAAACGAGTAATGTTCATAAAAAGTTGCTAAACGTAAACGAGTAGTTACCCCTCTTTGAATACTTTCAAGAATATTGTCAACGAGATGATCTCGTTGAACACTTTGATGAACTCTTGGATGCGGCACTTGTGATTGAGGTTGAATGGGTCCATCATCATCATTTTCAGCTTGTGGAGCATCTTCTTGAGCTTCTCCACCTTGTTCTCCCTCTTGATCAATGCCATGAACTTGATCACCACCATGAACTTGACTTTAATCTTGAGGTTGTTGAGAGCTTGGAGATGCAACTCTTGTGGATGATGATGGATCATTGTTTCTTTCTTCAATTGGAGTTTGAGCTTGAACTTCACGAGGCCTCACTTCTCCCAAGCCCATCCTCATGATTGATAGACTCGGAGATTCTTCTTCATATATAATATTTTTATCAACTTGCTCTACTTGAGAGCCGTTGGATTCATCAAAAGTTACGTCCACCGTGACCTCAACACTACCGGTGGTTTTGTTGAAGACACGATAGGCGTGTTCGTTAGTACCATAACCAAGTAGAAAACCTTCGTCAACCTTTGATGCAAACTTTGAGCTTTTGGTTTTCTTGTTATGTATGAAACACTTACTCCCAAAAACTCTAAAGTAGTGCACCTTGGGTTTGTTACCGGTGATTATCTCGTAGTTTGTCTTGCCCAAGTATTTGTTAAGGTAGAGACGGTTGATGGCATGACACGCCGTATTGATAGCTTTGGCCCAAAAGATATCCAGAGTCCTGTAGTCATCAAGCATTGTTGTTGCGGCTTCAATCAACATCCTATTTTTCATCTCAACAATACCATTTTGTTGAGGTGTGTATGGTGCGGAGAATTCATGTTTGATTCCTTCTTCATCAAGGAATTCTTCAATATTGGTGTTCCGGAATTCCGAACCATTGTCACTTCTTACATTCTTGATTTTCAACTCATATTAATTTTTAGCTCTTCTAATGAATTTCTTGACAATTCCTTCAACTTCACTTTTATCTTGCAAAAAGAATACCCAAGTGAAATGAGAAAAATTATCAACAATGACAAGACCATATTTGTTACCGCCAATGCTATTGTAGGCAATGGGTCCAAAAAAATCCATGTGTAGAAGCTTCAATGGTCTTGATGTAGTCATGATGTTCTTGGCATGGTGTGGAGCACCAATTTGCTTTCCGGCTTGGTATGCGCTACACAACCTATCTTTCTTAAAGATAATATTTGTTAGTCCTAGGATATGCTCACCTTTTTTAAGTTTGGCCAAATTCCTTATCCCGACATGGGCTAGTCGGCGATGCCAAAGCCAACCCAAATCAGATTTTGCCACTAAACAAGTCTTGGGCTCAACTATCTCCTTGGAAAAATCAACAAGATAGACTTTGCCCTTTAAGCGACCCATAAAAGCAATAGAGGAATCCTCCCTTCTAAAGATGGTCACACCCTCATTAGTAAAGAGACAATTGTAGCCCATCTCATAAAGTTGCGAAATCGACAACAAGTTATACCCCAAAGTTTCAACCAAATAAACATTTGAAATAGAGTTATCATTTGAGAGTGCAATTTTACCCAAACCAATTACATCTCCTTTGCTATTATCTCCAAAGATAATAGTTTCTTTAGGTATATCATGAAGCTCTAGGGATGTGAACAAATCCTTCTCCCCGGTCATATGATTTGAGCATCCACTATCAAGCAACCATGCGGTGCCACCTGCGGAGTAGGCCTACAAAACAATTTAAGCTTTGAATTTAGGTACCCAAATAGATTTGGGTCCTTGAGGGTTAGATGGATACACTTTTGGAACCCACACACTTCTAAGGATTGCCCTCTTAGTGTAAGCCCCAACATACTTGACCAATATTTTACCATCATGGTCCATTGTCACCATATAATCCGTAGTGTAGCTTGGTGATGGCTCATGCTTAGTGATCTTTGACTTGATGGGATCTTCAATTTTCTTCTTGGCTTGGGAGGGAATGGTGGTCACACCCTGTGCAATGTTCATCAAGTTCTCAAGATTTGATCCCTTGGTGAACATGACACATTCCTTACCTTTGATTACCTTCCGGTCGTTTAACTTGCCTCCCTTGTAGTGACCAAGCCCATCCTTCTTGTGGGAACGTCTCCCTTCGTTGTACGCAACTTTAGGCTCGGGCTTGGTAACACCTTCATATCCGTTTCTTACTAACTTGTTTAACCTTTCAAGTTGAGCATCCTTTGCTTTGATCAACTTTTCTAACTTTGCCAAGTTAGTAATACAAGCTTGCACATCAATTTTCTAACACCTTGAGCACCCTTCACTTGTGGAGACATTGGAGTCAAGAGTTGCTTTAGAATTGGTTTTAGTGCTTTCCCAATGGGCATTGGAGTCAAGACCTTTGTACTTGGTCGTTAAGCATGAGAAGTTTTCTTAAAATTCACTATTAGTTACCTTTAGGGAAGTTAGAGATTCATTTATCAAAGTAGTCTCTTTTGACATCCTCACTTTTGAATCATTAACTAGAGATAAATTGATAGCTAATTTTTCAACTTTCACCTTTTCTTCGGCAAGAGCCTTTTCTAAAGCAAGGTTTCTCTCCTTCTCAAGGATGAGAAAGTCCTCTTGCCTATCGAGACACTCCTTCTTTTTCTCCAATTTCTCCATAAGTTTTTTAATTTTTTTAAAACCTTTGTTTCCAAATTCATTTATCATGAATGCTTTATGTTGCTCTTCCTCATCATCAAAATCATTTTGCGTATTACTAGATAAGATGGAAGGATGAGAAGAGGATGTGGATGATTCTTGTACCTTAGTCCCTATTGCCATGAGACAAAAGGGTGCGTCATCTTCATCATCAGAGATGTTGTTGAAGAGTTTTCTTGAATTCTTTGGTATGGCTAGAGTTGCATACCTTCATGGTCGGAGTTTTCATAACTAGACTCCCACTCTTGACCAACATGTGCATGTCCTTGATATTTCTTCTTGTAGTCCTTGCTCTTCTTCTTGTACCTCTGCTCTTCCTTTTCTTTGTTCTTTAATTGTGGGCAATCGGCAATGTAGTGACCCACTTCTTTGCACTCATAACATCTTTTTTTGTGATGGCTTATTCTTGTCATCACCACATTTCTTGTAGTACTTCTTCTTCATGAATTTCTTGAAGTTTCTCAATACCAAGGCCATCACTTCATCGGTGGATCCTTCATCACTTGAATCTTTTTTCTTAACTTTAGAGCCTTGGGACTTGATTCAGCCTTGTCACTTGAGCTAGCATTGAGTGCTACATTCTTGTTCACTTTGTGACTAAGTGACTTGGCCACATCCCTCTCAACCAACTCTTGATGAAGGATTTCACCAAGAAGTTGATTAGGTGTCTTGACTTTGAATTTTGGATCTCTTCTAATCATTGTTGCAAGAGTAGGGTTCCTTGGCGTGAAGGCTCTGAGCAACTTCTTTTGTCACCTTGTGATCTTCCCATTCCGTGCTACCAAGAGATCTAATATCCGATACAAGGACCATTAGTCTATCATAGATTTGCCTCGCGGTTTCTTCATCATGCATGACAAAGTGCTCTAGCTCTCCTTGCAACAAATCTATCTTGCCTTCTCTAACTTCATCGGTTCCCTCATGAGCTTCTTTTAGTGTGTTCAAAATTTTCTTAGCTATTTCAACATTGTTGATTTTGTTGAATTCTTGGGCACAAAGGGAACTTGTGATGCCCTCACAGCTTGCGCATTGCGAAAATAGTCTTGAGCTTGTTCGGCCGTGGGTACACCGTTTGTAGGAGGAGTCACACCTACAACCATAACTTCCTAAATAGAGCGGTGAAGCCCGTAGAGATGAATTTTCATATCATAAGACCACTTGGGATAATCCGTCCCATCAAAGAAAGAAGGTTTTCCCAAGTGAACCGATTGAAATTGAGAAGTAGGATATTGAGATGAAGCATAGTTATGAGGAACTTGATTTAACCCGAAAAAAGGATGCTTCTCGCTTTCTTCCTTAATTCGCTTCATCATCAACTACTTGGTCTTCTTCTTAATTTTGGCCTTCAACTTTTATTTTCTCCTTCTTCTTGCTTCCATTGTCTCACCCTCGCTTTCATCACTTGAACTTGAGTTGGCATCATGAATGGAAGGTGGATGGTTTGTTTGCCCGAAAGGATTTACATCACCATGTAATCCGGTACCGGCATCGACTTGAGCGACGACGTTTGCGGCAGTGTCGGCATCATCCCCAACTATAGACATCTTGATATCCCTTAGCGGTTAAGCCTAAATCAAGAGATTATGCTCTGATACCAATTGAAAGGATCTTGGTGATGCCTAGAGGGGGGTGAATAGGCGTACCTGGAAAACCTGAAAAATTCTTCGCAGCAATTAAATGTGTCGAAACTTTCGATACTGTGTAGGAAGTTCTGATGGGTCGGAACTTCCGACACTAGACCGGAACTTCCGACAAAACTAAAGTTCTTATACGAAATTCAAAATTAAACTTGAAATTGCATAACGTGGCTGAATCAAAAGATGCACAATGATACTAGGAGACTTCTGCAGGTGATCTTTGCAAGCACAACAACTCGAGTACGTAGATCGGCACAAAACAAACTCTAGGTCAATAAGAACTAAATAAATGCAATAAGCACAAGACACAAGAGATTTGTTCCCGAAGTTCACTTCCACTAAGGAAACTACGTCTCCGTTAAGGAGCTCACAAAGAGTTGGATCTTCCACTAGCCCTTTACTTCACTCAATCAACCACAAAGGAGAATTGAGTCACTTACTATGAAATCCACAAAGGATAGGGAAATACAAACTTCCCGGGGCGCACACACACGAGAGGACGCTCCACGGGCAACACCAAACCGTCTAGAAGCAAGCTTCAAGAGTAACAAACGCGAATTGAAGGATAAAGATGCTTCAAGTGCTCTTGAGATAAACTTGGCTGCCCTTTCACTTAAAAGGTTGAGGCTCACACCTCAATCTCGCTCTCACTCAAGCTCTAGCTCAAATCAACTAAAGGATTAGCTCAAAGAGGGATTGGGGAGGAGTAGTAAATGCTCTTGGAGGTGTTTGTCTCGGGTTAGGTCAGCAGCAAGTGAATGGGGGCTGAGGGGGTATAAATACCCAAGTCCCAAAAACTAGCCGTTAGTGCACTGGATAAGTGATTTTCGAATCTTCCGACACAGGGTCGGAACTTCCGACTATTTTAAAACAGTTGGCCGAGGACCCCTTGTCGGAAGAATCCAGCTTCTTTCGACACACTTGAAACAGATAGAAAACTAGGTGCACAAGTGTGTGATTTTGTATCTCTCCTTAATGGTTAGCATCTCAAATAAACACTTTGACACCTCCATAATATCCATTCACATCCCTCTTAATAGTATGGTGTTTCCTAAACTCAAAATCAAAATATAAAATAAGAAAGGATCTTCTTTTAAGACCAACACCATCCTTTAAGCAAATTTGGCATCTTTTTTTGCTCTATTTCATTTCATTGTATTTCAACCTGTCCAAAACTCGATAAACTCATTAGCTCCATAATTTTGTATGTCATCAACATCAAAACCCACTTAGGGGGCCAAATGCACTTTCAGATGCGCCGCGCGTCGCGGCCGTCGTTGATCTTCTGCCTTAGATCAATCATAGGAGCGTTCTGGAGGCTGGCCTCGGGTGGAGCTTCGCCTTGAGGCCTTGCATCGTGCTGGTTTCGGGGTGGGCGCATCGGTTGTTGCACCTCTTGTTCGACGTTGCCACGCGCGGACTGCTGGCCCTGGGGATTGCCGTGGCCGACTGGATTGTCCTGGTTGCGCCGGCGATTGTCGTTCCCCCAATATTCGAAACCTCCTCCAGGGGTGCTGTCGGTGTTTTATCGCCACGCCTACCGAGGGATACCCCCGAGGTGGTGAGTTTGTAGGTAGGGTGTCGCCGAGATCAGGAACTCGAAGGTGCAAGGAACACAAGGTTTAGACAGGTTCGGGCCGCCGAGAGCATAATACCCTACGTCCTGTGTGGTTTGTATTGCCTTAGGTGGTGATCGGGTGATCTCCTATTTTGAGGGGGTCCCTATTCGCCGTAATATAATTTGGGGGGACAGGGTTACATGAAAGTACTAGTCGGATATGAGCCCAGGAGTCCTACCCGAGTACTTTTCGGGTAGTTTCCTAATGTGTCCGACTAGTTTTACTACTGTATGAGTAGTCCTACTACGCTATGAGTAGTTACAACAAATGTAGGGCATGGGCCATATCTCATCCCTTATCCTAGGAAATGTACGCTATGTGCACAGTCCCATGGGCCCGGGTCTGACAAGCCCCTGAGCTCTTCGTAGTAGAGTACTGCAAGCGTCCGAGTACTTCTGAAGGCATCTTTGAGTTTTTCCGAACTCCATCTTGAAGGTGTCCTTCGAGTACTTCCTTGGCTGCATCGAGACTGTGAGGTGCTCATGCCCCGAGTAGTTATCCTTGTTGCGCCGGCGATTGTCGTTCCCCCGATATTCGAAACCTCCTCCAGGGGTGCGACTAACCTGCGCAGAGTCACCAGGGCGCTCAGGTCTCGAGAGTGTGTTCCGAGTTGAGGACATTGGGTGTTGTCCATCGAGTTGCACGAGCGTGCGCTGGGTTAGGTATTACAGCCTTTGTATTTGGGGGTTTGGTGGTAGTTGTTGAGCTAGGAGCGCTGCTTCTGCAATGGCGCCGATCGGGGTGCGATACACCCGATCTTCAGCTTCTGCAAAAGCGTTGTTGAGGTTCCTTTGGTACAGTGGGTTGCATGCGGGGTTTTCCACGTTCCACCTGCGCTTGGCACGCTTGCGTTCTCCAACCGCCGGATCCTTCTGTACTCCTCGTTTTCGTCCTGAGGAGCGTTCGCCGTACATTCGTCGGCAGACACGTCCGCGAGTAGTTCGGCGTCGTACTCAGGACCCGGCTCGTCGTCATCCGCATTGCGAAGGGAAGCCATGTAGACTTGACGATCCGGCGAGCGCTCAGCCATATGGCTTTACTCGACTAGCTCTGTGCTGCCCTCGCCCTCCTCCGAGGTGCAAGAGAGGGGTTTGCCTTCCTGAAAAGGCAGTTCCTGCGTGAAGGCCACAGGGCGGGAGTCGTATTCGAGTAGCTCAGAGGGCTCTAAGCCCTTCCAGTACATGAACCGGCCTTGCGGCGTAGACGTTATGGTCAAACCCAGGTGACTACCCGAAAAGGATTCGGGGTCGTCATCTGATTCCGAGTGGTTATCGAAAACAGGGGCCTCCCGACAGGAGGTGGCTCCCTCGTCCTCGAGTCCTCCTGAACTCCATCTTGAAGGTGTAGTACTAGTCAACGAGTACTTTCCGTCCTTGGGTACTTTTCGTCAACGAGTACTTTTCATCTGAGTCCGAGTAGTTGTCGAAAACGGGGGGCCCCCGATAGGCGGTGGCTCCCTCATCTCCGAGCTTGAGCAGACGATCTAAGTCCTGCTCCAAGTCAGAGAGGGACTCAGACCATGTAGCCTCCTCATTGACCGAAGCGGCATTGCGTAACCCGAACAGGAATCGGACACGCGCCTCCTCAGATTGGTTTGAGTCCGATCTGAGAAGTCCTAGGGCAGCACGAGTTGAAGTCGCGTCAAGAATGGACATCATCTCGATCTCCTCGGAGTGATTGGGGAGCAGCAACTCGTCGAGGTTATCGACAAACTTGTCGAGGTTGCTGCATCGATTTGGTGTAGAGGCCTTCGGCTTTCTGAAGTCGACTAGGTGGCCTTTGAAACCACCCGAGCTGTTGGCGACGCAGATGCAGGAGCTGAAAACCAACGTTGTGCCCTCATCGAGAACGGTGCTGGTGAAGCTGAAAAATGCCATCGAGTTCTCCGGTGGATTCTCGATGAACACCCCTACCTGGCGCGCCAGCTGCCGGTGTTTTACCGTGAAGCCCACCGAGGGATACCCCCGAGGTGGTGAACTGTAGGTGGGGTGTCACCAAGATCAGGAACTCGAAGGTGCAAGAAACACAAAGTTTAGACAGGTTCGGGCCACCGAGAGCGTAATACCCTACATCTTGTGTGGTGGTTTGTATTGCCTTAGGTATTGATCTAGTTGGAGGGGGTCCCTGCCCGCGCTTATATAGTTTGGGGGGACAGGGTTACATGGAACTCCTAGCCGGATACGAGCTCAGGAGTCCTATCCGAGTACTTTTCCGGTAGTTTCCTTCTGTTCCTACTAGTTCTACTACGGTACGAGTAGTTACAATTGGTGTAGAGTGTGGGCCATGTCCCACCCCTTATCCTAGAATATGCACGCCATGTGCACAGTCCCGTGGCCCCGGGTCTGACAGTGGGGTCCTATTTATAGCTTGGAGGTGCCTTGGGAGAGTGGAGTTGCTCATGGAATCCAAAGGGAATCTCCCCCTCTAAGCACTCTTCTGCTACCACCTAGCGTGAAGTGCAACCGCCTCTAGCCTCCTCACGTTGCCGCCGCAGCAAATTGAGGCGGTTCCGTGGAAAAGCTGGGCCGGTCGGCCCAACCTAGGCCGGCCGGCCTGTGATTCTTGAATCTTGCTTTGATGCACCTGCATTAAGCTCTTGGAGGCCATCGACTTGCAGCCCAAACTAGATTTGATCAATTTTCCAAAGTTGCTAGGCCGGCCGGCCTAGGTGAGACCGGCCGGCCTGGGATTTCCACCAAATCCATCCATCCAACTTCCATTATTTGGTGCATCGTCATCATGGATCAGCCACACCTAATTTCACTGAATTTGATTGAGTATGCTCCGAGTTGTAGCCGTCCGATTCATGGTGGAAGCCTTCCGGTCATATCCTTTGTATTTGCTTGTTCCTCCGGTGCATATGGGTCCATTAGAATGTCCCTATTGGTCTTGTGATAAGGTATGATGTGCTTGGCAAAGGTGTAGGGCCGGCCTGCCTAGATGGTGCCCGCCGGCCTGCTAGTTCTGCATGGCACAAGTCCGGAACTTCCGATTTGCATAACTTTTGCATCCGGGCTCCAAATTGGGTGAACCAAATATCAAATTCGATCATCTTGATGATCTCTTCAACATGGTAATGTCCAATTTGGCATTATACAATGTTTCTAATGGTGTCATCTTATGTCCATGTTTCACCATTCTTGCATATGCTCCATCTAGTGTTGTTTCCTGCATATTCTGAGTATAATTCTGCAAAACATCTCAAACCACCAAAACTTGTGGAATTTGTTAGTTCAAGGCTAATAATGCATAGAAATATATTTATACCCATTTTATTCACCGAGATGTTGGTGGTCGATGTTGTAATTAACGACCACCAACAATATTCACAACAACCAAAAGGCCACAAATCTAGACCAGATTATGGCGTACATGAACAAGATTGGATCTAAAGTGGGGATAAGAGCTCCTGAAGATCAGGGTTCTAACACCAAGGGTAAGAACACATCCACAGTTCCTGATCCCAAGTTCCATTCTTATAATCATGAACATGCTGTACACATGCACAAGTCAGTACAAGTTGGTCCTCATTCTAGAATGGCACAGAGACAGTATTACACTCCACCACAAAATCATAGAGCACAGTTTACACAACCACCAATAGATTGGTCTACTCAGGCACATCATATTTATGATTCTCAGTACCCTGAAAATGAGTGGGATGATTGCCCTTGGGGTGATGAGGAGTTAGAGGCCTTCTATGTCTCTGCTTCAATGGATGATAATCAGCAAAGACAATATCAACACCCCGGAGAAACAGTTAAGGGGAATCAGGACCAAATGCACAACATGGACCATGCTTCTCCCAATAGACAACACCAGTTCACTTTCACCAATCAAATGCAGTCTCAGCACAGGGCTGTAGCAAGAGGTCCCAAATTAACATTTCCTGAATTTGAGGGATATGATCCTGATGGATGGATTAGAAGGGCAGAGAAATATTTTGAAATGGTGGGCATCCCTAATGAGGATAGATTTAAAATAGCAGTCCTGTACATCAAAGGCAAAGCAGAATTCTGGTGGAGAGGCACAGGCTGTAAACCAGCAACTTTACCATGGCACCAATTCTGTAGAATGGTGGGAGATAGATTCAATGAGGTATCCACATATGAAGCCATAGGGCAATTTCATACATTGAAGCAAGTTGGCACTGTGTCTGATTATGTTGACAAATTTGAAGAGCTTATGGGTCTAGTCAAGAGAGACAATCCTTCCTTACAGGAGGAATACTTCATTTGCAGTTTTGGTTCTGGTCTTAAGGAATCTATACAACATCACCTGCAGTGTCACAAACCAGCCTCTTTGACCCAAGCATACTGGTTTGCCAAGAGATTAGAGCAAGCAAATCCTCCAACAATAAAATTTCAGCAGTACAATTTCCAGCAAAATAGCAGAAACCTTGGGCAGAAGAAGTGAAACCTGTTGAAACTAAGGAGCTGCAACCTGCTAATACAATTGCTGAATTAAGGGCTGCTGGGAAATTCTTCAAGTGTAAGGAGCCATGGAACCCTGGTCATGCCAATATATGCAAAGGAAAACAGATTTATTCTATGATTCTTGTGGAAAAGAAAGATGGACAAGAGGAAATAGCTGTAGTAGAGGATACAGCCCCATCTGAGGAAGGGGAATATTATGATGTTTCACAAGTACCTGAAATGCAAATCTCAATGCATGCACTGGTAGGAATTTCTTCTTGTGCTAATACATTCACACTGAAGCTCCAAGTGGGTAAATGGGTGGCTACTGCCCTTGTGGACAGTGGTAGTGATGCTTCATTTATCAGTGCCAAATTTGCAATGAAGGCTAACTGTAAAATCTCAGATGTGTCACCTGTCAGTGTGGCTGCAGCAAATGGCTCAAAAATGTTTAGTGAGTCTGCTTGCTTGTCCTGCAATTATTCCATCCAGGGCCATCACTTTTCTTCTGATCTCAGACAACTGGAAGTACAAGGGTATGATGTTATTATGGGAGCTGACTGGATATACATGCATAGCCCTGTTGGACTCAACCTGAGAACATGAGAATTTTCAATTACAAAGAATGGCAAGGATTTGGTTACTTTTAAGGATGAAACTGTACAAGATTCCAAGGTACTCATCAGCCCAAGGAAATTATGCCATCGGCTCAAGAAAAGAGCCATTGGGGCAGTGGTAGTATTGCAGAATTCCACACCCAATCCTTCTGTTTCAGAAGAAACCATCATCCTACCCAAAGAAATACAAACACTACTGGAAGAATATCAGGATATATTCCAAGAACCCCAGCAATTACAACCTAAAAGGCAAATTGATCATGCTATTGCATTGCTGGATAACACAAAGACTGTGAATCAGAGACCTTACAGATTGCCATTTAACCAAAAAAATGCTATGGAGGAATTAATCAAATACATGCTTGCTTCTCAGATGATAAGGCCCAGCATTAGTCCATATTCTTCTCCTGTCATTTTGGTAAAGAAGAAGGATGGAACTTGGAGAATGTGTGTGGATTACAGGCATTTGAATTCCAACACAATTAAAAACAAGTATCCAATTCCTATTATTGAAGATTTGCTAGATGAGTTTTTTGGAGCCAAAATCTTCTCCAAAATTGACCTCAGAGCTGGATATCATCAAATCAGAATGAAAGAGCAAGACATCCATTAGACTGCCTTTACTACCCACATGGGTCATTTTGAATATGTGGTACTACCTTTTGGCCTGACCAATGCACTAGCAACCTTTCAATCTTTGATGAATTCTGTGCTGGCTGAGTATTTGAGGAAGTTTGTACTAGTATTCTTTGATGACATCCTAATTTACAGAGATGGGCTACTTCAACATGTCAACCACTTGAGAGCTGTTTTTGAAGCACTGAGACAGAATCAGTTATCTGCTAAGATGAGCAAATGCACTTTTGCTCAACAGAAAATTGAATACCTGGGGTATATCATCAGTGGAGAAGGGGTAGCTACTGACCCAGCAAAAATTGACATTATACAGCAATGGCCAACACCAAACAATATCACTCAGTTAAGGACCTTTCTGGGACTGACTGGGTATTATAGAAGATTCATCCAGAATTATGGTGTCATATGCAGACCACTTTTTGATGCATTGAAAAAGAATTCTTTCTTGTGGCAGTCCTCTTAGGAGAAAGCATTTAATACACTGAAAAGAGTGATGTCTAGTCCACCAGTACTAGCATTACCAGATTTCACAAAGCCTTTCATCCTAGAAGCAGATGCAAGTGGTACAGGAATAGGGGCAGTGATAATGCAAGATGGTAGACCAATTGCATTCTACTGTAAAACTTTGGGTCCCAAAGCAGCAGCTTCATCTACTTATGAAAAAGAAGCTATGGCAATTTTGGAAGCACTGAAAAAAATGGAAACACTACTTTGCTAGCACATCTTTGATCATTAGAACAGATCAACAGAGCCTTAAGTACATTAATGAGCAAAGGCTTTTGATCAAATTGTTGGGATACAACTATACAGTGGAATAAAAAAAAAGGAAAAAACAAACAAGGTGGCTGATGCACTATCAAGAGTCCTATCTCCATCTTCTGTCATGACATTATCTTCAGTAATACCTGCTTGGATGGAACAAGTCACTTCCAGCTATGCTGAAGACCAAAAATGCTCTGAAACTCCTGACAAAACTCAGTATTGATCCAAATTCAGCCCTGAATTTTACCCTTACCAATGGCATACTGAGACACAAAGGCAAGTTAGTCATTGGCAGTACTGGTACTCTGAAGAAGCAACTGTTTGACAGCTTTCATACTTCTACTCTTGGTGGCCATTCCAGTGAAAGAGCCACATACCAAAGGCTAAAATTACTGTTCTAATGGCCTTGCATGTTCCAGCAGACAAAAGAATTTGTGAAGAGCTGCCCAGTCTGTCAGAAGAACAAATCAGAAAATGTACCATACCCTGGACTGTTACAGCCCCTACCAATCCCTGAAATGGCCTGGTCCCACATATCAATGGATTTTGTGGAGGGGTTACCAAAGTCTCAAGGGAAAGATGTTATACTGGTTGTGGTAGATAGATTAACCAAGTATGCCCATTTTATCTCCTTGTCCCATCCTTACAATGCTCAAGACATTGTCACTATTTTTCTGGATAATATCTTTAAGTTACCTGGGCTTCCAAAAGTTCTACTAACTGATAGAGATCCAATATTCACTAGCACTCTCTGGCAATCTTTATTCAAAGCAATAGGGGTTCAGATACACCTCACAACAGCTTACCACCCTCAGACAGATGGACAAACTGAAAGAGTAAATCAATGCTTAGAAAACTATCTCAGATGTATGTGCTTCTCAAGTCCAAAAAGATGGCACTACTGGCTTTCATTGGCTGAATGGTGGTATAACACTTATTTTCACACTTCTCTACACTGACACCATTTCAGGCTCTTTATGGGTTTCCACCACCATTGGTAGCAGAGGTGATTATTCCTGACTGCCCTGATATTACTGCCCAAGAACAATTGAGAAACAGGCAGGTGGCGTTGCAAGTCATAAGAGACAAACTTCAGAAAGCTCAGGCCAGATACAAGCACCAAGCTGATAAACACAGAACTGAAAGGGAATTCACAGTTGGAGATATGGTGTACCTCAAAATCCAACCCTACAGGCATACCTCATTAAGTGCTCATCTTCTCTGAAACTACACTCAAAAGTTTTATGGTCCATTCAAGGTTTTAACTCGTATTGGCAAGGCTGCTTACAAGCTACTCCTTCCAGAGGGTTGTCAGCTACATGATGTGTTTCACGTCAACCAACTGAAGAAGCATGTTGGTCCTAATGCAGTTCCCAGCCCTGAGTTACCTCTTGTTGATGACAAAGGCACTATCAAGGTAGCTCCAATGGCAATTCTTCAGAGACGTCTCATTCCAAAAAACAATGAGCCAGTTGTACAATGGCTTATACACTGGATGAACATGCCGGAGTCTGAAGCAACATGGGAAGACGCCGACTTCATTCGACGGGTTTTTCCATCTTTCCATCCTTGAGGACAAGGATGCCGAGGGGCTATTGTCAGGAAGCAGAGGAAGTCGGCACTTCAGCTTTCACTTGACCGGCTTCTACTTCAACCACCAGATATCAATCTGACAGCCACCTTTCATCTTCAACAGTATTAGCGCCATAAACTCGTTTCCAGACGCTAAACAATATTTACTTTCGCTTATGCTTTTGACCACGCCGCCCTATTTAGGCCTCTGGTCCTAGTTGTAATAATTCAGATCGGAAGAACTCACTTGAGAACCCTAGGTTAGAATAGTAGCTGTAGTTTATCGCCATCTTCCTGGTGGCTCTGTATCGGACCTCGTCAGGTTATCTTTCGATTCAGTAACTCAGCTGCTATTCCTGCCCATCTCGATATCGAGTTCTTGTCTGCTGTGAAGATTTCCTTCTTCTTTTCTCCTCTCTTGAGTTTCCATCTGCTGGTTCCTGACAATCCGCGACTGCACTGGAGCTCAAGAATTCTGGGCGGCGTCGTTTAGCTCAGTCTCCATGGCGGGAATCTTTGATTCCGGTGGCGAGGTTGAGATATAAGCGGAAGGGAATTTGGTATTCCGAGGCCACTATTGCTGTTTAATTTGTAGGACGAACTCATAAGAACGTGAAGTATTGAGGAAGGGCCTGAGATAGAGAACAATTCGATTTTGTGCTGATGTCGACGACGATGGGACCTCGCTGGGACAGTTCTATTTATCGCGCGCGTTACTGGGGTGGGAGCTCGCAGGAGACAGCTGATCAGCCGGGCCCCTGATCAGCCACGGCCTAATCTGCGTGGGCACGGCCCACTGGGATTAGCTATTATTTTCATTGGTCGGATTTTTTTTATTTTCTTTCATTCACGCCTACTCCACATCAGTCGCATCGTTCCGTGCAAATAAAAAAGTGATTATCCAAATGAATTCAAAACTAGACTACATCTAATTATATTTAAATGATATTTTCTGAAAAACTTTTATTTGTTCCAGAACATATGTTCAAACAATGTCTTATTGAAATATTTTATCTTATTCTCAAGAACATCTTGATTTGTTCATTGATCATTTTCTATTTTTGGTCGAAATTTTATTTGTTATTCTGGTGGTGGAATATTTTTATTTGTTTCAGAATAATTCTAATACTAAATGAAATATTTTCTTGTTTTGGGTCATTTTATTTTGATGTGATATTTTTGTTATTTGTTCTCATTTTTTTTCATAAAACATTATTATTTGTTTCACTATTTCTCCCATGAGTTGTTACGTTTTTCTTCTCCACGATGTGCGGGTCATTTAGCAAACTAGTAGTTAACGGAAGCCTTTTTCTTGTAGTCTGTAGGCCAGACTTCCGGTAGTGTAGTACAGGCCGGACGCTTGTGGCCTTCTGCCATAGCACGGCAGCCAATAGCATGCGCGATGAATAGACGTCCCCCTCCCCGGTGGAGGAGACACTCGACGGCGGATGGTTCAAAATAGAGTGGAGATGGAAGACGCCGGTTGCATAATGCTGCCAGCATTTACTCAAACGATATTTTACGCTTCAAAGAAAAATCCGGTTGTATTCTTGTGCACACAGTGTTACAGCCGGAAGTGAATTACATGTCTAAAAAATCACAAATCATCCAAATAAGGCCTAAAAGGTTGAAGTTTCAATAAAACTAGGAGCTACGTACTTGCAGGAATGGAGCTAGGATTAAACAATAGGGGTCAGTTGTATCGTGCAAGTTTATAAGATGCAAGGGGCGAAATGATATCAAGGGAGGACGGGGTGAGGGGAGGGGCATGTGACCCTGGTAGCCCCTCCAGACCGGGAGAAACTATACATTATCTAAGGTAATACAATTCCATTTCATCATCCGAAGGGTGCAACCTAATTAGCTAGATGAGCTTGCTAGGTATGATCCGCTATTTATTATTGCAGCACAGAGAGGGGAAAAATAACTGCATGCATGCAGAAAAGACAAAACAATAACATCACCCAACATACAAAGAAGTTTGAAAAAAAATCCATAAATCCCATAGTGGACATACAGATTAAATTCCGAATGCACCATCGTGTTTCTTGCGATAATATCTTTAAAACCAGACCACATATAACTATGTTTGGAAAAAAATTTGAACATTTTTTTACAAAACTTGAACATATTGACTACTGCGAGCAAATATTTATCTTTTCATGAATAAGATATTAAATCTGATGAATAGATAATTGTCACACCCGGTTTTAAGGACAAAACCGAATGCATAACTATATATATGCCAGGATCAAGTTCCATACATATAGTGACTTGATCAGTGAATAATTAATAACAGTATCATGATAAGAGAACTAAAAAATTATAAAAATAGAGTTATACAGCTTATCCTAGAAACGAAGGCTTCAAACTTCACAGACAATCGACCGCGAGTTGCGTACACCTAGAACTCATCATCATCTTCAAAAGACTTCACGTCAACTTTCTCTTGTGAGCAGCAATTATAACAAGCATGAGTACACTTATGGTTGGTACTCAGCAAGTGTTGGGAATTATATGATATGAAGGCCAAAAGCAAGGAAAGGCTGACTGGCTTACTGCGATAAGCAATTTTAGTTGGTCGTGTTTTATTAGCACTTGATTACTAAGGATAAGTTCATACCAACCCATGAAAAGATATAACAGAAGCATAACCACAACTATAAACATGGTCCACGATTTAATTCATCTTCAAGTTCAATTATCATGTGAGGGTCCAAGCCGCTCGTAACCGTGAGCATGGCTGATATATCAGTTTTCACTCTGCAGAGGTTATACTGTTTACAAACAATTCGTATCTCTCATATTGCCCGAGGTCGTGAGCCTCTTAAACACTCCAAGGTGAGTGGCTAGGGATTCACTACGAGGCCTTTACAAAGATTTCCTAACTTATGACAATCCACTAAGGTTTCAAGTCAAAGCGGTCGTAACTCTCCCTAATGAGGAAGAAGCCTTAACTAGGACCATATCATAACCTCAAGAGGTCTGGCTATACCCCGACGATGCAACCCCTCTTGCCCTTTCGGTAAGATTTTCATAAGCTAGTGTTTCTAATTAATCAGCCAAGACCAATATTGTGGTTGCTTCCCCGGGTGGTTCTCCATATTCCGATTAAACATATGATCTTGCGATTAACAACACAAATTATCCATGAACATGAAGTAAAACAGGTATATCATTGTTTAGGTAACAAACCATATCCCAAGAGTTTAAGCAACTAGCATAGCTACCCAAATAAGAAGATAAAAATCCAGGTTGATAAGGAATGATCATAAAGACTAGGCATATCCTTAATCCATCAAATTAGGACACATGCATGCATAAAGAAAAGGTTATATTTATTGTGATTATTAGGACAAAAGAATAATCAAGGAACACTTGCCTTTCTTTCAAAGAATAACTGCTCAGAGTCTTCAACTCTTATTCTTGAAACTCTTGATCTTCAAAAATTTTCGATCGCGCTCCTTCTAACGTCAAACGAGCATCGGACCGAAGTACAACAACAAACAAACAAGCAAGAAGAACTAAGAGCAACACACCAAACAAAAGGAAAGCTTAAAAGGAGCGTACTAAAGGAGAGGGCTCATTGCTACAGTCACGAGAGCGCAAGAAACGCGAAAGATGGAGCTACGGTTGAAAAGAAATGGCTATCGAAAGATTTGTCTTATAAAAGAAAAGAAACAACTATAAACTTCATTTATTTTATTTATACAACAAATGTAAAGGATATTTGAAAGAAACATCCAAAATTATAATTAACTCATCTTATATTTTGCATTTGTAAAAGCGGAGTAAAACTTAGTTAAATTTTATTTATAATTGTCTATGTATAAATTATACTAATTAAATAATTAATTTGAAAAGAACGTGTGAGAACATCTAAGCGTATAACTTTATGATTCGAGTTGAATTAAACAAATTATAAATGAAACACATTTATGTTGGTATTAATCATATTAATATTAGTTATAAAAATCGGAGTATAGATTAATTGGATTTTAATTGGAAAAACTAGATGAGAGGATATTAATCAAATTAAATATGTATTTAATTTTAAAATAGAAACTACGATATAACAACACTACTCAACGATAGTTTAAAATAACAATAACGCAACGTGAACGAATCATAACCGATCTAAAACGCGGAAACTATGGCAAAAACAATGCTACAGGGATCTAGTCGCGATTAACTATAGACTGTAAGGATCTAGTCGCGATTAACTGTAAACTGTGAGGGCTAGCTGCAGATTTTCGCAAGGCACCGAAAACTGAGCTCGCAAATTCAGCAAAGATTAGGGTTAGATCTAAAAGAGATCACAGTTGGGGCTGGACTGAAAGGATCTAATCGACCAGGGGGTTTTCTGCAGATTTTGCAAGACACAAGAAAGAACATGGAAATTACGTGATCTTCTGAGGGTCTAATCGAAAAAGCTCGGGGTCTTCCTGGCCATGGCCGGCGGCGGCACTGTTGGCCGGATTCCCGGCGATTCCGGGCACGGGAGAGCGCAGGGAGCGGCGTAAAAGAAAGAGGAGAGGGAGGGGGTTCCATTTGATGGCTTACCCACGGCGGAGGAGGACCTTGGCGGCCGAATTTGGCCGGAGAAGGGGGCGGTGGCGCTCTGGTTCCTGGCGGCGGCGCAGGATGTCGCGTGCATGGGAGCGCCAGGTCAGGTCGAGCAGGAGGGCAATGCATTTGGGTGTGGCGTGAGGTGCAGGGGCAGCGGCCGCTCAGGGCCGAGCAAGGGCGAGGCGCGCTAGGAGAGCAGGGCACGAAGCGAGGCAGGAGTGCGACGTGCGGCAGGGGGCGAGGCGTGGCGCTCGCCCGCGACCAGGCGAGCGGCGGCGGCGCACGGGGTGCAGGGAGGCCGCGAGGCAGGAGGGGTTGCGGGGGAGCAGGGGGTGCAGCGATGCAGAAGGAGTTGAGGGGCGGCAGCAGGGCATACGCGGGACCGAGGGCTCGGGCGCTCGCCCTTTATAGGGACACACGGAACCTAGCGTGGCGTGCATGCCTCAGCACAGCCAGCGGCGGCCGACGCAAGTGTGCGTGTGCAGGAGAGCGAGCGGCCTTTGGTGGCTGCCCCAAACAGGTCAGGTTGGCTTGGTTCGGCCAAAAAAAAGGAGGACGTGACCGAGGCGGACTCGGGTCGGGCTAGGCCGAAGCAGCTTCGAATATGGGCCAAAAAGGAAAACGGTATGAGAGAAAGGGGAAGCTAGGCCGACCGGTCTCGACGAAGTCCGAAATGGCATGGGGCAAACAGGAAGCTGTCCAAAACATAGTAAAGCCGAGCTTAGCACGGTAGGGTTGTTGTAGTGAAAATGAAAGGAAGATGAGGGGGATGATAAGTGGGACCGCGACGTCATAGGAAGAAATGATAAGGGAGAGAAGTGATAGGTCGGCCACTGTGCCGAGGAAGAGAGAGGGAAACAAAGGGCACTCGTTGGGTTGAGATTGATTCGGGTCGAAGCATAGAAGGTCACGGAGAGAAGGGTAAACGAGAAAGGGAAAATGGCTGGGCGGCGGAATGGCATTGAGTGGGGTCTAGGGTTTAAGAGTGACAATGCTAGTCGTCGGTGCCGACAGTGATATAGCATCAACGGAAAAACACTAAAGACGAGGCACGAAACATTGTTTCGAGCATGACTTGTTCGGGGAGAAAGAATAAAGAACGGAAAACTCGAATGGGTATTTTAGGGTGTCGGATACGACATAGTAAAAAGGGAGGATGGTGATGAAATGGCTCGGTCTGACAATGATAAGAAATCGGTTACTAAAGAACAAGAGGAAGAAAGAGCGAAGAAAGAAAAGGGAAACGGGAAATCTTTTGGATGGCTCCAATTTGACGAAGGGAGGTGATTTGCAGTCAGCAAGCTTCGACAAGCAATTAAACTTCAGGATGGAAGAAAAAAAGGAAAACAAAGGGATTTGCTTCGGTACTTAAACATGAAGCTTCTAGTTTAGGTTTTGTCAAAGGAAAGGCGACAAATAACGAGACTGTGATGGTGGCCAAGTTCAAGCTAGCACGTGTTATGGTTCTAGGGTTTAGGATGGATTGGGGCAAAGACGGGTTGAACCCATCCTGAGAGAAAACGACAAAGAACCCATTGTTTCTGAATATATTTCTAGGTTTAAATAAATCTAGAAAAGTCTAGATTAAATATTTTAAACCACTAAAAATATATCTTGAAGTTTCCAAAATTCTGAGAGAAATTTCAGGAGATAATTTGGGACACGATAAGTCCAAATAAAATACTTAGGGCTCGTGATAAAGATTTTAGAGCCTTCCAATAAATGGATCTAGCTCTAGGAAAATAAGAATCGTTGCCAGAAAATTTTGAAAAATTATCAGAAAATCCTAATGATGGATGAACACATTCTAAAAGACATTCATATCCTAAAATTAAATATTTTAAAGTGTGACAATAATATTATACTATGAACAAATTTTAGAACATCACGAATATTTAATTATATATGATAAGTAAAAAAACTGAGCACCACGAACAAAATATTACATGCACGAACAAATAATTGTATATAACAAATAAATAGTTTAACATCACGAACAAATGATTCTATATTGAAAATAAATGAGTCTACATCGTGAATAAATTATTCTTACATGCTAACGCTTTAATTTACAAACTGAATAAAAAGAAATAAATTTTTACTGATAAAAATCAATAATATATTCTAATTATATGAAATAAAATTCATAGATATGAGTATTATATAAGGATGAAGAAAAAATAAGCAAAAAATCTAAAAAAGAAAATACAACAAAAGGAGAAGAAATGGAAGAATGGAAAGTGAAGAAAAGGAAAGAAAAAAATTCTAACTCTTTTAATGTGTGCACTATAATGTGTCCATAGCAGTATATAAGTGTGCAACTTGCACACATAAAAAGAATAAAATGATAGGTGGATGAATGATGACAGAGGAAATAGGGTGAAAACGATGCTTTTGTGGGTCGGGCCATAAAAGGATAAACAAACAACATATAACTACTGCGAATATGTTAAAACAAGCACGTTATATAGTCATACAATAGGTGACAAAAATAAATAAATATATTTATCTATAACGAGTAAGGGAAGAAAGAAAATTGAAGAAAGAATGAAATGATAGGACCGGTAGAGAAGGAACAGAATAAGAAATAAAAGAATAAAATAAAAATTATTAAATTAAGAAAAGAAATTCTAAATAGTATTATTTATAGGAATTCTATAACTTAGTCCGTAGAAAAAATAGAAAATAATGGAAGAGAACAAGAAGGAAAAAAAAAGATAAGAAAGAAGATAGAAAATAAAAGAATAAGAAGAAAAATAAAATAAAGTAGAGAGAGAACAAGAAGGAAACCCATACAAAAGAAAATAAAAGAAAAGAAAAGAAAAGGTACAAAATAAAATAAAAGAAAAGAAGGTGCCGCAACAAGTGTCTAGTCAAACCGTTTTGCATGTGGTCGGAAGCAGCTAGTCTTCTTACCTCTCGTGCCCGCACGGTGATAGGATTTACTACACAATCAATCACATAGCAACTCCTAGGAAGCCCAGTAGCGCACAACAAATTAAGATCGGGCGTCGAATATTTGTGGAGCCGATTGACCATTAGCCCGTACGATGATTCTTGAGCTGATACATGTATAATTTGTAGCGCGAGCGTTACATAGCTCGTGCCCTCTACCTATCTTCCTAGCGATCGATCCAACTAACTGCCCTCCACAGCTCCACATGCGTGAGCCCCACTAATATTCATTTCCGTTTTCCTTTCCGTCTGGCTCCGTCTGACACACCTAGCCGACAGGGACGACGACGCTAGAGGCGGCTCGAGCTCCGGCTGCTGTGCGCGGCAGTCGGAGGCTGCTCGAGCTCAGTGACGGACTGATAGTGTGTCAGTTCCGGAAAGAAACAACAGCTAAACCTAATCGAAGTGTGTATCGCGCGTCGTGGTTAGATGTAGCTTAGCACGCAATGACTCAAGATTTATACTATTGTTGTGTCTTTCGAGAGATCGGATCTAATGAGTTATCTCCCTAGGCGGATGACCCTCCCTTTTATAGTCCAAGGGGGGTCATCCATTACAAGGGAAATAAAGGTAGAAAGAGTGAGGTAGAAAGAGAGTGTGTTCCTTGCTTCGCCGGTCGGGGTCGTTAGCTCCTTCAGTTGGGGCCACCAACACTATCAGTTGGGGCCGCCAACCTTGTCAGTCGGAGCCCTCCGGCGACCACCGTCCAAGTCCTGCGTCGTGGAGTGGTCGTCTCGTCTCGTCCCTGTGCGCCGTGCTTCGTCGGTTGGGGGGCGAGCGTGCGACGATAAGTACGGTACAGTAGTCACGCTCCATCCCTGGCGCTACGCCCCGTCACTCCGTTGTGATGGAGGCGTGTCCGCCGCGTCGGGATGACATTGCGTCCCGTCCCTTCGTGAGGACGGGCAGGTGAAATAGTGTCCTCCTCCGGCAGCAGTAAGAGGGACTGTAACCCCCGTGGGGGAGTGGTTGGCCATGTTCGGTAGTTGACTCCGGTGCGTCCGTCCTTATCCTCAACACCTGCCCCTGAGGACGGTCTGTGTGCGAGGTCCAGCCAGCCCCGACCTCGTTAGTCAGGGAAAGCGACACGTGTGTGACACGTGCGTGGCGAGGTCCGATCGCCGTCTTAGGTCGGAACCGTAGTACGGACCTAGGCCTTGGTCGTCCCCTCGGTCGGGGACGCGGGTCGAGGCTCCAGCCACCCAGCCGGCCAGTCGGGACCGTGGGCCTGGACAGCTTGAAGAAGGTCACGGCCCAGGAGGGCGCCTGTTTCGTCCACGTGTGATCCAAAGCCATCCAGAGTGCCAGCAGGAAGTGGGCCCGCTGGGGACCCCGGATCCCTGGACCCGTTAGAGGCCCCGAGCGGCTTTGCGATTTGTTTAATCGCGAAGGCGCTATTCTCACCGTGCCATGTTAAGCTGTGAGTTAGTAGTCGCATCGTGCTATCCAAGTCGCGGGGAGGCACAACGTGCGACGGGTTTCCCTTTACGACCGTGGGTCAATCGGGGGTTGCTCTTGTCTGTCCGCGAAATGAAGAGGCTGCAGCGGCAGCGGCCGTCTGCTTTCGACACGGAATCGTGAGTCCTGCCCGAGGCGGAGTGGTTATTCAGTTGGCGGCAGATGGACTGCTCATCATCGTCCCCTGCCAAGGCGTCCTTGAGGGACGGGGTGCAAAAAGAAGACTTGCAAGGAAGATGTTCCTCCCAGTCTTCCCGTACTTGGAGCAGCCCTCCCAAGGTTACCAGCGTTACCACCCTAGTAGTGGTAACGGGTTTTTCGTACCTCGTAACGGCCATGCGTCGACTGTACTTTGTAATACTTATTTGTCAGGAATAAAGCGCGTTTACCCCAGGGTGTATTGTATTTGCCGCGCCCGTTCGTGAGTCCGGTCGGGGCTGGAATTTTGTCATCTATTCCGAGTGGAAATGCGGTGCCCGACTCACCGCACCTTTGCTACGAAGGAGGGCAGTCGGGTCGACGGCGTCGTGTGCGTATATGCGTGGAGGTGGCCCCATCCGCGGTCTCCGCGACCGGAGGGGTTGAACTGGCATCACTTGCCTCGATGGCTCGAGTGACGGGCTCGGTGAGCTCCTAACGGTTGTGCCCGAGCATAATGTCAGGCGTCCGAGTGGAATCTGTGTCCGTCGTTCGTGATGGGGTCAGCATAGCCCGTAGGTGGCATTCCACTGGTCAGTGACCCACCTCTTGGCAGATGCGTGAGTCGTCCGACTCACTTAGGTGGCCCGCTGGCCTCTCGTCGATGGACATTCTGTGGGCATGGCTTGAGGTCCTGATCGGATGAGAAGGTTGAGATGACCCAAATTGCTACCTCAGGTCGGGCGAGGGCCGCAGGGGCTCATCTGCATTTTCTCCCCTGGCTCTGTTTGACGCGAGGCGGCCTCAAGTCCTCTACTGACCGGCCTTCAAACCTCGGTCGGTTGGGTTCCTGAATTGGGATTCACTAGCACACTTTTATCGGCTGCGCCATTTTTGTTTTGGTAGTTTTAATGTTTTTCATGAATCGAAAAATTAAATGCGATTATTGACTAGGGATGTGGCGCGTTGAAGCTTACCCGCGAAGTCGGTGCGTTGCCCCATTTTTCGTGCCCGTGTCGCGGTCGTGGTGGGCCACCGACCAGCTCCACGAACTCGGAGAGAGCTTGGTGCCAGTCGCGACGGTGATTGCGGAGGCAACCACCACGGAGTGGGTGAAGGCAGCTCGCCGTGCGGAGAGGGAAACGGCCCTGGGCAGCAGCGGTGTCCAAGCAACAGAAGCTGGGTCGACCGCTGCCTCGACTGCGCTGGCCCCTAGCCAAGGGGCTCCTCCGATTGACCCTGCAATGCGGCCCCTCCCGTCCACGTCTTCGGCCAACGCGGATGGATGCCGCAATAAAAATCATTTGTCATGTAGTTAGATTTCATTTCTAGAGCAGTTTGTGTGGGGGTCTCGAAGGGCCCCCGAGTGAACGATCTAAGTGCTTGTAATCGCTTTCGTTTTATGGTTTCTGGGAAGCTGGTCCCTCCCGTATCCCTTTGTTTCCTGGAGTGATTTTTGCCTTCGCACTTTTCCTTTCTAACCTGCTCGTTAACCGTAGGCTGCAGCGTGTAGCGGAAGGTTGGCCCGAGTGCCGTCAGCTGCTAGTTCACCGTAGGTTGTGACGAGGGTTTGATAGGTCCGGTGGCCCAACAAACATCACTTAGGTCGCGTCAAGAGAACGGGTTGCCCTTTCGCTTGGGCGAAAAAAGTTGCCTTTTTGTGCGTGATTAACAAAAAGGTGAGAGGGGGTAACAGTGTGCTTGGCGGTGTATCCCCGTGGGGCCCCCAAGCGACCCGAGCCAAGAGTGCTCGGGCCGGGGTGCTGTAGGAGCCGTTATTTGAATGAAAGCATGTGAAGGGACTGAATTTAGTGAAAGAAACGACGTACTGCTCAATGTTCCAAGTGTTGGTGAGGGTGTTGCCGTCGCTGTCCTACAATCGGCCACCGCAACCGTGTTGGGGTTGAGATGACGCCGGTCCTTCTTCTTCCTTTTCTGCTATCTTGAGGAGGGGCCCTCATCCTGGTCATCCCGCTTGGCCTTGCCCTTGGCCCGACCGTCGGTGAAGACCACCCCGACCGCCTCCTCGCCGGAGGCGTGGTCCGTGGTGATGTTCAGGTGCTCGCGGGTGGTGCGCGGCTTTCGGCAGCCGAGCTTATGAACGAGGGACTTACAGGTGGTCCCAGAGAGGAACGCACTAACGCGTCTGCGTTGACAACATCAGGGAGAGAATTGCATTGCTTGGAGAACCAGCGGATCTAGTTCCGGAGGGACTCGCTAGGCTCCTGCTTGCAGCTCTTGAGGTCCTAGGAGTTTCCGGGGCGCACGTACGTCCCCTGGAAGTTCCCGACGAAGACCTGCTTGAGCTCCGCCCAACTACGAATGTTGTTGGGCGGTAGAAATTCGATCAATGCTCGAACATGCTCCCCAACACAAATAGGAAGGTACTGGATGATGAAGCAGTCATCATCCAATCCTCCGGCTCGGCAAGCGAGTCGGAAGTCTTCCAGCCATACAGCGGGGTTCGTTTCACTAATTTACTTGGTGATGTTGGTGGGTGGTCGAAAGCGCGGCGGGAATGGTGCTTTCTGGATGCGGCGTCCGAAGGCTCATGGGCCCGGGCCGTCCAAACTGGGGCTACGGTCGCCGTCCCGGTCGCACGGTCGGCCACCTCGCCTGGAAGACGCCTCCTCGTGCTCCCCCTCGGGCTGGTGAGCCGCGACCACGTACACGGCGGCCCGGTCAACATCGGCGCCGCGACGGGCCAGTTGCCACGAGTGGATGACGTTGTGTGCATCGTAGGTGGGCCCGAGTCGGCCGCGCACCCGGGGGCGTTGTGCGGCTGGCTCCTCTTCGAGACGTGGTGCAGCCGTGGTGTCGCGACCCACCTGGGGTGGAAGCCCTTGCTGTCGATGGACTGAAGGGTTTGGCTGCTGTGAGCCTACCCCTTCGACTGGGCAGAAGGCGCGTGCCGGTGGCGTGATGCGGAGCTTTCTGCCTGTTGTACGGCGGCATGCTCCACCAACATCAGGATGTTGCGGTGGAGCTCCTGTTGTTGAGGGTCCGCAGGCTCGTGCAGGTTGCGTAGGAGCATTGTCGCGGCGGTGATGTTCTGCCCGGCCCGCGCAAACTACGGGGGGTTGTTGGCGTCCGCGACAATGTCCTGCTGGACTTGAAGGGCGCGCGCCCGCGCGCCACCAACCACGTCACGAGCATTAGGCTCGGAGTTGCGTCGGGGGTGCATTGACGCGGGCGGCGGCTGGTGCTCTCGCCACTGACGTAGGTCCTTGCCGTGCGCCTGGGCGTTAGCCAAGGCCTGCGCGCACGGGTCTGGCAGGGTGTGCGTGTCCTCGGTTTCCATCGGGACCGGCTGTCGCCCCCGCACGTCCGCCATGGCACATTCACGTAGCGCGGGACAACAGAGGGATGACACATCCGTGACGCTGGAACCCTCACTAAAGAGGTCATCGTCAGAGAAGAGATTGTGGAACGAGGCGGGGCCGTACCCCGTCATGCTCACGAACTTGGTCGCGAGCGAGGGTAGCTCTCGGGAGCTCTCGGGAGCTCCCTGTCATATACGCCTACGGCGTTCATGAGGCCGAACGGGAACTGGCCACGCGGTGAGCATGGTGGGGACAGCGGGATCCCCCTGGAGAGCTGGCGGAAGAAGTTGTGCAGCGAGAACAAGACCAGGTCCATGTCGCTCGCTGAGGGGTCGGCACCGAGCATGAGCTCGATGTGCCACGGCAACGCCTCAGCGTCAAAGGTCGTCCAGCGGCCCATTTGAGGGGGTGTCTCCCTCGAGCGGTGTCAAGGGAGAGGGCTCCTCGTGGAGATGAAGCGTGCCAAGACCATCGGCAGCGAAGTCCAGGATTCCGAAGCGGAAGGTCTAAAAGGGCGCGAAGACGGGAGGTGCCCACAGCCCAGCGCGCGGCGCCATGGGGAACTCCAACGAGCCAAAGCGAATCGCATCGCCCAGGCTCACGAGGCCGGAGGTGCCGGAGATGAATGCCATCCGATCGCCGGGACGGTGCAACGCACGATGTCCAAGAGGGGTCATCCATTACAGGGGGAACTAAAGGTAGAAAGATTGAGGTAGAAAGGGAGAGTGTTCCTTGCTTCGCCGGTCGTGGTCGTCAGCTCCGCCAGTCGGGGCCGCCAACCTTGTCAGCCGGAGCCCTCCGGCGACCACCGTCCAAGTCCTGCGTCGTAGAGTGGCCGTCTCGTCTCGTCCCTATGCGTCGTTCTTCGTCGGTCGGGGGGCGAACGTGCGACGATAAGTACAGTACAGTAGTCACGCTCCATCCCTGGCGCTACGCCCCGTCACTCCGTTGAGATGGAGGCGTGTCCATGGCGTCGGGATGACGTTGCGTCCTGTCCCTTCGCGACGACGGGCAGGTGAAATAGTGTCCTCCTACAGCGGCAGTAAGAGGGACTGTAACCCCCGTGGGGGGAGTGGTTGGCCCTGTATGGTAGTTGACTCCGGTGCATCTGTCATTATCCTCAGCACCTACCCTTGGGGATGGTCTGTGTGCGAGATCTGGCCGGCCCCCGACCTCGTTAATCGAAGAAAGAGATACATGCATGGCGGGGTCCGATCAGCGTCTTAGGTCGGGACCGTAGTACGGACCAAGGCCTTGGTCGTCCCCTCGGTCGGGGACACGGGTCGAGGCTCCAGCCGCCCGGCCGGCTAGTCAGGATCGTGGGCCTGGATGGCCCGGAGAAGGTCACGGCCCAGGAGGGCGCGTGTTTGATCCACGCGTAATCCTAGGCCATCCAGAGTGCCAGCAGGAAGTGGGCCCGCTGGGAACCAGAGACCCGTCACAGTGCATGGCCCAACGTTTTTTATCCTTTTAAATCTATTATATTAATAAGAGAGTGTTAAAATAAGCCACCATGTTCACCGAGAGGGTCTAGAAATTCCCACGTTAATCTAAAATAGAGAAGGATTCGCACTGTTGGATTTTATGAAGATCTAACGATCCAAACTAACTCAGAAGTCCATATCAAATACGATTAATACATAGCTAATTTTAGATTTAAAAAATTAAATAAAATTACAACATGACTAAAGAGTCCTGCTGAATACGATTAGTAAATAGCTAAATTCGGAATTAAAAAATAAGAAAATTAGAACTTAACCAAAAAGTCCATGTCGAATATAATTAGTAAATAGGTAAATTTAGAATTATGAGAATAAGAAAATTAGCATTAGCACTTGATAAAAAGATTTAAGATTAGCAAAATAGCTAAATTCAAAATTAAAAGGTGGGGTTTTATTATGAAAGAGTGTCGAATGTACCGTAACGTGTATTGCCTGTATATGTCTGTAAATGTGCTTACGTGTACTTAAGTTGTTATTATGTTGTTATGATGTTATATTAATAAGAGAGCATTAAAAGAAGCCACCACGTTCGTCGAAATAGTTTTATGAAGATCTAACGGTTCAAACTAACTCAAGAGTCCATATATATCAACGTTAATCTAAAAAAGAGAAGGATTTGCACCGTTGGATTTTATGAAGATCTAACGGTCCAAACTAACTCAATAGTCCGTATCAAATACAATTAATAAATAGCTAATTTTGGATTTAAAAATTAAAGAAAATTACGACATGACCAAAGAGTCCATGCTGAATACGATTAGTAAATAGCTAACTTGAAAATTTAAAAATAAGAAAATTAGAAGTCGAATATAATTAGTAAATATGTAAATTTTAGAATTACAAAATAAGAAAATTAGCATTAGCACTTGATAAAAAGATTTAATATTAGCAAAATAGCTAAATTCGAAATTAAAAGGTGGGGTTTTATTATGAAAGAGTGACGAATGTACTGTAACGTGTATTACCTGTATATGTTTGTAAATGTGTTCACGTGTACTTAAGTTGTTATGATGTTTGAATCAATATTTAGATATTTAACCGTAACAGTGTACGAGGCATGCGCTGAAGCTACATATTCTGTAAAGTATTGATGATCATATCATATTCAATCTTGCACTAGATGCGTATGTACAATGGGCATTCCCTTTCTTTTTCTTTTTGTCAATAAAAAGACGAATCTTTAAACAATCTGTTATTGTAAAAGATAACCAAGGAAAATGCTGTCTGCACGTTATTAACAGAAAGGTCATTGTATTACTGAGTTGCTAATGAAGGAAGTCTGGGATGAGACAAGTAAATTCTTTTAGCTCCGAAAATTTTCACGTTATCTAAATATAATAAGGATTTATACCGTTGAATTTTATAAAAATCTAATGTTCCAGAGCCTAGAGTAACCCAAGATAAGTTCATGTTAAATATGACTAATTGATATATATAAATTCGAAATTTTAAATATAACAAAATCAGCCTATGAGAGAGAGAGACATTTATACCTTAGAAATTAGCATACTATAGGGGCTGGGACTAATTTTCAATTTTAGATGACAACTAAGAAAAAAGTCATCCATACTTTGACACATATATTGTATTCTAACATGCTTTGGAGGTGATTCAACAACATGATCGAGTAGGGAAGAGAAAAAACAGTCAATATGATAGTAGCTGCGTGGCAGTGTCATCAAAAAGAATGAAGGGTGAGCTGGCAGTAAGTTTTCAATTTACTCGACCGTAGGAGGTAAGACTTAAGAGGAGCTAGCTAGCCAAGCATGCATATGTTTGAGCATACGGTCGATGCATGTAGAAGTTTTTTTTTAACAAGACGCACAAAGTGACCGATGGGGTTGAGCCTGAAAGCCAAGCCAACATAGAGCGCTCACCAATAGTTTGTTGGTAGCAAGAGTGGAAGTATGGGAACTCAAAAATACCATCATCATCATCACATTACGCAGTCTGCGAGGATGGCTTCCGAAGGCTCATGGCAGCAGGTTACGTGTCGGGTTGGTGGGGCGTGCGCGTTCGTCGCTACAGCTTCCAGCGACCAAACGTCCCCAGGCCATCCTCTCTAGACCCGCCGGTATTGGATCCCTAAATCCCCTAAACCTAACCCAATTCCAGATCCTAACCCATAATAACTCCGATTTGGTGTTGGCGGTGGTGGAACGGGCTTGGGAGAGAGATAGAGCAGCCGGTAGCTTGAAAATGATTAAGGAGCAGGGGTAATGTGCTGATGTCATATCGTTCGCTGCCATCGGGAGAAACCCACGAGCATCGTATAAGGGTTTGTTTGGCAGAGCTTCGGCTCCAGCTGAAACAGCTCGGGCCTCTCTGGTGGAGTGAAGCTATTTTAAAATTCGTTTGGCAAAATAGCTTCTTCATTTTCAATAAATATATAGAAAAATGGTAAATGTCTATTATGCCCCTAACTATTCGATTCAGTTAGCAAATGAATTTTGGAGTGGACCTTATCTCTTTCCTCTTCGAGTGTCCACCCCTATCCGTTCGTCTCTGCTCTGTGCTCTCTCTCTTGTTCAGTCAAAGCAATAGATGGTGCCATGGTGGTGTGAGCAGATACCTTCGCAGTCGCAATGGGCTAGCAAGTTCAGGCTTCCGGCCTCATCCTACCCGGTACCCGCGAGCTCCGTCGGTCCGGCCCCGCCGCCCTGCTCCATCCCAATCGATGCTGCATCTCCGTCACTCCGTCAGGCCATGCTGCTGGGGCCATGGCCGCGCTGCTTCGTCCCCGCCGTGCCGTCCTCCCGCGGCAGCGCCAGCCAAGACGGGGCCGCGTGCTGGCGTCGGCTCTAGCGGAGGCGCGCCTGGCTGACGGAGCTGCAGGCCTAGCGCGGCCGCGCCGCTGTTGCTTCCAGCCATGAGGTGTGTGGCAAATAGGGTGTAATTTTGGTGAAGTTAGGAGATAATTTCATTTGCATCAGCACGGAGACAAGGTGGAGCCGGAAGGAGCCACTATTTTCAGCTCCTGCCGCCTAGTGCAATTTGGGCTCCGGCTCCTGCACGGCTTTAGCCCTGAAGCTGTTTTAGAAAAAGACGTTTGGTAGGGCTCTGGGTGAAGCCGGTGGAGAAGCACTTGATGGAGCCCTACCAAAGAGGGTCTAAGAATTTTGGGTTATATGTCCACGGGATAGGGATAGTAGTATCAAGTGCTAATGAGAATACCATGAAAAATCATGACCAATGTTTGATCGGGGCAATGAGAAAAAAATACTTTGGCCCAAATAAAACACAGCTGCAAAAATAAAGCAACTTAAAGACAATGCCTGGCACCGGCGCCCAAACATTATGAGAAAACACATACGGACCCTGTCACCAAAATATCGTGTGAACATGAGAGGATAGCAAATCCGGATAAGAGAAGAATGGCACAGTGGTCTACAGGGTGCGACCTAATTTGGTAGAGGATGAGTAGAGCAACTAATTATAGCGCTACCTTAGCAAATAAATTTGGCAGAAGACAATAGCTAGAGCAGACCTAGCATTGAAAACAAAACTTGGTTTGTTACTGAGGTAGCCTTTCATATGTGCATCCGTTTAACTTAGCATAATATAGGGCAAAACATTTATAGTAAAATCAGCAGTGATTTGGTAGACCGTGATCATGATGATAGAGATTCAGCTAAGATAGAAATACAAAAATTAAAATAGCCTGATATAAAATATGTAAAAGAAAGAAAATTTGCTCTCAGTGAAACAAATACATGGTTCCTTGAGTTTACTTTCTGCATAAATCCAATCGATGAAGATGAAAATTGTGGCATTGCTTCAGGCTTAGACTGTCCAGCTCGATCTCACATCATCAATTACATGGAGGGCAACATGGTGAAGTCACAACCTATAACTACGATAAGGGTTGAAAGAAAAGCAATGGAGTTAAATTTTCATGATAACCTAATGGTTTGATTAATCCAAGGAGTATGTTGAATATGATTGATATAATTTAATTTGAAATTAAAATAAAAGAAACTGGTAGTATTCTATATGAATTTGGAAGTAAATAGAAAAAAGTAAAAACTCCATGTAAAATATAAATAACTAAATAACTAAATACAAGAAAAAATAATGAAAAAGGTATTTCAGTTTCTATTGATGGAAGTAAATTACTTAAATAAATAGCATTATGAAAAATTATGGATTGGCCATGAAGAAATGTAGCCAAATAGCAGTAGAAGAAGAACAAATGCAAAATCAATTATTTCAATCTGGAAAACAATGAGAGTCGCTAGACTATAGCTAAGTGCAACAACTACCATCGTACTAAAGAAAACAATTACAGTATTTCATATTCACGACATGATCCCAACCCAGTAACAAAGTTGAATATCACCTTAACACGGCCAGCAAGGCATGGTGATTACCACAAGCTACAACGAGAAGTAGCATTGTCATCAGTGGACGACCACGATCTGGAAAATTTATGAGAGAGAATGATAGATGATGCATCCGCGCACAGTACCAACGTGATCTAGAAAAAAGCAACACGAAAGTCAGATGTTTGACATGCTCACCCATCCATATCAAGTTGCAAGTAGTGTTCAAAAGGAGGGAATGACGCACACCGTTGGGCATTAGGATGCATCTGCGTTGACCGCGGCATAGCAGGCAAAACTCCTTGAGAGCAGAAGTAGGACAAAGGAGACGAGTGAAAGGGGATGGCTATACCTCGCCAGCTGCAATTGTGAATTTGTAGACCCCATGCATGGTTCGTGTCGGGAAAAAGGTGAATCAATGTATGAAAATATAGAAGCATGTATGCATGGAGCTATAGCAAATAGAGATGGAGAACAAAGAAAAGAAAGGAGATTATTTATTTTCGTCGGTATACACCGAATCACTCATCCACATCTTCTTGTGAAAATCTAAGGATAATTTATCATGTATAATAATTAAAATTCACAAAAAAGTTCACATGTCCAGCAAAAGTTTAAAAAATATGTTCATGTCAAAAAATAAAATCTTTATATTACTTTCATGAAAGTATATATTTTTGTATAAGGTATTTCCTTTTCTCCTGAATTTTTATTCCAAAAAGGAGAACATGGTTGATGAAAAAAGGAAGTATAGATGATATCTAGGCCATCTAGAAAATCATTTCTAATAATATCATTAAAAACAAACTATTAACATCCAATTTTAAAAATAAGAAATATAACAGACTAGCTACCCGCGCTATTTGCGTGGACCACCTTGCTAGTTTTTGTTATATAACAAAGTTGGTGCACAACTTTGTTGAACAGATTAGTATAGCGTTGTGTCTTCCATTTTCTGGTTGTGGGCGTGACAACATTCTAATTTGAATTTGTGATAAAAAAATTATCTCACAAGAAATCGTAAGTATAAATTATGTATAAAAGTTGTTTGCAAAATTTCTTTAGAAACATTTTCGCTTAAAAGATGGCATGAAAAAGTTTGTACGTTAAACTTATATGTATAAGTTTATAACTTTATGAAAATAGAAAGTAGTGGAAAATAAAACTTTCCGAGAAAGGAAAATCTGGGATTGTCTGAGATCGATCGCTGGGAGCCCTGCTGGCACGCGCTCGCTAACTAGGAAATCCCCCTCTATACCTCCCTCCATCCCAGACTATTTAACAACCTGGATTATATGCGTACTAGATTGTTTGTTTTGGATATCAAAAGTCTACAGTATCCTTAACGAGGGAGGGAGCTGTAACTACAAACCCTCGATTAACCTAGAATTCTAACTGCGTCATCATGCCGAAGTCATATTCCATCCTCCATGGATTCACCATCGGCGATGGAGTTTGGAAGGAGCAGATCTACTCCTTGCAATCGTGTGGAGGAAGAGAGCAAGTGGGCTGTTTTTGCCGTGATGTTTGGATTGGGCGAGAGTCTAGCATATACCGGATAGGATCTATGACTTATATAGTTATATGGGTAGTTTGTTAAAAATAGCAGATAATTCGATTTCACGATCCAACAAGCCAGGTTTGAGTGGATAGTCAGATTATTACAATTCAACAAGCTGGATTGTTACGATTGAAGAAGTAGGATTGTACAATCTAGAGCCAAAAGCTACATGTTTGTTTGCTCTTTGGCTTCCAATAAACTGGATTCTATGATAGGCCCTTACACAGCTCTAAGTCACTCTTCAGATGGAGGCGATATGAAAAGATAAGGACAACCGCTACGCAAAAAACGACATAATCTTCCGGGCGTGTTATCGCGGGGAAAACAATGCAATTCTGGATCATTCCTGCGAGGCTGCGACGCTACATTATACCAGAAGAACCAGTAGTCAATACTGCGGTGAAGGCTCGTCCGGCTGGTTTGGGTATGTGTATTTCGTGCTTCGGGTAGACTGTTGTCTTGCTGGATATGTCAAGTCTGAACTCTAAGCAAAGCCATATCTCCAGGAGGAAATCATGTAGCACGACGCCGGTCAACTGAAAGGGACCAAGTGAAGTTATCTACTAGTGCCACTCCTGTATCAGCACACACACACACAAACAAAAAAACTATTGTAGGCAAACAAGATCTAAATAAATTGAATTCAATTATAATGTCATTCTTCATGATAACATATCCAATTTCAAAAATTGTTTACAGACTTGACTGAAACGTTGCGCAGAGTCTCGCCTAGTTCTTTGTTGCTGTTGCTGACTAATAGAGCTATTTACCTTCTTTCGATGTCTAGGATAGTACAATATGGTAACGATTGATCCCTCTATGCGTGCTGCTGAATCCGGAGTTGTAGCATCATTTTTCCTGAAAGACCGAAGTTGCAGCTTAACCCTTCCTTTTTGGTGTCCTGCATTTGCAGAGTCATGAAACGGACAGAGATACGGCAGCCGAACGCAACTTCACGCCGTCGTCGCCCCATTTGGTCTCTGGAGCGGTAGCACCGGCGATGTATGTCTGTCACCACATGACAATGCAAATTCAAGAAAGCTGAAGCCAAAACGACCAGCAACAATCCAGCAAGAAAATGAAATTGTCTAAGGTGATGACTGATGAGTTGTACAAGAACTAGATACAGGTTTGGTGTAAGTTTTCAGTATGGGATTTTAATACTTTATACAAAAGTTTGGTTTAATTTTTTTAGAGGATCAACATTTTTCATTTTGCTTCCATCGCGGCGAAAAAAGTTTTATATGCGCAGTAATTAATATAAGGAAAAAGATTATTTTTAATCCATCAATCAAATATTGCATAAGTGTGACATTCATCCTTCATGTTTCATTTGGTGCAAATCAGCCCCTTAACTAACTCAACCGGTGCATTTATCATCCCCACCTTAGTTTAACAATATTTTAGTGTCGTATAATATTGGTTTAGGTCATATAATTATCTTACTAATCATTGCTTAGCCACATCTAATGTTGAATGAATTGCTATAATAGTTCAATGTGAATCGGTTCCGTTAATTTTTCCGATAAAATTTTTATGGGTACCCAATTTAGAGGATTTGCTGAATTTTTTTGTGGGTCGTATATCTTCAACTCAGCATATTATATTGCTAAGCGGGAGCAGTGACATGATTGAGTTGCATAAACCGCTCTTAATTAATATAATGATCAAAAGAGCCAAGTATGTATGTTTGTATTTGGTCCATATGCCCGGCCCATCTTGCTGGGCTTAGTTTAAGAGACCTAGGTGCAAAACCCTGCACAGTCCAATTCCGGAGACGACTCTCCACCTCGCCGCCGCCGCCGCCTTCCAACTAGTCGCCGGAGTCGTCGCAGCCTGCCCGGGAATCTGAGAGAGATTGGATTGCCTCCGGCTGGGACCTGTTCTGGCGTCCTGGTTTGAATACCAGTCTCTTTCCACCGCAGCAGACCGCCGTCCCAGAGGTGCTCCAGGTGCAAGCCGCTGCTCTGGATTTCCGCCCAGAGAAGGTGCCACCGCCCAGGTCCCTCCTGCTCGCTGCGGACTGCGGCTACTGCCAATGGCTGCCTCTTGCAGCCGTCTGCAGTCGCCCAATCTTCCACCGCCTGAAGCTATCTGCCGATTCGTTGGTGCGGCACTGCGGCTGCTGATTATAACAGCTGATAACAGAGCTGTTTCGGTAGATTATCCTTTTGGCCCTGCTCAAGGTGCTTGGTGCCGCTGCATCGTTCATTCGGTGCTGCTGAACGGATTTGCTCATGAGTTGTGATTGACTGCCGCGCCTGTTCCTGCAATTACCACGGCTGTGACTCATCCTTGTTGCTCTCCTAACCTATGGCCTCCGGTGATGCTCTTCTGGCATTGTTAGATGTCAAGCTGAATGACCAGAATTACCACATGTGGGCATCTACAGTCCACATGCTACTCAAGGGCATTGGTCTGGCATCCCATCTCACTGACAAGCCAGATGAGAAGGAGGTTTGCGCGGAAACTGCTGCAGTGTGGTGGATCAGTGACGACCGTGTGATGGCCATCTTGTGCCTGAGCGCGGAGGAACCAGTCAGGCTGAGCTTCATTGGTCTCTCATCGGCTCGAGAGATGTGGGAGTATCTTAAGCAGCGCTATGAGCACAACTGGGCACTTGAAGTGACTCTTCTGGAGAGGCATCGTGTGCTGCGGCAGCAGGACATGTCCATCCAGGAGTTTTACAATGCATTCACACGCGTCACATGGCAGTTGGACTGCATGATGCCGAAGACCTGTCATGCATGTGATTGTTCCGAAGCCAGGGAGAAATTTAATCAGAAGTTCCACTTGATGGACTTCCTCGTGCGCCTTCGCCCAGAGTTTGAGTCTACTGTGGCTGAGCTTGTTGCACGCCCCATGCTTCCCACCATGGATGAAGCTCTTAGTGCCTTGATTATCGCAGAAATTTCTCTGTCTGCTGCCGTACCCAAACTGTCTGCCCTCATTGCAAGAGATGTGGCCATCCTGCCGAGCACCGCTAGAAGCTGTATCATGAGCTAATAGACCACATGTGCATTGTCGTGGTGCTAATTCTGCCTTTGCCAGTGATTGGAACTTAGGAGTCAAGGAATCTGTTGAGTTAGCTTCAAATACTTCTGAGTGACCTTCAGTTTGTTGATAATCCTCTAGTTTAGCTATAGCATCTCTTACTTTATCAGGTCCAACACTACTATTTTCCCTTGGGTTTCCAGATGGCTTAGTTGGCGCCCAGATGTCCAGTTTTAGAGCTCTGATGGCACTTTCTTTATAGTTATTTATTCGAACAGTCCTTCCATTATTCTGTTTCTTGCCCCATATGTCTCTTCATGCTTCAATGTTCATTCCTTTATCATATCACAGCTGATCTAGCGATGGCAAGTAACTTTCTTTGCCTTGTTGTATTTAAACGTTTAAATATTTGCTTGCTCACTCTGGACATATACATGGGCGTCTGCTACTTTTGTGGGGCTGTTTCTTCATCTTCGATGTGTAGATGCTACTCCACTTGATCCTTCACACTGTTCAAAGTCTTATCTACTTTGCTGTTACAGGATCTGGCATTTCTCATGCTATCCATGTGCTTCACCATTCCGTTAATGCTCCTATCATAGGCCACTACATGATTTTCTTTGTTTGTTGCAACAGTATGGCACCACTTCTTGATGTCTCTTTATGTCATTCAAATTCAAGTCAGCTCTTGCTTCCCTATTGTTCTGATTCGACCAGGACAATTGATCCAGTTGATCAATGACACGAGACATTCCATACTTGCTGGCTCTTCTCTCAAGAGCATGTGATTCCAAGAAACAGACCACAGCATCCCGCTCTAATGATAAGGATAAAAATTCTGATTCTTAATTTGGAATTGCCTGGCTGATCTTGCTCTGCAGGGTGCGCTTCAGTCCTCTAGTCTGTGACAAAATTTATTATTACACAGATTGCTAAAGATGTGCCGAAGCATGAGTTGACCAAGCACATAGGTGTTGGATAGCTCCTTCAGTCACCACCAATGTAACAACCAGCTATTGCCCTTCACTATGTTCCATCTAACTTTCAAGCTTCTGACTTCAATAGTAGGGCTCAGAATTCAAAGCTTGTTTTCGTCTCCCCAAGCTCCACGAGTTCAGATTGTCTTGACAATTTGGAGATGAAATGGGTGTTAAAGTATAGCATAAGTAACATTTGCATATATGTGTTGGGCCTATATGGCCCCATTGTATATATATCTATTCTCAAAGGAGATTTTACGGTCAGAATCCAAAGCCCATAGTATTAAAGAAGCGGAGAAAATAATGACAAAAAATGCATGTAGGAAAGAAACAAATAATAGAAAGCAGCATAACAGACATGGCGTAGATGTAATCCAACTGAAAATGCAAATGCAATCATATGGGAGGAATATATCTCAGAGAATTAATCAGCTGGCATAAAGCAAGACATTTGCAGGACTCAATACTTGTTTATAAGAATGTAAATAAAAAGGACAGCTCAATACCTTCCCACTATTCACGGTAGCCATTAGAGCAACATGTTGCTTGTCCAGACCAAATTCATAGAAGTAATATGTTCTGTAGAAAATTTTCTCATAAAAAAAATTACAAGGAATTTCCAAATTTGGATAACATTTATAATCAGGAATAAATATTTTAATTGGTTATTCGTATAAAGATCAGATATTACCTAATATCCTCCTCGTCCTTAACTTTAATTGTTCGAGCTGAGAACACTTTTGCACCAGCTACAAAATGAAACAAATATAAGGCAAATCTCCCCAGATTAGTAAATTGTTTCTATGCTTTGGAATTTAATAACTGCTATGTAATATTTTCGCTTCATACTTTCTTATCAATTTTTCTGTGTGTTGGAATGAGACTTAATTTTTCACTCCATATCTCTGTAATGGAAAGAAAACAATTTGACTAAATGAAGTTTAAGGAAATAGCAACATTACATCATCCAGAAGTTATATGATGTTAAACCAAGGTCGCGAAAGCACAATTGAAGCATGCTAAAAACAGGCCTATTTGTGCAATTCATCATGAAAGCAGTAAGTAGTGCATTTTTTGCTAGCTTTTCAAAACCTTGATGCAAAGTAAGCTAAAGCTGTGGACATATGTCAAGCTGGCCATAAAATGAATCATCACATTTAGAATGAAAAAACTACAATAATTTAGACCCTACATTTTCATCATTGATATGTGAACATTTGAACGCTTCATGTCCATTGTCATCTCTTTTAACAGTGTCCATTTTCATTTGCTTGTAAAGAAAACAGCGCAGCATCTAACTCTAAGGTAACAGAAATCACCAGGTACAAATATCTTCGATGCCTCCTTTAGGGTGCCCAAGTCAGTTATGTCTTTTGCCTGCAGAACAATATTTGTGGAACATCATTCAGAAATTTGTCATGCACCGATCATATAAAGTTCCTAAGTTCAACTCAATAAACTTTGGAAGTTCAGACTAATAGCTCTAAACTGTCTACTGTGGGAGTCCTTGTATCTAAGTTTTAAGAAAAGCTTGTGACTCTACAAAACTGCATTTGTTCTGACTCTTTTTAGCAAGCTTGTCTATGTTCTATGTTCAATCATACGGGCTCCTTTTAGAATGCTCTCAGCAGATGTGAGAATGAGAAACACATATCACTAGGCCTGCTCTGAAATGCCATGCCACTTTTGACTAGATGATGTGCAGAGACAGGTAAATTCAGGGGCGATTTCAAATGCAGGTACAAGAAGACAAAAATTAAAATGGCAGAGCTCTTATAAGAACCTCTAGAAATGTGATCTTGAGCTGATTTGACGGCTTAATCACCACGCTTATGAGTTCGTCCCTGCATCAAACAAACATTCGTTCCTGACAAAATCAATACAAATGCTACCGCAAATCAATGTACAAAACTGGACATACCAGAGCTGCAGTTCATGGAGCAGAGCGAGGCCTTACCTACCTACCTATCTGGAGACGCGAAGCGGGCCGCGTACGCCCGGGGCTTGGCCTTGTCACCGTAGTATGTCATCCCGGCGTTGTAGTCCTGAGACGCGGAAGGTGTCAGCGTTCACCAATTCGAAACCAAACATTGAACTCTCCCCCGCACACAGCAACGGCGAAACCCTTATCGTGGGAGGAAGAGGGAACCGAGGCGGGGAGGCAATGGGTCAGGTTAATCACCTCGGGCTCGAGGATGTCGTCGAAGGACGGCGGCACGCGGATGGAGAAGCCGCTGCCGTAGTACTGCGACCACGACCTCGTGTTCGCGATGCCGCCCAGCACCGGGGACCCCTGTTTGGAGGGAGGCGCCTGCGTTGGCGGCGAGGGAGGCGGAGATGGGGAGGGCGGCGCCTCGGCCTCCGCGGCCGCTGCCGAGGCCGCCGCGGAGGCGGAGGCAATGGCGACGGCGGTGTGGACGGTGAAGCCGCGGCGCGAGGCGCCGCAGCGGAAGAGGTGGCGCCGCTGGTTCGGGTGAAGCGGCGACGGGGCGAGCGGGAGGAGAGCGGCGGGGGGCATGGCGCCGCGCCGAGCGGCGGAGACGATGGCGTCTGGACAACTGATGGAGCCGTGGCGAGAGGGAGCACGGGGTGATTTTGGATAAGCGGTAGAGAGGCAGAGGCTAGTCCATGACTGGACGCCGAGGCGGGGCGCATTGGAAGTGTGGTTTTACGGCTAGTTTGGGATTCCTGAGTCCTGATGTATAACGGTGAAGCTACTTACGAAGTACTTCCTCTGTTTTAAATTATAATTTATTTTAAATTTTTTAAATTCATATATTATGTCCGAATCTAGAAAAGCTAAACGAACTATATTTTAGAATAGAAGGAGTAGTTTTTATCTCATTATTTATTGCTCAAAACTTTCATCTGACTATTTAGGGAAGGGTATGAAAATTAGCAATAAAGGTCAACGAAGAAAATTAAGATATGGATTTGATTTTGAAAAAAAATACTATGTGAATATAGGGGTAGATGAGCACGCATTCATCTGCCGATACGTGGAAAAGCAACTTTTTTGAAATTTAAGTTTTATTATTCTGAAGATATGGCCATGCAACTATTATAGCTCTAATCGGCTAACCTAGCTTATAGTCATAGTGCCGCTGTGGAGGGTGCATTGCAGCAACTTTTAGCATGGTAGTGGGTAGTAGTGGACAATCCACAATAGTTAGTGCAGTCACGAACTCACATCTCACATCATGTTACATGCCTGCGGATTTAGATTTAGAACATAGCCTTAGGTTATTCTCAATCGACATATTTCACCTAGCGTTGTAGTGATCCAAGAGGCTGGAGACCGATGGCGTACCCAGTGCAGAGAGCTCCCGCTCTGTGCGAGGTCTGGGGAAGGGGTGTCAGTGGCAAGTCTTACCCTCGCCTGTGCAATGCGAGGAGACTGCGATTCGAACCCGGGACTTTCCGGTCATAGGCGGTAAGACTCTACCGCTTGCACTGGACCCGTCCTTTTAGGCTGGAGACCGATGGATGGTTCATATAGTATTTTGTTTTTGTGATCTTGTGCCAGAGTAAGAGATTTCATATGGTAGCAAGCAGTGCAAATGCGGGATAAATAAAGTTGCTGAGTCATGGATCACAGCAGCAAGTGCCGGGGCGCTTGATGAACTGCTTCCCCTGAAGCTTTGGAACACAGCAGGTTGCTTGCATCGAGAGGCTGACTGGAAAGGCCAGAAAGGAAACTAGCTAGGACTAGTTGTGGCAGAACTTGGTGCCGGTGACACCCTACGCCATCGGCCTGGAAGACCAGCAGTAGGCCATCATCCTAGATGGACCGCCGCGCTGATTATTCATATATGCCGCTTGCACCACGAATTAGACTCAGTTGCGGAATGCAAAACGGTGAACAACACTAGTCTGAGCCACAGCTAATTAGATATTATTTATGCAATTAGCCTAGCAATCAGTCCATTTTTAATCCTTCCTTTTGACATCTAGGATCCAAACAACGTCTAAGTCGTGATAAACGCCAAGGTGTATTCGTCACCCACTCAAAGAAAATTTACCACTCAATTTCCAACTCTTTACTTGAGAATTGATTGGTGGGAGGGTAGATGTTTTGTTTTGAAACGGTGGGAGAGCAGGAGTTGCTCCTCTAAACTCTCATTTCCTGTGTCACCAAAATTACCACCACTACTAAACAAACAAGAGATTTATAAACTGCTCTAAACTCATACTCCTTCCTAGGCTCTCAGTCCTAATGATCTCCAACAATACACACTGAAAACCCAATACCCCAACAAAACCAACGCGCACGAGCAAATCAGAGGACTGTCCCGCTCCCCGCTCGGGTCGCCCTGAGGGGCGACGCGAGCGGACCACAGCCACCGCCCCCAATCCTCCCGCCTCCTCCCTCCACCTCGCCGCCGCCAGAGGGCCTTCGCGCGGAAGCCAGCCGGGGCTCAAGGACGGCGGCGGCGGGGCTTCTTCCTCACAAGCTTCTCCCTCCCTCCCACTGTCCCTCTCCCTTCCCTCTCGATGGCGCGCATGGCGGGTGGCTCCGGTTCCGGCGGCCGGTGCTACGGCTTGGTGGTGGCCAGATCCACCTCGTGCCGGATTGGATCTGCTCCTTCCCCAGTCACGCCGGCAAGGTCCGGGACAGCGTGGTCGGCTCGCCGCTGCCGGCGGCTGGATCTGGCACCTTTGGGCACGGCGCGGTGCTCGACAGCGGCGTGCGCATGCAGAGCGGCACCTGCGCGGCAGGGGCGGTGCTCGGCTGCGGCGCGAAGAAGCATAGCTGCGCCCCGGCAGCGTCAGATGCCCAAGCGGCGCGCGGCCTCCCTCGGGGGTGCGGTGGGGCACGCCGTCCAGTCATGGCTCCGCGCGCGCAGACACTGCTTGTCGGCCTAACAGTGCAGCGAGGCCTGGCGGCTTTGCGCGCGTGGGCTCGGCGGAGGCTGCGTCGGCGGCAGTGGCTCGCGCGGGTGCTCCGCGCCTCACGACACGGTGGAGCCTGGTCTGAGGAGGTGGCGGCCAACGCAGCTTTGCGGCTGCCGTGTGCAGCCGCCGCATCGATGCCTCTCTTCGCGTGCCTGCGTGGGGGCTGAATTGGCCATGGATCTGCGCTCCCCCTCCAGCCCGGCTGCTCCTCGTGGCTCTGGTCTTCCTCGTTCAAGCTCGGTGGCAGCCATGGCCAGAGCTGTACACGACGGCGGTTTTGGGCGAAAGCTCTATCTAGCTCATCCTTAGGCCGGCGACAGTGGCGTCCTCAGACATCACACCGCTCGCTGAAGGCGTCGTCGAAGAACCTCCAAACAACCTTGGCTATGGATTCTCTTTCTCCATGTGAAAACCAAGATTTGGCTTGCCGGATCGAGCAATGTTGGTGTCTTGACGTCAAATCCTCATTGGAGGCATTGTCTTGGAGACAGGTATCTCGAACTAGTGCATGGTGCAGTGTTGTGATTTCTGCTATAATTTGGAGCTTGTGCTTAGCGTGGTTGTGTTATTCACGGTTAAGCCGCATTTTCGTCCTTGTGCTAGGACATGGTGTTAATATATGGTTATTGCCACAATCTGCCCTTAGGCTAGGATGTGTTGTATGAGACCTAGTTTAGCTAGGTAGGTTATCAGGTTTTAGCCTGATTTTTCTAAATTAATCGAGCATTGTAGGATTTTATCTTATTTTCTTAAAAAATAAGATCTTTGATTTGTGGTTTGCCACACCATTTGAATACAATTTAGGTTTGGATGCTCTGCCCCGGTAACCATTAAAAAAATACGCACCGAATGGCATGCATTTTATTTTCATGGTGATAGTTTAAACATTTTTATGCCATAACATGTGATTTGTCATAATTGTTATGCTGGACAAAATGTCCACCATATCTATGATGAAAATTTTGGAAAGGAAACAAGCCGATGAACTCCGGTGTGACAGATGAGTCTGCTAGATGCAGAGAAAGTTTTTGCCACGAGACGAGCTCCGGTTGGGTCCTTTGCTTACACAGTGACGCTGTGGCACTGTGACAGTGGCGCATTTCAGCCTGACACCTGGACACAGTAGTCATGTCTTCTGACATCCAGACAAGCATTATTGTCCAAGCTGGCACCGCACCTTATCCGGCTCCAGAATCCCAGCCACCCAATCACAATCCAGACCAAACGGGCGCAGCAGAAACTCCAGCGATCTCAGCCCGCACAAGCGAGCGCGATTCCTCTCCTCCTCCTTCCCCGAGCTCCCGCGGCAGCCATGGAGACCCTCCTCTCCCCCTCCACATTGTTCACCCCACTCCGCGGCTCCAGGAGATCGGCCCTCGCTGCTACCGCCACCGTCTCGCCCAGGCCCGCCGTCGTCTCCTGCGCGCTCAAGAAGCCGCAGGCGGGTGTCGCCGCCGCTCCCTCCTCCCACGGAGACCCCGGCGCCGTCGGCAGGAGCTGGGTGTCGTTCCTGCACCACGGCCTGGCGGCGGCCGCGCTGTCGCTGGCCATCAACCTGGCGCCCGCTCCCGCGCCGGCGGCGGCGTCGGAGTTCGACGTGCTGAACGACGGGCCCCCCGTGGACTCGTACGTGGTGGACGACGCCGGCGTGCTGAGCCGCGTGACCAAGTCCGACGTCAAGCGGCTGGCGCGCGACCTCGAGGCCCGCAAGAACATCTGCCTCAACTTCATCACCGTCCGCAAGCTCACGGTACGTGCCCGCGCGCGCATTGCGTTGCTCGATCTTGTGTCGTCGAGCTCTTGATCCGCTGATCTTGATCGAGAGCGTCGCTGCAGAGCAAAGCCGACGCGTTCGAGTACGCGGACCAGGTGCTGGAGAAGTGGTACCCGACGATTGAGGAGGGCAGCAACAAGGGCATCATCGTGCTCGTCACCAGCCAGAAGGAGGGCGCCGTCACCGGCGGGCCGGCCTTCATCCAGGCCGTCGGCGAGCAGATCCTCGACGCCACCGTGTCCGAGAACCTCCCAGGTACGTGCAGGCGGCCGCCGAGCTAGCACGTGTTTCGATCACCTCGGCAGGCACACGCGCACGACGGCCTCCGATCCGCACGTGCGTGACGCACAAACTAAACAACCTGCTGCCGCCGCAGTGCTCGCGACGGACGAGAAGTACAACGAGGCGATCTTCAGCACGGCGAGGCGGCTGGCGGCGGCGATCGACGGGCTGCCGGACACGGGCGGCCCGTCGTTCAAGGAGAACAAGCGGGAGTCCAACTTCAAGACCAAGGAGGAGACGGAGGAGAAGCGCGGGCAGTTCACGCTCGTCGTCGGCGGACTGCTCGTCATCGCCTTCGTCGTGCCCATGGCGCAGTACTACGCCTACGTGTCCAAGAAGTGAGTCGAGTCATGGCGCGCTGTACAGTAATTTTACACCGATCGAGGAGGAAGAGCTCGTCTCTCCCAGGGTGAGCTTCTTCTGTTGGAGGAATTCTTAGAGGTGAAAAGAGAATGATTAATACAAGTGCACACCTGTGCCGGTTAATTTTTCTTGCGGTAGCATATATGCAAATAACCGCAATATCGGAGTAGTTCATTACCCCAGTTAGCAATGTGAAAATCTTAAAACTCTTACTAGACAACTTGGACAATGCGATTAAATCACTGAAATCAGACATAGGCAACTAACCAAACTATATATGTGAATTTTTTTACTTTTGAGATCGAGCTACATATGATTGTTAACAAGTAATAAATACATCGTAATCCGCAACCAATGCTGTTAAAGTGGTTGATCAAAGAGAAAACAAGTGTATGGTACTACTTAGAATCTAGGTTTTATGACGAATGGCATCTTGTCGACGAATGGAGGATCAGAGTATTTCCCGGTCAGTATCTGAGATGCAATGTGGAAATTTGCAGCTTCCGTGTAATGTATCCCATCCCAATTGACGAATTCAGTAGTGTCGCTGCACCCTTTTGCGGTAACCGATTTACCATTCAAAGACACTGTCTGTCCACATGGCACCTTACCATCATAGTTCAAGGGTGGACCTCCATATCCACAGCATGCTTGGGTGGCATGCTCGAACCCTGTCGAGAAGGAAGAGCGGATATTAGAGTTATTTCTTCAGTAATATTATTGTTCACAGAAACAGCTATTTTAATTTCTTGATGAGCTAGCAACAGGCTGACAGCACTAACATTTGAGTGAAATGTCACAATCCACAAAACAAAAGTCAACAAAGGGCATAGTGCATAAGTGTGAGCAGAGTGATGCAAAATGCCCCAAAACTAAAGCATCTTTATTTCCACCTGTTGTAGTGGGGTTATTATTGCAAGCACTTGTTCAGGATTGATAGTGCCACTTCATCACAAGACTTCTCTTTCAACCATGCATAACACTCGAGAGATCTTTTCATAGTGCTGCAGAATGCCGACAAATCTTAAATGATTTGATTGCATGATAATCACACAAAATGGAAGTCTATGCTGCATACCATATCGAGAGTAGTTGGCAATCAGGCTGTATTTGATGGTGTGGATGTCCACATAAGTGATGCTGGCTCCAGAGAATTCACCTCTCAACTTTGTGCAAAGTGCATGCAGCTGTAAGTTGAAAAGTTTTGCAGCACGGTTGTGCTTTGCTACACAGTGAAGCTCATCTAACAGGGTCGGGTCTTTGCCAAACAAGGCTATGTTTTGAGGTAAGCAGCCAAGAGGGCCTGTGTTGTGAATCCAGAACTTCCTAGCACCTTGGGCATATAGTTCCTGAAATTAACAAGGAACAAATAAAAAGAGTTAGGTGTGAAGCACCTTCTTATCCAAAACAGCATATAGAAAGAAGACAATGTAAAGAATGAAAATGCAGAACTTTAGACCCAGGTGAATTATATCAGGATCCGGTCTTGTACAGAATTATTAACAGAGCTGGAAAAAAAAAGGATGGAAAGCTGCAAGGATGAAAGTGCTATATTTTTTATAAACCTTGATTCCAGTTTCAAATTCCAACAAAATTGTTGGAATGGATGCAATGACTTGGTCCTCTGTTTTTGAATAGAATTGACCAGCAAGATCATTTTGCCCAATATCAAACATGTAGAGTCCTTCTGAAAAGTAATCTTCCTGAGGAATGTACCGCCTGTACATATCTCCTGCAAAAGTAAAATAAGAAGTTACTTCACCAGCATATCATCAAAATCAAAAGGCTTTGTTTGGCTATCAATTGCAGTGTCAATGAGCTTTGAATTCTTAAATCAGTTGATATATATTAATTCAAAAGCAATTAACATGATGGAAGCCTGTCACAAACCATTCAGATAACCTAATTCTAGACCTATTACAACAGCACGGAGTAAGATAATTAGTATTGTGTTAAGTATAATTATTCCAAATGTGTAACTCTTTCCACGTTTTATTGGATCGCCTCATTTACTCGGATGAAATAACATAAGCTTCTTTGGTCTTTTGACATATCTGAAGACTTGTTATTTCTTTGTAAATACTCTATATTATGTTTTCTTAATTACACCGATGATGCCAATTGCTTTGCTGAGAAGGTTATAATGTTGTATGCTTATGAGATAGCAGAAGATATTCCTATCTTGCTTTGCAATTCACAGTTCAGAAAGTGAGGCCTAAGAGGCAAACTTTCATACCTTTAGACAGGAGCTTAGTAACTTTGTCCTTGAAGGCAAAGAATTGCTTAATCTGAAGACCAAATGAAAACGGGCTGACAGATGTTGGATTTGCTGGTGTGACTGAACACCCAGCTTGAGCAAAATTAACACCAGTCCGAAAGTTTGGTGTACCAAGAGAATCCAAATATGTATTGAGGAAGGGTATATCCATTGCCTCCACTGCAGAAGTTTATGAAACAAGAATGAGATTGCAGACAACAAAATTCTATGTAATGAAAAAGGGAGGGCTGAAAACTTGGCATTGATATTAAAAATATTGATGCTAATAATGGAATGCTCTCAGCAAACTCAAATTTCTGCAAAGGGCAATGCATTAGCCCATCAAGCCCTTCATAATATGAGTAGGCCAACTTATTCAGTTTATAAACTATACAGCTCTGCAAAGATTTGTTTTGGGCTAACAAAACTGATACTGCACTAATTGAGCGGCCAACAGCTCAACCTTTTGATGCTGCGTGTACAGAGATCACTCTGTATGCCATTTCTGTACAATAAATATGCAGATCAAATTCTTTGCTTCTTGGTTACCCCTCCGAATCCCACAATTTATCAGTGATTCCAGCATCAATGTAAAGCAGCTGTCAGCCATGGTCCGTTTCAAGTTACTTAAATGCAAGCACATGGTAGGGCTCATTCAGTAGACCCAGGAAAGAAGGAAGCCTACGAAAAACTAAATCTCACCAGAAATTAAGTAAAAACAAACAGAAGTTCTCGATAATTGCGACGAATCTCATCAAGAAGCAGCACTCGCTTTCCTGCAGATCCACCGAATCGCACGAAAATGTCGCGACGAACAGCAATTCCCCCTAATGGCAGGAACTGGACCACATACAACAAGCACAGTTCCTCAAGGGGCGTTAGAACAGAGCATACAACCACCAGGGAGGCAAGGACCATTTGCAAGCTGCAATGATGCCTCAATCTCCACTTCTAACCACCGCACGGCGCACTTTGTCGTGTCCGGCCACAGACCATCCTAACTAAATCGCCCTTTTCCCAACAACCGCCCGGACGAAATGGCCGCGATGTCATCAAGAATCAACGACAGGCCATATCGTCCGTACACCGACCGATTGCCTTTTGCCAAGAACTGAACATGAACAAGGCAGCTTCAAGAATCAATGGCGCATAACGACCGTATCCCCGCGATTCAAGGAGAATCCAATCACCCGTGCACCGATTCTTTCAGGCGCAGTTCAGATGGTTACATTTAATAGAACTAACGTGCTAATTCAGGAGCATGGAGTTGGAGAGAGAATGGAAGCGAGAGGCGAGCGTACTGAGGAAGTCGAGGATGAGGCGGCCGTCGCAGAAGCGGCCGGCGGGGCTGCCGAAGAAGGTGGAGCCGTAGGGCGGGAGGATGGACTCGAACCCCGCCGCCACGCGGCCGCCGGTGTCAGAGTTGGAGTCCCCGAAGTTGAACACCGCCGGGAAGTTGAAGTCCGTGGACGCCGCCACGAGGCCGCCGCCGAGGCAGAGCAGGGCCACGACGAGGAGCACCACCGAGAGACGCATGGCCGCGGCGGGGATGGTGGCTGGGGCTCCCTTGCCCAGCTCCCTACTCCACTCCACTCCGCTCTGCCGTGTTGTGTTGCAGCTTGCTACTACTCCAAGTAGTGAGGAGGGCTGGAGGAGGTGAAGATGGAGGGGGTGGAGGAGGTTGCTGATGCTTGAAGCTGAAGCTTTTGGAGCTGGGGCAGGGCAAGGCAGATTTGATTTGAGCCTGGGGTGTCAACGGGGAGACCATTAATGATTAAAATGGGTGCCTACCTCTTTGAGTTGTTGTATTGTTTCTGCACCTTGGACCTTGCAGTATTAAGATATTATGACTGTGGGTGTGTGGAGGACTGGGCAGTAATTTGGATATTTATTGGGTAGCATGTAGGGAAAGCTTTCTTTATGCAATTGGAGAGACAAAAGAAGTTTAACATAAGAGATCACGAAACTGAATCATTTTAAATCTACACGTTCGTAGTGTGGAGTTGACGAAACTGCCACAAGCCGAAGGTATCGTGTTCGGTGAGCCAGCCACTAGCTAGCTGCCCTCATCTTCCTTCCAAGGCTTGGGCAGCCTAAGATGTTGCACTAGCGGTCTAGCCTTCTAAGAAACATCAGCCCTAAAAAGAGAGAAAGAAATTTCACAGAAATTCCAGGCGGCAAAACGAAAAGAAATCACGCTCATGGCCAAATCAGTCACCACATTCTGTTTTATGTGTATGGATTTCTCACGCGGAGCCTGACCGGAAGATGATGTTTCGGTTGAAACATCACCTCGAGGCCAAAAAAGAAGAAGGAAAAAAAAACTGGTAACGAACAAGGACGAGTGGCCGGGCCGCAGATTTCACGGCGTGGTTGGGCCGGGGCTGCGCTGTGCTGAACGCCGGGCGACAAGCGCGTCGGGTAGTTTAAGCGGCGCCCGGCGAGTGGTGTGCGAGCCGCGACCCGCGAGCGATTCGCGATCCGCTCGCCGGTGCAAGGGTGGTAACCGATTACGACTCCAGCACTCTTTTGATAATTTAATTTGATTCTTATATATATTTAGTTTAAAATAGAATAAAATTAGAGCTCCATTTTTCTAGAATAAGATCTTTAGATTATCTAAACTAAAATTTAAAACCATTTACCACCCGCGCCGATCTTGATTATCCCTGACGGCGTTATCTTCCGCGCCCAACCCACGTGGGCCGGGGTGTTGCCGTGCACAAAGCATAATGACCGGGACCAGCCGTTGATACAGGTGAAAACGCTCAGAAAATAGCGGACATATATAAATATATACAAATATTTATTTTTTCATGGTTTCTGACTGTGAGAAAATGCAGGTTTTGTTAGGCCCGAGTGCGAGAGGGACAGAAACCGGGTGTTGAAAATCGTTAGGAATATGTCAAGGAACGGTAAAGAGACTTGCAAGCATAACGGCATGCAACAACTATTAGTTTATTCGCCAAAAATAATTGTATCTTTTTTTAAAAAAAATTAATGCATTTACTAGCACTTATTAATTCAGTCATTCCTGTATGGATACATCCAAAACAAAATTTCTGTTCATGTATAAGTATATACACTTCCAATATCCAGCGACACCCGGCCTATATGATTGACAACTCCTTGACCCAAAATCTGAAGCGACGATGACTGAGTAGAGTTAGTAGCACATGGCCGGGACGAGTTCTGGCAAAGACGATTGCTCAGCCTCTCAAACAGAGACGAGACATGCCTTCCATGCCCCCTTTTTTCCCGTTCCTCACAAGCGGTCGATGCAGTATTGTTAGGCATAGGATCTCAAATCATAAAATACTTGCACGGGGATGACATAATAATTTTGTTCAATAATAGTTGTGTACGTAAGCTCATGTAGATCGTTGGTAAAATTGAAAAATAACCATTGATATATATATCAGTCATTGCAACATCATAGAAATTTAAATTTCTACAAAGGGGTTTTGAAATATCTTTGGTAGTTATTTTGCTGGAAGTATCTTGCATAGTTTTTTAGTGTTGATGATTGCTTTTGTATATCTGATTTTTTTTCTCAAGTTGGCTAAACATGCTTTGCCCCTTTGTGCCCAAAGGCAGATTTGATTTAATCTCGTGCGTCAAAGAGTCAAGGGGTGAAAGTGAAAATGTGAGATCCTTACCCTTTTAAGTCAAAGTGTAAGTCCATTGGGGCAATGTGAGAACAAGAAGCTTGGGTCAGGCTAACCATACAAGGTGTCCAGGAAGTAAAATGCAAAGTTCAAAGCACTACGTGAGGAAGATAGCACAACTTTCCCTGAATCAACCCTCTTTATTAAAAAAAGGAATTTCAGAAACCCCATGGAAAATGACAAATTTACTCGGTTTTGTTACTTTGTATCGAATTTTGTGGGAGGCTACCGTGGTTGAAATATCACCTCGAGGTTGAAAACCAAACAAAACGACGGCAAAACCCCGTTTGTTTATTCCTGTGCGCTGCAAGCTGTCATTCACTTCGTCCTGCCCACGTCTGTTTATTCCTGTGCGCTGCAATCTGTCTTTCCCTGCCAAACCACATGGTCCACATGGCAGGTGGGCAATGGGCAGTGGCGGCATCACTGTTAAATGAACGCTGCGCTCAGGTCGAGACCACAGACCAGTGTTGGTTTTTGCTTGGGTGAAAATGCAAAACAAAAGAGGCTCCAAACTAATTTCTCAATCATATTTCATAGAGTGAAATGTCTAGTGTTATCCGGAACAAGTACCAACAGGAATACCTGTTGGTTTCGTAGTAACCAGATGCAGTGATATCCATGGACTCTCTCCACATAGGTAAGTAAACTTACCTGATGTGATGTGCGGTTATCTTTTTTTAAGAGCAACTAGTTAGTCAACACAGATTTTTATAGTGTCATCAACTATGCATGTGACTAGTGGTTGCATTGTTAATCTCAAATCTATTACTTCGTATTCAATTCTGCAGACGCCAGACAGACTTAGTGACTTACAGACTGGCCTCATAGCCTGCCAACATGCTATGGGAACAAGTCTCAACCCAAATACATATTTGGTTCGAATTCAAAAGTGTGAATTTCAATAGGTGAATATTAATTGTTGAGAACCATCAAGAGTGAGTCTAGCCATGTTTCCAATTAATATTAAATAAATTGAACAGTCAAGGAAAAAATCCCTAGAACTGGTACTACCTGGCTCCTTTACTTTTCCTTCTAAAACCTGGAATTTGAGTGAAAACCGAATAACAAACGTTGTGGGTGTCGATTGTGGATTGTGACTGCACAGAACGTAAATATTTGTCACCATCAGCTGTGCTTACTCATAGTTACAACAGACCAATACTGGTAAGAAACGGCTTAACAACAGTCAGTTAATCATGAATCAACCCCTTTTGTTGATAACTCGAGAAGACTATCAACAAATGAAATCTTAATGCCGAGACAAGAACAAATCATATTCCTCAGCTTCCAAATGCATCACTGACCCACTGAATTATTTCCAATAGAATGTTCAGAAAGTTTGCTTCTGTCAAAGGTTGAGCTATATGAGCTGATACTACTGATCAAGCCATACCTCATGTTTCTTCACAGTTGGCCAACCATACTTTGCTTCTTGTGCCAAAGGACAACGTCTTTGTAGGGCAAATCTCCTCCAAATATATCTAGAGCACTCCCAACAGTAACATCTACCCGACTTCTGCCTGCTTTCTTTATCCTCTCTAGGTCATCCATTGTTGACACACCTCCAGCATAAGTTACTGGGATCTACAGAATCAAAGATACAAATGTGATCTCAGTATTTCCCACATAAACAGTAAAAGAAACTCTAAAAACATGACGATACCTGCATGGTAAGTATATTAAAATTTCATATGTTCATAGTCTTCACGAGTTATTACTTATGATAGCTTGAGGTCAAGAAGCATGGAAAGATTGCTAATCAACTAGTTCTTGATTCGACTTGACTGACACCTAAAATAACTCAAGAGAGTTTTAAATTATGACCATGTGCAAGTTAGTGCATTGCTCTTGAAATAACAATCACCATCAAAAAAATATTTGTTATCAAAAGACAAAAGGGGTATTCTTTGCTTCATTCTATTTTGGTATTTAATTTGCTGGCAGCATATTACAGACAGTAAAATTAGATGAAAGTTATAATATGCAGTACAAAGAGAAAAACATATAAAGAATGAAAAGAAGATCAAGAAAGAAACTGGAAGTCCAAACTTAATGTCTGTACATACTGGTGAATGACGTCCTAATAGTTCCACAAGGTCCTCATCAATTCCCAACCTGTAATTCACACCCTAGCTTAAATAAGAAAAGGGTGATTGTGTGATAGCAAATTTTACACTGCTAGAGCAGGATTATCAACAAGATTTCAGAAGATAAGAACTATATAATGCAAAGTGATAATATACCCAAGCAGAAATTAGCTCAAACTTTTTGCCTACATTAGACCTAAAACAAAGAACTAGGTTTTAGATCCCTAGTAATATTACTTTAAGGCCTTTATATAGTTGATACACATTTTTCCTTTTTGTTGGTGGTTCACAGGGTTTCATCTAGCCTATGCCAACTTGCCTGGTACTAAAAGGTTTTGTTGTTGCAAAATAAAAAAAATAAGAAGACAATTTAGTAGGATTTTCTCTTGGGAGCAGCAGATTAATTTCGGATTTTCAATGGTAGACAAATTTAGATCTTTATTAAAAAGCCTACAGAAGAAAGGATTTCTAAAGATTAAATTAGCATATGAAGACTAGTCCATCATATAAATGATAGACTAATAGGATGCAACAACTTACAAAACAATTATATCCCGTATGCTCTGTTTCAAAATGCAGTCCTATGAGACGCATAGGCGCCGGGTGGAGAAGCACCACCAGCGCAATACTAGTTTATACAAAAGTGGATTAGATAACAAGGAAGATAGTTGCACCTTTTGCCCTCCACATCAACACCATGAACCAAAAACTCATCTGCATAAGAAGAAAGATATTCTAATGCCGATTCATCCACAAAGACATCACTGAACTTCTGCCACCTGTCAGTTACAATGGTATATCTGCCATCCTAACAAAGAACATTATGGTTAGAAGATTACAAAAGATTGAAATAGTAAACAAGATGATAAAGTGTCCATACAAGGAATATGCTTGTTTTCTTTATCAGGATTACAATTCATGCAATGAAGAGTAGCATTTCGTTCAAAACTACATAAAACATTTTTCAGCACTCCAAGACAGGGCTTGTATGCAGCCCTCTTGCTTATGTATGTGACCACCAAAAAGTGCACCAGAAGAATGCATCCAGCCTCAGTTCAAAGGAAATAGTTTGTTAGTTCCTTGGTTAGTTGCGTTTGGTGACTCTAATGTTCATGTGGTGCGTACGTAGCAAGTAAAAGATGTAAGGGTGTGTGTTGTACTTCAAATTTCTCTTTCTAATGCATGATACACAACTCTCCTGTGTATTCGAGGGAAAAAATAGCATGATTCAGCAAATCGCAACCCCACATTGTTCACTGGTTTAATGATAATTCCAGTATCACAGATAAAAAGAACCAAAAGATGAACCTAACATCACAAAATGAATTTCAATATAGTTGCCTTATGTACTTTGTACCTTTTTTCGACAACTAAGGTCCAACACAAGCCTCTGTTTCCCAACCAGCTCAACAAGTTTCCTTAGCCTTTCAATGTTCATCTTGCCATCACTAAACACATACTACATAAAAAGACTTGAATTCATGAGTTAAAAATATTCAAATAATAGAGAAGGCAAACTGCAGTAAAAACAAATTTCAGGTATTTTCTTGTGCAAAGTTTATATAAAAAAAGACGACAAGGCGCAAAAAGGAAAAAAAAAATGAGTGTTCCCCTCAGCAGAAGCTAAAGGTGTTATTCGCAAAGAATCATCAATACTACCAGCTGAAAAGGGAGAGGGATATCTGCTCCTTCCACCACGTTCCAAATGGCATCCAGGGATAAGGTTTACAACAAGGATGACCACCTAAGTGTATTGACCAAGCCATGACAAGACTATTGACAAGCCCAATCAGAAAGAGACATAACAAGAAGCATATGACAGGGTTGTCCAAGAATGGTGGTAAATTATTCCTTGACGGCAGCAATGTGACTACCAAACTAGCATATTCATCGAGATGAAATCAACTAATGGAGACAGCCAACACGCAAAACACATTGGCATCGAAGGAATCTCCAAAATGTGAAGATAGAAACTTGGTCAAGAGAAGTAATAAGGAGGATGATCAGTGAAAGTACACACTAACAAACACATCTATACAAGATGTCACAAAATGAGAATAATATAATTAACACAAATTTAGAGCATGAGCACGTACAGAGGTTACTATCACGTGACTTGCCCCTTCATTAAGGTACGATATTGCATTCTCCAAATTTATTCCACCTCCAACTTGCAAACCACCTAGTATTATGATAGCCCATCTTTATTATAGTTTGTCATGATGATATCTCATGGCTTACAACAAAAGCAAACCATACAAACAGAACAACCACCAGAAGATGTACAAAATTCTCCATACACAAAGGTTGGTGACCTCCTAAAGAATTTAACAAGCACAAGAGGCTGTAGCACTGAGATCATTCTTTACCCTGGGATCTCACAGATATTAGGGGTTCAACAAATATATGTGTAGATGAAGTACAAGGAGTATCAGCTACAGACAGCCTCCAAACAGCCTTGAATAAAACCTTCTATGGGGGGTAAGGCTCATATATTTATGTGTTAATCCTCACCAGGCTAACTTTATATCTATGTTTTTTATATGGTGGAAACCTATCAGAATGGCACTTTAAGACAATGAAATTAATTGTTGTGCAAGAAGTACCACCTTTCTGTTTACTAAATTTCATGATACATTACAAAGGTGGTATTGTGATGTGCACATATTTGAGAAAACAAGTTACCTAGCATATACTTCCAAAAACAGATTGTTGGTATATGCTGTTAAACAAACAAAAAGTACGGACAGTTGTATGCACGAAACTAATCCAATGAACAACCGCAGTTCTTGCAGCAACTAGATAGCACATTCACCAGGATATGCATGTAGCACCTCCAGTGATGAAGCCTGGCTTGCAGGATCTGCGCCAAGCATTATAACATGTCCGCCAATAAGTTCATCTTCTTTATATAGTTTTGCAAATTCTGCAGCAGATTTGTCTGATTCAAAGTTTGTCACAAGTGCTGTGCCATCATTTGATGAATCCCGAAGAGTAGAACCAACAATCTGTTTAACTTTCCCCTGAAAATTGAATAAGCATATCTCATAAGATAAACTATTATTGAGTGCTAACTGAGCTGAGGGAATAAATGGATAATGACGACAGTTCAGTAATAGCACCATTAGTCCACAGCCTTATCACACAGCAAGAAAACGAGAAGCATACAAGTCGTACAAACTGGTCGTTGCACGACACAGCCAGGCCACTGATTGCAATCACATATAACTTCAGATGACACACTGACCACAGTGCCCTTTGATTTCGCACACATAGGCATCAAGAGAACAAACTAAAGGCACCGTTCTTACACACCTTGTGTATGTCAATGCATGGCCTGAAGCTAACAGCGGCGCAAATGACGGAACGTCCTCCTGCCACAACGCACAGCCAATCAATCTCAAGCCATGAACAAAAGGCAATCGAAAGGGAACACATAATCACATACCCGATGCGCCGCATTTCGAGGGGCGGGTCGAAACCCACGAGCCCGCCCAGCCGTGCCGCCGCGCGCACCGCGGAGAAGGTACCCTCGCCGGGCATCTCGACGCCATCCTCCGGCACTGCGGTAGGCAGCGAACAGGCAACAGCAGGAAAGCAAATGAGGAGCGCGAGCAAGCAAGTATGATCCTTTAGGCCACCGATATGCAGGCAGGGAGGGGTAGACGGATGAGAGCCGGCGCCTACCAGTACCGGTGCCGGGGCGGCCCGCGGCAAACGGGCCCGGCGGGATGGGGCAAGAGCGGCGGACGGGCGGCGGCGGCGGCGCTTTCCGGTATTTGCTTCGAGTGGTGTGACGGCCAGACCAACTGACCAAGGGCGACTCCTAATTGCGGGATGAGGCGTTAATTGAACGGTCCAGATGCACCGGAATGTGGATCCGACGTCGGAGACGGCGCCTCACGGGTTTATTACTCTTGTGTCGCGGGGAGAGGACATAGAGATGAAGCATTACCACTAGGCGATCAGAAAAGACTCGCTCGCCTCAACTCGCCTCGCCGCCGGCCGCCGCCGAGGGGAGCGGAGCAAAGATGTTCTTCCACATCGTGCTGGAGCGGAACATGCAGCTCCACCCGCGGCACTTCGGGCCGCACCTCCGGGACAAGCTCGTCTCTAAGCTCATCAAGGACGTCGAGGGAACCTGCAGGTAGGGTTTCCCCTCCCCCCATCCCTAACCTAGCTATCTAGGGCTACGAGGAGGACGGATTGGGCGGCGCTGAGACGGCACGCGGGTTGATCTCGCTCTTGTCTTGCAGCGGGCGGCACGGGTTCGTGGTGGCGATCACGGGGGTGGAGGACATCGGCAAGGGGCTCATCCGGGAGGGCACCGGCTACGTCACCTTCCCCGTCAAGTACCAGTGCGTTGTCTTCAGGCCCTTCAAGGGTGAAATCCTCGAGGCCGTCGTCACCATGGTCAATAAGGTGGGTTTGCCTATCTGCATCCTACCCTCCACTGCGCGGGGCTGTGCTTGCTTCGCTCGAATTTGTTGTGAAGTTTTGTGCTGAGGCGCTGGGTGGTGATGATATTGGTGTTCGAGGAGGTGATTGCAGGGCTGATTTAGTGGCTAAGCTGTTTGTGTTGTTGGTTCTGCAGATGGGCTTCTTCGCAGAGGCTGGGCCGGTGCAGATTTTTGTGTCCAATCATGTGAGTGATCTGCTTTTCTTGATGATGCTTTGTAGTTAAAATTACCCAAATAAGCTTCAGAACTTCTCTTCCTGATAGGTTACCTCACCAGTAATGAATTTCGTAGGAAGTTACTGATACTTACTTAAAACAATGACTATGACTACTATATCTGTTTGATAAAAATGGCTGCTTTTTACAGCCACAGGATATTAGCATAAGCATCTTGTTAAATTTTGCTGTCAGTCAATATTGTGCTGCTGAGTAATGCTCTGTTCCTCTGTGCTATTCAATCGCAATGCAGTTGATTCCTGACGATATGGAGTTCCAATCTGGTGATGTGCCAAACTACACAACTTCTGATGGATCGGTATGCTTCCATCCTATAAGTAGTAGTTACAAGTCTTCTCAATCATATGTAACTACTGCTAGCTAGTTATAATTTTTAAGTTCATCAAGTTCGCAGTAAACGTAGACTATTTTTCTGATGGATATTTGTTGGATTATTTTCTCGTGTATGCTAAGTGTTTACTCTCAAGTATCAATTGTTCTTAGTCATACTTTTGAAATAAAATTTCTTGTAATTTTCTTTATATCCAGCTGCATGTTACATCAATGCATATTTGCAGTGATAAATTGTGAAAATATTTTTGTTTTTAATAAAATAAAGACCAGACGTGTGCATTGGATATCATGTTGTAAGAGGACTTTTCTGTTCAAAGCTAGTTTTTAGTCATTTTCCTGTGCTCGTTTTGAGTTGCTTGTTTGTCTTTTCAGGTAAAAATTCAGAAGGAGAGTGAGGTGCGGCTGAAGATTATTGGTACTCGTGTTGATGCAACAGAAATTGTAAGTTTATTACCATCAAAATTGTTTTACCGTGAAAGTTTGAACTTCGATGTGCTTTTTCATTGTTTAGAATTTTGAGTATAGATCTGTAGATGACAACCACAAGTTATGCAATGCCACTGGATGTTTGAGTATTATTTGTTTTGTTTTAATGCCTAGTAAATAATAGCCATGCTGTTCTTTTGTCACATAAAAACAATGTTATGCGTTGTAGCTATAGTTTGTACTCCATTCATCCCAAATTATAGGTCATTTGGACCTTTCTAGGTACGTACCTTTTGTATGCACCTAGATATAAGCTATGTATCTAAAAAAACCAAAACAACCTATAATTTGGAACGGAGGGAGTAACTAACTAGGCCTTTGATACTCTAGGGCTCTAGGTCAGTTTTGCACTGTCCTAGGAGATCTGCTGTGCACTAGTATCTTTCTGTGACAAGATGCTTTGCTTGTATATCCCATGCTAAAAGCATAGTAGACACCTAAAGGAAAAAAATTATTTTCGTTAAGCAACTTCATTGTATATTTGAATTCCTGCCTCTATAGTGCCATTTAATCATTCAATGTTATTCGTGTGCTATGATCTGACACTTCAATCCTTCAATTGCAGTTTTGCATTGGCACAATAAAAGATGACTTTCTGGGTGTTATCAGCGATCCTGGTGCAGCAGTTTAAATGGTTTAAGAAACGAGATAGCACTCCAGTGTTCTGAGTGCGATGGATGCAGACTCAAATGCAGTGTAGTGTTAAAACTGCAAGGGTTGTAAGGATATTTCAACCTGTATTGAGATTGAGATGTTAGGGTTTCTCTTAACTGTTGTAAACTATCCTCACCACTGAAACTTTTTTCCGGCTGGCTTTGATGAACTGGACTCAAATTCACGAGTTGTTTGTCATAAACCACGTAACTTCTCCATCATCTGTATCTTCAAGTATCTTACCATAACTATGGTTAAGTACATATAAGAAAAAATTGGAGCAAAACTATAACTTTGCGTTACAGGTTTCAGGATGGATGTTTGACATGTTTCTACAACATAATGGAGAAGCAATTCTGACGAATTCCCTTTGAACAATAATCACTCGCATTTCCCTTTTGATGTTAGTGTCAAATCTGACAATTGTCATCAAGCGCTTCCATGTATTTACACTTCCGATGCTGCCTTTCAAAGGACGCATGTAAACGTTGTGCCTACAACTGACTGACGTCAGATGACAATAAAAAATCATTCAGAAAAATAGACATGTACATCTCATATTATATATAGAGCACATTTGACTCACCTGCTTGGAATATCATGTTAGCGTAGTCCTAAACCCTAGTTTTTGTTCTCAACAAATTTTGTTATTACTTTGTTTCCACAGCATTGAATGTGCTGCTTCAAGAAGTCCAACCATTGAAGTCGTTTAACCATGCCTCGCTATAACAAGAAATAAAGTTGTCATGATAATCCCGATGTGTCCCTGAAACAATGGAGAAGTTGCTAATAGGTTTATATATGTACCTGAAAATATCAAAACGATGGATACTTCATGAATAATTGAAATTCCTTTTCGGTACCATCAAACCAACTGATCAGAATAGGAAGCCAGGCCCATTAGAGCAAACAGGCAAAGCAATGAAAATAGATCCGCAAAGCCAAATGAAGATTCTGTAAGGAAGTAGATCTTGTGATTGCTTGGATCACCACGGAACCCTCGAGCTATCATTGCCTGAACAAATAAGATAGGAAGTTAAGAGTCAAAGCAATCAAATGCATCAGGATTATCATCCTATTATCACAAAACCTTACTTCTAAAGCATGTGACCCAGGCATGGAAAATTCTAAATAGATACTTAGATAGTAGCTCAATATAATATAATGAACTCACAGATCATGCTACATTCATAGTAACTCAAGTCAAAGAAACCAAAAAATATAGAAAAAGGCTAACCTTGGATATTTGCTCTGCATGATCAAATATATTTTTGAATATCCGTCGGATATAGTTGAAGAAAACTGCATGTTGCATGTAAAGGATATTTCAGTAAATATTTCCAGTTCAGATACCAAATAAAGCCATAATGGTAGCCGCATATATCCTACAGAAACAGAAGAATTTGCCATACTGCTGAAACTAGTTAGGGTACTCAACTAGAGTATATGCTTTGCAATTGCGCGTTTACAAGAATCGTCATCTTACAATCTCCGAACAGCTATTTTTAAAGTTGCAAAAGTATGATGCACTACACCTTCGGTCTTCAAACTAAGTAGGCATTTTGAGATGGCCCAAGTTGCCTGTAATTCTTGCAATGCAAGATATCTGATCTCATTCTTCCTTCAATCTTGTCACCAGAACAAATGGGTGGCCAGACATTAATTAATTTATGAATGACTGAAGCCAATTGGGTGACTCGGACTAAATGCCAATTTTGGATAATTTAGGACAATGTCAGGTATATCCATATAATGAGCAAAATATTTAATCAATCAGAAAGTAGTTTTTTTTTGTTCCTCCTGGCAAGCAGACGGCATGCACTAGTTGGTTATGTATTGGATTCTGGCTGTGATTGTTAACAAGTTCTCTTGAAGTCAACGATTACAAATGTAGAAAACACTTTTCTCCAGTAGATGTATAAAGTACTTACTATCTATAGTTTCCATAGCTGTCAGCTTCTTCCAATTTATCCGGCGTGCTACAATCGCCAGTGCTGAGTTGCGGACCTAGTTAAATGTTTCAACAAAATATAATCAAAAGTTAGATCTCAAGTAGTAGAACATCTTTCTAGATAGAAACAAAAGGTATAACCATTAATTTGACATTTACAATATACTTGCCTCATCAAATACTAAATTAATGAACCTCAATGAAAGTAGTAGTGTAAGTATTATCTCAGGTACTGGTACACCGATGTGCTTCAGTGGAATCATAAACCACCACAAAGCAGAAGCAAGCTGCTCAGGAGTGGTTGTTGTCAAGCAGAGACTTGCACTTTGGAATATCTGCACACAGACAACATGTTTGAGAGTAAAGATTAAAACGAATGATAAACATTGCGGTCTCCACTCAGGTGGTGGTTGGAAGCCATATACAATAAGCATAAGAAAATCTTTGCTAAAATATAGTTGCATGTCAAATGAAGGACGTACCGCAAAGGAGAGGCTTGCCGAAGTACTTGCAACTGATAGGCCTTTCCTTGTAAATTGTAGTGGCCCGAGTTTCATGATTGTGTAAGAATACCCACTTGTGGAGCAAGGAATGTTCGGTATGCCTAGAACAGAAGGGGGAGGAGTTCTCGTCTGAACCAATGAAGGTGCACCATCGGCACCAAATCCCAGCATTATGAATATGAATCCTGAAAGGAGAGCAACCCTTCCAAGTTGATCCTACAGAGTAAATACGATTTGGTTTACAGGTACAAGCAAGCGAATCTCCACAAGGATAGTTTCAATATACAAAGCATCACATGCTATGAAGCAGAATGGTAAATAACAATACCTTAATCCTATAAGAAAAAGTAGCAACTACATAAGGAAAATATCTAAAATTGCGATCTTTCAATGCCATGGAACCAATTTGTATATTGAAACTATCCTTGTGCAATTTCATGAAAACTTCATACGGATGTATCACAAATCATAAGCTGCAACTATTTACAAAAAACCATTGACGCACCATGTATCATCATAATTCATAATGAAACTCCAAAACAATCGAAACCACAGTACACTAGTAAGCCCAAATAAAACTCTACAAATGCATTTCAAACATGGCAGAGCATCAAATCATACCTTCCATACATGATTTGGCAAAACCCACACTGAAAGAAGAGCCAGGAATACTACCAAACCAAACCGCATATAAATGTTTGACCTGGCTGGTAGGACAACAAGGGCCAAGAGCCACACCTGCGAAAACAATTATTTGCATTGTTGAATTGTAGGAGGAGGCAACAACCACAACACCATTTAGTGTATCTCCAAACTTGGTTAAACTTATGTTAATATGGAAAGGTGGCTAAAACACTGAAAACTGGTTCGGTAACATGATGTGATGATACCAGACATCACCAGGCAAGAAAAATGATGTTTTAACTGCAGGAATACCCTTACAAATTTGCAGAAAACTTGCAGAATGTTTCAAATAGCGCTAGGCGGTACGCAGGCAGTCAGGCTACGCCTAGCACCTAGCGATTGTACATTTTGCCAGCAGCTAGAGTGGTTCCATGTTGTTAAGTAGAATAAATTCATATCAAAACAAAGAATTCGATCTTACCATGCATCCATGAACTCCATGGTCACAGATCATCTCTCTCCCTCTCAAATTTGTTCCAATTTCATGCAAATACCAAGTCCTAAACCACTTGAGGAGAAGAAACACTGTGCTAGGCGAGGTGCCAACTGCCAAGGCGGTGCTATTCGGCCCAGGCTCCACATTTTTAAACAGAGTCTGAGGTATAATTTATAGGTGCCATATGGCGTATACTAGCGGTCCAAGGCAGAAGACACTGATTTTACTTATGATATAAAACATAGAGGGCAACAACACCTTGGAGCATTCACACGAAAATTCTCACTATTAAGTAATGAACTTAAAATTCGGTGATTTACAATCAGGAAAAAAATCTGCTATGTTTGAGATCACTTTATTCAACAGGTGAGACATGAAACACAGTTTGATCAAGTATATATGAGCACTCCTAACTTTAGAAGCATAGGCTCTATTGATTAGAAAAGAGTCAAGACAAACTCTGGTATGCAGCAAAGAAAGCAAGAAAAATGAAAACGAAAAGTTAATAAAGAAGGTACTTGCAATAGCCCTCCATATAGCTTCTCAACTGGATAATTTTAGACATAGGTTGCTGTAAAATGAACTGACATAACAAAACTCTCTTGAAACATAGTGACAGAAACTCAAGCGAAGCCATTGTGATTTTCAGTAAAGAACTACTGCTGACTGAGATGTACTATAGATGAATCTCCAAATACTAAAGCACTATCACTACACAGCCTTTTCAGAGGCTATCGTGCCTCTCCTTTTTTTTGACAGAATCTCTTAATGAGCTCAATAGGAGGACTTTCGATCACCGAGTGAAGTCTGTTAATGAGCTACTAGCGTGTGTCGCTGACGAGGCCATCTGTTCGGAGCTTGCAGGCCACAAGCAGCTTGATGCTTTCACTACTTCCCTTGGACGAGCGCAGGGTCGCCAATTGTTTGTGATATCGCATTTTTTTCCTTTTTTCGTGGTGGGTGTTGAGCTTTGGACCCCTGTTCCTTGGCTCAGTTCTACAGGTTACGACTCCTCTTTCCTCTTTAATGAAAAACGTGATCAGACACATTCGCGAAAAAAAAATAGCTTAACTGGATAATTTTAGATCTAGTGTTGCTGTAAAATGCACTGACATAACGAAGTAACTCTCTCGAAACATAGTGACAGAAACTCAAGCAAAGCCATCGTAATTTTTAGGAAAGAACTACTGATGACTGAGATAACTCCGCCTGTGTTGGTTCTCAACATAGCTGGTCCCAAGCCCGGATAAAGGAGTAGGGTTGTGTTAGGTTTGGCGAACCAGCGTAAAAAAACAGTCACTCTAATGGATATGAAACCTATAAGAAACTCGTTGGGGTGTAACCCTCTTAGCGACGCGCTACATCGGAACCCGGGTGTGGTGTTAAATGGGCAAGGGCCGGGTCGCCATCCCCCAAGGGCGCGTCGTATCGTGACCTGGGTACGATGAAAAGTGAGCAAGGGTCGGGTCGTCACAGCCTGAGTGGCGCACTACATCTGCGCCCAGGTGTAGTGGAAAATGAGCAAGGGTCTTCGCACTTCCCTCGACGGGTGCGAAGGGAAAGGAAGTTAGCCGAGCCAACTAGGATTCGCATAGGTAGCTGGAACGTAGGATCCCTAACAGGTAAGTTGCGGGAGCTAGTTGATGCAGCAATTAGGAGGCGTGTAAATATTCTATGCTTTCAAGAGACTAAATGGAAGGGTCAAAAGGCGAAGGAGGTTGAGGATACTGGCTTCAAGCTTTGGTACACGGGGGCAACACCAGGTAGGAATGGTGTAGGTATCTTGATCGATAGGAGCCTTAAGGATGGAGTCATAGAGGTTAGGAGGCGAAGCGACCGGATTATCCTGGTCCGGATGGTAGTTGGAGACTCAGCCCTGAATGTGATCAGTGCCTATGCCCCTCAGGTAGGTCTCAGTGAGAGCACCAAGAGGTAGTTCTGGTAAGACCTAGATAGCATGGCTAGTACCGTTCCTAGCAGCGAGAAACTCATCATAGGAGGAGATCTCAACGGCCATGTGTGTGCGACTAATGTAGGGTTCGAGCGAGTGCACGGGGGCTTTGGGTATGGTCGCAAGAGTCAGGAGGGGGAGGATATTTTGAACTTCGCGTTGGCCTACGACTTGTTGATAGCGAATACCCTTTTTAGGAAGAGAGAATCCCATCTTGTGACCTTTCATAGTGGATAACACTCGAGCCAGATCGACTTTATCCTTGCTAGGAGGGAGGATAGACGGGATTGCTTAGATTGTAAGGTAATACCCGGGGAGTGTGTTGTCCCTCAACACAAGCTTGTGGTGGCGGACTTTCGTTTTCGGGTACGTGTCCATCGAGATAAACGCGCCAAGATTGCGAGAACGAAGTGGTGGAAGCTTAGAGGGGAAGCGGCGCAAACGTTCAAGGAGAGAATGATAGGTGAGGGACCCTGGGAGGAAGGAGAAGATGCAGATGACATGTGGCTAAAGATGGCAACATGTGTTCGGAAGGTGGCCTGAGAGGTGTTTGGCATGAGTAGGGGAGGCAAACAGGAAGGGAATGACACCGGGTGGTGGAATGACGAGGTGCAAAGGGCTATTAAGGAGAAGAAGGAGTATTTCAAGCGCCTCCACCTTGATAAGAGTACAACCAACATCGAGAGCTATAATTTAGCGAAGAGGGTTGCAAAGCGAGCTGTGAGCGTAGCAAAGGGTAAAGCGTATGATGACCTGTATCAGCGGCTAGCCACGAAGGAAGGGGAGAAGGACATCTATAGGATGGCTAGGATCCGCTAGCGGAAGACAAGAGATATCAACTAAATCAAATGCATCAAGGATAGGACAGATCGACTTCTAGTGAAGGATGAGGAGATCAAGGACAGATGGCGAGAGTATTTTGATAAGTTGTTTAATGGGGAGAATGAGGGCCCTACCCTTGAGTTAGATGACTCTTTTGATGACACCAACAGACGCTTTGTGAGGAGAATTCAGGAGGCTGAGATCGGCGAGGCGTTGAAGAGGATGAAGGGGGGTAAAGCGATGGGCCCTCATGGTATCCCCATTGAGGTGTGGAGATGCCTAGGTGCCAAAGCGATAGTATGGTTAACTAAGTTTTTTAACCTTATTTTTCAGTCCAGCAGGATGCCTGAAGAATGGAGGAGAAGAATATTAGTAGCAATTTTCAAGAACAAAGGAGATGTTCAAAATTATACTAAGTACCGTGGGATTAAGCTAATGAGCCATACGATGAAGCTTTGGGAGAGGGTTATCGAGCACCGTCTAAGAAGAGTGACAAGTGTGACCCAAAATCAGTTTGGGTTCATGCCTGCAAGGTCGACCATGGAGGCGATTTTCCTAATCCGACAATTGATGGAGAGATATAGAGAGCAGAAGGACTTGCATATGGTCTTTATTGACCTTGAGAAGGCGTATGATAAAATACCGAGAAATATCATGTGGTGGGTCTTGGAGAAGCACAAAGTCCCAACTAAGTACTTACCCTCATCAAGGATATATATATAAGGATGCAATGATGTTTGTCCGGACATGTGATGGTGACACCACTGACTTTCCTATTAACATAGACCTACATCAGGGGTCAGCATTGAGTCCTTATTTATTTGATCCCTTGGTGTTTGTTCTTTGCTGATGATGTGGTGCTGGTGGACGAGAGTAGAGAATGGGTTAATAGGAAGTTAGAGCTGTGGAGACGCACGTTAGAATCGAAAGGGTTCAGACTCAGTAGGACCAAGACCGAGTACGTGATGTGCGATTTTAGCGCGACTAGGTATGAGGATGGAGATGTTAGACTCGATGGGCAAGTGGTGGCCGAGAAGGATACTTTTCAGTATTTAGGATCAATGCTTCAAAAGGATGGCGACATTAATGAAGATGTTAGATATAGAATCTCAGCTGCCTGGTTGAAGCGGCGTCAAGCTTCTAGCGTCCTATGTGACAGAAGGGTGCCACAAAAGTTAAAAGGTAAGTTCTATAGGACAGCGATTCATCCGGCGATGTTATACGGTGCTGAATGTTGGCCTACAAAAAGACGACATGTCCAACAACTGAGTGTAGTAGAGATGCGGATGTTGCGGTGGTTTTGCGGGCACACACGAAGGGATAGAGTCCGGAACGAAGTTATTCGGGATAGAGTCAGGGTGGCACCAATTGAGGAGAAACTTACCCAACATCGATTGAGATGGTTTGGACATGTCCAACGGAGATCCCCTGAGACGCCAGTGCGTAGTGGGGTTCTAAAGCAGGCTGAAAATGTAAAGGGAGGTAGAGGTAGACCTAAACTAACTCGGGACGAGTCGGTGAAGAGACCTTAAGGAGTGGAATATCTCCAAAGAGGTAACTTTGGATAGGAGCGCTTGAAGACTCGCCATCCACGTACCTGAAGATCCGTGATCTTTATTTTTTTTTATGGATTTCATCTTTAACCTACTCCAACTTATTTGGGATAAAAGACTATATTATTATTGTTGTAACTACTGATGACTAAGATGTACTATAGATCAACCTCCAAATACTAAAACACTATCAGTACACAGCCTTTTCAGAGGCTACCGTGCCTCTCCGAGTTTTTTTTTTTTTGACAGAATCTCTTTTGTTAGTCTACGAGTTGCTAAAATCACAACAGCTACGTACCAGCTTGACGCGCGGGTCGACGGAGTGGAGAAAGGTGCGCGGTTTGTCGACGAACTGGCAAACGGGCGTGGCCGCAGCGCCGGAGATAAGCCTGAGCACCTGCTCCGGGCCCGCCCCCGCACGGCCCGCCGCCGCGCGCGGTATCCACTCCGCCCACCTGGCCGCTGCGGACGCCGCGGCGTTGTCCCCGCCCGAGGACGAGGGAGCCGCGGGCGCGGGGGGTGACGCGGAGCATACGAGCAGGGCGAGGCGGTTGCCCCTCCTCCGTGCCCTGGGTTTCGCCGGGAGGAGGAGCCAGCTGGGCGCGGCCTTCGCCGCGGGGGGACGGAGGGCGAGCGAGTGGAGAGGGCGGAGGTGGACGGCGGCGGCCATCGGATGGAGCGTGCGCGGCGCGGGCGGTCTGGACCTCGGCAACGAGCCCAAGACTGAGGCAATTTACCCTTTTGGGCATTTGGCCTACCCATAATGGTTTTCTGGGAAAGAACAGCGGTTTATTTCTCGCGGTAATTCAAATTAGTTAGCTGCCGAAGACTCAGTGTTGCATGTTTTCCCGGTCCACCGGTGGAATTACCGGAATTCGTAGATCCAGTATTTTCGGTTCAGAATTCCGTTCAAAATGATTTGAATAAAGTTATTTGTATATTAGAACGTATAAATTTCTTTTGTATTCGATATGCTTTGAGGAGATCAATTCCTATCTTTTGTGTTTCAATTTTGGTTTGAATTTTGTGAAGTTGTTTTCCACCATGTAAAATTGAATTCAATGAACACCAAATTTTTAACTGCAAAATACATTTCCATTCTCACTGAAAAACTTGCAAAATTCCAATGAAAAAAGAAACCCAATCAAATGCTATTGATCATTGGTTGAGTTGTGACCTTATAAGGAAAAGGAGTACTATCGTTGGCATCGTACGGTGTTCATCAAAACTTGGAACAATATTGGCATTGGTAAAAGAAATCCAGAATCAATAAAAAGCAATTTTGCTCGCTATCAACTGTTTCGCCGGTTCTCTATTTTGAGGTAGAAATTACTGCTACCAATTTGTCGAGAAACCGCGCCAGCAGGAGGAGCTCGACCTGGAAGGATGAATGAAAATAGAGTTCCTTTCATGAAATCTCCATTTTGTGGCAGTGACACCCTCATCATCGCCGTCTCTCTATGTGCTCGTAAATACATGGATAGAGATGCAAGTTATATATATTTTGTGTTATTAGGTAGATCTAAAGAAATGATAAAATAAATTAGAATGACATTCTACGTAAATAATTTGGGAGGGGAAATAAACTAGAGTGCATGCCATCTTAATTAATTAGCTGACCTAAAAAATATTATTCGGTACCTACTTGCATCCTTACGTACATGGGACGCTTGAACGTTCGCCGATTAGAGAATTATTAACCCATGCCTAAAATCCATTGTTGATGAATACATATTTCTTTGGACAAATCCACCGTATTTCGAATTTTGGTGGGCGCAAAGTGTAATTTCACTCGCAGGTTCACTACATGGAAAAGAAACGCCGATATACAGTTCAATCATTCACCACGAGACCAACACCTTACAAACGAATAACACACGCGGATTGCAAGTTACCCACAGGCACACACACATCGATCACTCGTGCACAGCCACACATCGATCACGCGCGCAGACCGCCAATCCCTGCCCAAGATGGCACGTTCTCGTATACATGTCCGTCGCCGCCGCCGCCGCCGCCGCCTCGGTCGACCACGTCATCAGACCCTGCCGCCGATGGGGGTCGTGAGGATGGCCGCGTGCGCGCCGGCGTGGAGCGACGCGGCGCAGAGCAGCTGCGTCCCGGCCAGGATGATGGTGAACGCCTCCAAGGTGCGCTGCTCGATCAGGCCACACAGAGATGTTCAGATGAGGCGCGCAAGAACACACATGTAAAAGAAGACAAGGCGGGGGTTCGTGCGGCGTACCAGGCTCGCGGGCCTCCAGCTGACGCTGATCTCCTTGCAGGCCAGCCCCATGGCGAGGAGGGTGAGGGTCCAGGTGACGAGCGCGGCGGCGGCGGCGGACATCATGTTGGCCGGGAGCCCCTGGTTGACGTCGTGCAGGCCGGTGAGGGAGGTGGAGATGCCGACGACGCCGGCGATGAGCGCGAAGATGACGAAGAACCCCGTCGCCAGGTTGCCGATCGGGAAGTAGATCGGGAACAGGCGAACCGGCGGGGTCACGCCCTGCACTGCACAAACCCACGGGGAGGAACAGCAAACTCAGCATGATGGATGCGGCCGCGGGTACACTTTTCTGTCACGGACACTTTTGGTTTGGGAGCTGGAGGATTCAGGCTGGCTTACGCGAGTTCCTGCTCTCGTCGATGCTGTAGTTGATGGCCCAGCCGGCAATGGCCGCGACGACGACGTACATGATGAGGTTCAGGAACAGGAGGGCGGACGCCATGGACCGCTGGCCGCCGGACGCCATTGCTGCTTTCTCCCTCGCGGACCGTCGGCTGGCTGGAGAGGGATCGATCGGAGATGGCTTTAATTTGGGGCTTTGGGCTGAGGTCCTTGTGATACGTCAAGGCATCAGTGCGCCCGGTATATATGCGCGCTGGAAAGAAGGATGCCGAGCTGCGTTCGGGCAGTTTCTTTGGCTGAAAGGTAAGATCGGCGCCAAAGCAAGGCAGAGAACCAGAGTCCGAGATACTCTTGCGTTTTGCTTTGCAAGGAAGCCAGGAGCCATTCCTTGCTGCCGACTGGAGAGTTGGAGGCTGCTGGAGCCTGTTGCTTTTGCTGCGAGCAAGGAAGGGATCCCTCTGCAGAGGAGCGACGCAGATTCGTCGGAGGCAGCCGCAACCCAATCCGCCGAAAAGGATGATCCACGGGTTGGTAGGCAAAGAAAAAGTGATATCCCGTTTTAAATTTTGTAGTTTTCTGCTATAGCACAATCCGTTGTAGTCTAGCTGGTTAGGATACTCGGCTCTCACCCGAGAGACCCGGGTTCGAGTCCCGGCAACGGAATTTTTTTTCTGTCTCACCCTCCTGGTTTTTGTTCTATTTCAGCTTCTCCATTCACCTTCTCTAGACGTGGAGGAAGTCTTTGCATAAAAAACGCTGAATATATGCTATTGTGTCTCATTGAAGAAAATCTACCGTTTCTAGAACCTCCAGCATCAGATTCGACGACTCAGTTCCGTCCATGAGGAATTGGAAATCTAGGCCAATGTACAAAGGATATGAAGTCAGGAAGCTGATGTCATTACTGGCGATGGAACAAGTCTTGAATTTTTTTTCCAGAATATGTGATGGATATTTTTCATTAAGAAGTTAAAAAGACCTTTAGAACAAGTCTTGCTAACATGTTCGGTCACCAACAACGACCATAGAGTACTAACCAGATGAAGAAGCGACATTTCATTTGGTGCATGTGTCTTCAGCAATTTTTTGGATCCTATAAATAATACCGTATGGCTAAGGAAGAAAGCCTTTTAGAGAAGGTGATCATTTCCATGTAAACCTATTGGGGCATTGATGGTTGAAAGCGACCGAGGATAGTATGTCCCAGAGGCGGGGGTACACCACGGGATGCCGAGAATCATGATCGTTAGGGCGTCTTTCAAATATCATGTCCAGTGGTATCTTTCTTCTCCCATCCATTTAAAACTTAAAACTTAATTGTACTTTTCAAATACCTATGTTTAAAATCAAATTGAATTTCCTACACACAAGCATGCCACATTTTTCATCAGTAGTGATTGAAGATGTGTACACGGTAGCGAATGGGCCTCTAGCTGACTTGGTTAGATGACTCTAGTAGCACTCCTCAGATCTTGGGTTTGACTTTCTATGGAAGTGAATTTCAGGCTGAGGTTAAAAAATCCCCCTTCCTGGCGCAGCTAAAGTTTGATGGATTTTCTTGACCGAGAAGCGGATTGCTTTTTCTTAATGAAAAATGGTTGGAGCTGTCATACCCCATCCGATCGAGTTTTTTTAAGATGTGTATAGTACGTGTTTTCATGCTTGTCAGATGAATCTCATGATGAACTGCACGAAACAAATTCCCATTCTAATCTGCATGTATGAACAGATCGAATAAGGCAGACAGATGTATTTCCGTTCTAGTAATGGAAACGGGGGCGAGGCTCGATTCGGGAAAAAAAAAGGCAAACAGATCGGCACGAGCCTTGACCTTGACGTTCGCAAATACATGAAAATTACATGGACTCTTTTTTTGGAAAGAGAAACACGTTGTCGCCGGAGGTGTACCCCGGCGGCAGTGGCACTGACATCTAATACTGCGCCGAGGACCTGATGACGCCGTCGAAAGGCGCCTGGTGGGCGGCCCCGACCTCGAGGGCGCACTGGCTCTGGCACCGGTGCCGCAGTAGCCGTACTTGCTGCAGCAGAGGTTGTTGGGGCACAGCGCGCCGCACCGCTGGGCGTGCGCGGGCGCCGCGGCGTAGGCGAGGGCCAGCACGGCCAGCGCCAGGGCGGCCGTCGTGGCCTTGAGGCTGGCAGAACTTGGTGAGACGAAAACCATGGCGATTTCTGAATCTTCGGATCAGTTGTGTGCTTGTGTGGTGATGAAGTCCAGGATCACGGCCAATTTATAGAAAGAGCGCTTCATCTCGAGTAGTAGTATAGTACAACCGAGTGGAGCAGCTCGAGGGTGGAGCGGGTGGATGATTCCCACAACTGCTTCATCTCTTGCATACAAACGACCAGATTTAGTTTAGTGCTCATTTTGCGCACCCTAAATTTATAATTCCAACAGGCTAATGACTGGAAATGCTGAAGGACTGATGATGAAGCTAATAAGCCCGTTACACTCCTACTCATTAGCTCCAAGCTAGCTCCTGCTTCCTAGACAACAAACACGTACGATACTGCCCGTTGAGCTGACATGGCTACACGACCAAGATCACCGGTCTTCTTGTCGAACACTCTCTTCAGCATCAGCCGCACCCATCACTTTCGATATATCCAAACAAGCATTATAAACATGATAATTTTCCCCCGGTGAGTATGAATCTCCTCACTGTTCTTGACACTAGAAATATATAACTTGACAGACTCTAGCAAAACTCTTAATTATTGTTGCATCTAATTGAGAGCGACGGATCGTAGTTGTAATCGATCATGCATGGGGAGGTCGGAAAGGCGGTCGTCGGAGACGGACGCCAGGCGATCTCGTACGTAGTCTAGGACTTAGACGACACGGAGCTAACGGACTCCGAGTCGTGAAGAAACATCTTGTCTTCGGAGTCGGAATAGCCGCTCCTCCGATCTTCCTCTCCGCCCTATAAAGTCAGTAATGCCGGGCAGGTGGCGGCGTGGCGCCTCCATCGATTCATCCGGCCATCCTTCGCGGCGTCGCAGGCAGCAACCCTCCCGTCGATCTCGATCCAACAGCAAGCTGCTAGCGCTCTTGATCGATGCTCTCCAGGAACGCCAGCGCCGCTCCAGCCACGTTCCCGCTCGCGCCTCCGCTGCCACCGCCGCGTGTAGTTCAGCCGCTGCCACCGCCGCCGGCTGCCCCGTACAACAAGTACAACCACGCCGTGGCGGCACCCGTGCTCGGTGTCCAGATCAGATCGGTCACGGCGGCGAACTACGAAGCGGAGCTGGACGCCATCGGCTCCTTGCTCGCGAGGTACCCCTTCGTCGCCATCGACACGGAGTACCCGGGCACCGTCCACCGCCCGCCCCCCGGAGAAGCGAGGCCCAGCTCGCCCCGCCCGAGCGGTACGCGCTCCTCAAGGCGAACGTCGACGAGCTGCCCGCCGTGCAGCTCGGGCTCACGCTCTGCGACGAGTACGGGAACATCCCCGTAGCCCTCGGCAGCAGCGACGGCGGCCGCCCGCTCGAGGTCGCGTGGGAGGTGACCTTCTCGGACTTCGACGCCCGCCGCGACCGCCACGCCCCGGAGTCCGTCGCGTTCCTGCGGTCGCGCGGCGTCGACGTCGACCAGTCCCGCGCGCGCGGCGTGGCCTCCGCGGCGTTCGCGGCCAAGCTCGCCGCCGTCCTGTCGTCGACGCGGCGGGGCGAGCTGACGTGGGCGGCGTTCGGCGGCGCGTACGAATTCGCCTACGTGGTGAAGATGATCGCCGGCGGGCGGCCGCTGCCGGGGACCTGGCACGAGTTCGCGGCGCAGGCGACGGCCCTCCTCGGCGGGCGACTGTTCGACGCCAAGTACATGGCGGAGCACACGAGCGTGCGGACCTGTGCGGGGGCCTCAGGCGCGTGGCCGCCAGCCTCTCCGTGCACCGGAGGAACTCCCCGGAGCCGCCGCCGGCACGCCTTGCTGGCCGGAAGAGCCACAGCGCCTGCCGCATCTACAAGGCGATGAGGAGGCGCATCCTGTAGCCTGACGGAGGCGCCAGCCATCAAGGCCTCGTCGATGGCCCGCACCACTGATGACAGACATCACATTATTGATTTTTTTAACCTTGAACTGTTATAAAAGTCTAATATTCAATTTTAAATTATAAAACCGGATAAGAGAGATCATTCAACCGTCAAAATCAGAAAAATTTATCCTTTAGAATGGTTTCGAGGGTGGTTTTCCATTTTATGAAATAAAAATATTTAAATTTAAACTAAAAAATTTATAAGTAATTCATTTCGAATCCAAAAAATACGAAATGAGTATAAAATATTTTCTAAAAATGTAACCTATCTATTGATACTATACTTGTCAGTTATTCGGATTTTTTTATATTCATAGTATTTGGTTGCTTTTAGTTATATCTATTATTTTTGAATAAATAAGATTCAAATAGAGCAATAATAGATAGGTTACATTTTTAGAAAAATTTTGATACTAGTTTCATATTTTTCTAATTAAAATAAATTAGTTTTGATTTTTTAATCTAACTGAAATTTTTATTTTTTAAAAAAATACAAAACCACCTTCGAAACCACTCTAAGGGCTAAATTTACCTGATTTCATCAGTTGGATGATCCTTCTTATCCGGTTTTATAGTTTAAGGTTGAAAATCGAACTTTTAATATAGTTGAAGGGTTTGACTTTCCCTTTTTGTTAAATCTGGACGCATAGAGCTTAGTATTTTTGTTGGGTATTTCGAGATTGATTTAATAACGCAGATTACTCTTTGTAGATGCATTGGGAAATTGGAACAACATTACGTGCTCTCTCAACACTTCCCAATTGTGGAAACTTTTCCTTTCAATTTCAAAATGCACAAGCTTCAGTGATAAAACCCTGAAACCACGTGCTTGGTTCTGATTAATACTGATCCGATGGAACAAACAAAGTTGCTACCATTTTGAAATAAGTTCCCAAAGTCCAAAAGTCACCAACACAAGTTATGAGTTTTCGGTTGAAAGAAACTCAAAATCATTGGGCTTCCTAATAAGCTCGTGACTCTATGTACTTCAACAGCATCCACTGTATCCCTAGGCAATAAAAGGTAGCCATTTACATTAGCCATTATCAGAAGCAAAGAAAGCAGGAAAAAAGAAAAAGGCCTATGTATTCATTTGACAGTCAAATCTGAACTTGCCCGACCTCACCTCGTGCTCAGGTGCCAATCTACAAAAATGTACACCCCACACATCCTACACCATCTTGTGGAACAAATGCCTCCGGCACTAGAAGTCCCCGGCAAACCCCATCTAAACCTAACACGCCCCTCATTTGCTGTCGGTAAAATCAGCGTCAATGACATCGCCTTCATCGCCCGGCTTCTCAGATGAACCAGCTGAACCAGCAGTGGCGTCAGCCCCTGGGGCAGGACCAGCTCCTGGGGCACCCTGCTGGCTGTAGAGCGACTGCCCAAGCTGCATGACTTCCTGGTTCAATGCACTCAAAGCATCCTTCATCGTCTGTGTGGAGCCACCAGCAACAGCATCCTTGAGCTCCTGCAGCTTCGACTCCACCTTCCCCTTAACTTCCCCTGGGACCTTGTCACCGAGCTCCTTCAGTTGCTTCTCAGTCTGATAGATTACTGACTCAGCTTGGTTCTTGGTGTCGATGGCATCTCTCTTCTCCTTGTCCTCCTTCGCGAATTTCTCAGCTTCATCAACCATCCTCTCCACCTGAAGATACAGGTTGAATCAATCAGCAATGTCTTAAGAGGGAAAAGTCCAGTTTACACCCTTGAACTATCACCGCAAAAATCCGATTTTCAACCTTAAACTACAAAACCTACAAAACCAGATAAGAGAGGCCATCCAACTATCGAAACCGGGCAAATTTGGCCCTTAGGGTGGTTTCGAAGATGGTTTTTCATTTCATGAAAATTAAAAATATTCAAATTTAAATTAAAAAAATTATAAGTAATTCATTTTAAATAAAAAATACAAAACGAGTATCAAAATTTTTCTAAAAATATAACCTATCTATTGGCACTATAAGTTATTCGGGTCCAATTTTTTTTATGTTCGTAGCATTTGGTTGCTTATAGTATGCCTATTATTTTTGAATAAATAAGATTCAACTAGAGCAATAAATAGATCCGTTACATTTTTAGAAAAATTTTGGTACTAGTTTCATATTTTTCTAATTTAAAATAAATTAATTTTGATTTTTTAGATCTAATTAGAATTTTTTATTTTTTTAAAAAAAATACAAACCAACTTCAAAACCACCCTATCAAATTTGCCAATTGGATGGCCTATCTTATCCGATTTTATAGTTGAAGGTTGAAAATCGAACTTTTGCGATAGTTCGAGGATATAATTCGAACTCTAGGCACACAGCATTTGCTGAGAAATTGATAGCACAATTCTTGCTGAAAGCGTATACATACCTCGTCCTTTGGCAGTGTGCTGGCCCCAGTGATTGTGATGTCCTGCTTCTTCCCTGTGCCCTTGTCCACCGCAGTGACAGAGAGGATACCGTTGGCGTCAATGTCAAACTTGACTTCAATTTGTGGAACACCACGTGGGGCAGGAGGAATCCCATCAAGTCGGAAACTACCAAGAGACTTGTTGTCCCGGACAAACTCTCTTTCTCCTTGGAGAACATTGATCTCCACACTGGTCTGCCCATCAGCAGCAGTTGAGAAGACTTCCGACTTTGAGGTAGGCAGTGTTGTGTTCCTTGGGATAATCTTGGTCATAACACCACCCAGCGTCTCCAAACCAAGTGACAGAGGGGTGACATCAAGAAGGACAATGTCGCTGACATCGCCTGACAAAACTCCAGCCTGCAGTCAAAAACTTGCACTCAGAAACAGTTCCAACATGCAATGTAGCTCTAAGATCTCCAAGAGCTGCAAGCACCATAGTCATTTGCCACAAAGTAACAAGGACAACATACATGTTCTCATTTCTATGGTTACAATAGAAGCACACCGCAATCTTAATTTAGCTAACAAGGATTCCTCATGCACTGACCTGCACGGCTGCTCCAAGTGCAACAACCTCATCCGGATTGACAGTCACATTGGGGTCCTTTCCTGTCATTTTCTTGACAATCTCTTGAACAGCTGGTATTCTAGTTGAACCGCCAACAAGAATGACCTCATCAATGTCTTTGAATTGCAACTTCGCATCTCGAAGGGCATTGTCCACAGGGGTCTTCAGCCTGAAAGACAATTGACAACAGATGTTAGCCACACTTTGTTCTTTGGTACAATAGGGTCTAATCGAGCAGATACTAGTAGCATCAGAAGCATGCAATCTTGATTTTAACCAAAGAAATATGGGTAGAACTATGCACATCTGAGTTTTGATCCAAGCCATAGCAAGAACTATGCACATCTGAGTTTTGAACCAAGCCTTAGCAAGAACTATGCACATCTGAGTTCTCATCCAAGCCATAGTACACACCTATCAAGGAGATCTGAGCACAGCTCCTCAAATTTAGCCCTGGTAAGAGTTGTCTCAATATGCTTGGGACCATCCGCAGTGGCTGTAATAAAAGGCAAACTGAAAGAAGCACAAATAAAAAGTTAGAATCTAATAAACAGGAAGAAAGCAACGCTGAAAGATGGTTGAGGGAACTGACCTAATATTTGTTTGGGTCAGGGATGACAGCTCCATCTTTGCCTTTTCAGCTGCTTCTGTCAGTCGCTGCAGAGCTTGCTTATCTTTCAGCAAGTCAATACCCTCATCATTCTTGAAGTTTCCAGCCAGCCAGTCGACAATTTTCTGGAAGCGCAAATTGCATTACAAGGACACGCATCTTGCAAAAGTTTTGAATTATAGGCCTTTGACCAACGATTACTCTAGTAATAAACATTTTTTGTGATACAAAGTTGATTTCATTTATTGGTATTAAATATACTTAGTAGTGAGTACTTACTTATGATTATAATTCTAAAAAGCATGACTATTGTTTGGTTCATGTTCACAGTTATGGGACGCCGCGATTTCTCAGTTATAGGCCCAGCTATTATAACTCTGATTCCTTGCCACAAGAGTGGTAGATGATTTCCCAAACCGTTGGCGCATGAAATCTGGTAAATTGTGGTAAGCAACCAAATATCTGCCAAGTCCCTCCCTCAACACAATAACTACGGTTTTGGGTTCTTTCTATACATTATCAGTCACAGTTAAGAGTGTTATTTTTTAACTGCGGATGGAATATTTGTCATGTAAAAAAGATATTTTGGAGAATTAGCCTAAACGGTATTTTTTTGCCACTGAGCCATGCCACATCATTTGCATAACATTAGCGTCAAAGTTCAATATGGTTCATGTCATACATCCTACTAATAGTACAAGATGATGTTCATAGTTAAAATCCATTGCAAAACCCTAATGCAGCTCAGTTACCGATGACACATCATTAAACACAAAGATTACCTCATGAAGGACAGAAGAAATTTTATTATGTGCCAACATATAGCCAAAAAGAAAAGAAAATGAAGAAGACTATTCAAGTCCCAGGAAAAAAGGAAAAAAAATGCACTTTCTGTCTAACGAATGACTAACCTTGTCGAAGTCATCACCACCAAGGTGAGTGTCACCCGATGTCGACAGCACCTCAAAAACACCATCACCAACTTCGAGTACTGAAATCATCACCAGAAATTTAATTAGCTGAATATATGATCCAAGGGACTGGAAACAAACAATGTGATTAATAACATCTATCTAAAGCTAGAAGCACAAGAATAAAAAATGTGGATCAAAATGATGCTAGAGTTCAAATTTTCATGGTATTAAAGCTTCTTTTGACTAGCATTTTCAAGGGAATTAAGAGGATTGTACCCCTGTAATTTTGTCCCCATAGAGATTATTCAAATGAAGGAAAGGACTTGCCAGATATTATGGGCTTGTTTTTCATGCTCACAATTTAATGACAAACAAAAATGATCTCAAGCTCATTTAACACTTCACACTTCCTTGTGAAAGTTCATTCTCACTGTCCATTATCTTTCTTGAAGTAATTTTTCCCTTTGTTCTTACATAATTTCCCATGAACTATTCAATGACACCTACTCCCTCCGTTCCAAATTGTAGGTCGTTTTAGCAAATCTAGATACATAGCTTTTGATATGCACCTAGATAAATGACTTGTCTAGATACATAGCAAAAACAAAAACTATGTATCTAGATTTGCCAAAACAACCTACAATTTGGAACGCAGGTAGTACTACATGGCACTCTAGTCCCACCTCTTTCCCATTCCAGCATTTTTTTTATTTCCTTCTTTATACCAAATGGGCTTACATGGCTAACTTGACATATTAGTACCCAATTCCTGCATTCACATAATACTGATGATTTCCTCTTTTTATGGGCTTTTCACAGCATACAAGAAAATGCTTATTCTTAGACGACTACAGAGTTTTGAAATATCAGTTCCCAGGAAATACAAAAACGGCATATTTATAACTAATTATGTACTATATTAATACTACCTAAAAGCAGAATATTTGACCCTAACGTCTATTTCAAGATATTGTTCCAACCACGATTCAAAATACAGAAACACCCACAAGAACTACTAACAAAAGTAGCAGCCCAAATCTTTCAATTTTCAAGGTTTAGTATCTGTTAAATCTTCTATAGTGATTTCTGCTACAACTACACTACTTAAAATCTTCTGTAGTGATTTGTGCTATAACTACCTAAAACTATAAATACTGACAGAGATCTACAGAAAATTGTGGATAATTAACCATGCAGGAACTATAAGGCATCAAGTTTAGTAACCTGTAGATACGAAGGGTGTCCACAGAAATGCCAAACAGGTCAGATACCTGAAACATCGAAGGTGCCACCTCCAAGGTCAAAAACCAGAATCGTTTCATTGTTCTTCTTCTCAAAACCATAAGCTAGCGATGCCGCCGTAGGCTCATTTATAATACGCAGAACCTCCAGGCCAGCAATTCGGCCAGCATCTTTTGTTGCAGTCCTTTGCGAGTCATTGAAGTAAGCAGGAACTGTGATCACTGCCTTTGTGACCTTGTCATTCAAAAACTTTGATGCGTCATCCACCAGCTTTCTCAGCACCTGAGAAACATAAAATGTATAATAGTCTGGATTAGAAACAGTATGTGCAATCAAAAATATATCTCACAGTTAGTTTGGCTGATTACTCCTCTATTTCAATTCCCATCAACAGATTTCCCATAGAAGTTATTGGGAAGAATATAGAATGATGATGACAAGCAGATATATAGATATTATTATGTCAACGTAAACAACAATGCACAATAAGTATAGACAGTTTATTAGATTCAACCAACTTAAGTGGCAATACAATCAATCAGCCTTGCTTTTTATTTAAGGCACATTACTGGGCTCCCGAGTTACCACCCGAGTAAGACATAAGCAAGGAAAATGTAATGCCATTATAGTTAACAGATAGTAAGGAAGTAAAGCAAGCTCAGGCATGGTCGCGAAGAAAAAGGAACTAAAACATCATATTTTCACATGTAACTGCTGCAAAACTATTACAATATCACAATAAGCTAGCTAAGTACAAGTCAAACTATCCACCAATATTAACAACTTAACACAAGTCTAGAGTTAGACAATGAATGTCCTAATTTCCTTGAGAACCGTATAATTCCAGAAATCAGGAAAAACAAACCATGGTAACAATTTAGCAGACAATCAACACACCAACTTCCTTGGGACTGTAAAACTTCATAAATCAGGAAAAAAACAATTAACCATGATAACAATTTAACTTTCAGGATAATTATGGCTAACAGATAGTCATGTGAACTAGAAGCAACCATCTTTTTCCAAGGAAATGCTGCAAAAATAATTCTAATATTACGATAGCCTTCTAAATTATAAGGCAAATTATTCATTAATAGAAATGCTAGAAAGCACAAGACAATGAGTGCGCCGAGTTTGTTGAGATAACTGTACGCTTTCTGAAAGCAGGAAAGATAACTGCAGTTAACTATAGGGAGTGGTGAAAAACATCAGAAATTATTGATATACCTGCGCAGAGATCTCCTCGGCAGCGAACTGCTTGCCAATCGCCGGGCAGTCGAGCTTGACGTTGCCATTGTCGTCCCTGATGACGCGGTAGGAGACCTGCTTGGACTCCTCGTCGACCTCGTTCATCTTGCGGCCGATGAAGCGCTTGACGGAGAAGAATGTGTTCTCCGGGTTAACGACGGCCTGGCGCTTGGCGATCTGGCCCACGAGACGGTCCCCGGACTTGGTGTACGCCACGACGGATGGCGTGGTCCGCGCGCCCTCCGCGTTGGTGACGATCGTGGGCTTGCCGCCCTCCATGGCGGCCACCGCGGAGTTGGTGGTGCCCAGGTCAATCCCCACCACCTTCTCGCACGCCACCCGCAGCGGGCGCCACCGGCGGCCCCGGCTGTAGACCGCGGCGGATACTGAGGGGCGGCTCCGGCGGGGCCCGTGGTGGGCCGAGAAAAAGGGGGTCGAGGTGGGGAAGGTAGTGGTCGCCATGGCCGACAGCGGTGAAGAGAGCTAGAGCGAGGAGGGATGAGGAGGTTGCCTGACCAAAGATGAAGGTTCGCGAAACCCTAGGAAGGAAGAGGAATGGAAGGGGGTCGATCGGAGTGTGTGGGCAATGGGGTTTTTGAGGGATTGGGAGAAATGGCGAGAGGTCGGGGAAGAGATAAGGGAGGGGAGGAGGGTTTTATAGAGTTCGCGTGCGGCGAGCCGACTCTGGGGCCAGCCTGTGGCCGATCGAGCTGCTTGGATTTTCCTCTGGTTGTGGACGCCACAGGATGGCCCGTGAAGCTGTGGTCGGAGCATGGCATCCCGAAGATGGGGAGAAGGTTCTCGAAGCGCCGGGACTCTCGCAGGAAGCCTCGCGCACCCGCCGAAAAATCAAATTACGCTCTCGGCACTTCCGGGCATCTGGAAGCAGGAGGTTGTTTCGAATACACGTGTTATCTGGCACTTGGGCGCACTTGGGCCCTCAAAAAAGAAGTATTTAGGGTACTTGGCTTTTTTTTCAGCGACAGGTGTTTGTTTACGAGTAAATTACAACCGGTATGGTTATATCACTTTATTTCAATATAAGTAACAAAGTGTGTAGATGGATATATAAACTTGTTAAATATGTGCGCATTCGTATATACTTCACGTAGATGTATTTTTCCACCTATGATACATCTATTTTGTTCATTTATTTGAGTCTTCTTCTTCCTTGCTTTGTCACGGGCTGAAGCCTAGCAGAGGCATCACTATATCACGTACTATCTCACCGTAGACAGACTGCACATGGTAGCCCCGCTAATACTCCCTCCATTGCTGCCGAGTAGAAGATTTTCATGATGAAACAGGAGGCAATGAAGCCAGAACAAAAGATTGCAAACCGCAAATAGAGATGAAAAAAACTATAGGTAAAATTAAAAGGACTAGATATGTTCTTTATATCTTGTGATGTTTGTTATGCATTACTTGGTGTTTAATTCTATCACTTCACATTATGAGTGCAATACAATGGAGCTAATAGGTTCCAAAAATCAACCTACATAAACTGCTTTCTCTCTTGCTCAATTTGTAGGAAGAAACATTTCTACGGTGCTATTGGTGTTGCTTTTACAAAAAAAGGATTCTTGATGGGGTAACGAACTTCATTATAGATTATCCCCCAAAAATGATTTCTTGGTGCAACTAAGAATTACAACTAATTGGTTGGATGATATCATTTTCTCCGGATACAATCAAGTTCTGTATGGTACCGTATATCAATCGACACTAGTACTGCTCTCGGTTTGCATTTTTAGATACGGTAAGAACACACAAAGGGTTGTGGAAGTGCTTGATAGGGAGTTATGTGCATAAAATTATCCACATCACCAGTCACGATGCAAAATACATCTATGTATCATACATGGCCATATATACACACATTGGATAAGTTCATGCAATAGTTTGCAAGGTTTGCTACTTATTGAACTAAAGTGATACAACCATACAAGTTGTTGTATAGTAGGTGCAATTTACTCTTCCTTTATTATGTACCCATATACTCTACCTTAATTTTCATTGCCCCTCCTACCCTGCACTCATTCAAAATTCAAATGTCCAATCATTTTCTATTTTCCCATTTTATATCATAATTGGTGACACACCTTTTGAATTTTGAATGTTTTGTACAATAAAAATAGGCTATACTCTATCACATACAAAATAATTTATATTCCGCCTACTTATTTTTTATGTTGTCAATCTTAATAATTTTTTACTATCCATAATCAATTTTTTTAAAAAAAATTGATTTAGGACAAACCTAAATGTAGCTATATTCTACGACAAATGTGTGACTCCTAGTTGAGTCTAGCATTAGTGGTAAAAGGTTTTGAAGAACATGTTAGCACTTGACGGATCAAAGGCATTCGAAGCCCATTAGTAGGAGCCTCTAAAATTTTGGGTGCACTATGTGCCAGTATACTATACCGGTCTTGAAAATATCATAATGAATTCGGAGATCATAAAGAATTATCAATATATTATCCAAAAACTTGGGACATGTTTCTCATCATGGTTCCCATTCTGTATGCATCATGACACCTAGCTTTCCCAAGAAGAGATCAAGATAATTCACATGTATAAATGAATCATTTATGGATCCTTCATGTAAACCTCTAAAAATTGCACAAGATCGTTTAAAAATGAATGTCTCATTTTTCCATTACATGTTTATTATGTGCCCACAACCCATTCATATCAAATCACTACTGGAAAATGGTTTTTCCCTGTCGGACAAAAACCGACAGGAAAACATAAAAACCGATAGGAAAAAAAGATGGACTGCACCTAGATTAACCAACATTTGATCCATCTGGTCAGTCTCATCAAAACCCTCTCCATTTCCTATGATGTCACATTCATCATACCTAACAAGCCTCTCACCATGTTGTGTCCATGTTTCATATCCTTCCTTGAACCCATGCTTACACAAGTGCAACTCTATTGTAAACCTTTTGTGTCTAAAGTAGTTACGGCACATGGCACAACGACACTTAATAGTATCATTTTCAGCTACGCCCGGAAATGAAAATGCATGATTCAAGAATTGAGTGGTTTGATCAATCCATTCATTAGAGGGAGCTCTATCACGTTGCCAACCATTATACATCCATGTGCGGTCTGACATGATAACTAGTTCTGTTATTAAAAGATGAATATATTAGTAGGTAAATGATCCTAGCTAGTAGGGAAAAAATTTTAGCAGACATACTGGAAACATACTGACAATAATGCAAGAGTAAGCTGACACATTCCTGCATAGCTAGGAATAATGCACATGGAAACATACTGGCATTCATGAACTAATACAGATAAGGTAGTTCACTGCAACTGTATCTTTGAAATTGCACAGATCGATGATTCCCCTAACTCTACCTCCAGATAGATCACACCAGACCAAGAAAATAATAGCAAATAACAAGTACGAACCAAACTTTCAATTGCAAACACACAGGCATAGCACAACATAAAGCAAATATCTAAGGAAAATACATGGATTCGTTACCTTATTAGCTGGATTCGAAGCAAGAAGCACCAGTCGGCGTCGAGCAAGCTCCTCCAAGGGTCGGCATCATGGGCTCCTCACACCTCCTCTAGCACAACGTGTCACGGGCGGCGGCATCACAGGCGGCACCACCGTCACGAACTCTAGGCGTCTCGATTTGGGGCAGCAGCAGGAAAGGGGTGAGCGAAGCTGGAGTGGGGGCGGCGGCAAGGGAGGGGGCGGCAGCAAGGGAGGGGGCGACGACGCGGCAGTGAAGATGGAGTTAGCCGCGGCAGGCGATCCAGAAGGGGGCGACGACCTCGGATGGGGCTGTGGCGGGGGATTGGGGGGCGCCATCGGATGGGGAGGCGCGGATGGCATGGAGGCTGGGTTGGGGCGCAGGGCGCTGGCGCCTGGGATGGAGATAATCGCGAGGTGGGGGACGAGGGTGACGGCTGGGCCAGGGTTGCAAGGTGGGGCGGCGAGCGGAGGGCTAAGGGAGGGGTCGCGAGGTGGGGCGGCGAGCAGAGGGGCAGGGAAGGAGGCGCAAGGTGGGGGTGGCGGCGGGGATGAGATGATGAGCAGACTGTGACTACGTGAGGGGATTTTGCTAGGGTTATACCGTTTCGTTTTTTCTTTTTCTTTCTTGCGCGTTGGTTTTGCTTCGTTTGGGCGCGGCCGGCTCTTTCTTTTCATGCCTGGCCACGAAACCAGCGCGCCAACTTGATCCGGCGGCGTGAAAGGAAAAACGGAGTGCGCGAACGATGGATTGACTGGCACCCATTCGGCCCAAAAAATTTGGGGGTGGCGGCGGGGATGGGATGATGAGCAGATTGTGACTACGTGAGGGGATTTTGCTAGGGTTATACCATTTTGTTTTTTCTTTTTCTTTCTCGCGCGTTGGTTTTGCTTCGTTTGGGCGCGGCCGGCTCTTTCTTTTCATGCCTGGCCACGAAACAAGCGTGCCAACTTGATCCGGCGGCGTGAAAGGAAAAACGGAGTGCGCGAACGATGGATTGACTGGCGCCCATTCGGCCCAAAAAATTTTGGACCAATTTCTTTGAGAGTGTAGACTAATTTCCCTGAGCTTATTCGTAACTCACATGTTAATTCACATAAATTCCCTGTCGGTACTACCATTTTCCTGTGTGTTTTTCTCGAACCGACAGGGTAATTGGTATTTTCCTATGGGTACTATTGATTCCCTGTGTGTTTTTGTTATACTGACAGAACAATAGCAATTTCCCTGTGTGTTTACAAAAAACGTCAAAAAAATTCCAAACCCACAGGAAAATCTCGGTTTCCAGTGGTGAATTTCCCATGTGCGTTTAAACACATAAAGCAAAGGAACAATAAGAAAACATGTTCACGTGTATCTCGAGATCTTGACACTTCATAAATCAAGAATAGGTAGCATCTCTTGTAGTCCTGTGATTTGCTGTTGTTTTTGCGGTGAAAAGTTTGTACTACAATGGTCTTCGTAAGAGCACCCACTGTGTTTTCTTGATTTCGATACTTCAAATGTCAAATCAGTGACTATGCTTCATTTTGAGTTTGTGTTGCAGTGAGGGAGCATCATTTAGCTAAGGCCCATGACATATCAAGAACGAAAATCAAGTACTTTCTTTCTCTTTCTCTCTCCAGCAGGAATCATTCTCTTCCTAGTCTATTCTCTTCCTAGTCTCTAGTTCTCTCTCATGACCGGCCATTTCCTTATTTGTTTAGGTACCATTTGGATCAGATTGTGGATTTTAAAGTTAGATTTTGGATGAATTTTCAAAAGCTGGATTCTGGGTAAAATCTAGATCGAGAAGCTAATTTCATGGATATTTGGTGTATACATTCTTTTTATGTCCTTACTAATATTGCCCTTACTAATATTTTGTGTTGCGTATGGGATGAATGGTCATCCAGCAGCTGCTGGAAGCTATACTCTTCTCTGGCCTCTGGGATTTTTAGAATGCTCAAATCTAGTTTCTAAAATCTTAACAGAATCTGATCCATTTGGAAGCAGTTCAGTTTCTACCTTCTGGATTCTCAAAATCCAGCCTAATCTAAACATGGTTTTATTCCCCAAGTCTCGAGGCTTGTACATGCATTGGTGCCCGAAATTTTTATCTGAGCATCGGTAGCTGCAATGGCAAGAGAACCTCCGTGGTGTTACCGTCCCTTTAGGTGTTAGCGTATTACCAAATTTAATTACACCTAGATTTGTGCATCAAAAATTTATCCAAAAATATGAATGGATAGAGCACGTAAGCATCTACCATCATGCAAAGTTTGAGATTGAAAAAAAATTTGTGCAAGAAGAAACAAAAAAGAGAAACTTGCACATGAACAGTTGCGGGTTGCGGTGATCATCCATGAACAGTTGAACTCGCACTGTTCAAGTGCAAGTTTTTTTTTTCTTCTTGCACAAGTTTTTGTTCAATCTCAAACTTTGCATGATGGTAGATGCTTACGTGCTCTATTTAGTCATATTTTTTAATAAATTTTTGATGCACAAATCTAGGTGTAATTAAATTTGGTAACACGGTAACACCTAAAAAGGTGGTAACACCAGATACATTCATCCATGTCTTGACCTTCTCTTTCTTACCAGAGCATCAATTTTTTTTGGGGGGACTACGGGAGGCAAGGAGCCGGCCTGAACAATTATTAATATGCAAGGTTATACATATCGTGATTTTACAGCATGGAGTGAAGTAGAATAAACGAGCCTAACGCTACGTTACATCAAGGTTAGAGCTCCACAGGTACAGGAAGGCCTGGAGAGCATCAATTTTTTTTGCTACACTCTTATTACTAGGAATTTTGGAATGTGATAGGGTAAATTGATCCATGATCCCTCCAACCTCACACGGAACATGCCTGGGCACAGGGATCCTATGCAGATGTTCCATGTTGGAGGAACGTGCCGAGTCTCTTGTTCAGTCCTCACGGCTCATTTTCAGGCGGACCGTGCAACGACTTTGCTCCATCGACCCCAGAATCCGTGTATATAAGATAAGAAGCTGGCAGTTTGCGCCACACCCGGCAGCAAGGTCAAAAGCATGTCGACATCGGGTGCCCCGAACCCGGCCGCGACAGCGACGGCTGTCCTGTGCGTCGTCCTGGTCGCCGCCGCGGCGTTGCCGGCCGCGCGCGCCCAGCAGTGTGGGTCGCAGGCCGGCGGCGCGTTGTGCCGCGACTGCCTCTGCTGCAGCCGCTTCATCTTCTGCGGCTCCCCCGACGCGTACTGCGGCGCCGGCTGCCAGAGCCAGTGCACCGGCTGCGGCGGCGCCCCTCCCGGCCCCGGCGGCACCGGCGTGTCGTCCGTGCTGCAGAGGGACCTCTTCGAGCGGCTCCTCCTCCACCGCAACGACGCCGCGTGTCTCGCGCGCGGGTTCTACACCTACGACGCGTTCATCGCCGCCGCGGCCGCCTTCCCGGCCTTCGGCACGACGGACAGCGACGAGCAGCGGAAGCGGGAGGTCGCCGCGTTCCTGGGCCAGACCTCCCACGAGACCACCGGCGGGTGGGCGGCCGCGCCCGATGGGCCCTTCTCGTGGGGCTACTGCTTCAAGCAGGAGCGGGCCCCGAAGTCCGACTACTGCGAGCCGCGGCCGGAGTGGCCGTGCGCGCCCGGCAAGAAGTACTTCGGCCGCGGCCCCATCCAGCTCTCCTTGAAAGCAACTATGCATCATGTTCTCTTCTCCCTCGATCACTGTGGAGATCGAGCTGTTCCATGCATGTGAAATTCTGACGAGCTCGCTCTCGATCTCGGTGTCGAACTGATGCTCCGTCAGCAACTATAACTACGGGCCGGCGGGGCGAGCCATCGGCGTGGACCTCCTCAACAACCCGGACCTCGTGGCGACGGACCCCGTGGTCTCCTTCAAGACGGCGCTGTGGTTCTGGATGACCGCGCGGGGCAACAAGCCGTCGTGCCACGCCGTGATCACGGGGCAGTGGGCGCCCACGGCCGCGGACAGGGCGGCCGGCCGGGGCGCGCCCGGCTACGGCGTGATCACCAACGTCATCAACGGCGGGCTCGAGTGCGGGCACGGCCCGGACCCGCGGGTCGCCGACCGGATCGGGTTCTACAAGCGCTACTGCGACGTCTTCCGCATCAGCTACGGGAGCGACCTCGACTGCGGCGGCCAGAGGCCGTTCAACGCCGCGGTGGCGGCCGGCCTGGCGGCGCAGTGAGTGCGTTGCCCCGTCCCTCGATCGGCGAGGGGACTGCTACTCGTGCTAGATCGTCAGTGTGATCACCCGATAAAATCGAGGACTTGCTCCGTGCCGGTGTGGGCGTCTTTTTACTCTTTACACCGATCTCCAAAGGCAAGGATGCCTCAGTTTTAATAAAGTTCATGTAAAAATTTGTGCTGGATTCCGAAAATAAAGTACTTGTTCTGGATGAAAGGTCTCACCAACTCTTCTGTGGAAAGGTTTCAGTCTCTCAGAGGTAGGCAAGTAGCAGCCGCATCATTCATTGATTCCATTGACAAATATTTTGATAGTTCAACCACAGATATTTTCGTTGGATATTGATGTGAACCTACTCCATGTGCAGAGATCAGAACTGCTAAAAGAATGCTTATTATAGAGAAAAACTATACTGCAAGGGCTGCTAAGGATTCAAACAGATGCGTGTGGCTTTATTATTTTATAGTGAGTATAAACAAACACTAATCAACTATGCTTGCACGGAACCGGAAAAGATTCAGTAAAGAATGCTGCCTTTCAAGTTTGACGATTTGCTTCTGTAGTAGGTCAGTCTCCATATTCTACCACACTAGGTGAATGATCTATATGTTTGCGCGAAATAAATAGATAAAGTTAAAAATATGAATGGTTTCTAAACGGAGCAGTCAATTAATTCAATTGAAAGATCAGTTCAATGGCAGATAAGCATATATCAAAAGAGTAGAAGTACCACAAAAGTAGGCTGCTGAAAAAGCAATCACAACTAGACTGTAGATAAACATAATTCAGTCTTAGTAGTAATAATAGCCAGCACATATATGAAAACAAGCTCAAGCACCGATGAAAGTCACACTGATTCCTAACTGAAGTATGAAGATGTAGCATGTCCTGTCAGGAGCTTATTGTGTGGAGAGCTACTATAGCCAGTTCATGTTTCACTTCATTTCAGGTGTTTATCATACCAGCCGGTCATGTCAGCAAAGGCTTCCTCAGCGCTCTTAACAGCGGCCTCATCATCGTCACTGTATCTCACCGCCCACCCATGCGTGACGCCAGGAAAAATCTTGACAAAGTGAGCAACCTGTGAACCCCAAGGGCATGGAAAAGCATTTCTGGATTTAAACCTCCATGGAGACGACAACGGCAGCTCAGAATTTATCTACCCGAGGATCATAGATCAAGTTGCCGAAAATGATACTTGCCGCAGAGTTTGCGGAAAGAACCTGCTCGAACTGCTTGACTAATTCTGGTGGGGACAATTGGTCAATCTCGGCTCCAAGTACACAGATCGGGCATCTGACTTCTGATATTATATATACAAATATTACACGGTAAGGAACACTTGTAATAGAATAACAGAAAAATAGCATTGCGTGTCCAAGACTCTGAATAACAGAACTTAAACCTTTGATATCATCAACAGTAACTAACGAAGGGTGCGACATCACCGCAGCCTGGATCTCTGGAGCTTTAGCCAACTCGGCGACTACCTTTGCTGAATGTGATAGAAGGAACACAATGCTCAGCAGGCCAAAACTCCAGAATATGAGGTCAGATTGCAGAAACCCAGCAAAAGGAACAAATGGCACTCACCACCCCAGCAATAACCTGCAGCCCCAATAGTAGACATTCCCTTCTCCTTTAGAGCAGCAATAACTGGTTTTGCCTCCTCAAATGCTTTTTCCTATTAAAGATTTTTTTAATGTAAATCTGTTAAAAAACTTGAGCTGTGGTAGCGTAGGAAAGTCATCTTATGGTGGCATATAGATGTCACTGGAGTTGAAACAAGTTGTCTTAATGGACACCTCAAATCAAAAGGTATCAGCAAAGTTTCAGGGTACAACGAACCGGATCATGTGATTGTAACCACTGTAAAGGATTGGGATTGTTGGGTTCGTATGGATCCCCATGCAGGAAATCTGGCACCACAACGAAGTAACCGTCCGAAACAACTTTATCTGCTATCTCCCTTCACCAGACAAATATGTTTAGGGTCAGTACCAATTCATAATCATATACGAAGGTTAGCACTAGCAACAAACTAATGGGCTTCAAACTTCAAAGAGCGCATACAAGTACCTCAGCTTCGGCGCTTCAAATCCTGCAAATAGGGAAACGGTCACTGGCAGTCATCATCAGGGGAGGCAAGAAGCAGAAATTTTGATCCTTTACTGTCGATCAGTTACCGAAGGCGTCGGAGACGAGAACGACGGCGACCTTGGCCTCGGCGGACCCGGCGACGTAGGCCTTCTGCCCGCCGAAGTCGTCGACGACCTCGCGCCCTCCGCATGCCGGGACCAGCGCCGGCGGGTTCTCAAAGCAGTGCGGGCTCGCCATTTCTTTCTTTCTGTCTTTGCTTTGACTCGAGCTTCTTCTTCGTTGTCCCCTCTTCGGCTTTTCCTATGCATATATACTTGGATCGGGAGCACTAGTTCCAATCCAGTGAAGCTGGCGACATTGAAGACATATTTTTCGTCAAAAGATTGGAGTGGTGTAGGTGCATGACCTCAGTCCTGATGGAAACACCTTTGGACCTTTCCTTGGAAGCCAAAGGATGCAAACAGGTGCAGATTTGTCTCTGTAAATGAGTAAATAAGTTATCCATTGTACTTGCACGGCACGAAGAAGACTCAGTTCAGAACACTGAACAATCAGCTTCCAGTTGACGATTTGATTCAGTAGTGGTTGAGTCTCAGTATTCAGTAGTGCGACCTCCGTTCTTAAATATATGATGTTTATGATAAGCTAAAATATTTAATAATGGAGAAAGTACTAGCTGCTCCACCGTAGAGACTCCAGAGTGTTAGGTGAGTGTCAATGGACTTCTATCCAGTTCTAGTATATGACACTATGATAAGCAAACAATTTTGCCATGGTTTTCCTTGAAATTTTAATATTAAAAAAATCAGATATTTAACTGATCATACTTGAAGTCTGAAGCTCCCTTGGATCAGTTTACAAACCTATGAACATAAGTTCATTTGTTGGGAGTTACAACTTTGTCCGAAGACCGCAAGACAGGTTCACAGTTCACAAGTCCTCTTCGACCACTTCAATGGAGTTTTGGGCAGGGCAAGAGTAAGAACGGCTTCTCTGGATTTGACCGCCTTCCATAGGGATGGAATTGATCTCTCAATTCTCGATGTGCCATTCACTGAGGAAGAAGTATGGGCGACTATAAAAGCACTGCCAGCTGATCGCGCGCCAGGATCTGATGGTTTCACGGGGCGTTTCTACAAATCTTGTTGGCCTATTATTAAAGTTGATCTCATGGCAGCGTTGGTTTCCTTCATCAAGGAGATAAGAGGATCTTGGAATTGCTGAACTCAGCCTATTTAACATTAATTCCCAAAAAGTCTAAAGCGCTGGAGGCAAAAGATTATCGTCCCATTAGTTTGGTTCATAGCTTCGCAAAGCCTGTGATCAAGATTCTGGCAAATCGCCTGGCCCCGCAGCTGAACACCTTGGTCGCAACTAATCAGTGCGCTTTCACCAAAAGCAGGTGCATTCATGACAACTTCATAACTTCATGTTGGTGCAGCAAACAATCAAAGTTCTTCACCAATAAAAGATCTCGAGTCTGTTCTTGAAACTAGATATTTGTAAAGCGTTTGATTCAGTGGACTGGTCCTTCCTTCTTGAGATTCTATCACATCTGGATTTTGGCCCCACATAGTGATGTATCATCTCCAACTTATTGCAGTCAGCTTCCACTCAAATCATCCTCAATGGAGAGCCAGGTGAACCCATTTCTCATCAACGTGGGACGCGTAAGAGAGATCCACTCTCCCCAATGTTATTTATCCTGGTCATGGATATGCTAAATAGTCTGTTTGTCAAGGTTGATTCGGAAGGGCTGCTTTCACCTCTTATCCACCGGGCAGAGACTCTCTTTATGCAGATGATGTTGCTTTATTTATCAGCTCAAATGGTTAGGATCTTCAGCTCACAAAAAATATTCTGCAAGCATTCGGAGAAGCTTCTGGACTACAGACCAATCTGCAGAAAAGTAGTGTGATTCCCATACAATGCAATGAGGATATTGGAGATGTTGTGAACAATACTTTGCAGTGTACCACTTCCAGCTTTTCCACCACTTATTTGGGGTTGCCTATCTCCGATAAGAAGCTGAGAAGATGTGACCTGTTGGTTTGGATTGAAAAAATAGCTAACAAGTTACCAGGGTGGAAAGCCTCGCTAATGACTTTGGTTGATCGAGCAGTGCTGGTAAAATTTGTGCTCACTGCTATCCCCATTTATATTCTGGTCGCAATCAAGGTACCCAAGTGGTTCTTGCGAGCCGTGGACAAAATCAGAAGGGGTTTTCTGTGGACAGGTAGGAATAGTGCTAATGGTGGCTGTTGTTTAGTGGCATTGTTTAGTGGCATGAGAAAAGATCATGCGACCTATTGATCTAGGAGGCCTGGGCATCCATAACCCTGAGGTGATGGGATGGGCACTCTAAATGAGATGACGTTGGCTCGAGAAGATCAGACCAGATCGCCCTTCTGATTTTGTTTTACTAATCAATTTACTATTGCAACAAATCTCTGTCTACTCCAACACAACAGCTATGTTTACTATTGCAGTTGAAACTAAAGTGGAGAATGGAAGGAAGGAATACACTCTTTTGAACCGATAGTTGGATGCATAGCTGCTGCCTAAAAGATTTAGCCCCAAACATCGTCCAATATGTTCCCGTTAGAATCGGAAAAAAGAGAACTGGATTTGAACCGGGAAGAGCTTTCGTCCATGGTAAATCAAAACTAGCGGGCGGGGCGTACGGACAAGATTAGCACAATATTATTTTGTAGAAAGGATTGAGTGCTCTGACCTCACTGCTGATGCAAGTCCATCGTCCTAGATAGTGCCGGGGCTGGTCGTTCATGCTTGTCTAGTTGATACTTTCTGCGGTGAGAACTGAATGTATAGCAGTGTCTGATGGTGATGGTGTTGATGCAGTAGTGCGTAGTGGTATACTGGCTTATTCGAATGTTTGGAAATTGGATCTGTTCTTGGTGGAAGGGCATCAACACAGAGGCCCAACTATCTCTAGACATTTTCAAAATAAATAACCCAGCTAAGTGTACTTGTATCATTATATTATCCGAATTTTATTATAAAATTTACAGATCCAATATACAGATCCAAAATTTTATTATAACCCAGCTGTTTCGCAAGCCACTACTCGAAGTCGGACTCGGACCCTACCCGGATCGGAGCAGCAAGGATCGGGCAGCCAACCCGCGCTCTGCCGCTGCCAGCTGACACCGATTCAAAGTCAAGTCGGAGTCGGAGCCACCCGCCTCGCCAGACCGCCATAAATATGGCCTCCCTCCGTCGCCATCTCCAAACTCGCCGATCCATCCATCGCTTCCCCAGTTCTCCACCTCCGCCGATCCGCTAGCTTCTCCGGCAAGACCTAGCAGCTGTTGCGCGCTTGCTCCCGGCGAACCATGTGCAGCCTCGCTCCCCCCGCCGCTGTCGGCTTCGACGCCACCGCGTTCCCCGACAGGCGGCTCGGCGTCGCCGCAGTCGCGCCCGCAACCGGCGTGATGGCAAGGGAGCCGTCCCGCCGCGTCGGTGCCGAGGCGTCCTCCGCGCGCGCCCTGAAGCGCGCCCGCGACGGCTCGGACGGGAAGACCGGGGCCGGGGAGGTTTTCGCTGCCGGCGAGGTGCCCGCCGTCCCTGCGCCGGGGCAGCAGCGGCTCCAGGAGCGGATGAGGGCGGAGCTCGACGCCGTCCGCGCTCTCCACCGGAAGGCGGTGCTCTTGTGCCGTGGCGCTGCTGGCAGAAGCGGCGGCGGCGCAAGGTTCTCGGCCGCCGGATCAGGACGGGAGGCGGCAGCGAAGAGGAGCGAAACGTGCCCGTCGAAATCAGCGACGACGGAGGCGGCGCATCAGAAGGAACCAGTGAAGCAGCCGCAGGCCCCGGTGCAGCGCGCCGCCAAGGAAGATGTTCGGAAGAGGCGGCGGGTGGACGACGAGATCGCGCGCGCGAGGGAGGAGTGCCGCCAGCAGGTGCTGGAGGCGGAGAGGACGGCGCTGCCCGACGAGACGGTGTACCCGCACGAGCTGGCGGAGCTCGGCATCGCGTTCGAGTACGCCGTGACCCGGACGAGGAGCCAGGCGCTGGCGCAGGATCTTTCCGCAGCAACGCGCAGATGATTTGGCGGCGGTGAAGGCGTGGAGCGAGTTGGTAGGAGTAGCCGCCTCCGCCTAGCTAGGAGGATTGTAGGCGACGTGCTCTGAAAGTGAAGCATGGTCTTTTCGGATGTACGCTGTTTCCTGCAACTCAACTTTGTATTCTGTCTGACTGGGAGGCTTTATTTAAAAAAAAAAATCTTTGTAATTTGTTCAAAGTATTGTTGTTTTTAGCATACCCCTATTTTAGCACAAAAGTTGGACCTCTGTTCAAAGTATTCTGACCATTAACGGATTCGTTGCAGTGCTTTCTTCTTGCACTGTAATTGCAGCCGCTGTGACTGTCAATGTGAATGTGACCCAGCCATTAGAGGCCTCTCGGTCCTCCGATTGGTCTTGCGGTTCCGAAGGTCTGCAGACAGTTCTGTCACTGGATTCCAGCACAGAATTATGGCTCAGAGTTCTTGCAGCCGATCGGCATGGACGGTAATTTTGCCGAGCCCGATGCGTCGTTGGCGTGGGGCGGATTGGTGGCTCAGCTGCCGGCAATGCAAGTCGTCAAAGATCAGGAGATGCTTTGATCCATCGCCCATTGGTCATTCTCACCACTTTGTAAGCTGTGGTGCGAAAGGAACAGCCAGGTATTCAGACTTCCGGAGATGACAACTCGGTGAATGCGTCCGGGTTGGTGCACTGGATCGGAGCAGAAGGCGAGAAACCGAGAACTAATGCTTGGTCGGCAACCGGATGTTGTCGGATTTTCTTCAGTTATGGGCATAATGCATTTTTGTTCTAGTACTACGTTTGCCTTCTTTCGATCATAGTGGTAGCCATTTCAGTTCATATATTAACCTCAATTCAGAAATTTACCCAGCCAAGCATCGTGTAAAGGTTGCACTCTTTTTTTCTTACTGTTCTCGGAAAATCTGTGTGTCCTACCTATAAGCCACAAGGACGACAAAAGTAACTCAAATCAAAAGCTCTAGAGCAACATAAAGGGGAATCAGGTGGGTCTGGTGGGGGAGTGAAGCTTGCTAGTTCTGCTGTTCATTTGGAGAGTGAATTTCATTCGGATTTAGTGTACACAGAAAGGAAAGTCATAAGGTTTTGAAATTTTTGCCGGGTTCATCGATCTAAGTCTAACCAGTCTTGCTGCTCGATTTCTATTAATTTGAAATATTTCAATAAGGGAAAATTGTACTGTTCGGCAGACCTTATCGCTTGTCTAGTGCATGATTTTCTTCCTCTTTTAAACCATATTTATTTCCGCTATAAAATAATATTTGGACTCTATGGTAGACCAGCTAGATGCGTGTGCTATTCAAAAGAGTCGCTAGAAGTTCTTTTCTCGCTTGTTTTCTAAGAAAAGAAATATGATAATAAGATTTTTAGCGAAATTGCTATTGTGCAGAATTCAAATGTGCAACAAGCCATCAGATATATGATACTGATTACAAATATATTAGGCACAATATTTTACTAAGTAAACTTTACGTGCTAGTGTTAATTATTGCTAATTTTTGTTTTGAGTAGCTATTAGATATGGATTTTCTGTTTCACTTTCAAATTTCCACGAATTCATCCTTTTCACACTTAAAAGGGATCTATTCAAACAATTCTTCGAATTTTGCAAAACCAGTCAGTTGTATCACAATGTAGATCCAGAATTCACAATTCACATGTAGATTCAATAATTGCAATTCGTATCTAGATTCAACGTACAGCCAGTGTTAATCGGCAACCATACAAGATTAGTGTCTCACGACAGAATACAAACAGTTAGTTTTGCAGGAAACAGGGTACATCCAAAACCAACACCATGCTCCATGCATCGATGATCAATCAACGTTGACTACAACTACAATCCTAGGCTACTCCAACCAAGATCCTGTCCTGCGACAGTGCCTGGCTCCTCGTCCGCGTCACGACGTACTCGTCGGCGATACCGAGCTCCTCCAAGTCTTGCGGGTATATGGTCTCGTCCGGAAGCGCCGCCATCTCCATCTCAAGCACCTGCCGGCGACACTCCTCTCTCGCGCGTGCAATCTCCTCCATCCGCCGCGTCCTCTGAACCTCCTCGTCGGTCTTCTCGGTCTTACGCTCCTGCAGCCGCGGCGCCGTGGCGCGTTGGACCCGGGGCTGCTGCTTCACTGGTTTCTTGATCTGATGCGCCACCTCCATCTTCCTTCTCTTCGCTGCCGCCTCCAACGATGCCTCCCGTCGTGGCCCAGCGGTCGAGAACCGCGCGTCGCCCTTGGCGGCGGGGGCCGCGCCGCTTCTGCCGGCGCCGTGGCACAAGAGCACGGCCTTCTTGTGGAGTTCGCGGACAGCTTCGAGCTCCGCCTTCATCCGCTCCTGGAGACGCTGCTGCCCCGGCGCAGGGACGACGGACGCCTCGCCGGCGGCAAAGCTGTCCCGGAGGCAGGTCTTGCCGTCCAAGCTGTCGCGGGTGCGCTTCTGGGTGCGCGCGGGCTCCCCTGCCATCACGCCGCAAGCCATGCGACTGCCGCGCCGCCTGTCCAGGAACGCAGTGCTGTCGAAGCAGAGAGCGGCGCGAGGAGCGAGCGAGGCTGTCCCCGACGGCGCCACGAGCAAGCGCTGCTCGGATCGGCGGTGGGAAGGAGGGGGAGAATGGAATAGATGGATCGACGACGAGATTGAAGACTGGGACGGAGGCCAAGCCTGCTCGGATCGGCGGAGGGAAGGAGGGGAGAAGGGAACGGATGGATCGACGAGATTGGAGAATGCGACGGAGGCCATATTTATGGCGGCAATATGGGTCTCCGGCTCCGACTTCGAGTCGAGTTCAGCTGGCAGCGGCAGGACGCGCGTGTCTGTTGCCGATAGTGGCGCTGGGTCCGAATCCGATCGCGCCACGATTTCGCACTCGAAGAAGCTTGCCGGTGCTAATCACCTGAAAAATAAACCACCACGGCAACTGAAAAATTAACAGACAGGCTAATCCAGATCAGGATGAGAAAAGTGCACAAAAAGGTTCCACGGGAATGAACCACGTTGTTGTGATTATTATTTACTGGTGTGTTTAACTGGTGAAATAAACAAGAGTAAAGTTACCATTTTCCAATCGGATAGAGGCATGGAGCACAGCAGCGTCCTTGCAAATGCAGGGCGCGTCAGAGCAATTGCACGCACGTCAACTCGAAAAGCAAGGGCTACATTCTATCCGGGATTTGATCGGTTGGTATCCGAATCTGTAAAGTTGCAGAGCATCTCCAGTAGATTACTCATCTCTCATATCCTATATATTCTCTCTCCATCACCAATAATATTTTTTTAGTTTTGGTAGCTAGTGCTATTGCAGATTACTCAATGGATAGGGTGGAGGGAGGAATCCTTTACATTTGAGCAAGAGGGTGTGTGCTTTGACGACCACCAAATTTTATTTTTATTGGCGATGGAATAGGTAATCTGCTGAAGCACCTTCTATTACCAAAATGATAGGTTTTGGTATTAGGAAGAGAGATGAATAATCTATTGGAGATGCTCTAAGGCAGCTTACTGAAAGAGAAAACCTGATGAATTCGTCTGAACTTCATAAATTGAGGATTCAGGGCACTCCAATGCCAGTACAAACTGAAGAGTGTGGTTAAACTTGTGCCGAAAGCACATGAATACATGATGCATTATGCTTTGCTAAATGCTACTTTTCTTTCAGTTCTGCAAGTCCATCTCTGACAGCAGTTCCAGTAGCTTGACAGTTATGAACAATTTCTGCCAACCTAGTTACATCAACCTTTGGCTCCTAAACTTACACACGTTCCAGCTCAATTTTCACCATAACTTCAATATATTTTTACTCCATATTCATCCAAATACATTTTTTCTGATCCCTCAACTTAAATCAACCTAGATTCACTGATTGGACCGAAACATAGAGCCCATTCGTTACATATGCGTATACTTGTAGTATACTAACTTGCTAGTTCTATTACAGATTCAGGCGTTCAGCTGAACCAGCCTGTGCTAAAAAGTATACAACCAGAAAACAGCGCGAGACACCAAATCAACTGAAGATGCAGGCCCTGGACAGCAGAAGAAAACCCAGAATATTTGCAGCGATGGGTAGGAACAACATATTGCAATTAAAGCTGCAACTTCAGAGTTCGTTTCAGGTTCTTGTTGAACCAGTCGATTGTGTCCCCCATCGCTTCCTCAGCACTCTCCACGGCAGCCACATCATCATGGCTGTATCTCACGCTCCACCCATGTGCCACACCAGGGAAAATCTTTACGAAGTGAGCAACCTGCAGATCGAAAGAGCGAAATCGATCCAGGATCAGAAGCTGCACAGAAGCAATACCAACAGCTAGAAAAGAATCAAAGGCATGGCTGCCATGATTTGGATGGAGCTTGTGACACAGTTAAGCACTAAGTAATTCAATTTTGGTTGATTCTGTAACTCTAGGAAATGTTCTAGCTTGTGGATTAAGCTGCTGAAAAGTGAAAACTTACTCCTGAGTTTGCTGAAAGGACCTGCTCGAATTGCTTGATTAATTCTGGTGGTGAGATATGATCAATCTCAGCTCCAAGTATCGAAATCGGGCACTTGACCTCTGATGTTAAGTAGCAGGTGCTATAGTTAGGTTGAGTCATTTGCAATAGAATTATAGAGAAGTGCTAGAGCGCCTCCAAAAATAAAGAGAAAGAAGATTGGCCTTTGATATCATCAACTGTAATAGGCCCAGGGTGCAATACTAAAGCAGCCTGGATCTCATGAGCTTTTGCCAACTCCACAACGACAACTCCTAAATGTGAGAGAAGACACAATGCTCAGCAGGCAATATTTTAAGTTGACAACTAAAGCATGGTACAAAAGATGGTATTTACCACCCCAGCAGTAACCTGCAGCCCCAACATACGACACTCCCTTCTCCTTTAGAGCAGCAATAACTGGTTTTGCCTCTTCAAACCCTTTTTTCTAGCAAAAGATACATATTTTTGTTCATGAATTTATTTCATAAAATAATTTTAACAAAAGAAAAGAGGCGCGAAGAAACCACTGCAAAATAATTCCCCACAATTCATGTTGTGTGTGAAGTTTAAGATGATACAAGGGCAGCAGAGTAAGATATGTGTACATCTAGCTATCTCAAACATCGTAATCAAGAATTCAAGATTATGTGTCCTATAACTCTTATACATGCCTACCTAAATCTAAAATTTCCAAAGCATGCTAGAATTAGAATTAGTGAACTTTAGTACCCAATTGATTTTGAATATGGTACGAAAATTTTATATTTCTCACTAAACCATTTGCGTATATGCAATTAAGGAAACTTTTAGTCAATAAGAAGCATCCTAAGCAGATTATTGTGAGTAGGAAATAACAGATAGGACCGAACTACCCCCTAGAGTACATTTTATTGGAAAGTCATCAGCCATTGTGTTGCCATCTAGATGTCTACATACATGAGGTAGATCATTCTTTGCTATCCTTTTCACTCTTTTATTTATTATTCTCTCAACTTGGTTTCTCACTTGCATAAGAAGTTAAAATACTTAGGTTAGCAACAAAAAACGAAAAAGGTGGTCCCAAATATTTACAGATAAAAGTTCACAAAATGGCCAGGGGAGAACGAACCGGAGCATGTGATTTTATCCACACAGGTAGAGGCCTCTCAGCATTATTAGGTGTGTAAGGATCCCCATGTAGGAAATCTGGTACCACAACAAAGTAACCAGACAAAGCAACCTTGTCGGCTATTTTCCTTCAGGAGATAAGTGGTTCGATTAGTCATGAGATAACTGATTAGATTACTATCAGAATCCATTTATCACCGACACTTATTAGTTCATAGAACAAACATGGAAGTACCAATAGACTTTGCAACCAGATTTAATAACCAGATTCAGTTCTAAGACAGTAACAAAATATGTGGCATCAAGTCCCAGCCTGTGAAAACATTCAGATGAAACATTATTTATCCAAAGTGAAGGGGAGCAATCAATAGATTGTGCTGTATATTTTCCCTAAAAAAATAGGTTGTGTTGTATAAATGGTTGGTTCACAAAAGTAGAGAACGAGGACTAGCTGATTACCCGAATATGTAGCAGTCACCGTGATGAATTTCCACAGTTAACTAGCAGAACACGGTGAATGATCACCCACTGGCCTAAACTATAAACATTTACTGTCCAACTGGAACGCAGCAACGTGATACAAGTAACATCAGTACTATTCAGTATTCAGTAGCAAACATCACTCAAACATATCGTAGGAAAGCATAGTGAAATTATTTCCAACTATCCTAGCGATTTTACATATCTCCAGCGGGGAGGACCTTTACAAACCACAAATTATGACCAAGAAAAAAAAAAGTCAACCGTCGTTTGGCACAGAGATACATACCTCAGATTCGGCGATTCGAACCCTGCAAAAGGAGAAGGGCTGTCACTTGCAACTTGTTCCTATCCCGAGCAAAAGAGTTGCGGGGGCAGAGAGCTGGCGATTGATAGATTTTGGAGTGGGGGAACGGAGAGGAGCAGTTACCCATTATCTAAAAAAGAGAGCAGCAATTACCGAAGATGTCGGAGATGAGGATGACGGCGGCCTTGGACTCGTCGGAGCCCGCGAGGTAGGCCTTGAGCCCGCCGAAGCTATCGACGACCTTGCCCTCCCCGCCGGCGGGGTTCAGCGCCGGAGGGTTATCGCAGCACTGCGAGCTCGCCATTTCCTGTCTCTCTGTCGCTCTCGCAGTTGCGCACGCTCTCCTTTTTCAAGGCTACCAGTGTGCTGAATGTTCAAACCGCCGGCAAACCCAACAAACAGCAACATTCCACCCGTGAGCTCGTAGGCTGGGCCTGAAGATTTGCTGCTGCGGATCGGTCGGCCGGCTAGGTCCCAAGTCCCAAATCCCAACCCGCGCCGAGCTGCAGCAGCGCTAGGTCCCTAATTAGAAAATTGAAGACTTCAAATAAACTGGAAGAGTATTGAGATATTTTTAACACATTTGTTCCCGGTCACTCCCTACATCCCAAATTATAGATCATTTTGGTGCAATTGGCTCGGTGCCTCAGCGTCATTATTCATTTTACGCGAGTACGCGACACATATTCTGCTCTCAAGCATGGAATATATTTTTCAACAAAAATCCAAAAAAAAAATTGTGATGGACACGTATTGTCGTCGTAATTTACCTCCTTTTATTACGGATTGAGCACAACCAGTCTACGGCGAAAGTGCACAAGCACATAGACCGTGAGAACTACAATGACCTGACGAAGCAGGCCCTAAGACAGCTGATAATCCCACAGTACTCCAACGACGAGCGCACTAGGATGTGCTTTATTACAAGGCAGGATGCAACTGCAGAGTTCATTTCAGGCTCTTGTTGAACCAGTCGATCATGTCCGCCAGGGCTTCCTCAGCACTCTTCACGGCAGCCGCATCATCCTCGCTGTACCTCACGCTCCATCCATGAGACACACCAGGGAAAATCTTGACGAAGTGACCAACCTGCAGACCACAAGGAGAAAAACAATTCAAGACCAGAAGCTCCACAGAAACATAACAGCATGCCGACATCAGAAAAGAATCATTGGATATGCCCTTATTCCATGAAAATTGACAAGGATGTGTCCAGCATGATTTGTAAAGTGTCTGTGAAGGTACTAGTGCATATACACGAATGAGACTGTTTGGCACTAGAATAATTCTATTTTGGCCAATCCTGTAACTCGAGCAAATAAATGGTTTAGCTTGCAGATAAATTGCTTACCCCTGAATTGGCAGAAAGGACTTGCTCGAATTGCTTGACTAATTCTGGAGGGGACATTTTGTCAATCTCAGCTCCCAGTACAGAAATCGGGCATTTGACCTCTGAAGAAAATATTACAGAGTTAAAAAAATGAAACGTTTGCAATAGAACAATATTTGTGCATCTCCAGAATTCACAAGAAAGAATATTTACCTTTGATATCGTCAACGGAAACAAACGAAGGGTGCAACAGTACAGCAGCCTGGATCTCCTTAGCTTTTGCCAACTCCACAACAACCTTCGCTGAATGTGTGAGAGAGAAAATACTCAGCAGGTCAAACTTCAGATTTTAATAAGACTATTACAGAACCACAGGTACATTGAAAATGATACTTACCACCCCAGCAATAACCTGCAGCTCCAACAGCAGACACTCCCTTCTCCTTCAGAGCAGCAATAACTGGTTTTGCATCTTCAAACCCTTTTTCCTAGCAAAGGAAAACCTTCTTTGTTGATGAAATTTGTGCAGCAAAAAGAAAAGGCAAGCAAAGAAACCAATGTGTAACAGTTCCAACCGGATCCATGCTTTTGCAAGAAATAGGTTAAGAGAAAGTGATACCAAAGCACAGAGGTAATTAGACAATACTGACAACTGACATATCCTTCCTCCTAACTATTATAATATAATTTGTCTTTCACTCCTATCACCACATAAACATTTTTATATACAGAAAATTCCAGAGCAGGCAATAGTGAGTCAACCTAGAGGTTTTGAACCAGAGATGAAAATCTCATAACACCAGAAAGACTATTGTCAATTTGCAATGAACAGTTAGTATGCATGTGTGCAATCTTAGTTTTAGTCACCATTTATATGAAAAGAGGCATCCTCAGCACATATATTGGTAGGCAATAACATTAGAGACAGCAAATCCAAGGTTCAGAGAAAGCTTCACTAAAAGAAATCGCAAAGAGGATAACTGCCAATAATAATGCATGTTGTTAGAAAGTCATCTTATATACAGTTCAATATAGATATTTACTCAAATACTCTTAGGAGTTAGAAACATTCTTTGACTATCAATTACCTTCTTCATTATTGTCTTAATTTGATTTCTCATTTGAATCAGCATAATTAGAAATAAGGTACACCCGAATATTTACTGAAATAGTTTAGAAAAGGAGCTGGTGACAACGAACCGGAGTATGCAACTTCAGCCACTCAGGAATGGGCCTCTCAGCATTCTCAGGTACGTAAGGATCTCCATGAAAGAAATCCGGTACCACAACAAAGTATCCTGACAGAGCAACCTTGTCGGCTATCTTCCTTCATGAGATAAGATAAGCATTACTATCAGACATCTCTTTATAGGTGATACTCGCGATTATATAAAACTTTGGTAGTAGGTAAAAGAGGTCACAAGCAGAGGCCATCATTAAACTTTAGTGCTGGCGTTTGGGAACAACTTTAAAATCCCAACACACTAACACACGCAAGGTCGCCGTCCAGTCCCAAAGTTTGTTAATAAGATTCCAATGATCCATTTTTCAAAATACACAGGAAAAATGCACACATCTAATACTCCCTTCTCCTTTTTATATATGACGTTGGAAACTTCAACAAAGGAAGGGAGTAATATGTTATAAGCAAATTAGCTTATATAAGTATGTTGTTTACTACTAAGTAGTCTGTAGGAATAAGTATGGTTACTGTGATTTACAGGATCTTCTTCCATCTCGTGGCAACGAATTTCCACACGGAACCAGCAGGAGATGATGACTGACAGACTGAGCACCCACTGGCATAAAACCTGAATCCTAAATAAATAACGACCGGCATGAAGGCAGCAACTGAGCAAGAGGATACAAGTTTCGCCATCACGATTTACTGGCAGTGGCACTCTACCACCCCAGTAGCACATAATCACCCATCATGATATCACAGATACCCTATAAAACTCCCCCACACGATTCGTCTCCACCAACCTAGTGATTCTACAGAACTATCGATTCACGGATTTTTGCCAAAAGAAAATCAGAAAATAAAGAGCACAAAGGGAAATCCAGTATCACTTGTCACGATGATTCATACCTCAGATTCGGCGCTTCGAACCCTGCAAGAGGAGAAGGACCAGCACTCGTTAATTGTCACCGTCCCAAGCGAACGATCCGGGGAGCGAGCCAGATTTGAAGTGGGGAAAAAGGAAATACCGAAGACGTCGGCGACGAGGACGACGGCGGCCTTGGAGTCCTCGGGGCCGGCGACGTAGGCCTTGAGCCCGCCGAAGCTGTCCACGACCTTGCCCGCCCCACCGGCCGGGTTCAGCGTCGGCGGGTTCTCGCAGCACTGGGAGCTCGCCATCCGTCCCCGCTCTCGTGCTCTGCTCTCTCTCCCGGGCTGCGGTGGTTGCGGTTGGCGGCTGAGGAGGCTAGATGCGCGCAGAAGGGGCGAGACACGAGACGGCAGCAACGGACGGAGGACGGGTATAAATGGGGGGACACTCGGACCAGACAGCGAGTAGTGCCCGTGGTCGCGTGGGGTTTTCAATCGAGCGATAGCGACGGCGAGCGGCGGTTCGGGATTCCAAACTGCGTGGAGAACGAGCGGAGGGGGACGGCCCGCGGCCGGCGGCCGGCCGGGAAAGGGGAAGGTTCGAGACCGGGGCTGCCGGCTGGAGGGTCCGTGCAGACGTGCAGTTGGCTCGTGGCCAGTCGTGACCCGAGCTCAGGCCTCAGGGGTCTGCAGGAAGACGTGGCCAGGTCCTGCGCCGATGGGGGAACTCCGGAGGCAACGGCACGGTGGCATCACTTCTGATCACACCCCCGGTTGACCTGCTGCGGTGATCTCTCTCAGGGCACGGTAATTGCTGACGGGCGCAGTGATTTCGATGGGGGCAGGGGGCAACGGCACGGTGACATCACTGCTGATCCATCCCGGTTGACCTGCTGCGGTGATCTTTCTCCGGGCCACGGTAACTGCTGGCGGGCGCGGTAAACTAAGGGCCCGTTTGGCTCCAAGTCTAAACTTTAACCCAGAATTTTAATTTAGAAGTATCAAATAAAATTTGTTAAAAGAAATTTTATACAGATGAGTGCTAATTCATAAGACGAATTTAATGAGCGTATACTACAATAATTATTCGTTGATCATAAATTAATATACCTTATTAAATTCGTCTCGCAAATTAGCCTAGGAGTTTTGCAATTAGTTTTGTAGTTAAACTTTATTTAATACTAATAAATAAAAAGATTCTCTTTGACGTGACAGGACTAAAGTTTAGTCTCAGGAGCCAAACACCCCCTGAATTCCAGTGGGAGCATAATTACCCTTTTTGCTGGGGCTACAAGGGTCGTAGGTGCGACTGTGAGCAAAGCATTGCAGAAGGTCCACCTACCGCCCACCTCCAGGTTGCGGCTCGCCCCCGCCGGCTTAACCGCCTCCAACAGTTACTCACGCTCCCCCGACCGGTACCTTGCCCATCAATTATCTTCTCGACCGCCGGCGGCCGTCTCGCCGCGCCGCCCCTCAACCCGCCACCGTCATCGGGCCTCCTTACCCACCCCGACCTCCTATGTCCGGCGGTGATGGATTTCTCACCTCCCGGCAGCCTCCCTCTCCGAATACGATGGATATCGCGAGGTGGAAGAAGAACAGCATGGGGCCACGTGCAGTGACTGACGGGCAGCTTCTGCGACGAGTCCGCTCGCACCCGCATGTGACTCCTGTTATTCCCGCTTTTTGCTTCCCAGTGGTGGTGATCCAAGGGGCCAGGGCCGATGCGAATACGCGACGTGTGCAACGATGTGTGCAGTGTGCACAGTGCACGTGTTTGTTGGGCTTGCGGAAATAGGAGAAAAACGTCGTACGTCTCCGCAGCGGCGGCTCACTCGGCAGCAGCCCATTCCCCCACTTCCCGCGTATTGGGCCCGCCCCTACCTCACTCATTTGCATCGCAGCCCAATCCTCCTCTTCGCCAGCGGCCCGGCTCCTGCCCACTTGTTCCGAAATGCCTCCGTTTTTGTAAACTTGTTGGGTGTTGGGCTGTTGGCGATGAAGAGTCCACATGGACTATCTGTGGGCTGTGGGCTTTTCAGCTCTTCCATTGGACTCGCCTTGCTAAAAGTTGCTAACTGTTTGTTTTTCAGTCAATCTTCCTCACTTCGATTTTTTTAGGAGAAGCTTGCTCACTTTGATTGACTACGGAGAGAAACGCTATTGGACCTGTAGTGGAGACTAGAGACAATGCATAGGAATGGTCTCTTCAAAAGGAAAATGCAAAGGAATATATATGATAGGCCGGGTAGCGATCGACCTGACTACATTGGTGGAGAACGAGCACCTATCTACCGTACGGTATCTTTGGTTCCCTCTCGTGCAACAACACTCGCAGATTTTTCAGTAGATAACCATTTTTTGTGCCCCGAGAGCTCACGAGAAGAAAAGGGGAAGATTATTTCTATTTTCATCTTATCTTGTAAAGTAGCTCGTACAAAAAAACAATACACCCTGACGCTTCCACCTGAAGAAGAGGGGAGAGCTCTATACATCAAGTCATCAATCAAGGAACGAGGACCCTGTACCGCGCTTCGTCGACGGCCGACCACAGCCGTGGATGTATGCCACTATACCAGCCAGCCAGGATTAGGAGGAGGTCTTGCTGCCGCAGTGGGATGAGCCCATGAAGATGACGTGCTCCAGGGCCGCCCTGATCGGCGTGGAGGAGCAGGACATGGCCGGGGTGGGCTTGGCGATGGGGATCAGCGACTGCACCACGTCCGTCATCAGCGGCCGGTACTCCGCCTTCGTCTGGACGCACATCGCGGCGATGGCGGCCACCTGCTCGACCATTTAAATTTTTGTTGCGCAGATGCATTTGAGTTGGCAGAGACGAAGGGAGGGACGTTAGAAACAAAAGGGAAAAAAGAAAAGAGGAGACCTGGACGAGATCCTTGAGGGCGAACTGGCCTTGCAGGTCAGGGTCCACCATCTGCACGAGCTTCTGCCGGTTCGTGAGCCGTGGAAGGGCCTGCCAATTCAAGAGCCAATCAAAGTGAGGCAAGATTGACTGAAGGACCGGACCAGACAGCAGCAAGCGACGGTACTGACCCATGAGACGAGGACGTGCTGCCCGGGCGGGCGCCGCATGTCGACCGGCACCCGGCCGGTGAGCAGCTCCAGGAGCACGACCCCGTAGCTGTACACGTCCGACTTGGTCGTCAGCTTCCCCGTCGACGCGTACTCCGGCGCGAGGTAGCCGGTGGTGCCGAGCACGCGGGTGACGACCTGGCCGTCGGCCTTGTTGGAGCCGAGCTTGGCCATGCCGAAGTCGGAGACGCGGGCGCGGAGGTTGCGGTCGAGCAGGACGTTGCTGCAGTTGAAGTCGCGGTGGATCACGGCGGGGCTGCTGTGCTCGTGCAGGAACTCGAGCGCGCGCGCGCAGTCCAGCGCGATGCCCAGCCGCGTCGCCCAGTCCAGCGGCTGCCGCGCGCCGCCGCCGCCGGAGGCCGAGGGGTGGAGGTGGCTCCTGAGGCTGCCGTTGGGCATGAACTCGAACACCAGCAGCCGGTGGCTCTGGTCGGCGCAGTAGCCCAGCAGCCCCACCAGGTACGGCGAGTCCATCCGGCTCAGCAGGTCCACCTGCATTTGCATCTCATCAGTTACTGCTGCAACCAACCAACCAGCAAGGCCATCGCCAAAGTCAAGTTCAGTTTGCAGGGTACGCAAGTACTGTACTCCATCCGATCCGGGAGATGTGAGTGAAAGCTAAGCAAAAGCCGTCGACACGCAGACCCACAGAGCACATGCACGGTTTAACTCCGACCCGGCGATCCGACTCGATCACAATTCACCGGCTCGATCGATCACTCGGATCTCAAAGCAGCCGGTACGGTACGGTGCACGATCCTCAGTTAGACACCAGCGTACAACTTCAGCTTTGCGTGCACCGGCACCCACCCACGTAGCTAGCTAGGAGCACTGGAGCACCGTACCCCGTTACGTGCCGGCACAGTGGCCACCGTCCGTGCGGCCACCACCGGGCTTTATTGCCGGCGCAGCGCGGTGAATGGCGATCGCCTGCCTGATCGGGGGCCATCGGGGAACGGGACCAGGCCGTGTCAGGCAATCAAGCCGCGGACAGATCGATGCGAGCGGCGCGGCCGTGCAGGTGTCGGGCTCCCGAGCACGGCTCGGCGTGGCGGATGCGGATCCGGCCGGCTCTGCCAGACGAGATGTTTGGGTCAAAAATGACTTGGCCGGGCCGGGCAGGGGCCGGCAGCAGCGCGGTCCGCGGCCACCCTGCAGGTGCAAATGCATTGCCTGCAGAGATCGGACCCAGTCACACGCTCGCCGTAGCAGCAGCAGCATTGCAGAGTACACAACGTCTCTGTTTGACGATCTGCTGCTGCTTGCGACGTCGCTGCGCCCGTGTCGACCTGAGCGAGGTCTACTCGGAAAAGTGCGGGGTGTCTGATTTCGAAGAGCTAAATTTTAACCCTATATCAAAAGTATCGTATTAAATAAAATCTATATATAAAATTAATTGCAAAATTTCTGGGATAATTCGTGATATGAATCTAATAAGGTATGTTAATCCATAATTAGCGGATGGTTAATGTAGCGTCACAGTGTAAATTATGGATTAATCAGGCTCTTTAAATTTATCTCGCGAATTAGCATGAAAAAAATTTATAAACTTTATTTAATACTTATGAAAGGTAAAAAAAAATTGATGTGACGGGAGCTAAAATTTATTACTCCGGAACCAAACGGGGCTAAGGAGCTTACGCCATCGGAGACACAAGCAGACAGGAATACAGTAAAGTAAGCTGCCATACTACTATACTAGGCTCTTATAGTGCATGGACTTTAACAGTGGACGTGATAGCGTCTGCCGGCTCGTTCGGGATCGGAAACGCGATGCCAAAGGAAGGCCGGCCCATGACACGCACCAATGATTGCCCCGTGCACGCGAGCTTCCAAGATCCTAGACCCAATATCACAAAACTAGGTTACGCTCGTGACGTTTGTCCCGTGCCCACCACAATGTGAGAGCCGGGACGCAAAGCAACGCAACGGGCACTGTTCGTTAGCGCACACCCCGCGCGTGACCGCGCCCAACCGGCCGGAAGACCACACGGGACGGACCCAACCAATCGCCGCACGCGCTGGCTGTACCGGAACGGCGTTCGGGCGCAGGCAAGCGGCGGCCGGCACAGCCGACAGGATCGGGTCGGCGTGGCTCACGCGCCTCCCGCCCGCCCGCCAAACGGCCGCAGCTAACCGGAGCCAGGCTCGGGCTCACCGACCGCGAGACGCAAGCGCGCGCCGCGTCACGACGCCTCGGCGTGTCTCTCTCTTGGCTGGCTCCGGCCAGCCATCCGCCCGGCTACAGCCAAGATGGAACAGTCTGTCACGGAAGGCGGCTCGCAGTCATCACGCACTGGTTCTTTGCCTTCCAGGTTACGTCCCGGCGCCAGTTCGCTCCAACGGCCGCTCCCAGGCGGGCACGGCAGGCACCAACCGCAGGATCAGGAGCTCGAACCACTCCGCTGCTCTGCTTTCGAACAGGTAAGGTTTGGTGCGCCGTACGCGGAGCGGAGTGCGACGTACGTGGACGTGCACGGGTGCACATGGACGGTGGCGTGAGGCGACGGCGACGTGTGTGCGCTTGTGTGTGGTGTGGTTGCTTGGGCGTACCTCGATGCGGAACTCGCGCTCGCCCTGGCGCCGGTGGTCTAGCCGCAGCCGCTTGATGGCGGCGGGGGTGCCGTCGGCGAGCCGGCAGCGGAAGACGGCGCCGGAGGCGCCCCGCCCCACCACGTTGCCCTCGCTGAACCCGTCCGTCGCGCGCTCCAGCTCCCGGTACGTGAACACCTGCGCGCCCCGGCTCCGCGGCGGCGGCGGCGCCGAGAACCCCAGCCGGCCGGCGTAGATGCACCCGACGCCTGCGCGCCGCCGCGGCGGAGAGAACCGGAACGAAAACGATCGAGCCGTCAGGATTCAGAAACCAATGCGACGGCCGGACATGGTTGCATGCTACTAGGGCTACTTACCGGCGGCGGCGGCGTAGCCGCACCTGGTGTTGTGGCTGCTGCAGCTGGACGTGGGCGCGCCCGGCTTGCCGTCGCCGTTGCAGCTGCCGCCGGCGTCCACCTTCCGCGGCCTCGCCCGGCGGGTCGCAACCAGGATGACGGCCACGGCGACGAGCAGCACGAGGCCTATCGCCAGCGCTGAGACGGGAAGTATGGTGAACAGGGGGTTCATCCGCCCACCGCCGCCGTCCCGGCGGGGCGCCGGCCACGGGGAGGCTGGCCACGGCGCGAGGCGCGCGTCCGCGAGGTCCTCCGCGCCGAGGGGCGCTGGCGCCGGCGGGGAGGACGCGTCCGCCATCCCGGCCCTCGAGGACGGGCCGCCGGGTACGTAGCCAGCCGGGACGGACGGGGTCGTGGGAGACGGCGCGCGCGTGCACGGGGGAGATAAGGGAAGGCAACGAGCGTACAGATATACTACTACTAGCTGGGGTGGGAACTACTAGCGTGGAGTAGAAGCAGCTCTCTGAATCTACTGTTTTTTTTTTCTGAAGGAATCCTCTGAATCTACTGTGGACCGTAGCTGCTGTCCGGTTTACTCAGGCCTGAACCTGCATCCCCCTGCGCCTGCAGGCTGCAGTGCACGCAGAGGAATGTACCAATGGAACAGCGTCGGACAGAGTCACCGGTCACCGCCGTGCCGCCGTCGATGTGACCGTGACCGGCCGGTAGAAGTAGAACTCGCTCTGGAATCTCCGTAGGTTCCTGCTGGGTTTAACGCCATGGGCTGCGCTGTCCGCGGGCAATGATCGCGCTCCCGGACGTTTCTTCTGCCGTCGTCGTCGAGATGGACCACGAAGATGTGAGCTGACGCCCAGTGCCAAAACTTGCAGGTAAAACTAGCTTGGGGGTGTTCATCTTCTGACAGTAGATGCGCGGCCATGTTTGTTGTTACGGTGCGTGATGGCTTCTACAATGCAGCCAGAGCCAGCAGCCTCCGCGACACGGCGACTCGGCGAGAGCTACTGCGAGGGACAAGTCAACCGGTGGGGGAAATTCTCAAATCCGGCGGGGAGAGGCGCCAAAACGGCCGAGATCACATGCGGCCCCCGCTCTCCGGCTCGTGACTCGCGAGCTTCGTCTGCTTGCGCTTGCGCGAAGAAAACACCGCTGGTCCAGGAGGAGGGTAGAGGCTAGAAAGGGGCGTCCTGGTTGGTATTCTCTGCAGATTCCCGTAGCCAGGTGGGAATTTTGTACAGGCTCGCAGCGAGTACACGGTGCACGGGGCTACCGGCTGAACTTGGCAGCTGCGTTGCGCGCTCCATCGGCTCGGTCTTGGGACCGGAGTGAATTCTGCACGCAGAATCTTGAAGCCATGCGTCGCGGTTCCAAGGACACATCTCTTCGGTGGGTGTTAGACTGTTAGGCTTACGCAGTGGCACTCCGAGTACGTACAATGCTCGTACGTGAAATGGTTCTCAAGTAAAGGGCTAAAGGGCAAAGGCGTGCAGGCATGCAAGAGCTTTTGTGCTCTGTTTGTGCTTGGTTGTCGCGTTTGGTAGATGGATCTGCGTGGAAGGGTTACGGAGAAATAAATGGTGCTCGGCAAATAATTTGGGGTACTTCCTCTTATCGTTTTCACTTCTCTAGATTCATAGATTTTGCTATACACCTATACATAAAGTATATATAGGTACATAACAAATATTATAAATCTTAAAAAATTAAAATAACCTACATTTTGGAACAGATGGAGTACTTGCCAGCAATGCAAGTACGTACACGCATTACACACACCTCCGCAATGCCCAAGCCATGAACTGTAAAAAAATCTAGAGGGCTGGTCTGCCTGATATGAAACCACCAGGACCTTACCCACGTACATCCATTTGTAATGCGTAGTGTTTTCTCACTGCTATGATTTTGCCTTTTTGAAACCATTATGACGCCTCTAACGTCGTGATAAGATATAGTTTCAGCTCACAACAGACATAGTGAATAAATTTAGATGAAATAGACATAGCCTGGTTGACTAGGATTTCTTTTTGACAGTGTTACTTATTCACCTATGATCGAGTCTATGTTTTGAAATTAAGGATGGTCACATACTCTCGTGATTAGTGGAGGAGCAAGGTCTTAGACAACAAAATGATCTGACATTTGTTAGACGTTTCTGCAAAATAGTTTGAAAAATTTGGAACAAATTAGTCTAGACCGGAAATTTCTGGTGAAGAGTTATCGAAAATTTCCAGTACCAGTCGGAAATTTCCGGTAACTAACTTTAAGACAAGATCTAAGCTCAACAACAAATAAGAATTGAGAGTTTCTAGGTTAGATACGTTACTTAAGATGTAGAACAAAAGGTTTATCTAGTTCCCTGCAGCTCAAACTACACATAAGTAGATCAAGGCACAACAAGTAATATGGAAGAAATAAGAGCAAGAACAAGCACACGGGAGACAAGTGATGTAGCACTGGTCCGATCTTCCGATAGGTATGACAAATTTGATTGGTGGAGTCACGATGTTGGCGATCCGGGTTTCTAATCAGTCACGATTCGAACCCCTGCAACCATTACACCGTTGCTCTGTTGGTTATCAATCAAGTACAACTTGATTGACCTTGCCAAGAAGGCTTTCCTTGCAAGCGAATCGAAAAACACAAGCAATAAAGGGTAAACTCGCAATCTGAATTTGCAGATGTATACGAAGCAAAGAAGAAGAAGGGATTCAAGCTCTTATCATAAAAGAACTAATCGCCACAGTGGTGTGGAACAAGAACGGGACCCTGATTCACAGCAAAAGGACTCGACGTCACGGTTACAATGAAAAAGATCTGTTTCTTGATGGAAAACTAGAACTAAACAAAACTCAAACCCTAATGTGGCGGCTGCTACTGAGTTTATACCGAAGGGGGAAACGTCCTAGGGTTGAGGGCGACCAGGTGGGGGCGTCCTCAACCTGGGCTTAAGGCCCGACACGATATAAGGCCGACTTGTCCCAAAATAGGTGACGCAACACCTTGTCATGGTCACACAAGAAGTAGTCGTATGAGTTGTTGAAGTAGTAGGAAGTAGTCGTACAAGTTGTTGAAATAGTCGATCGAGCTTCAGAAAGTAATCGATCGAGGCACCGAGTAGTCGTACTTGTTGAGGAAGTAGTCATAAGCAGGCGACGAAAAGGTACGGGCGACGATGTCGACGGACGGAGTTGGTGCGCAGGGACTGATGGTGAACAATACCAAATCTCAGACGTGAAGACCAAGTTGGTGACGACTTGTAACTCGTAGAAGACCAAATCTCGGGTGTATCCAGCGTAGTATTGTCCTCATCATTCTCCACTTCTTCACGAAAAGCCATCCTCAGCGTCGAGTGTGCTCTAAACACAAAGAAGAACAGGGTTGTGAAAATAAAGGGAACCGAAATAATTGTGAGGAGGAATCTGACCATGTTTCCAAGTTTCTAGTGTGTCGTCTCGCACAAAAATTTCAGCAAGCATGTAGGCTCCTGGATCGGATTGCACATGATGGTTGCCAACTTTATCATGCAAAAGATTAGTACTAACAAAAGACAATGCAGCAATATATTTATTTAAAACAAAACTAGAGAAATATGGGATGACAATTTTAGTAGTATGGCAGCCCTCTGGTCGATCACAATTTTGCACAACAAAAGGAGATTTTAGATCTCCACAAATGTAGACTCGGTGTATCATATATTATCCTTTGTTGTTATATTTGCCAATAACATGATATGTATATCTGGAAAACCATGATAAATCAGCATATTGAACAAGTCTATCTTCCAAACAATTTAGATTACAGAAAATATCAAATTCAATGTAACCGAAAGTATTTAAACGAGACAACAGTTTGAGCTCATCATTTGCGTAGTAATATGAATAATATGGGTAATTTCAGCGCAAGTGTGTGGTTATAAAACATGTATAGCAGAAGTATTATCACACAAATCATCTTTATGACAAGGAACATCAAGGAAGTCATTTTGTGATAAAGAGAGATCCAGAGTAGGTTCCACTAACAGTTGCTCTATAAAAGTATGATTAGTGGAATAATTCAGTACATTAAGAGAAGTTCACCATCCGTGAGTGTAGCACCATGGGCATTACATTTGCTCTCATTTTCAACAGGAGTAAGAAGTGCAGTATGAAAAGATGGCTCTGATACCATTTGATGTAGCACTGGCCCGATCTTCCGATATGTATGGCAAATTCGATTGGTGGAGTCACGATGTTGGCGATCCGGGTTTCTGAGTTTATACTGAAGGGGGAACGTCCTAGGGTTGAGGGCGATCAAGTGGGGGCATTCTCAACCTAGGCTTAAGGTCCGACACGATACAAGACCGATTTGGTCTAAAATAGGTGACAAGCACCTTGTCATGGTCACACAAGAAGTAGTCGTACGAGTTGTTGAAGTAGTCGGAAGTAGTCGTACGAGTTGTTGAAGTAGTCCATCGAGCTTCATAAACTAATCGATCGAGGCACCGAGTAGTCGTACTTGTTGAGGAAGTAGTTGTAAACATGCAACGAGGAGGTACGGGCGACGATGTCGACGGATGGAGTTGTTGCGCAGGGACTGATGGTGAACAGTACCAAATCTCGGACGTGAAGACCAAGTTGGTGACGACCAATAACTCATAGAAGACCAAATCTCGGGTGTATTCAGCATGATGATGTCCTCATCAATAAGGATTTGATTTCCAAAGTCCACTCCCACAAAGTAAGCTACGTCTTTGTTGAGCAGCCCACAAAGAGTCGGGTTCTTATCCTTTCCTCTCTCAATCGATCACAAAGATCAAGATTGAGTTACTTACTAGAAGATCCTCCGCGAGGATGGGTGATACAAACTTCCCGGGGCTACCCACACGAGTTGAGTGCTCAACGGCGACGCCAAGCCGTCTAGTAATTGAGATTCCAAGAGTAACAAACACAATGAATCAATCGATGAAGACCTCAAGTGCTCAAGTCGTGGATGCGGATCTCACACACGCTCTCTCACTCAATCTCTCACAAACTTCACTACCCAATCTTGCAATGAATGCTCAGGAGTGAAGAAAGTGGGAGAGGAATGAATGCAAGAGAGTTTTTGCCTTAGGATTGGTGAGAGGGAGGCAACAACATTAAAGAGGGCGAGTGAGGGGGTATATATAGGGTCACGGGTTAAATATGATAGTTACTCAGCTTCTAGTGGAAATTTTGAGTACAACACCAGAAATTTTCGTCGTAGGACCGGAAATTTCCAACATTTACCGAAGAATTCCGGTCTCCGGCTGAAAGACCGGAAATCTCCGGTGAGCCACCAGATATTTCCGTCGCCTGAGCTGGAAATTTCCGCTAGGAACCGGGAATTTCTGACAGAAGACGAACGTCGCAAGAAAATTCACTCTAAGTTTTCATGTAGGCTCAAGTGTGTCACACAGGGAATTTTAAGCATTGAGAATCCTTCATCAAATGATTTTTGTGTCCCCCACGGCATGCCCTAAAACTCAAGAAATAAAATTTTTCCAAGATAAGTCTATGAGGGTCTTTATGCCATCTTTCTTTCCATTTTTTAGGACTCCATGCTTCCAAGCTTTTTCAGGTGTGATCTATCATTTGAAATTATTCTCATTCATACGTGTTAGTTCCTTAAGACTATTGTCATTGATCACCAAAACCCATACGGGTCTAGATGTACTTTCACTCTCTCCATTGCATTTTAATGGGTGTCAACCATCTCCTTAGGTTCCGACGGTCAAGTTGAGATAGCAGAGTGCAAATCCTACACTTGGCACATGTCAATTCCCTCGAGGTTTATCCTTCTTGTCTTCTTCATGGATGGAGTAGTGCTCGTGGAGATCCACGATAGTTGCCTCATGGAGGGCTCTGTGAATAAGTATTGCCGGCTTGGGAGAGCCATTTCATTGGTTCGTACGCGTCACGAGCAAGGTAACTTTTACACACTTTCTTGGGCAAAGCGAGGAAAAATGTTATCCTACTAAACACAGCTCTTACTATGCGAGCTGATCGAAACAGTATCCATCGAGGAAACAAGAACATGTCATTTATGAAATATGAAGGTGCCCACTTGGCTAACAGCTCATTTTGGAGTAAAGAAATTTTATAGAAAAAAATAGATAAATTCAATGAAAAGGAAAATCCCTACATATGTTGTTTATATTGTAGGATGACAACACACATATTTTAGAGCATAGTAAAATTTTATGTAAACTGTAGAGTTCTAGTATGAGGTCAAATCTCATGCTTCCAACTCCTTAATTTTGTGAGTTTTCAATTCATACACTCCTCTCTCGTTTGCTTTCACACTCATTTTTTTTAAAAAACAACACATACAAAGGTCACCAATGATGATTATGACTTTGTAGAAACTGACTATGATATTGAAGATGGAAATGATGACCTATATGTAGATAATGTGGAAAAAAGCTATTGGTGAAGGTGTTGTAGAAGGCAAAAAAAAATTGTAGGCACAAGAAAACATCTAGTGCTAAGCTCAAGCAGTGAGTTGCTAGTTAGACAATATCGAAAAATGGGGATGAATTTTCTATAGATGAGGGATGCAATTTCCATATTCGAATAATGCAGGATCTACTAGTAAGAGATTCAAATATTTTAGGCAAGATGTCTTGCAGAATAATACATTCAGAGCAGATCAAATATTTGAAATAGTTACACTTGAGCTCTTGAGGAAAACAATCAAAGAATATAGTTTCAGGAATAGAATTGCTATCTTGGTGCCTAGAAGTGACTAGGCCAGATTGAGAGCTTATTGTGCAAAACGAAATTCATGGGTTGGCAAGGGAGGATCGAGGATTGTGCTGGTGAATTTGGGGGCTAGTGTTTTAAGTGAGAGCTGAGGCGCAATGATAGAGGAAGAGTGGTAAAACGGATTGCGGGAGCAAGGAGGAGTTTATTGAAATAAAAATTCATCTTAAGATCCGAAATCCGGGTGAACGTGCTACATTGGATCCGATTCCGTGCTGTAGCTAATTTGGATACGGATGATCCACTTACATAGATTAAGAGTTAAATGGATATTTGGATTAAAACATCAAAATCATTTAGGAACCATATATATAACTTACTCAATCACACACTATGCACCCTTTACATCTAAATTCAATATATACACATAACACCTTAGAAGAACTTGAATAATGCATACATACGGTGGAATAATTGGAACACGGGGATGTCTATAACACACCTAGGTAGGTAATAGCTTAGTCACATCCAAATTTTATTGCATGCATGCACCTTTATTTTATAAAAATTAGATTTTGGATGTCTATAACACACCTAGGTAGGTAATAGCTTAGTCACACCCAAATTTTATTGCATGCATGCACCTTTATTTTATAAAAAATAGATTTTTTCAAGTGTCAGCACCTAGATTAAAAGGGTTGCAACATTCAAGTATTTTAAGGAGCTCCACATCCAAATTTTTAGTTACATCAAATCAACATGGATTCTACACCAAACAAATTGTAACTTCAAATAATTGTAAAGCTAGTATAAATTGATTGTAATTGGAAATTTAAGTGCTACGGTTATTTAACACCTGAATTTTGTTTCCTTTCTTCTATGCATGCTATTAGGAAGAAGAAAACAAAAAAGATTCAGGTATAGGGCAAATAAAACGCTCGGTTACGGTTTAGCAAAAACCGAACACCAAAGGTTCATTTCTAGTTTTCTACCGAACAAGAAATAAATCCCTATCGCGCGGGCCGCATACTCTTTCCTTCCGCCTTTTCCTCCTCAACCTCCGACACGCTCTCCCCGCCGCCGTCGACCTCTCGAATGGAGGCGGAGCAGCAGAAGCAGCAGCCCCAGCGCCCGCGCCGCAAGGGGCAGAAGCGGAAGTTGGAGGACGAGGCGGCCGCCGCAGCCATCGCCGCGGCGGCAGCGGCGGCGGCGTCCTCGCTCGGCAGCGCGGGCGCCGACGACGACAACGAGGAGGAGGACGCCGGCTCGGCGGCGCCCCCCGAGATCTGCTGCCGCCACTCGCACGCGGCGCTTGCCCACGAGGTCCGCACGCAGGTCGACGTCCTCCTCCGCTGCGCCTCCTCATGGCGCCATGCCGACCGCGCCGCCGCTAAGCGCGCTACCCACGTCCTCGCCGAGCTCGCAAAAAACGGTAACCTCCCTTCTCCCAACCGCACGCCGGCCGCGCCGATCCGTGTGACCGCACCCTTACTGAGGCGGATCTGGTGGTTGTCAATTGCGCAGAGGAGGTTGTCAACGCGATCGTAGAGGGCGGCGCTGTGCCGGCCTTGGTGCGCCACCTGGAGGATCCTGCTGCTGCTGCGGCGGCGGGGCAGGAGGATCAGCAGCTGCGGCCGTTCGAGCATGAGGTCGAGAAGGGCGCTGCCTTCGCTCTGGGTCTCCTAGCTGTAAAGGTTCCATCATTGATTTCCTAATTGAGTTCCAGTCGAAATTCTGTTCCCTTTACTGCAATTGCTTGTATTACTGTCAAATTTGTGTTCTACATAGGGCTGTGAATTTAAGTAATTTAAGTTAAAGTTTCCTGTGGAATAGTAAGTTAGGATTTTCCACTGCCACATATACAATAATCCTGAACCTCCTAACTCGCATCCTTATGTGCCCATTTTTCTTGTAAAACTGTACTAAGATCCAACCCAGCAACTTAGAGTGTTCCTTACTAGGTATATCAGCTAGTCATCTCTAGTACCCTTTGCATAGAAACTTAGGAACGCAGGAAAATCATGTCCTACTCTCCAGTACCCTATAGGAATACTTGAATAATTCTGCTTTGAGTGTGTATGCTTTACTGTTACAGCTGTCATCAAGTTACTTTGAGCAATTTAGTCATTTATTTACTTGGTGTCTCGCTGCAACAGCCTGAACATCAACAACTTATTGTTGATGCTGGTGCTCTACCTCCGCTTGTGAACCTCTTGAGAAGGCAGAAAAATACTACAAACTCGAGGGTAGTAAACAGTGTCATCAAGAGAGCAGCTGATGCAATTACCAATCTCGCTCATGAAAATAGCAACATCAAAACTAGCGTCAGGTTTTTGTTCTATGCCTCTTTGATCTTCGACGCTCCTTGGAAAGTTTTCACTTGTTTCTGATGGTTTTGTCACTGCAGAATGGAAGGTGGAATACCGCCACTTGTTGAATTGCTAGAATCACAGGATCTTAAGGTGCAGAGAGCAGCTGCAGGGGCCTTGCGAACTCTAGCTTTTAAAAATGATGAGAACAAAGCTCAGGTGGGACATAAAAAATAAACAAAGCCAGTATTTATGTTAGATTTTTACATCTGAACTTGCACATGCTTTTATACATATATATATCATGGTAAAATTTCCCTGTTATGCAGATTGTTCAATGCAACGCTTTGCCAACTTTGATTTTAATGCTGCGATCAGAGGATGCTGCAATTCACTATGAAGCAGTAAGGAACTGAATACTCTGATTTATTGTGAACTCCACTTCTCTAACAGAGTGCTTTTTATACCATTGAGATTTTATCTGTATATTAGAGTTAGGTTGTTATAGGGAAATGGACATATGCTTTTGTCCGGTGCTATTTCTTCAGTTTTGTACAATCCTTATTCAACATTTTATTTTAAGGCCTCGTGGAATGTAAATTTTTACGAACCATACTGAGAGCTTAATACTGGACCATAGCATTGTGCTATTTAGAAAAATTTCATGCTGGACTCCATCCTTGGTTGCATGGAAAATTTCTAGGTGTATTTCTGAAGTCTGAATGAAACTTAATTTAGTTGTCTGTTGTCCTTCCAGATTGTATGTTGCTAACAACGCATTTTCACCAGGGACATTGCATACTTTATTAAGAGTTTCTTGTCATGTATAAGGTGCCATTTGATTAATATTTCTCTGATCATCATCCATGATATTATATTAATTTGGTTCATGCACTGATATTGATATATAACATAGAGCCACCTTTAGCCAAACTAGTAGAGCTTATTGATCGACAGAGTTAAGCATCTTTGAGGTCCCTTCCATGGTCTGCCATGTCAGTTTTATGTCAAATTGTGATAGGCCATTAGGCCTTAGTGGCTGAATCAAGCTACTCCTTCCGTCCCAAAAAGAATGCAACTCTCGCTTCCCGAGGAGTCAAACAATTTCAAATTTGACCAAATTTACACAAATAATTACTAGCATTTATGTCTCCAAATAGATTTAGGGATTTAGTATGAAAATATATTACACGATTAATCTAATGATACTTATTTTGTAATATAAATGTTTATACTATTTTGTATAAATTTGATCAAACTTGAAATTGTTTGACTCCTCTGGAAGCGAGAGTTGCATTCTTTTTGGGACGGAGGGAGTAGTTCAGAGACCTCTGAAGCTAAAATTGAAGAGTAGGAGCCTTAGCAACACAACTAAGTAATTTGGGGACCTCTGGTGCAGGCTAGTATTTGTCATGGTGCACATACATGGATTACTTGAAAAATTAATTATTTGTTGAATGCATTTAATTCTTGATGAGCAGTGCTGTGTCCAAAATTCGCTTACTGCCCAACCCCCACGTGGGGTGGGCTCATGCATCTGCATAGCACTTCTTGCTTTGTGTAAAAGGGTTAACCCAGAGGTGCTAGTTTGGAGCACCAAAGTTGATAATATGTCCCTCACCTACCTAAACTTCCAAGGTAGTAGCAAACCACCACACCAAGCCAACAATACCACCGCTATGTGCTAACATGATACTAATTTGATGGGGTGTGGATTGTTACATATTACACTAGAGGATGAAGCTATTTACTTGTTTCATGGAATAGCAAAAAGCCAAAAACCATTCGGCACCAGCTAGTTGGATTATGTTTAGAAATATCAATCTGCACCTCTGAGTTTGTGCAAAACAATAAGTTGCATGAAACAGGTCATAGTTATCTGCTTAAATTTCAAATATGATATTCTAGGCTCATTTACCCATAAGGTCACTTCCATGCTCTTTTATACTTCTACACAGTGCAAGATTACTTGCAAATACCAACCTTTTAATAATCCAGAATTCATGGTTGACAATCTTACATGGAGTATGACCATAGTCTTGGAACTATTCTATTCATGGTCCCTTTATTGCGATGCACTCTATTAAATACTCTCTGCTGAAATGTAAGGTTGGTGTCATTGGAAATTTGGTTCATTCGTCACCAAACATCAAGAAGGAGGTTCTTAATGCCGGAGCACTGCAACCTGTGATTGGATTATTAAGGTATGGTCATGATACGAAGGTGCACCTTTATGACACAGAAACATTTTACCATATTGGTTGGGTTCTGTTAACATGATTGATTTTTTGGTTGTGCATGGAACTTTTGAATTATTATAATATAGATAGACTAATTGCTCAGTTGAATATACCTTACAGATTGTTAATTACTGTGAGGACACCAGTGTACATGATTTTTCTGAATTCTAATGAACTCTACTTATTTAAGCCAGCTAAAATATGCTAATTATTATACGTTCTTTTAAAAAACCTTAATTGTAAGATTGGACATTCTTAGTCTTCTCCTGTTCCATATCCTATCGTTCATAGTCTAGAACATCATCTTATTCAACTGAGAAGGTTTCCTTCATTATTCTTTAAGTTTCTGAAGGGTATTACTATGATAGCTATAGTTTGGAATCTATGCCGGTCCAACTCATCTCAAGAATATCTGGTTGATGGATGAAAACTTCTTTTTTCAGTTCTTGTTGTACAGAAAGCCAACGAGAGGCTGCTTTGTTGCTAGGGCAATTTGCTTCTGCCGACTCTGATTGCAAGGTGCTTGACAAATGCTTCACCCATTGTTTACAAATCTACTGGTCGTTAATCAACACTATTGGCAATTACATGTCTGTGAGGTAAAAATGGCATTTTTTTTTGAGTGGGAGAATGGAAAATTGTGGTGGAGATAAAATTTTCAGCGGAAAACTACTGGTGGTTTGTTGAAACAATCGGCATTTTGAGTACTTAGCTTAATTTATGTAAATTACAGATTGTGATAGAAATGAATTTTTTGATAAACTGCAGATTGTGATCATATTTTCTTTGAGGGATCAAAATATTAAAAAAATAAAGAACTAACTAATTGAATCTTTTATAGTATAAGGAAATCTGGAATAATATATCTTAAGGAATGGCCAGGACTTAAACAGAATTAGGATGGTTTTTAGTTGTTCTTTTCTTAACTTTATAGGCATATTTGTTTACAGGTCCATATTGTGCAAAGGGGTGCGGTCCGACCACTAATTGAAATGCTACAGTCGGCTGATGTCCAACTAAGAGAGATGTCTGCTTTTGCACTTGGGAGGCTTGCCCAGGTTTAATTTTCAATTTAAGTTAACATGTTTTTATGTTTGTCAGTTTTTTTTCTCGAACGCATTTTTTTATGTTTGTCAGTTAGTTTACTGTTATCTATTCTGGAGAATCAGTGTAGCAGTGAAAGTAAAACAATGCAGACAATTTTTGTTGCTCTCTCATAAAAACCGCATAACTTTGCCAAATTTGTGCCTTGCTCCTTTGTGTTGATTGAAACAACTTGTGGGGATGCAAATATCATGATATATTTGGGCCAAATTGTAGCCAGTGTGTTCGTTGTTGAAAGAATCAACATGAGTTTGACTGCGGGTTAGGTGTAGTGCACCTTGGAAAACTGAAGTTATGCAGCTCTTGTCCACAAATGGCAGAGCTTCAAGAACCTGAATGTTGGCTACACAGAATACTGTCTTTTGGTCTTCACTCCATATGCTCTGACAACTAACACTACGTATCTTAGCAGAACATTTGAACCGGTGTAAGGCCTAAATGTGGTTTGAAGGGGTAGATCAGTGTACTCATTGGATGGCTTGGTGCTAGGTCCTAGGTGATACTGTCCTGCCTAGATGCCTAGCTGATTTATCCTCCCTTGACCCGCCTAATTGCGGATTAGGTGCTAGGACCTGCTCTACCGCCCAACTAGCGCCAAGTGGAGCACTGGGAAAGGCCCAATTTGTCAGTGGTATTTGTGCTTTCTGCATGCATGTTGAAGTAAGCCATGCAAAAATGTGTCAAACCAAACCTCATAGGCCATAGCACATAACTTCCTTGTGAGATTGTTTGACTAGTTTTATATAATAAAGGGATAATAATCTGGATACACATTTCCCTTTTACTCATGTGTTACTGGAGTTGTTAGTTTGTTTTTAGTTTCGTTGTTACTTGTAATTGATCTCGAGATCTTTTTTTTCCAGGACACACATAACCAAGCAGGTATTGCATATAATGGTGGTTTGTTGCCTTTGTTAAAACTTCTTGATTCAAAAAATGGATCTCTGCAACATAATGCTGCATTTGCCCTTTACGGAGTTGCGGACAATGAGGTAATTCACGATTTTCTTTCAAAAGAAGGGTGCCCATATTTCTGAAAAGCTTATTAGGAGGGAGGGAGCATGTTTCTCTTCTATTTCTCATTCTACTTCATGTAGGACTATGTCTCTGACTTCATTAAAGTTGGAGGTGTCCAAAAGTTGCAAGATGGGGAATTTATCGTCCAGGTACGTTGACGGTTGTAGTATAAATTGTTGGTTTTTGAGCTCAAGATCTAAGCATGGCAACACAACACGCAGGAGATGAATACACACTGTATTCTTTCTTCTCAATTCAATAACAACTTACATAGAGTTGTGTATATATGGGTATTTAACCTGGTGCCTTTTGATTCATATTCGCATGGTCAGCAGAACTCGACGAGTTCATATGGACTCCTTGTACTACTTATGCAATTAATAGACCCTACCTTTTGGCCTCATAAAATATCATGCTCACATGCATTTGGACTCTGACTGACATCTAACCAAATAACAATTCTCAGATTATTACTAACATTCTCCCCTATAATCTATTAATCTATACTTGGCCAAATATCTTTTGTACCAAGTAAATGCCGCATCTCAGCAGATTTGATATTTGCAAGAAACTTGATAAGAATGTCTGCTGCTGCTCACCAGTGCATACATAATGAACCTCAATCTGCCATTCTGCCCTCTTCTCAACACACTCACAAATGAAATGATAGGGAGTGCCAGTGTGCTTGCTTCGGCCATGGAACACGAGATTCTTCATCAATGCTATGGCTGCTTTATTATCAACAAACAACTTGACTGATTGAGCTCAGAACCAGTCACTGCACTTAGCAAACTCCTCAGCCACAATGCTTGACAAGCAGCAGCTGTTGTCGACATAAATTCTGCTTCACTTGAAGATAGTGCTACAGCCTTTTGTTTCTGAGAGCACGTAGCAAACCCCTGTCATATGATTGCTAGCACCATCAAGGTTGCAGTTCCGCATCTCCACGAGGGTTAGGCTTCATAGATTCCTATTTGAGCATGAGCTCCGTTTCTTTCCCCTCATATGCAACAGCCATACTCAAGGCTGGTTCCTCTTCATGTGAATGCTTGAGGTGCACCTCCTCATCGTGGTGTTTACTATGACAACCAGATTGATAGCGGTCAAAATCCCCTCTCTTAAAACACTTGACTTTTTTTTTGTCCTGTCTTGTACTGGAACGACGACTGATAGTGCCCAGAATTCCCATACTTGTAACTCTTGATCTTTCTCTTGTCACGGTTTGTGCTGGAATTGCGACCCCCATCATCTTTCTGGACGCTGTGGCCACCTTTGCCGCATTCATGTCTATAGCCGTGGGACTCTCCGCCACCCCAGCTGTCACTAGACTTCTATTGACTGCTGCTAGACAATGAGCCTCTGGCTTCATACACGCCTGGCACTCTGCATGGGAGAAGGAGCTGATATCCGCACCTGTGCCTGAGATCCACACGCTCTCTTTTTATTCCTTTAGTCGGCGTATTGCCTCCTCAAATGGCATGTCATCCAAGTCAGAGAACTCCTCAGTTGCAGTGACCGCCTGCAACTGCAAATATTTGTTAGGAGTGAAGTCAACCAACTTCATGACAAGGATGCCCCCCCTCCAAGGCAGCCCCTAGAGCTTCAAATTTGCTTGCCAGGCTCCTAAGGGCATGTTTGGTTGCTCGGTGAGCGCTCGCCTGGCCTTGCTGAGCGCTCGTATTTAGTTTCCGGGCGAGCTCTCCTCGTTGTGCGCTGGCAAGCTTTTTGCTTGCTTTTGCAGGATAGCGATTTTGGCTCGCCTGGCAAGGCAAGGCGAGCTAGCCCAGGAGCCAAACACGGCCTAATGTTTCCAGTAAACTCATGAACTACTCAATTTCCTTTGTCATTGAGCCTCAAACTCACTCTTTAATGTTTGCACCCTTGCTTTCTTCACCCAATCAGCACCAACTGGAGATAACAAGTCTCAGATTTGTACTAACATAAATTGTTCACTTTGTTGTGACTATTTTTGATTAAGTTATGTTTTTGGAGGAGATTAAGTTATGTTTACTTTCAGGCAACAAAGGACTGTGTGGCAAAAACATTGAAGAGGTTAGAGGAGAAGATAAATGGGCGAGTAAGCTTTGCTCACAAGGTTTATGTATTACTTTGTTTGCAGTGCATTAGACTAGTATTTATACCGCTGCTTCCCATGTGATGGTTTACAGGTGCTGAAACACTTGCTTTACATGATGCGGGTAGGAGAGAAATCTGTGCAGAGACGTGTTGCTCTGGCTCTGGCACACCTTTGTGCTCCTGAAGATCAAAGAACAATTTTCATTGATAATAACGGTATAAACAATTTCGCCCACTGAAAACTTATCCTTTCATTCTCATTCTTTGTTTTGATGTTCTGCATTGATTAAATTTTGCTTTAATCCAGGTCTCGACTTGCTTCTTGATCTTCTGATTTCCATGAGCTCGAAACATCAACAAGATGGTTCAGCAGCATTGTACAAATTAGCCAACAAAGCTGCAGCACTTTCTCCCATGGATGCTGCCCCTCCATCTCCAACACCACAGGTAGGTGAAGGGGTTAATATAATTCAACAGTTTTCAAAAAAAGTTAATATAATTCAACTTTACCTTGTATTATATGCACAAGTTGAGTAGCAGTGACTTAATGAGCTGAATGTGATGATTAAAACTAGTATCACAATGGCACAATTTTCAGTGTGGTTTTTCTTGAATGCACATGAATTTTGTTTGATGAAAACATTGTGGGAAGGGATGTTGGGTAAAGAAGGTAGGCCCAAACGAGTTTCTCTTTTAGTCCAACCTGGTTGCAAACACAGGATAGCTTGTACAACCTGCTGGAGGCAAATAGCCAAATACTATGTTGATTATTTTAGATTGCTTGGCAGTCTGTTTGCAGTTGTGGCCAGAATTTATTAGTCCCTACCCTTTAATTTTTTTCTGTAGCAATGTTTCCAAATAGTCCTTGCTCTTTTGCAATCTTGAATAAAATGACTATGTCATTGAGGGATTTTCCATCCATAACTCTGGTAACGGCTAAGGCACTGGCCACTGTCACTGAATATACATTTCATTCAGGTTTACCTTGGCGAGCAATACGTGAATAGTTCAACACTTTCAGACGTTACTTTCTTGGTGGAAGGTTGGTACTATTTCAGTACTCTGATGTCATCAACAGTTATTTTAAATAATCCCTTTTTTATTGTGTCCCTAAAAATTTTAATCCTTTCTTGTACAGGAAAGCGCTTCTATGCACACAGAATTGCTTTGCTTGCTTCTTCAGATGCATTTCGTGCAATGTTTGATGGTGGCTACAGGGTGAGTTTTGAGGCTTGGCACAACATTATGTGCTTTTTCTAGTTGGAATGTGTATCTCTTTTCCTAGTTGACTTACAGCTGTTGTAAATAGTATGTTGGTTTTGGACAAACATTGAATCTCATATGTCTAATTAAAAGGCTGTTTTCTTAACCAGGAAAAGGATGCAAGAGATATTGAAATTCCCAATATCAGATGGGATGTTTTTGAACTCATGATGAGGTTAGTAAGTTGTTGGCCTCCTTTTCTTTCTGTTTTCTTATTTGGGTTAGTGTCTTCTCGCTTAATGTCTGAAATCATCCTATTTGGTTTATGCAGATTTATCTATACAGGGTCTGTGCAGGTAACCAGCGAAATTGCTCAGGACGTTCTTAGAGCCTCTGATCAGTATCTCTTAGAAGGCCTCAAACGCCTATGTGAATATACTATTGCAAAGGTGATTGGGAAATCTATTCTTAGTTTTTTGTTTAAACAACTGATTATATACAATTTGACTAAATATATTCTTGCTGTCTTGCAGGATGTGAATCTAGATAACGTCTCCGACATGTATGACTTGTCCGAAGCCTTCCATGCCGTGTCACTGAGACATACATGCATCTTGTACATTCTGGAGCATTTTAACAAGATCTGCACCAGAGCCGGGTACTTCCTCTCGCTAATAACCCTTGATCTGAGACCACCACACCCTCCTAATAAGTGCACTAGCTCGAACCTTAACATGCAATCTTGCCATGCAGTTCGGCTCAGCTTATCCAGCGTGTTATCCCGGAGCTCCGCAATTTCCTAACCAAGGCGCTGAGTTCAAGGAGTCCAAGTGACAACACTGCGCAGACATGATTTGAGTTCGTTCACATTCATTGACATCGCTGCCGTCATCTGACCGATGCAGCTGGAGATCCTGTACAGCTAAAGTTTCTGGCGCTGAGCGTTCGATGGTATCTATTGTGGGTACATGGTGGCTGGGTCTTTAAAATTAACATCGATAATGTAACAGACTTCTGTTCATTTAACAGAGGGTATGGCTAAAGAGAACCTGTGCCTCTAGTCATGTGTTAACCAGCTCTTGCTGGAAGATAGGGTTAGTTGGACGGTCCTGAGTCCTGACTGAAATTTGTCGGTCTCGGCTTGGTTTCCCGAGTTTAGGGTCGTTTCCAGTTCAGTGTTATTCCCCGCGTCCGTTGAAGCGGTGTAATAGTCCTCTGGTGTTCTTTGTCGTGTTGAACATTTGAGCCTTTTTACATCCATGCCCGGTTGTCGATTTCTGGCACTATTGAGGACAGTAATGCTGATGCGGGTAGCAAAACAAATGGCATGCCGCAGATGTAGTAGACTAGTTGTAGTAGTCAGGTTGGATTCTTGTTCCAACGCTCCAGCTGGGGATCAGATCATCAGGATGACACGCAAGTGGCGGTGGAGGTGTCATCTTTGTGCCACGCGCTGGCAACTGGCATGATGGAAACACGACAAGGATTCGTGTAGGCGAGCCTCGTCTGTACTCTGAATGTTACTCGGTGCTGGTATCAGTAACAGCCAAGATAAACTGACCATGGGCCGCAGCAACTGGGGTTCTTTTTTTTTTTCTTGAAAGTAGTAGCTGGGGTCCTTTTGTTTTCGAAAATATACTGATAAGTTTGTTTTAAAGTAAAAGCTACCTGGCTGGGACCCACACGACAGTCTCAGAGCAAACGGCATTTCTGAGCGTACAAACTTCGCCGTTGCACCTATCCGATCAATTTCACTAGCTATAAATATGCTCATTAACGCAAACCCGCAACTCACGCCAGCTTGTTGTGTGCTCCTTCCGTACTCCAGCAAGCGTGTCGGATCGAGGATTCGGATTCGGGACTTGTGAGGCGAGAGAGCCAGAGAGGGCCCAAGCTGCCAGTCTCCAACGTTTCGGCCGAGAGCCCGTCCGACTCCGGTTCCAGGCTTCTGCTGCTGGCCATCCTCGACTCGCCTATATGCTCTCTCTCTCTCTCTCTCTGTTTTTTTTTTTGAAAATTATCGCCTATATGCTTTTGCCTTTTGTCCCTCTCTCGTGTCCCGATTCCTGGCACCGACACGAATATTTTGCGGCCGCGGATAAGGAAGAACCCGGCGAGACGGAAGCGGCCGCGCTGACGCTGAAGCCATGAAGCTGCCGAGCGTGCCTCGTCACATGGTGACATGGATTCGGTTGCTGCCACTTGAATCGTTTCTCTAATAATACTACTAGTACTCATTACCGCCAATCCTAATTACTACTGCGTGCGGCCTAATTGAGGTGGCTTTTGTTAGCCGTAAGAGACAAGCTGCTAAAGCCACATTATTGAGAGTCTTGTCACGCGATGATTTTTTTTTTTTGAAAAAAATTGTCATACGATAATGACATGTCTCATGCTATCATAATCATATCCACTCCGAGTGCACAGTGACCGGCCGTTCTCTCTCTTAACCGTCTCTCTCTCTCTCTCTAGGTGTGAACTGTGTAGCGCTGCGCTTCTTTGCCTTCGCTTCAGCAGCATCTGCGGAGCGGCGGCTGCTACTCGCCTGCTCCTCCGGGGGCGAAGGGCACCGGCGACGGCGGCCGGCGAGGAGCTGGACCCTCGAGCCCGGATGCCTCCTCCCGAGCTACAGCTAGAGCAAGATGTAAGAAAACCTCTCTCGCTCTAGATCTCTGGTTATAGAACGTGCTATGCTACTAGCGGCGGCTGGCGGGTGCTTGCACTTGCTCGATTCGTGCGGTGTTCGGGGGTTAATCTGGCACCGACTGGTTTCGAGCAGGTTTGGTGCACGTGCTGTCGATTTCGACCAAATTTAGGCGCCGCGGAAAGATCGAGATTTACTCGGACTCTGGATTTGAGGCTCGTCGCGCCCTCAGCTCCTGGGGGGGAATGGTGTAGATTTGTGCAGCTCAACCGCATTTTGATGATCTGATTAATTTGTTTTCTTTTTCCTCATGGAAGATTTTCTAGTTGTAGTAAACATTCCTCAGGACGGTAGAAGATGCCAAAACAGGAGTAGGGTTTGTGCATATTTGGAACCTTTTGCCTTTTTGTTTCTTGTTTCATACAAAGGAATAACAACCGTTCTTCAGCTCACCAGTGTACAGAACCATGCGTGCTATACTTGGCATGGGCAGTGCTGGAGCAACCTCATGTTGTTATTTGTCTTTTGTAGTGTTCACATGCGTTCATACAGAACACCTTGACTTTAGAATGGCATTACAAGCTGATCAAATTAAAGGGAACAAACGTGCAGACACCCATGCTCCTTCTCACAGCAACATTTAGGAGCATGTTATTGCAAAACCAGGGGTTTGATTCTGCATCGGGAAGCAAGGAACCTGAGTTTTTGTGCAACTAGAAAGACTAGCTTCTGCATGGATGTTGAAGTTGTTCATCCCAATTAGGTGGTTGTAGTTTCATCAGTACCTGAGTTGTGTACTTATGTCACCCCTTCCTTCGGAATGTTTGTTGAATAAAAATTGCTTTGTCTTTACAGCACTAATGTCAGCCTGTGGCAATGGATCCACCTACAACTGATGCTGGTGATGAACTGGAGAGCTACTCGTCCTTGGGTTTGACAGTACCATACTCACAGAAAGACAATGCTAAATTTCCGAAGGTTCTTTTGCTTCTGTCAGCATATCTTGACAAGATAGTTAAGGAGAATGAAGAGTTACTTGATTCCAGTGAAATAAAGGAGTCAACCACTATCTTTCATGGTCAGAGGGTGCCAGAACTTAGCATAAAGCTCTATGCAGAACGCATCTTCAAGTATGCACAGTGCAGCCCATCTTGCTTTGTGTTGGGACTCATCTACATGGAGAGATATCTACAGCAACCAAACATTTACATGACGTCATTTAGTGTTCATCGCTTGCTGATTACAAGTGTTGTTGTTGCTGCCAAATTCATAGATGATTCGTAAGAACCCACCATAACAGCTTTTCAGTTACATTTTTCACATATCTACTTTGTTTGTAGCTATGCTCTTACATACTGTTCACATACTTTTGAGTCTGTGAGCCTTAGATTGATATTAGGTCTTCACTGTGATATTGAACAGAGATGCAAACTCAACTTTAGCTAACTCAAGCTAGCATGCCCACATATGATCTTTTACCATGTGGAATAGCTTTACATGTTTTGTGGTCAGCTACCTTCTTTATATCATATTGGTATGGAGGCAATTATGCTTTCTTTGTATCATAAGAAGCATCTTTATCTCTGAATAACCTTTTCCATGATTATCTGCCCATTTAAACCGCCAGTTAATAGGAATTCATTAATCAATCAGTTGTAAAAGGCAATAGGAATTCAAGATTAATAATATTAAGGGTGAGGAAAGGTTAAGAGATATTAACCAATGTTTTTGTTTATTCCAAAAATAAGACAAACAGAAGAAAGGTTTTCCAGTAACTTTTGCAATGCATTTTTGCAGGTTTTTCAACAATGCATACTACGGAAGAGTTGGAGGAATTAGCACAAGAGAGATGAACAGGCTTGAACTGGATTTGTTGTTCAGTCTGGACTTCAGGCTCAAAGTCAATTTAGAGACTTTCAGAAGCTACTGCTTGCAGTTGGAGAAAGAAGCACTAGCTCTCGTTCTAGAGAGACCGATCCAGGTCCAAGCCACCAACGGGACTAAACCCTTGATTTGTAACAGCAGTGTTGATGAGACTTGCAAGCATGAGCTCGTGCGTGAAAGGTACAGCAGCCAGGCTCTCCAAGGATGTAGCTGGTAAATCGGATCTACAACAGACAGTTTTGAAAAAATGTGGGGGTCTGAGTACTGATAATTCTTTTATTTGACAATATGCATTCAGATGACTTGCAATTGGTCCTCATTTTAGTTAGTGAGGCAGTTATTTTACTTTTACTTTTTCTAGAACACTGTAATTCTTGAGCCATGCTGAAAACGTCATTCCTGAAGTCTGGGTGCATTTCAGTCCGGTCATGCTATCCAAATCCAACCTTGCAGATTATTTGGAAATCGTCTACCTTGCAGATTATTTGGAAATCGTCAGGGATGGATGCCTGATTGCTAAACCTGCGATCCACTGAAAAATATTCCTTTTTATTTTGAGCTAAATCTATGAAATATTCTATCGGCGGTAGAATCAAGGCAAATACATCATGAAATGAACAGACGAGAGTCAAGGCAAATACATCATGAAATGAACAGAGGAGAGTTGAAATTCAGGCAAGCGCTTCTTTGGTAACGAATTAATACAATCACAGATTTCCATGAAAAATGCTAACACGGTTTTCTTATCAACTAGTAATAACTAAGCACAATCCATATAATGATAATGAAAAGAACATCTTAAGTCCTAACACAGTTTCCTTATCAACAAGCTCGCTCCCAGGCATGAGCATTATTGTCACCCACTATCAGGCTATCAGCATTCCACAGTTTCACAGCTCCGTTTGAACGTCCAAACATTCACTGTATCTTTTGCTTCCAGAACACCAGAGTTAAATAACAGATTGCCTTCTCTTGGTGTTGAGCACCCGCATCGCATTTCCTGTTCTCCCCACCACCATCTGCTCACGCAGAGCTGGGTTGAAGATGCTCATACCAGAGGGCACACTGGGTTTCACCCGAACAGGTGAAACCACAACTCTTTTCTGGATGCTGAAACACAGCCTGCTTGTGTTCCCAGGACCTCCCGGTGCCATTCCCAGCTTCTGCTGCGGTGTCACCATTTTGTTCCACAGGCCTGGCATTGGAGGAGGGCTTGTGAACTTGCTGCTGCTGCCAAAATCAATTCTCCTCAACTTTGCTCCATCTGGGGTTGCATCAACTATCCCATGTCCGGGAAGGGGTGTTGCTGGAATTGATCCAAATGCTGCGACTGATCTTCTAGGCACGTGGGCATGAGAAAGTCGAGATGCTGCTCTCTTTTCATTGAGCACAGACAGCTGCTCGCTCACAGATGGTAATATCGCCATTGAGGAACGCCTCTTAGGCTGGATAGGGATTTGCCGGATTACCGGAGTCAGAGATACACGCCTTGCTTTGCCAACAGCCTTATTAGGATCAGCCCCAGTTTGTGCTTTGTTCATCATCACAGGAATGTTCTCTTTGTTTTGAATTGTCGGAGCTTTACTGAACCTTGATCTAGAAGGGCCTGAAGGTGGTGCATAGTTGTTATTCCTTCCCTGAGGTTGTCTCTGCCTCATAGGAACTAGCGGTGGCCTTGAAGATCTAGCAGAATCCCTAGCAGCCTTCTTCTCATTACCTAATTCATTTTCCAGCTCTCTAATCTGTGCAGATGAAAAAAGTACATTTCATAAGCACGGGTTAGAATACACAGGAGGCTTGGTCTTTTAGGAATTAGAAAGAGCCGGTTCCCCTACTTACCCGCTGCTGATAATTTTTGCATGCTTGCTCGGCATCCTTCACCTGTCGCAAAATAATTTTTGCTTTAACATGTAATTCCAGGACAGTAGGTATCTAATAGGATAAAAATTAATACAATGAGATTCGAGGTGATACCTTTTCATTTAATGTCCTGAATACATTCTCACGAGAAGCATACTTGAGCTGCATCAACTGCAAGCTTTGATTCAGCTGTGCGTTTTCTTTTTCCTCATGCCGAAGTTTCTCAGACTGGAATGGATTTTATAGTTAAGAACGTAATATAACAGTTTAGATCATATTATAACTTTCAGTGTGATAGAAGAGTCAGAATACCATCTGTTTGAACTTCAAACTTTCAGCTGGATCTGCTTGCTTACGAGCAGGGCCATGTTCTACAGCCCGGACTCTACTAGCAAAATTGAGGGAACAGAGAGTTTCTCCTGAATCTGTAGAGCTTGGACTTATCTGTATGAACATTAGTGTCTTGCAATCTCCACCTGTAAAAGTTGAACGAATAAGGTTGTCTCCCTGTTTTTTTGTTCATTTGTTTGGACATTGTAGTACACAAATGAAAATCGGTAGAGGTAAATGAAACTCCATCATTTAGTTAAAACCAGCACAGTAAGGTTGTATCTCAGTAAAAGTCTAATGAATAAGTTTTTTTTGTTTCGATATTCTAGTGCATCAATGCAAATCAGTAGAAGGAAACAAAACATGAAACTCCAACATTTAGCTTAAAACCGGTGTAATTGCTACACAAGTAATACTAGGAGAAAACTTACCTAATGAGCTTTGGAGCAAATGAGTCAACTTGGAGTTCCTGTTTGACAGCAAAAAAGAGGCGGTTAGAACAAGATAATTTAAGCAGCTAAGCAAGGTTGTATGAATAGGACTAACCTGTATGGGATATGAGAATTTTTTGATGCAAGGGCAGATATGACATCACCCAAGGCAGAAAGTGATTTGTTGATGAACTGTGACTCCTTCAGCCTATCTCCTTCTACTCCAGTTTTACCTACTCTCTCACTTCCAGCAAGGTCAACCAACCACATGTGGCTTCTGCTCCTCTGACCCGTCACCAAATGCTCGCTCCTAACAGTAACCCTAACCAAACTGCAAATAGAACACAAATTCGGGTACCTAACATGAGACAGAATGTTTTATCTCATTGCTGTAGTAGTAATGACAGTCCTATGCCAAGCTGACAAACTGAATCTATTTTTGAAAATGGAAGCATATTCTAGATTATGACGTCAACAATTAATTAATGACATAACATGAGGCCACAGCCCTCACCAGTGGGAGCGGCTACTGAGTTCATTAGCATTGGTTGATCCAACAGATCTGTTTCGGGCGCCAAATTTGAGTTTCTCCCACACACCATCTATGTTATAAACTGGAGCCTCAACCAAACCAGGCACCTCTTGTGTCCCATCAGCACTTTTCTTAACATCCAACCTTGAATGCAACAAGAAACCATGCTTCAGCAAAAAAAAAAAATCAAAAGGAGAAAGAAATGGAATGTACCTTTTTGATTGATCATTGCTCTCATCAAGCAGATCTCTGATTTTTTCATTATAGACTTCCAATATGCTTACTGAGAAGGTGTATGCAACAGATGTACTCCTCTCCTCTGACATTCTGAACAATTCTTCCAAAGCCCTATAATTTACACCCCTATTTTCTGGAACCCCTTCCATCGTGAAGGTTTTCCCGGTTCCTGTTTGTCCGTAAGCAAATATGCATACATTGAAGCCGTCCATCACTGACCTAACAACGGGCACGGTCTCTGAAAATACGGTCTCTGAAGAAAAGGATTGGAATACAACCGGTTAAGCTCAGCATCTTTAAACATGTCTACTACTAGTATATGGGACAACTCAGCTACTGGAATACTACTTGCATACCACTAGCATACAGGACAACTCAAGCTACTTGCATACTAGTTGCAAACTATAGCATACAGGACAAGTCAGCTGGTATGTAACTATTCACAAATATACCTTGATCATCCTCTGGGCCAAAGACATGATCAAACTTGAAGGCTTTTCTTTCTTTTTCAGAGGGGACGAACTGCAGCTCAGTCTCTTGTGATGATTCGATCTCAACCACAGACGAGCACCCACGGGTGACCTCATCAGAGCTCAGAGGCCTGCATCTGCAGAACACCCTTATGTTCCCCCTCAGCTCAATAAGTTCATTGTATAGACGCTTCCTCTCAGCGCACTCATCTGTGTACTTCTTCTTCAGGCCATCATATCTAGGCCCGCACTCATCAGCACACTTGGCCACCTGCTGTTTGTACCTCTCCAAGAGGCTGTTATACTTTTCTCCTACAAACAAGCAAACAATGGCCAAAAACCATTAATTATAGGAGCCAAAATGCTTCAAATGCTTAAGCAAGGCATGTGCATGATTGTTTGTGTACCAAGGAAGCGGAGGGCAGCAGCACCGTCAGGAGTGGTAATCTCCTTAAGCAGCGGTGACAGGATAAGGGTGTTCTCTTCTTGATCTCCAACCTCCTGAAGAAAAGACGCGACGAAATCAGAAGCGAACGGATTTTGCTGTTCCCTTGAAATAAAATTCAACAATAGTTGGTAATCAATAAGGGGACAACCCGCATTTTGCCGTTCCCTTTCATGTGCTAGTTTTCTAATTCGATTCCCCGAACTGTCAAATTTCCCCATCAAGGATAGCACGAGCAGAAATCTACAGAATTCTACGGATTGGCAACCAAGATCCTCACCTCCATGAAGATGCGGAGAGCCTCCCCTGCTCCGGGGACCACCTCCTTCTCCTTCTCCTGCTCCTTCTCCACGTCGCAGCTCGCCGCCGCATCCTCACCTGACAAGCAAGTTTCCCACCGTGAGACGGACCACGACAGAACCCTACTTCCCAGCTGACACTTGCTACGAGACCAAGAGGCCTAACCTGTGGGCTGCTGAAGCGACGGCTGCGGCGCGGGCGATGGCGGCGGCGCGTTGTTCGGGTCTCCTCCGGCCGCGCGTCGATCTGGGCTCGCGGGATCCGCGCACTCCACCGCGCCGCGCTCGTCGTCATCTGGCAAGCAAACATCGGACCGCGTGAGAAGAGCACGCACACCACGCGAACCCACCCACCCACCCACGAGAAACCCTACTCCTCGCCTCGGAAGTAAGAAACCGTACCTTGCGGTGGCAGCTGCCGCGGCGGAGACACGGCCGGCGGCGAGGAGGGTGCCCCCACGGCGACAGGATCCGGCTCCATCGCTGCGATCTGGGGGGTCGGGGGAGGAGGAGCCGAGGAGGGGATCCGGGGGGGTCGCGAGGAGGAGACGAGCGGGCTTGGGAATGGGCTTGGGGTTGGGGGAGAAGCGGAGCAGCTGAGGATTCGATTTTTGAATTGGACGGATCCGTGGGGAGGAGGCTTTGGCTGTGGGAGGAGATGACCGTTTGGGATTGGGAGGCCGCGCCTATTTATTTTTTTTTGCAACATTCGTCTGCGGGGTGGATGGCCGTGTTGCTGGGATCCTGCTCCTGCGATGGGTGGTGACCTGGATTTGGTTCTGCTTTACCGTTTCGGTTTGTGAACGAGAACGGGGAGGGAACGTTTTTATTTACTGAAGATACATTTGTATTCTATAAAGAGCTACTAGATATTTTGTTTTTCAAAATTGGGCAAGCTCTCAGGCGCCCGTGTCCGGTTCAAAATTCTCTTGTCAGGATGAAAAAACTAGATGTTCAGCAGTGAATAGACAAAGATAACCTGTTCCATTTTGTACACCTACAAATTCAGGAGTGACATACAGACAAGTATCTAGCAGTCGGAGCCACACAGAATATGGCCTATACGCTACAGGAGTATTTCTGTACACTACAATACATCTGTGTATCATGCTATTCCACTGGCAAGTGGGGACAAGTCTCCCAAGGACCACAGAGAAAGAAAGCAAAAATCTACTGAACTACCAGGCTGAGACTGGCACCCCTTGGTGCTTCAGGGTCAGATCACATCCAATCAACATAATCAGATGATGATTTTGCTCCTCGTTTGGGCTTCGTGTACCTGTTATTCTCAAACTTTGCTTTCGTAAGGAGGGAATCCAGAACTGCTGCTTCAGCAAGATCGTAAGGTGCCATCAACACACTGCAGGCATGATAGCCACATATGTGAGGATAATGAAATTAAAGATCAGGATAGCCAATGCTAGATCAGAAGGCAATAATACATGGATAATACTGTCCTATATTTTATGGTGAGAAAAATACTTGCTACTACTATAAATGTATCCCGTATAGCCCTTACATTTATTATTTGTTGAACCTAATCAGGATATAGGGCCTGAACTCCCTCAACCTCAGTTTGCTTCTAAATCCTCTCTACTCATCAACAGTTGGATCCAGCAAGTTCCTACTGGTCAGAATTGTATTGCTCCCATGTAAGATTTAAATGTGTGAAAATTTGAATGTGATCTCTTTTACTGCTTCAATTTAGTGCGACATGTATTGTAGGTAAGCTAAATCAGCTCTTTACCCTCTTGCTAACTGACAAAAAGAGTAGCTATTGAGTCTTGGCAATGTATATGTACCTAGCAAGAACATCCTCCAAAATTGTGCGTTGGCAAGGCGTAACATAGTATATGCACTTTCTTGGACACTGCCCAACAGCAAGCTGAACAAGGTCATCTTCACCATTACCTGCAAATAAAAGGCTGCATTAATTTCAAAGATAACACATTTGTCACTAACAGCAAGTATTGGACCTTTTTTAGAAAAAAATAAAGGTGTGTACATACCATATACTGCTTAATAGAACTACTATGTGGGTTCATACAAAATTAAGCCTAAGTGTCTGTGCTGGACTTACCTTGAGATATTGCACGAGCAGTACCAATATCATCTGAAAATGAAAATACATGAGGTGCCCTTTTAACACAAGAATATGGGCATCCTGCACATATACATCAACAATTGTAATTTGTCAGATAAAGTTGACAAAACATGTCCAGACGATTGATATTGAACAACTACATGAAAGACCTACGTCCTATGTATATGCTATAACTCTGTAAAACCTAGGAAAGTGGAGTAGTTCGGTTGTATCAACAGAAGGAACACAACCGTATGCATAATGTTTTTTGATTCTAAAATAAGGACTACAGCATTGCCCAAATAAAAAATGATGCCTGGTGCCAGCAATTAAAGTAGCACAACATGGTGATTAATCTCTTATAGTTAAGGATATCAGAGTAATGACAAAATTGTGTGAAACTTAGTCTTCTGGTGTCAATTCTAACACTAATATCTAATTGAAGTTTGGCAGCAAACCTCATTCTTAACAAAACTATGGTTGACAAAAAGACTGGTGCCCTGCCCAAAACCCTCATCCTTAATCACTGAGGCAATACAAGTGCAACAAGTACCGGTGCCAATGCATAGAAGTTCATTGACAAATATGTCATGGGCTTCACACTCAGGTTCATCAAATGGGTCAACATTGTTCCTGCACAATATTGTAACAGAAGCACATAAGTTGGATTTTATTGAGACTGTACTGAAACAAAGAGCCCTATTGTATTTTTGGATGGACCTATCAGACCTCACAATAAAACTAGAAAAGCATTAGCAAATGCAGAAACTACAGTGTCATAAGAAATTGAAAAGGGACAGAGAACATAAATCCTTAGTGGGTTTGGATTTTGGAAATGATTGAGAGAGGAATTGGTAATTAAGCCCAGGGATTAATTACCGGATTGTTGAGTGGATCAAACTCAATTTTTTTTTCAGAATGAGCAACAAAAGTCCTTAATGCAATGCATGCTAGGTTTTATCTTACCCTCTTCTTATACAGGAAATAACCATGGTAACTCATATAATCCAAATAATGATAATCAACCTTTCATTAGGTACCATAGGCAAATTCTGAAGTCAAGTGATTCTTATTCTTTTTCCGATTTTTCTCATAAATTATCCTCAGGCGACCCCATTGCTAGCACAGAATTATCCTACTCTTTGACCGATTTGTCCAACTATGTTTTGAACTACACATGTTTCAGAATTTCAATGTATTGGTAGTTATTATAAGTTTACTAGGAATCATCACAGCTCTTTAACTCATTACGATCAAAACATATTCAAGATTGCCATGACAAATGGCTGTTACAACCTGATCTATCATCTACACTGAAAGCTCATGAAAGGAGAGGAGCCCTGCTATAATTCATGTTAGCTACCCAAAAAAAGTGTATATAAAAGGATGTTCTAGTCAGCATCCATGATATCTCCAGAATACAAGCTGATGGATGTATTCTCTACCTTTCAACCATCATTTCTTGGTTGCCAGATAACACCTGTGTGTGAAACAAAACAGTGTAACTAACGGGGATATGTAACCAGAAGGTGAAAAAAAATTAACGAAACATTCTCTCCAGTAAAACCAACCAACCTATTGGGTCATATTGAGGCTGATTTCTAAAATTTTAGCAATATATAGATGTTTCTAATTTCTATTGAACTTTAGATTCTCAAAAGCTCCTTTCATGATTCTGAAACCCTTGAGGCCAAACTTGCACTTTGAATTGTAATTGTTTGACGATGTTTGATTGCAGTTACTATGATAGCATCCATAAGTACATGTACTGAACACAGGGATAGTACACAGAATTACCTGATAGGCCTCAATCACTCGTCTGATTATTAAATCTGCGTTTTCTGGGTCCTTGCAAACATCAGGATGGAATTCCTTCACCTGTAACAGAGCTCCCAATGTTATGTCGTGGCATGGTGGTTAGACCGGAAAATAGTACTGCGAAGCTTTAGCTTAGCAAAAGCCCTCCTTGCACCCATTGTTTACAAGATAAAGAAATGCTACTAATTCTTAAGGTACTGTTTCTTCTAAAAAATAATGAAAAGATTTCATAATGCAAATAGAATATGTGAGTTCTTTTTATGCTTTGCCATTCGCTGCCTTCTTCCCCCTAATCACAAAGTAATCAACCCTCAAAAAACGGTGGTTCCAAACACAAGATTTATAGTTCAAGGAGATCATGGAGGTACGCCGCCAAGTTCTTTGGACACACTAACAGTCGACTACTCTGTGATTTCTAGGATGCCTCAAGAGCTAAAGTTGTGCAGCAGCATCCCATGAAACAGTGAGCGTTTGGCTCCGGGGCTAAAAAGGCTGCCGCAGCGCGTAGGCGACGGAGGAAGCGGAAGAGGCAACACTACCCGGGCGCGGAAGGCGGCCTTGAGCTGGGCGGCAGAGTAGCAGGCGGTAGCGTCCAGGCCAAGGATCTGGAAGGGCGTGGCGCGCGGGTCCAGTATCCTCCCCGCCTCTCCCTCGCCGCCCCCACCGAGCGCCGAGACGCGCGCCCGCCGGAGAGCCGGGCCGCGCCGCGGAGACGGCGGCGGCAGTGCCCTCGAGCCGAAAGGGGAGGACGGTGCGGCGGCGGACATCATCGCATTGTTCTGAGCTGAGAGTGAGAGGCTCCCGCAGCTCCGCGGCTCTCGTGGCTGTGTGGCGCTCGTCGCTGCCGCCTGCTGGCCTGCTGCGTGACTGCGTCATCGTGGATCGAGCTTGTGACCTGGATTATATGGTCACTTAATTAGTTAGCTGGATATTTGTAAATTTAGATAAGTCCTAAAATATCATATACCTTGTAAAAATATTTTATAGGGATCATGTAACGTAGTTATCTAAGAAATCATATACAATTTTATATGTTATTCTTCTCATATGATAGCATACCGCGAAGATTCATCATCTATGGCCTACACATAGAAAAAGGTTAGACTATTGGTGGAAAAAATAAGAAAGCGGTTCGATGCAAGAGAGTAAGAATAATTGCACGAACAAGTGGTGGCTAGGCTAGCAGTACAATGATATATTATATCATCTTAAATGAGGACAATAACAAATCAAATTGAGCGAAAGAAAAGGATGATCCAAGTACCACTGAATTATGAAAAAATGAATGAAATCTGTCAACTCAGGTCAACATAATTAAAAAGACAACGTCACCTGAATTCTAATATCTTTAAAACATTTCTACAGTAACATATACAATATACATATGTATGATTCTAAGAATAATTCAAAATGGAAAAATGTTAAGTTGAAATTCAAGAATCTCAAAACTTGGTTACCCTCCATACCTTTTCTTGTACTTTTACGAGCTCAAATATGATGCATGTTTCTTCTTTTTTATTTCTTAACCTATGTATTTTAATTGTCAGCTTGCTGATGTGTTCAAATCAATTTCCTTATTAGGTTATACCTTTATCCTATTTTCAAAGTTCAAATATCCAAATCTTATGGTCTATATTACGGTTTTCATTGGAACATCAGTGAGTGTAATAGAACCAACATCTTACAAGCACAAAATCCCTCGAAAATAATTTTGTGGAGTTATAAATGAAACATCCAACTGCTGAAGCGATGTTCTTAGACATATGTTTAGGCATCTAATTTAGTCATCGACCATTAGAAAGGTCTAAAGCGGACGATGATGTTGTTCTTGTTTTGTTCTTTTTTTTCTCTCCTTTTCTCTTTATTTATTTTATTTTTTCTTTTTTATTTCCATTATATCTTTCTCTTTATCATATAATTTGTCTCTATCGTGCTTGCTAAAAATAGATTATATGGACATGCATTTAACCTTCTCTTTTCTTATTTCTAAAAGTTTTTCTATATTTTACCCTTAGTTTAACCATTTTCTGTACAAAGATTAATTCATCATGTAATTCTAAATAACCTTTTTCCCAAAAAAAACTTAGTTGAACGAGTTTCTTTGGAAACTTATTTTCAACAAGTTTTGTTGGAGAAACCGAGCAAGTTAATACTTATGTGCATAAGTTATCTAGATACGTAGATTAGAAGATTTTCTACCAAACAAGTTATCCTAACGAGATTCTTATAAAAAAAACTCATTAATTATGGCAAAGGATGTAGAATAGTTGTATACAGTTTGATGATTTCTAGTCATCGTCATCATCCTTTCTTCATTTCTAATTAAATTTTTTGTAAAAGTTTAATGACAAATATGATATACGCAATGTTATCTAGAGCTAGAGGTAGTATTTCACCACAACTACCATGTATGAAAAAGATAAACAATTCGTTAACTCTTATGTTTGTCGAAGTATTTAACATAATTGCATTGACCAAAGTTTTTCATGTTAATCGAAAAGTTCTGAAATTCGTCAATCAAAAGTTTTGTAAAATAAGACGAACGCGAGAGACGGTTATGATCGCGACCGTGCGATCGAGGGTCCCAATGGAACCGACGCTTCTGATCGAGCAAGTCACCCGCGAGAGAAAGCCGAGCTTTTCCCCGACGTTGCCGCCGGAGGAAGGATTCTACCCAAATTCCAATCCCATCCCCACTTTTCGCCGCCGCGCGCGACGGCACGACGGCGGCGGCGGCGGCGGCCGCCATGCTCCCCTCTCTCGCGCTAGGGCACTCCTCACTCCTCCTCCCGCCTCGCGGTGCGCTGCTCGTCCCGCTGCCTCGCCATCTCGCCCCAAACCACCCACCCCTCCGCGCCCACTGCCGCCTTATCACCTGCACGCCGCCGCGGCAGCTCCTCACGCCTCGTCGCCTCGCTTTCGCCGCTAGGATCTCGGCGTCCGCCGCGGAACCGGCGCGGGGAGATGGAGATGGCGTCTCGGTGGCTGGGCGGAAGAGCGCGGGGTACCGGAACCGGTTCCTGGACCTGGCGCGGCTGGGGGCGGTGGTGGAGGGCGCGGCGGAGGCCTTCTTCCGCAGCGAGATCCGTCGGCGGCTGGCCGTCACCGCCGCGCTCATCGTGCTCAGCCGCGTGGGCTACTTCATCCCGCTCCCCGGGTTCGACCGCCGCCTCATCCCCGACTCCTACCTCAGCTTCGCCCCGCTTCCTGCAGGTCCCTCTCGTCGTCCCCCTCTCTGATTTCTCGTTGGCGAGTGCATGGAATGTTGTTGAGAATATACTAGTTCGTAATGCCACATTCTTTCGTGCAGATGACCTTGGCGATTTCTCCTCCGAACTGAAACTGTCACTGTTCCAGCTTGGAATCAGCCATCAAATTTCAGCATCTATTGTCATGCAGGTTCTTTAACTCCTATCCCTTGGGTCAATTATTTGCTTTTGTTTCCAAATGGCAACAATTGCGTGTTTTGGAGTTAATTCTTCTGTTCTTTTTTTAAATCTCCACTTCCATAACCTCATTGTCATGTGCTGGCTCTCTACACATGAGTAAATTGTTGTTCGATTGTCGTAGATGGCCAACTAGCTAATTTTATTTTAGAATAGAGCTGGAACTTTGGGAGAGAAGTTTGTTTTTCACAGCATTCAGACTTGGAAATTACTATTTTAAGATTGGAAAATCACTTGCGTGTAAATCTTTGAGAAAATTGTACCATAACTCGTTTAACCTTTTAGTTATCTATTTAGATCCGTGAGCTCTGTCCATGCTTCCACAAGCTCTCAAGTTTCAAGAAACATTTAGGCCCCAAACTTGACTATATATTTCACAGTCTCACTTAGGCTAATAAGTGTAAGTTTAAGGACATTATTATGCATAATGGGCAATAGACTGGATTTACTCATGTAGATTTACACCAACATGTTCACTTAGACCTAATTGGAATACCACAAGTCTAAGTATCTTTCTTTTGGCACTTGGTTTCTATAAGAAAGTGCAACCTGTTATTTTGATGCCATTGTTGCAATTGAAATTGATTTCCTATTATTGAAAAAGACATAACAAAGGTATCTGTTTTAGGTTCTCTGTCATGTACTTCCATCACTTGAAAAGCTCCGCAAGGAAGGATTAGATGGGCATGAGAAGCTAAAAGGCTATATGTGTGTCTAGTTGTCTATCTTGAACAGTGAGACCGATTTTGTTTTCCTGGAAACTATTGGCTTTTGTCATATCATTTCATCTAGTTTGAATCCCTTTATTTGTGTTCAGATGGTGGCTATCTTTGGGTTTTGCAACTGTGGCTGCTTTTACTGTCTCATGCTATTCCCTGCAGTATTCAGTATACGCTGCAAGTTACAGGTAAACTACCTTTCGCTGCAAGATTTCTATTCTTTGAAATACGCTTTCCCCCACGAACATGCTGGCACACCATTCCTGTTCCTTTGTTTTTCCACTCCAATGCCTTATCAGCTGTAAATGAGTGGGATGCTTCGGGATTAGATTCAGTGCAATTGTATGTTGTGATGGGCATTTTATACTACTCTATGTATTTGATTTTTATCTGTATGACCACTAATTGAGCCATCTTGAAAACGGGAGATAAAAAAAGAATTCTAGGGACCAAAGTTGTTGCCAATCCCAGTTTGTTTGAATGGGACAAATGCTCATTTAGTATTTGTTACAGATCTATCTATTTATTTTCATTTCATTTGTTACAGGGTTAAGCATATAATTATAACAAGTATTTTGCTTGTTCTTGGTGCAATGTCAATGACATGGATTTGTGACACCATATCAGAATCCGGATTCGGTAATATTTGATCTCATGCTTATTTGTAATTTATTGTCACCTGCGCATGCTATGAATGTTTGTTGTATAAACTTCGACACACATTCCGTCATATGCAGATGTTGTGCTTAATTAATTGTTCCGAAAAACCTTGTTCTGACCAATATATGCCTATATACTGTATTTCACGTTTTTGGCAGAAACAGTGGGGTAGGTGGTATTATATTAAAAATAATAAAAAGAAGAAAAGACTGTACGAGGGTGGGGCCCAACAAGGAAAAAGAGAAGAAAAGAAAAACACTGTACAGATAGAAAGAGAACGAAAAAAATAGGTTTAAATTCTCAATCCAATCCAATCCAAAATCAGCCTTCTGATGGGCTCATTTGTCTATTTGTTTGACTAGTTTATTTGTTGAAACATTTGTTTTGGTTATTCATTTGGTACTAAGTAAACTGAAATTTGTTTGTGAAAACTGGGCTGCATTAGCTGATTATTCATTTGAGCAATCTATTTGGTGTGTGTGGGTGGGGGTGTGTGTGTGTGGGGGGGGGGGGGGGGGACAAATGTTGTTTGGATGTTTATATTCTGGAAGGGCTCATTAAGGCTCTAGTGTCTGTTCAAGAGAGTTGCTTATACCTGACAGGCTGAAATTTATAAATAAACAAATAGGTAAATAAATGAATAAATAAACTCATCCCTCACTTTGTTCTTTTTGCTGGTCAGTCTCTGTATTCCAACTACTGTTTCTGCTGGTACTGGGGCTCTTAATAAAAGTTACGTTATTTGAGTTTGGAGCTTTCACTGGCTAGATTGATGGGTTCTAGTTCCAGCTATTCAACATGAAATATGTACACGGCATGATTCATTTATGTAAATGTGTTCTAGAAATGATGACCATGTCGTAAGACACATTTAGTGTTTATTATATCAATATGTCTATCTTCTTATACTTGGTTAGCACTATCATGCTTATAGTTTCTTTTATATTTTTCACGTCCAGGGCATGGCTCATCTTTGATTATCTGTTTGGGAATTTTGACTGGTTACACAGATACACTACACAAGATGATAACTCAGTTTTCAGGTTAAGAACTCATCAATTGCTTCTTTATGCGTCATTCAAATGAATGCATTTCAGTAACTGTTTTTTACTATAACTTAGATTGTTGTTCATTTGTCTTGCTTCCTTCTGGAAGTATTGTCGAACATGTTTTCAAGGCGCTATCCTCAAACCATATTTTTATATACTATAATCTCTTGACTATACCTTCTTTATCTGCACACTGAGAGTTAGTTTGTGTTATTTTCTCTTAATCCAGCTTGTTTTTTGAAACAGGGAACTTTTCCAAGTGTTGGCCTTACATCTTGGGAGTAGCTGGAATTTTTATGATGCTCACCATGGGGGCTGTGCTGGTGACTGAAGGATGCAGGAAGATAAAGCTTCAGTACTATGGATTTAAATTGGCTTCCGGTGCAGGGTAATAGAAAATATAAATTCTGCATTCTCTTTTCTTTTGCGATTTATTTCTATATGTTATCTGCACGAATTTGCAAAATAATTTCAGTTTGTAGTAGAACATTATTTGTATTTCACACAACTTATAATAATTTAATGTTAAGCTATTTTTACACCTTGTACTGTATTTTTGTTTAGATAAAATTAAATATTCGACCCATCAATTTCACCCTTTTTTTGTAGGAGTGAGAGCACCCCAGTTACAGAGGTTGAGCCATATATCCCCTTCAACATCAATCCGACTGGAATGCAGCCCTTGCTTACAACTTCATACCTACTAGCTTTTCCAAGCATCATGGCCAGGTAAACCATTATCTATTTCTTTTATTGTCTTTTCACTTCCCCTAACATTCTAATATGGAATGTCTGCAGCATTTTTGGCTCGCGCTTTTGGGAAAACTTGAAGGAAATTTTGAATCCAAGGACTTCAGCTGGTGGTAGTCCCTGGGTTTATTATTTGACATATGCTTTTCTTGTCTTTGTCTTCAACATTTTTGACATTGTAAGTCTATGTCTCATCTTAATAACTGTGTTTCAGTCAATAGGAATAAGTGTGTTCCTTGTGCAGGTTCTATTGAATCCAAGAATGTGCTTACGACTCGAAATCATATTATTATAAATAAAATTTCTTCTCACTTCTTAATCTCCTCTTCGCTCATGGTTTACAAACTTTACATCTTATTTATCAACCTGCTTTTTGATGATCTCATATATTGCATCAGACAGCAAATCCTTACTCTTATGGTATTCTTGTTTGGGATTTAAATTTTGAACATCCCTTAGGGCCATTGATTCTCTACATTCTGTTTTGTATCTAATGGCTACATACTTCCAGATATTTTCCGTAGTTTTCCATAGGCAATATCAACATGCTTAAGGAAATGCACAAAGATTGAACATACATATTTAATGCTCGGACATTTTCTTTATCAGATAAACACAATGTACCTTATATTATCTTCTGATGGTGCTGTTTACCATTTATGATTGCTTGTTATCAGTATTACTGGTGTAATTGCACAATAAAGTACAACGCTCACATGTGAAACACTGCAGGACAATGCACATAGAAGTTACTTATAGGCCCTAACTTATAATGATTGTAGTCTATAATTTCATAGTTGAACTCACGTTGCTAATGTTTTTCAAGAAGTTCATTTTTATTGGGAGGCATGGTTATTTACACATATATTACCTGCAAATATTCGTTCCAGGCCAACTTACCCAAAGAGATATCTGACTACCTGAATAAGATGAGTGCGAGGGTACCAAGGATAAAGCCTGGAAGAGCAACAGTAGATTATCTTACAAAGATACAAACATCAACGCGTTTCTGGGGTAGGTGTCCTTGAAGAAAGCTCATCATATTGTCAAATTTTGTTATGATCTGTCCTTCTGCACCTTTATGCTTTTTTTCTAAGTGGGAAAAAAATCATCTCTTATATTCCAGGAGGCCTACTGCTGAGCTTGCTGGCAACTTCCTCTTTATTGCTTGATCGATATCTCAGGCAAATAAATGAGGGGTTTTCTATAGGATTCACATCAGTCTTGATTATTGTGAGTACATCTCAAGCACACTCTTCACGTAACTTGTTAGCATGAAACTTAGTTGTTGAACTGCAGCTTTTATGCGGTCTTCATCAGCCATTTTGCCTAATGTTGACCTTTTAGATGCCATGGTCCTGGGTCAGATCTTGGCAACTAACTCTAAAATTCTGAATGATCCAATACCTGATCATGTGGCTTCAATTCTATGTCTTTACAGGAGAATTTGAGATCCATGCTTTGCATATCTTTGTTTCATAATATTAATATGAAGCTTAACATCCTAGAATCATGCAAAATGTGCCAAATTGGACAGCATCCCTTGGAGAGGAAAACAGAAGGGATCATTGCTAGCAACTGCCGCATTAGCAGTGGAAAACCGGAATGGATCCACTTTGACATTTAGGAATGAGTTTGGATTTGGTAATTATTAACATGATTGACATGCACTTAGGATAATGAAATTGTATGATAAATGGCGATTTCAGGTGGGCTCAATTATTGAGCTCAGAAGGTCGTATCAAGCATACAATGTGATGCCAGCACTAAGCAAAGTTTTGAGGAGATATGGTGCTTAAGCATATGTAAGCACATATGTTGGTGATGATGGAGCCATCCACTAGACCACTAGGTACTTCTTTTATTTTTCTGCCAAGGTTTATCAATATTTAAGCTAACTGTAGCATCTGCTCTTGGTCTTATAGAAAGAAGAGCATGAATTGGAAAGTCTCCTGGTTTACAGCTTGTGCTGCTGCAATGTCGAATGGTGCAAAATGCCAACACTTAGGAGTAGCACACTATGATGAGAAGTTTACACAGCTTCTGTTAGACACTTACTCATTCATTGGTTGGTCTCTTGGAACGTAAGGACCATGGTCTTACATTGGGTTTCATTGACAAAGTGTAGTGACGAATCAACAAGTATGTCCAGCTGTTGTTTCAAGTGCAGCAAATGTGAACCGTGGCTGTTTGTGTATTTGTGCACCACAGTCGGAAGCATTGCTGTAAGTGAAAGAAATCTCAATTTCCTGTTCGCCATGTTGTATAAATTTCAGGCGGATCACATTGCTAAATGCTAATCTGTTCACTGGAAGTTTGGATTTGTAGTTCCTCCACGATAGAAATGTTTGGGGGCAGGCAGAATGACCATCCCTGTAAGACTGAAGTTAGTTTCTTGTAGACATGAACACAAACTTGTGTCTAGTATTACCAGCACAATGCAAAGCTATCCTGTCTCCACCGAGTCAGAATAAACATCGGATGACCAATTTGCGTGCGAAAATAGGTTCGCTGAGCTGAAAACGCGCAGTCGTGTGGTTGGTACATTTCTGGCAAACCGTGCTGAACGAATAACCAACGCACGTCACCGTGGCTGGCTGGCTGCTACATTATCAGGCCCGTGGAGTGGACTACGACGTTGTCAGCCCCGTCGTTCCACAGCACCTGTCCGACAGCTCTCACCCAATCCTCCGGGCACCCCCTCCTGCCTCCGCCTTCAGCCGTCGCCGTCGGCGACGCACCAACAGCAACAGCGACGACAGGGTTTACACCGTCCGGCGGGTCGCACGCGCACACTCTCGTTTCGTTCACCCACCACCGCGCCGCGGGTCCTCGCGGGCACCGTCAGGGCGCAGCGCGCGACGCGCAACCTTGGGGGAAACGCTCCTGGGAACACCCGTGAAAAGTCAATCCGAGTCCTGCTCGTCCTCCCCTCCCCTACCCCTTCCGCTCCCCCGTCGCGTCTGACGACTCCACCGCCCGCACGGACCCCGACGACGACGCGCTCCGCCCGCCCCCGCGACGCGGCTAAGTAACCTCCCCCCTCCTCTCCCTCCCTTCCCCGGACGCGTCGATCGAATCCGCCGCGCTGCCTCCTGCTCGGTTACTCCTCCGCGCGCCTCGCCTCGCCTCGCCCGCGCTGCGCCATGGGCGCGTCGTTGAGCCGCCGCCGCCGGGACGACTACTACCCGCCGCCGCCGCCCCCGCCGCCGCACCACTACTCCTCCTACCCTCCCCCGCCTCCCCCGCCGCACCACCACCACCACCACCACCACCACCCGCCTCCTCCACCGCCGCACCACCGGGCGCCCCCTCCGCCGCCGCCGCCGGCCGCCTCCTCGTACTACTACCATCCCCACCCGCCGCCCCCGCACGCGTACCACGGGCCGTGGCACCCGGCCCCCGCGCCGCCGCCGCCGCTGCAGCAGCCGCAGCCGCCCGCGCTGACGGGGCCCCCGCCCGAGTACGTGGAGCACCAGCAGGCGCAGAAGGTGAAGAACTACGTCAATCTGCACAAGGACACCATCAGGCTCGAGCCCGACGGCGCCGACCCCGACCGCCGCCTCGTCGCCTTCACCTTCGACGCGGTAACCGACGGCAGGTGATTTTCGGGTCGCGCTGCTGTTGCTCCCTGCTGTAAGCCTGTAATGGGGCTGTTGGATTTGTTTGGCTAACCTGAATTGTGTAGCTACTGCTTACGGGAAGTTGAGCTGTAGGGTTCGGTTTATTTGTGAGGGTAAAGATTACTAGAATTTAGTAAGTTCTGCATACTTTTGTTAGACAAGACTCTTCGCTTACCTTTTGTGGAAAGCCCAGTAGTACGAGTAGTTGAGTAGAAATCCAGCAGCTTACAAAGAGAACACCAAAACTGGAGCTATGGGGAGATGGATCTGTAGAAAATTATAGGCGCTCGGAGACTTGGACACTACAACTTTTGGTATATGACTATACTTTCAATCTCGTAGATCGGTAACTTATTCTCCACTTTCATATCAAATCACCGGGAGAAAAAGAAGACAACAAATAGTTAAGCGTGACTAAAGTACTACTCCTGAAGTTTAATGACTTGCCAGTAATGTTAAATGAGAAGAACAGGAGTAGTTTAGAATATCTCTTCAATTTTATCATATGCTTAAACCAGAAGGATATTCTGATGATGGGAGGTGTTATTTGTTATAGTACTACAGATCACTTAATATTTCATTTTCAACCCCATTAACTGTACAACATTTATTGCAACCAGTGTTCAAAATTCTGGTGTTACTGATGGGAATTGGAAACCAGTGGGTTCAGGGGAACCCCAAGTATGCCATTTTTATGTTCTTTTTATAAAAAATAGAGTTGCTGCTAGATCTTGTTGGCAGTTAGATTGTTGAAATTTTGACAGGAAAAAAAAAGAAATTTGGAAATTGGACATGTAACTGCCCGTTAACCAGTCCCAGCCATGGTTCAGGAGAGTAAGAAAAACGCTTTTCTTCAAAACTAAAATTGCATCATTTCCCTCTCAAACTAATGCAGGTGGGGCATTTTTTTTACGATTGTTATTAAAAAAATGGCATTATGCTAGGAAAAGTTCAAGGTCTCAATATTTTTGATATGAGTGCTTAATTACCATCTAACGTTAAAGATCAGGGGCCACAGTTAAACATATCCTTATCTTTTGCAGGGTAACTATATATTACTTTGCCAAGGAAGGAAAAGACTGTAGTTTTTCTTCAGTATACCCAGAATTACAGACGCTAACAAAAATACCCTTCCAGAAAGGGTTAGCCCAAAGGTTCATCCAGCCCTCTGGATCTGGTGTTGACTTGGGATTCTTTTCTCTTGATGAGCTTTCAAATCCATCAGGGGAAGTATACCCTCTGGTAGTTTATGCAGAAGCATATCCATCTCCAGAGGAAGGTGGCTTGTCAGTAAACTCCACTCGTGCACAGATTACTCTTGCTGTTTTGGAGAAGCATAACAATGACCTTCGAGTCAAAGTTATCAAGCAAATCTTGTGGATTGATGGAGTGAGGTATGAGCTACAGGAAATTTTCGGTCTTGTCAACTCCACAGAAGCGGATGTTGCCGATGCTGATGCTGATGACAAGGGAAAGGAATGTGTTATCTGCTTGACAGAACCAAGGGACACTGCTGTTATGCCTTGTAGACATTTGGTGAGAACATAATTTACTGTATCTTTTTCTCTGGTAGATCTTGATTTCATTACCTTAAAGTTTTCTCTGATTGGTCCTTTCTTGTCCAGTGTTTGTGCAGTGAATGTGCAAAAACTCTACGATTTCAGTCAAATAAATGCCCCATATGCAGACAGCCTGTTGAAAAACTAATGGAGATCAAAGTTAGAAGTCCTGAGCCATAAAGGAGACTTTGCTGGTATGGCTGCTGCTGCTGCATTATATTATCTAATTGTCCATAATCCTGTAAACAACATGAGTCTTGAAGTGTATAGTTCTGTTGATGGTTGTGAACTTGTGATGATGTGGTCTAGCGATGAATTGTGAAGATCATCACATGGCACTTGGTTTCTTGTTTTTTTCTGTTTGTTATGGTATATCTATAACATGGCATCTGAAACCAATCCTTGGCATAGTTTTGGATCTTGATGAAGCTAATTTTGACACTTTTTACCCTGTTATGTCAACTGCCATCTTTATACTTGGCTGGACACAGACTTTGTCATGCCTTTCCATATTCCATGACCATCCTTATCTTTCCTTTTGGCAAAGCATTGGTGTGATGTTTCTGTCCGATCTATCTGGTAGCAAATCCTAATAGTTGCGCGATGGTTCTGTGCACATAACTACATGATATATCAACCCGGTAGAACTCATGATACGTGGTAGACCATCGATATGGAATCTGGGAGTTAAAAGTGGTGTGCTCTGTTCCAGGTAAGTTTGAACTAAAGCATTGCTATTCTGCTTAGGGTCCTCTGCTGTGCTGAGAATCTGAGATTAGTGGAGTGAAAAGGTGAGTGAAGTTCACCAGTGCTCCTGAACCTAGCTTAAATATGTTAAGGTCCTTCATTTGTGATCTGTTGCATACATACACATATTTTGTAATGAACTTAAAAAGCTATGTGCTATCTACACACTGAGTTGATGTTTATGTGGAGTAAGTAGCTCCACCCCACCCCTGATTGTGGCTGTGGCATAGAGTTAGTATGTACTGGAAAAACGTGGATGAAATTGGTGGACTACTCCATTAGTCAAGACACCCATATTGTTTAAGCTATGAAAAAACAGCATGAAAGATCTAAACCACTCAAAGTTGTCATTTGATGTGCCATACATATTTACCCTGGATTACATTACTCTGCCGTAAAGTTTTACCTACCTCTTTGTGAAATGCAATGGAGATTGGTTTTTTGTCTTTTTGTTACATTTCATTTGGTGATTCAGTCCTTGAGTAATCTGTATCATTCAGTTAATCTAAACTCAAACTTTGGGTGTTTGAGTTACTAGAGTCAGATGAGCATCTGGAATAGATCTCCTGCAAGGCTGCAAATCATATAACAACTATCAGATCTTATTAGTTCAGTACCACCGAAGTTTTGGCATAATTAATGTTATTTTTAGCATATCCTATGCCTACGTGGAATACCGAAGATTGCCTGGCCATAACTAACATTAACAAAATGTGAGTAAATTTGAATCGTCCCAACATTTTTATTCCTTTTTGCCGTTGGTTTCTGCTTTTCCAGTTGCTGGACATGTTGTGGATGCTGAGATGGTGGTATGTGTGGGAGGCTCATCGTACAGACGCATTGTCGTATCGCCTGTCTTCAGGGAAAAAAAAGGAATTGATAAATTCGTCGCTGTATATACCATGTAAATACCACCGTCCATGGTCATAGGCCGCTTGTACAGTTTTCTGATGTGTGCAGATTGTTTGTATGTGCATATGGTTGGGAGCCAAAAAGTTTCAGTGGGTCGGCCTGTACGCTTGTACCGACCAAACTTGCATCCCTTTGGGAAACACGTATAATGGAACCTGATCCAAATTTTTCCTAGATCCAAAAGATCTGGTAGTCACAAACTCACACCACACGGCCGAACACCCTTCAACCTTAAGAAACATGGCAACATCCATAACATGTGCTTTTAAGACTGTCGGCAACATCTCATCCTCCTTGTACTTTTGTTTCTAAGAGAGCCATTTAGTGATAATCAAGCACCAAAAAAAGTCGTAGTAGTATGTTAAATTGCAAATGGTGTGGGAAAATCTTTCTCAAGAAAAAGAAATTGCGTTGGTATGGTACGGAAAACACGGCGTCCGTCCGCACAGGCAAGTCAACCCCATGAAACTCCTCTACGGCGCATAAAAAAATACGCATCCGTCTGCGATCGCAAAATTCTTGGACGGAATTCCGCGCTGCCGACCGCCGCGCCGATGTGCCGACGAGGCGCTGAGGAGCACCACGAGCAGCAGTGGATAGCTGGAGCACCAGCGCACGCGCGGGGGAGGGGTGAACGGGACGTGCGCGAGTGGCTCAGCGCAACACGCACCCTGTCACCTCGTCACTGACAGCTCTTCTTGTCAGACGACACCGGCGATCCGTACGTACGCGGGAGGCCGCCACCCCACCCCCCACTCGCGCCAGCCAGCTATGAACTGACGGGCTCGCGTCCACCCATCGCCGATCACAGTCAGGTCGCACCACCCCGCCGGCCGCTACTTGTCCGTCGTCGGCACCCCGCCGCCGTATGCAACGAGCGGCCCCCGGCGCGTCGACTGTCCAACCAGCGTCCCCGGCAGCGCGCGCGCGGGCAGCCACACACACCGCTCAGTGCTCACGCCCGCCGAAGTGGTCACCGGCTGGTGAAGCGGGCCGGTGGCCCCCGCGCGGCTCCGGCTCCACCTCCGACGCTGACCTCCCCCGGACCCCAGTGGGAGGACCGGAGGAGCAGGTCGACGTGGAGCGCGCGCGGCCTCTGCCGGCCCCCGCCACGGTCCACCGATCCGAACGAACCCATCATCTGATCCAGGATTCCGTTCCGGATAGGAACCAACCGGCTGGCGGCGGAGCCAGTCGCCTCAAGCGAGTGAGGCCCGGTCCGCGATGGCGACCACTGGTTGGTTAATCCCGGTGATTCCAGCAAAGATTCACCACCGCAGCACATGCCCTCTCTCCCTCGGGTGCTCTCTCTCCCCGGTGATTCCAGGCGCCGCCAATAATGAGCACCACCTCGGCTGCCAATCAGGACGCCGCGGGCGGGCGCGACACGCATCGGCATGCGATTCCTGGCGGTGTACTTGGTACTACTACCGCCGCCGCCACCTGCTCGCTGGACGTGACACGGCGCCCCTTTTCCCTCCCCGCGGCAGGCGATGGTGCCAGCGCGCTGGCCTACACGAACATGCCGCTGACGCCGAGAGGGGCCTCCGCGCGGCCACCCTGGCGGGCGCCGGGCCACCATGTGGGCAGGCAGCGGAGATCCCGGGGGGCCCCTCCCGACCGCGGCGGGTTCCATTCACGACGAGTCGGCGGCCCGGCCGGGGCGGGCTTCGGTGGCCGGCTCCGCGCCGGAGCAGCCTCATCCGCCCCGTGACCTGCCCGCGCCTCGCAGGGGATGGATAATGCCGGGGCAGGGCAAGGCGTCCCTTTCGCTTCGCGGACATCATCCGCTGCGACTGCGAGTGGTTACTGCCATGCACATGCACTCATGCCGCCGCCGTCCTAAGCGTCCGGTCCGGTGTTACTTCCCGGCGAAGGTTGCTCGACGGGACGGGTCCGGTCATCATGCCTTGCGATCCCGGCCGGAGAGGATCACACGGCGGCGGCAAACGAGCGGTCGCGGTTCGAGCTCGTCTGATCCGGGCAGCCGCCGGCCAATCAACCCCGTGTCGGGCCGCTTACAGGACTCGGGAATCGGCGATAAGCTCTCTCCCACTCCCAGCCTATTCGGAGAGCAAAAGAAAAAAAAAATGAATAAAAGGTGATCGTAAGAATAGTATTTGCTGACAGGTGGGGCCGCGCGGCCTCTCGCCGTCCGGTGGCCGTGGGGATACGAATACGAGATGAGGGCGCGCACTGGCTGGCTGGACGAGACCGCGGGGAGAGCGGAGCGGATTGCGAACATGTGCAGGGGCCGCGCCCCCACATTCGTGGGGCCCACGAACTTTCCGGGCGGGGATTGGCCAGCTCCTCCGCCGGAGCCCGGCCCCACCCCCACCCCGCAGCCCCGCCCGAGCTGACACCAGGAAAAGGGCGGCCGCTATTAAAGCGCGACCCCCTCCGCCGGCCGAGCTCAGCGCCAGAGGACGCCGCGAGAGACAGCCGCAGCAAGCCTCCTCTGCTCCTCCTCCATCTGCTCCTCTCCTCCTCCCCCTCCTCCATTGCTTCCGCTGCTCTCCGAGATTCTCGCCGCCGCCTCAGCGCAGCACGGCACGGCACAGAAGCCGAGCAGCATCAGGGGGAAGGCGATGGAGGTGGAGGCGATGCTGGAGGACGACGTGTTCTTCGCCGAGCTCAGCAAGCGGATATCGCTGCTCATCACCGACGACGACGAGGGCGCCGACTTCGCCGCCGCCGCGCAGTTCATCCCCGCCGCCGCCGCGCCCCTCACGGTGAGCCCCCGCTGCTTCCCCTCCTCCTCCTCCCACCAGGCATGTGCATGCACGTGTGGTAGCTCGTCAGGGGTCGGTTCAGGTCCAGGCCAGGCCAGCTAGCTTCTGTTGCGTTCCCGGAGCTTCTCGGTAGTTCGTTGGTTGGTGCGGAGTGCAGGCCACAAACACACCACCCACAACACATGCCCGCCCGCACCTGCACTCGCACTCGCACTCGCACTCGCACACCACCTCACCAAACCAAACCGAACCAAAACGCCATGACCGCTCGTCTTCCTCCACCACCCAATCCGCAGCGGAGCCGGAAGAAGAAGAGGGCATCTCGATCATGGCCTACTTGTGGTACCAGCGGCCTCGACCAATTAGCATCCGAACACCACCGCGTGCATCTGGAGTGTCTCCGGGGCACTTGCGCATGCGCGCAGAATTTTCGGAGGATAAGCACAAGGCCTGAGCTAGAGCTACTCGCAACAAGCGCAGGCGTATCTTTCGTGCAGTGGTCGTAGTACGTCAGCGAGCGCCCTTTCGAATTGGGGAGAGGAATCAAAACACCTTTCCTGTGAAAATTGACCATTACCAAAAGCTACCGCCAAACCGAGCTGGGCCGCCCGCCACCGGCCTCTGCAGTCAGCCGCAGTGCTACTAGACTGCTACTCTGCTAGTGAACCAGCACTGCCTGCTGGTGGACAAGCCAAGCCTCTTGAGTTTCGAGGGCCCGGAGATGGAAACTGTGGAGATTCTTTTCAGCAAAATTTGTGCAAATTCCATCTGAATCTCGAGCGAATCTTCCAGTTTCTTTGAAATCCTGGCGTCGGCCGTGTAAAAGGAACTGTTTCTGTCGGCCGTGTTCATGGGTAGCAGCACATAATTCTCCCAGTTGAGTACTGTAGAAGCATGCTGTCTACAGTATGTTGTTAAACTGAACACTGGTTGATCATTGATCGCAACGGGTCAATGACAGCAGCAACAGCAGCCGTAATGGCACAGCTAATCTTCTCCCAGGCATGAGCTTGCTAGCTAGCCGGGCCGGGCCCGGCCCCAGTCCCCAGCGGCAGCCCGCGACGTGCACAGCCGTTTGCTGGGAGCCAGCAGCCGGTGTCACTTTCCTTAGCCGTTCCTGAATTAGAAACTTGCAAGGTACGCCTTCCCGCCACGGCACCGCCGCCGCCGCGACGCATCGCATGGCTGCCCGCCGCCCGCGTCGCACATGCGCCCCCGTCGTGCTTAGTGGCTCCAGACCTCCAGTTAATCAGTTAATCACCCTGCTTAATCATGCTCCCCCCCCCCCCAACTCCCGTACGGACACGGCGCCCGATTGTAATTAGCATGGGCCCCAAGCACTCGATTAAGTTAATTGCTATTGGTCGTCACGTACCCCTCCTGTTCTGCCTCCTCCCTGCATGATTGCCAAGAATGATAACTCGCTCCTTTCAGAAAAAGAAAAGAATCATCACCTGTTTTTCTCTCTCTCTCTCTCTTTCTTTCCTGAACCTTTTGCGATCGGGGAGTTAGCCATCGACGTTGCTTGGAGCCTTGGATCAGACGTTTTTATTATTGCTTGCACACAACACCCCGTCCGTCATCATGGCATTGCCATGCATGCGGCCCGTGCCGGCCGGCCGTCGCTGTTGGCTGTTGCTAGCCAGCCGCGCTGTCACCGGCGATCGGCGCGAATTGTTAGCCTCTCCGGCCGGCCATGAGTGCCGAGACCTTGGCATGCACGCAAGTGGCCATGAGTCATGTTCCTGCCTGCCTAGTTGCTCGATCGATCCTGCACAGCTATCGGCCACCGATTGTTTCCATTATTTTCGTTTTTTTATAGATTTATATAGATAAAAGTCTCGCCGTGATCGCATCGCGTAATGTGCGAGCACCACCACGACACGACCATCCAGCTAAACAAACGATCTCGACTGATTGGTTGATTGGCTCTGCATGCGCAGGGGTTCGCGTCGCTCGGCCATGTGCCGCCGCGGCAGCAGCAGGGTGGAGGCGCGTCGTTGCTGGCGCCACCGCCCTACACGTTGTACCACCACCACCACCACCACGGCGCCAGCTACGGCGGGGACAGCGCCGCCAGGGCGGCGGCGTGGCAGCAGCAGCAGCACGGCAGCAAGGGCACCGGCGTGTTCATCCCGCGGTCCACGCCCGGGGCCGCGCACCCCAAGAAGAAGGGCAAGAACAGGGGCGCCGCCGCCGCCAAGGCAGCGCGGGCGGCGCAGGCCGGCGCCAACGCCCTGGCCGCCGGCGGGCCCGCCAAGAAGCGCGCCTGATCTGAACCCCTCACCGCCATCATGAATCGAACAGGAAAAGCGAAACAAAAAAAGAGCACAACTAACTCCAGATGCAGTGCCAGCGGGACCGGACCGGCCGGATTAGTTAATCTGTTTAATTAATTAATTATTAATTTAAGTTATTATTACCGCCGTTATTATATGGTAAATAATAGGCCACGGTTGCTCCACCCCCCGGGTCCAAAATGTATAATGTGAGCCCAAGGGGGGAGGAACGTGGGCTGGGGGCGCCGCCGCGCAAATAATCTGTGTGTATAGTGGCTGGTGGCGCCGTAGTTTCCTTTTCTTTTCTTTTTTTTTTATCTTGGCTCGGTCGATTTATTAATTATTTCTTATTTCTTTGTTCCAACCATTTTTGTAAGATGATGAAGAAATGGATTCGATTGGTGTACTAGTAGTACTAGTGCTGGAAGGGAGTGGAAATGTCAATGAGCAAATGATTGGTGCCGCTTGATGCCTCGCGCTGCGTGCTGATCCCCTTTCTCTTCTTTTTTTTCCCCTACTCTTTTTTGTGCCCGACGCGAGGGGGAGGGAATGGAATCGCGCGGGTCGTGCGCGCGTGCGTGGATTCTTGGGACGTGTACGCATCCAGATCTGGAGGTGGAATCGCGAGCCTGCCGGCGGTGTCGGGTGTCCCGTGTCCCCCCTGCGACATGGGAGAGAGCCTGTGCGGCGGGTTGGCTGGTGAGTGGTGACGTCCGCTGCTGTCCCTCGCCTGGGCAGCTGGGCTCCCCCAGCTCGTGCGGCGGCCTGCCGAGTTCCAGGCTACATCCAGCTGCGAGAAGACACGGCACGGCACGGCACATCCACGAGAGTACAGTAGGTTGGATGAGTCGAATGATAGGGCACGGAAGATCTGCTGGTGGTTCGTCGGTCGGTCGGTGCGGTGGGGATCCCGGCGGGGTTCTCGGGATTCGAGCGAGGTCAACGGGTGTCGGGACATGCCGTGGTTACGTGCGCGCAGCGACGACCCGTGGAGGTGGAGGCGCGCGCTTTGGCCTCAGCGGGTTTTTCTGCGGTGGATGGCCGGCCCGGGCCGGCAATCGCGGCATGCCTGCGTACGTAGCGGCAGCTGGGTCAGAGTCGAGCTGGGATGGGAGGGGAGGGACATCCTCACGGGCGGGTCTTGAGGGATCGGATCGACGATGTGGCTGCGGGGATCAGGTCACGATCGCAAGGATTGCCACTCAAGATGGGAATGGGCCGGCCTTGATCTGATCTTGAACCTGGCTCTACGTTCTCGTGTTCTACGTTGATCCAATCTAGACCTTGACTCCGGCCTTGATAGCCTAATGGGCAGCACGGGTCGGCCCTATCCAACATTTATATTATGCTTATGCAATCATTCGATACATGAGATGCAAGATGTAAGCACTCAGATAAGCATGATTATACATAATGAATATAAAGAGTTTAACTTCCATAAATTTATCTTTGCCATTACAATTCATCTCAACGATTGGACAGTTTTCACAATCAGTTGTCGATTCATCTCTGCCATTACACATAACTCATCTCTATCATTACACATAACTCATCTTTTCGCCATCACGAACCTTACTGTCCCTCCGCGGCCTCATCACCTGCTATATGCTACTTGAGGTTAGATCACAATCACTGATCACCATATATTAAGAGGAATAACATATGCCACAAGAATTTCCATACTGCTACATGTCTAGTTGAGGTTAGACATACATTTTTACCAGAAATGAGATGCAAAAAGTAGTAGGAAAAAAGTACCTTCCAAAACTGAGATAATATCATGAACCGAATCCATGCGGCGCTGAGTATGAGCTGCACAAAACAAGAGCAGATTTTATAACTTTATGAAAGTGAAGCATTAGTGAGAAATGCAATTAACATGAGTCATGATTTTACCGTTTGCCCTCATCCAGTCTCGCATGCACACTAGAGCTTCAGCGGTTTCTGGGATCATTCGACTTCGAAAATCTGATAGTACTCTTGACCCAATACTGAATGCAGATTCTGATGCGATGGTAGAAGCCAGAACAACTGAGCTTATCTGCCACCATGCAAGGATATTGAAATGTTCACTTTGACGAATTGGTACCTTTGACAAATATGTTTCAAGCTCTATGGAAGTCTCATTCGTAGATTGAGCACTAAGGGTAACATGTTGGTCCCAACTTGCTAAAGGATCATGGTCGTTTACACCCATTTCAACATCACCTCCTTGTGACATGGGATCTAAACTTGTTATCATTCAATTTGAGGTACTCTTTGAATAGAGCATGTAGCAGATTTTTTAATTTACTAATCATTCATATAGCATCGTACCCAAATTCTAGGTCAAATCGAAACTCAAGGTATTTCAACTTGAATTGGGGGTCTAAAATGACAGGAATACATAGATCCAACCATGATGCCTTCCAATACTTGTCAAACTTTTTCTTCATGTATTTGACCATAGAGTGCATCTCAAATTCTTCCTCAAAATATTGATTCTCCAATGTTAACTTCACTTTCAGCAACTCATGAAGGTACATGTTAGCAGTAGGGTACTTTGTGCCTGATATCACATTAGTGGTTTCATAGAATACCTTCAGCAACCCGCAAATAATATCAGCATTTTTCCATTCCTCAAATGACGGCTGGAAGGTGTAGTTCGGATCTTGAATGGCTAATGAATCGAACACTAGACGAAACTCTTTTGCTGTAGCAAGCATGATGTATGTGGAGTTCCAACGTGTGCAAACATCAAGACAGGGATTCTTCCTATAAGATATGCCTAGCTGTGAAACGATTTCTTCAAATATTTCCTTTCTTGCTGGAGAGCTCCGGATGTACTTCAGAGTCTAACGAATCTTGCTTATCATTGGGCTAAGATAATCCAGTCCTGCTAGGCATATCAAGTTGATGACATGAGCAGCGTAGCGTTGCCGGAACAGCCTACCACCACAAAATAGCATCTTCTTATTTAGCATTTGGGTCTTTAGTAACTTCATCATTGCACCATTGTTGGATGCATTGTCGAGAGTTAGAGCAAATAATTTGTCTTCTATCTTTCACTCTCTTATGAACTTCACCATGGTGTTGAACATTACAACGCTCGTGTGGGGAGACTCTATAGCTGTGAATTTCACTATTCTCTTTTGTGGCTGGCACTCCTCGTCAACAAAATGAGCTGTAATGCAGATGTACCACACCATTCGGTTAGAAGTCCACAGGTCCATAGTCAAAGAAATCTTGGATGTCGAGTTTTTGAACAATCCTTGCAGACATTGCTTCTCTTCCATAAATGCTTTCAAACAGCCACTACGCACTGTTTTTCTGCAAATCATCTTAAATCTTGGGTTTAGACTGGAGACAAACCTTCTGAAGCCATCATATTCCACAAGTGAGAAAGACAACTCGTGTAACACAATCATCCTTATGAGCTCTTTGCGTAACACTGCCTGATTAAATCTCCAAGGCCCTAATGCAACTCCATCAAGGGTCATGATAGAGGTACTGGTCGGCAACTCTAAGAGTCTTCTTCCTTTCATTGCATCTCTTCAAGTGCTTGCGCAATGAATTTGTTCCATGCTTACGCTCAGCACATATATTCCTTGCACAATATTTACACTCAGCTGCGACCACTACTACATCAATACGAGTCCTGGTTTAGAAAATGAGCCCAGGTCAACATCAACTATCTGAAATCCTTCTATTTCTTCTACCCATCATCATCGTCTTCCTCTTCCTCTTCGTCATCTTCCTATTCCTCTTCGTCTAGTTCATAGTCAGCGTCTTCTTCATCGTCATCGTCATCGTCATCGTCAAATATTTCAGTGTCATGGGAAGGTCCTAACGAGAAAAGGGCATAAGGAGTTAATGTGATATCAACAATGAATAATAGCAGCTACAACATGTAGTGATCTGAAGCAACAATGATAATCGAGTACTCATGATAATTTTTTTTTCCAGAGCAATGCTACCAGGGAAGTAACAAGTTTTGCAGATATACAACACAATATAAGATATCGTATTGTCAGACAATACTACTGGCAGATAAATCAGCAAACAATGCACAACTAAAATCTTGACATAGGTGAATCAAGGACCAATAGCAGGTAACTAAAGTAAAAAATGCTCACCACTGCTAAAAGCTCTACAAATATTTACAATTGAAGGAGACAACACTGGTGGTGGAACCCTCATCCTTGGTTCGTCAAGCATGAACAATGAGCTACCCCCTTGGTATACTTCATGAGCCCCTTCTTCCTCTTCCACGTTTCCGAACTATTAGAAAGATTAATAGTTAGGATACAGTTTATTAGTTTAGTGAGTACAGAAATATGCATTAATCAGCATCACAATATCTTAGACAAATAATAGGATTAAGCACATGTAATAGAACCAGAATGCAGGTCCATCTGCAGGTTTGCTATAAAAAAAGCTACTGAAAGCCAAGATAAAAGTTAATTAACATCACCTCACCAGCCAATAAACATTGTGTTAAATTATGCAGGTCTGCAACTCTGCATACTACATGTAAACAACATCTTTCGGTAGTGCATACTAGCTACTCCACTACAATCACAGAATGGCTATAACGATCATAGGAAGTAGCACATGCTCACTGACACTATATAACGAGCAATTAGATCACAAAGAACAGCAACAATTAGAACTTCTATATCCAGTATAGGCTCTGTTGGACCTTGGCCTTCACGTATCCACGAAATTAAAAGAACAGCTCATATACTAGTCCATTTGTTTGGCTTGACCAAGGAAGGAAGCAGACAGCAGATCTTGCCGCACCTTCTCTTCTTCCAGCAGTATTGTTGTAGTGTTTGTAGCTAGCTACATCACACATACAAATTGTAGGACAAAACCTAGGACAACCATCGGAGGGGATAGAACGGAGACGTAAGAAGCTAACCTGACGGGAGAGCCACTGCAGGGGACCGCGGCGCGCGGAGTCGTCGCCGTCGGATGGCAGGGAGACGTGCCGAGAGGCGGCGGCGGCGGCCGCCGCCGCCGTTGCTGCAGCTAGCTCGCTCGCCTCCACGTCTGTCTCTCGCGTCATGTGCAGATGAAATTGGCTGGCTGTTTTAGGTCGACCCATCTTACCCATTGGGTTAGTAGTTGGGTTAATAGGCTCCGGCTTGTATGGATCTTTTTTGATTTGAGGCCAGCCTATATGGTCCATTGGCCTTGCTCTCGTGGGTCGGGCCAACTACCCAATAGGTCGACCTGGCCCGCTCCCAACTTGGATTGCCACCGATGATGCGAGAGAATGTCGTCCGATCTCATTTCAATATACGAGAGGATGGGCACAAAGGAAAACGAAACAACCGTGAGCAAGATGAGCAGCGGAAGCAACCATCATTCACGACCCACCGCCCTGAGAGCTGGGGAATGTCTTCTGCAGCGAAAATGCATTTGCACCTTTTCTCATGTGACTGCGAGTGGGTACGTGGCTTTTTCTCTGGCTTTGCACGAGAAGGAGATTCGTGGCGCGGCGCATGTGATGTGCGATTGGGTCGGTTTCCGAAGCAGGCATGTGATGTGTGTGTTATTGCCTGATTGGGTCGTCGGTTCTTGGGGACGCACCACATATTCGTCGCGTCTTCCTCCAGTTGGGCTGTGCCGGGCCCAAAGTGAGCACGGCCTTCTTTCTGGCCCACTAGGTGTTGAGTGAGGGAGAAGTACAAAAGTGCCAGTCCAATGGACGCACACGGCGTCTATGTGTCGGCCGAAGTGAACCTTTGTCGGCTTTTCTTTTCTGGACCAGGCCGCCCGGTGCTCCGCCTGCCTAGCCGGCCTGGAGAAGAATCCGATATTGTAATGCTGCGGTTGCAACGGGCAATCAACCAGCCCAGCCCAGCCCAGCCGACGCACGGCTTTGCACCGGGCGAGCGGCAGCGGGCGCACACGTGCCGCGTTCCAACAAAACGGACAGGGAGCCCTGGTTGTGTTCACGCGGCACGATCGATCATTTGCTTCCAGCTGAGGCTTTTCTGTAGGAGATGCAGTACTAATGGGAAGGCGCCAGCAGCAACGAAACAAAAAAAAAAAGAGGAGAAGACGACACGTCGACACCGGGCGCGGCCAGTCGGTGATGATGCATGCATCCACCTGCTGCTGCTGCTGCTGCTGCTGCTTTTGTGAGTTTGTCCCGTCCGCCGTGCCCGTGGTGGGTCCCCAGCTCCACGTTTCCAGGCCACAGGGCCCTGTGTGTTGTTGGGGGTCTGTCGATCACGCAAACTAAGTGGCATTTGGCGCCGATCTTTGGACACAATTAGGTCCCTAGACACAATCTAGGGAGAGAACCGTTAGACCTCTTTTAGTAGCCGCTTTTTTGTGTTTTGTGTGGTAACTAAACAGAGTCCTCGTCGCAATGACTCGCCGCTAGTCACCGCTACGATGACGTGCTGACATGAGTACTACCGTACGTACGGTGTGCCGTATTACTGTACTCGTCTACTCGCACACCGTATCCCCAACGCGTACGCGGTACGTACGTACGGCCATGTGACGATGGCATGGTACGCCACGCCGTGCAGTCCGTTGGGAGTTGAGACAGCGAAACCATCTCGCTCGTCTCAGCGAGTACGGGGGAGGGACACGGCGTTATTCATTACTGCCCTCGCAGGCAGATTTACCACCCAGCACCGTAGTTTTCGTTGAATCATGAACAGGAATCGTGCGAGGACTGTACCACACAGGCAAAGCCAACCCCTTCAGAACAAAAATAACCCGGGCGGTGGTCCACAACGAGCAGAGCAGGTCCAAAACCTTTTTTTTTAAAGGGCGAGCAGGTCCCGGAACTAACGGCGCCATAAGGAGCACGGTACCGGTGCTCAACCGTCCATCGCGTCACCCCCCTTGCAATTCTTTCGCGACGAGAAGCCACCTTTTTCGCTCCTGCGCGTAAAGCTGTCCCGTAACCCCCGCGCAAGTTGGCGTGATCACGCGATTAGGGAGGGCACCAGGAGCCGATGCCATTCTCTCGGTTCACACTTGACAGGGAGCGTGGGCACTCGGTGCTCGGTGCCCCCTTCTTTTTTCCTGAGATGGGGCACTCGATGCCGATGCCATTCTCCGTTTGGCAACACGGAAACACGAGCGTCCTTTTTCTACGATGGCCTGCAGCCAGCTCAAGGACAAGAATTGCGCCCCGAGGCACAGAGCGTGCTCTGTGCTTGCAGAGAAGTTTTTTAACTCCTTTTTTTTTCTTTCTCGACGCTCCGGTGCAAATAACTCCTGGTACCTGTGCACGGCCGATAAAGCTAGTGTAACAACAGCCGCGGCCGCCGAGTCAGGCAAGACCGGCCACCGTACTGCGATCGCCGACCGCGATCTGCCGAACTCTTTCTCCAACTCTTCCATTCCCCCTGCATGCAAGGAACGCTCGCCAACCAACCGGCCTGTCACCGTACGGCCACGCCAACCGAAACTCGCCCGCGTCCAGCCGGGCCAACCAACCCCAGACCTACCGCATCCACATCCACCCCATGAGTGCGAGCCAATCTTGTCGAGCTCCCATGGAAACGAGGAAGAACGACGAGCCACTTCGCAACCCGGCTACTCGTGTCGTGCGATCATGCCAGCCACACCAAATGAATGTGTTGTTATAGGAATAAATTAAATTAATTCCATGACAATGTGCATGTATACATATGGAGGCTGGGGTAGCTCATAAGCCAACCGCACAAGCGTACATGCCTCAAATCAAGTGCTACCTATTATAATTACACATACTATAATTACAATAGGCTAACACTCCCCGCGGTCTAATCGGGAGCATCGCTAACATTCAGGCTGGACCGAAACTCTTGAAATAGTGAGGTAGGAAGGCCCTTGGTAAAGATGTAATAGTGAGGTAGGAAGGCCCTTGGTAAAGACGTCGGCGTCGTAGGAACATGAAGAACCCGAACGTGACCGAGGGCAACCTTCTCCCGAACAAAATGGAGATCAATCTCAATATACTTCGTCCGCTGATGCTGCACTGGATTGCTGGAGAGGTATACAACACTGATGTTATCACAGTAGACCAAGGTGGCACGGCGAGGTGGGTGGCGAAGCTCAAGAAGCAGCTGACGCAGTCAAGTAGCTTCAGCAACACCATTTGCCACACCACGATATTCAGCTTCAGCGCTGGATCTGGAGACAGTGTGCTGACGCTTGGAGGACCAGGACACCAAGTTGTCCCCGAGGAACACTGCATAGCCTGAGGTCGACCGGCGAGTGTCAGGACATCCAGCCCAGTTGGCATCCGCGTACACAACAAGCTCTGCAGGTGAAGATCGGCGCATGGTCAATCGAAGAGACAGTGTCCCCTGCAAGTAGCGCAGGATCCGCTTGAGAGCAGCCAGGTGCGGCTCCCGAGGATCATGCATATAGAGGCATATCTGCTGAACTGCGAAAGCAATATCTGGATGGGTGAAAGTCAAATACTGCGGAGCGCCAGCAAGACTGCGGTACTGTGTGGAGTCAGCAATAGGAGGTCCATCAGCAGATAATTTGGAGTGGAGATCCACAGGCGTGTTGCAAGGCTTGCACGCACTCATCCCGGCGCGCTCCAAAATATCCTGAGTGTACTGTAATTAAGAGAGGAACAGACCATTTGTAGAGCGTGTCACAGAAATCCCCAGAAAATGATGTAGCTGGCCCATGTCTGCCATAGAAAATTCATGCTGGAGTGCTGCGATGATATGCTTCAGATAACCGGCAGAGGAGGCAGTGAGAACAATATCATCCACATACAGCAACAAATAGGCCGTGTCTGGTCCGCGGCGATATATGAAGAGTGAAGTATCGGACTTTGTTTCAACAAATCCGAGTGACACCAAGTGAGAGGCGAACCTGTGATGCCAAGCACGGGGACCCTGTTTCAAACCATATAAGGACTTGTTGAGCCGACAGACATAATCTAAGTGCGAGGGATCCACAAAACCAGATGGCTGCACAGAGTACACTGTCTCAGTAAGAGTGCCATGCAAAAATGCATTGTTTACATCTAGCTGATGAATAGGCCAATTCTGAGATAATGCCAGGGTAAGAACAACACGAACTATCGCAGGCTTGACAACAGGACAGAAAGTCTCATCATAATCCACACCAGGCCGCTGTGTGAAACCCCGAAGGACCGAACGTGCCTTGTAGCGATCAAGAGACCCATCTGCGAGCAATTTGTGTCAATATATCCACTTGCCAGTTACAACATTGACGCCAGGAGGGTGTGGCACAAGACTCCAGGTGTCGTTGGCGAGCAGAGCATCATACTCGGTCTGCATAGCAGCGCACCAATTGGGATCTGACAGTGCATCACGAACAGAGCGTGGGAGAGGCGACATGAGCACAGCGTGGAGGTTGAGGCGATCCACGGGCTATGCGATGCCAACCTTGCCTCGTGTGCGCATCGAGTGCGCATTGGTGACCAGCGGGATGGCGATCAGTCGAGTGTCAGCTGTACGGCCGGTGCCGCTGGCAACAACCTGGGCGCGAGCACCAGGGGCAGCAGAACCGGCAGTACTCGTGGGCGCCGTGGGGATGGCGCTGCTGGCAGCGGCCTGTGCGGGGTGCACAGGGGCAGCAGCGCCAGTCGACGCGGAAGGCGGCGTGAAGGTGGTGGCGCCATGGGCAGCGGTGCTGGACCTAGGGGACCGTGGTCCTGCACCAGGATTGTGCGGCACAGGGGCGGCCTCGGGCACGGGGTGTGTCGCCGAGGGATCTGCGGTACCTGCACGCACAAAACAAGCTCCAGGAACTGAAGCGGCAATCATGATCATCAACGAGAAAATCCAGGGCGGAGGGAGCCATGGGTGTGGTAGACATGTCGGAGAAAGGAAAAGAAGATTCATCAAAAACGACATGTCTAGAAATGAGAATGCGATTCAACTGAAGCTCGAGACACCTATAGCCTTTGTGTTCCGAGGAGTAGCCGAGGAAAACGCATAAGGAGGAGCGGGGATCAAGTTTGCGGGGCGTGGTGGAGGACATGTTAGGATAGCAAGCACACCCAAAAACTTTGAGATGATCATAAGAGGGCTGGGCAGAAAAAAAAGGGCGCTGTAGGGAGTGGATGAGGCGAGAGTTTTAGTGGGGAGGCGGTTCACCAGTTATGTGGCAGTGTGAAGGGCCTCAACCCAGTAAGCTCGAGCGAGACTCGCCTGAAACAAAAGGGAACACAGAGTGTTATTGATGGTGCGAAGGGAACACTTTGCTTTACCATTCTGTTGGGAGATGTATGGACACGACATGCGGAGGGCAACACCGTGAGTGTGGAAGAACGTGCGGGCCTGGGAATTGTCAAATTCACGGCCATTGCCGCACTGAACGCTCTTGATGGTGTGGCCAAACTGCGTGCAAACATAAGCAAAAAAGTTAGTAAGAGTGGAAAATATCTCGGATTTGAGGCGAAGCGGAAAAGTCCAAATGTAGTGAGAACAGTCATCAAGAATAACAAGATAATATTTGTATCCCGACACACTAACAAGAGGAGATGTCTATAAATCACAGTGTATTAAATCAAAATTAGAAGTAGCTCGAGAGCTAGATGAACCGAAGGGTAAGCGGACATGACGGCCAAGTTGGCATGCATGACAGATTTGATCGATATCATCTTTATTACAAGAAATAACACTGGAGCTAATAAGTTTGGACAAAGCTTCACGCCCAAGGTGACCGAGACGGCGATGCCAAAGGGAGGTGGGTGCAGCGATGAGCGCGGAGGTGCTGGTGGAAGGTGCACAGAACGGGTAGAGGTCACCGGAGCTATTGCACCTGGCGATCACGTTCCTGGTTTGCAAATCCTTCACAGAAAGACCAAATGGATCAAACTCAATGGAACAGTTATTGGCTGTGGTAAAACGATGAATGGAAATGAGGTTCTTAATAATGTTGGGTGACACCAGGACATTATTAAGAGCAAGGTTACTCTGTGGTAAGAAAAAAACATGTGATCCAGTGGCAGTGGCAGTGACAGGAAGCAAGGCACCATTTCCCACAATGATAGACGAAGGAGTAGAAGAAGAGGGTGGGCAAATGGTGGAGAGTATACCAGCATCCGAGGTCATGTGCGAATCGGCACCTGAACCAGCATACCACTCAGAAGTCGAGGCCGGCAGGTTTAGCGTCATGGTGTTGAAGGAGTGCGCCAGGGAGTTCTGGTGCCAAGACCCCCCGTGAGTGGGGTTCCAGGGCGCCGCCTGGTACACCGCCGGTTTAGCTCCCCCATAGTACGTGTACGGGGGCGGTGGGGTGCCGTATGCGCCTCCATAGGCGCTGGAAGGAGCACTGAATCCGCCATAGTGCGGGGCTGTGTGGAACGCAGGCTGTGGCGGTTGAGGGCGTCCCGACTGATCGTACGGCCGCATGCGCACGGTGCCGGCCCAAGGATGGGCGAACGACGAGTACACGCCCGTACCGGGAGGGGCGCTGCCCTGTCCAGCCGGGTGCGCACCAGTAGAGGGCGCTGGAGGGGCGCCACCAGCAGGTCCGCCGCGGCCACCGCGGCCACGATGACGGCTGGTGCGTTGGCCACCGGTCGGTGCAGCGGGGCGCGGAGGAGGAGGCGCTCCCGGACGTGGAGGAAAGGGCGCGCCAGGGGCCGCTGGACGCGGCGTCGCAGCGACGAGGGCAGCCGGTGGGGACGAAGGACGAGCGTCGATCTCCATCTCCTCCAGCAGGAGGTGAGTACGGGCTTCAGTGAACGTCGGGAGCGGCCTGTGCATCTTGAGGATGGACACCATGTGGCGAAACTTGCCACTGAGGCCGCGGAGGAGCGTGAGTACCATCTGCCGATCGCCGATGGGGTCGCCGAATTCGGCGAGGGAGGCAGCCATGGACTCAAGGTGGTGGCATTAGTCGGTGATGCTCAGGGCCTCCTGACGGAAGGTACGGAACTGCGTCTCAAGGAGAAGGGCACGAGACTCCTTCTGTCCGAGGAATTCATCCTCGAGGTAGCACCACGCATTGCGGGTGGGACCTTACCGCATCATCAACGGCTGCTGCAGGTCGCTGGAGACGGTGCCGTAGATCCACGTGAGGACGCAGCAGTCCGCCTGAATCCACGCCGGGCGGGCGGGGAACGCCTCATCCTCGAGGACGTGGCGGGTGAGGGTATACTTGCCGAGGACGGCGAGGAACATGCCGCGCCACTTGGTGTAGGTGTCCGTGTCCTTGTCGAGGACGATGGGGATGAGGGCCTTGACGTTGACGACGGCGGTGGCTTGCGCCCAGAGGGCCTCGTGCGCCTTCTCGTGCTCATCCAGGGCAGCCGCACGGAGGCGTGCCTCCTCGGCCTGGCGTGCTGTGTCGGCGCGGGCAGCGGCGGCGGCGGCGACTTCGTCGTCGTCGGCCATGGGGCGATCAGCGGCCGTGCCCGGTGACGATCGTCAACGACGGGGCGGGCGATTGGGAGGGGGGATCAGCGGCCGCACTCGGCGACGGAGCAGCACGGGGCGGGCGATCGGGAGACCGGCGACCACACTCGGCGATCCAAGACGGAGCGACGCGAGGTGTAGGCGATCGGAGTCAAGCGCAGGCGATGGGATCGCGGCGTGCCCGGCGTAGGAGGCAGGCACGGGGCGGCGATCGGATCGGCGGCGGCGCTGGGGTTGCGGAAGAGTAGCGGATCGGAACCGCGATTGATACCATGAAAGTGTTGTTGTGGGAATAAATTAAATTAATTCCATGACAATGTGCATGTATACATATGGAGGCCGGGGTAGCGCATAAACCGTCCAAACAGGCGTACATGCCTCGTTTCAAGGACTACCTATTATAATATAATTACACGTACTATAGTCTAACACCAAACCTACGCCACCCCACTTGGAAGTGGCGGCCCGACGACAGCCGCAACCCACCGCGCGCTCCGTCGCCACCTGCCGCGCACCATTCACGCGCCGCCGCGCCGGGAGCGAGGTCGCGGCTCGCGAGGGGATTGCCAGCCAGGTCAGGTCAGGGTTGAGACCAGAGAGAGAGAGAGAGAGCGGAATGGATCCCATTCGGTCGGTCGGCTCGGGCCCCCGGCGTGGCTCCCCACGGGTGCCTGACTGGACAGGCGGCCCAACACCACCTCGAAAGGCTGAAACGGTGAAGAGGGCCCCGCCACGTGATGGCATAGGATCCTCTGCGCCCCCGCCGCAGATAGGAGCGGCAGCAGCTCATCATCCCCTCGTCAGTACGCCTCGGCGGCAGGGTGATTTCCCAGGATCATTGCCGGGAGAAGGCAACAACAGAAGCGCGTGGTGACCGGGTGAGCTGCTAGGAGTAGCTAGCCAGCCCAACAATCTCCAAGACGAGGAGCTCGCATCCTAGATGCTGGGCCCTGTCTACGTGGAACCTACGCCAACTTGGAATGCCAATCTTCTCTAGTAGTTCTCTTGTGATGCCACCATCGATGCTACTCGTATGTACACGTACTTCAAAAAAAATACAAATATCATACTAGAAAATACTTGTAGATTAATACGGAGTAGTATGCATCAACAAACCATGGCACTGTCCGTCACTGTTCCTACTTTTATGAGTCCCTGTCCCTGTCCTTGCCCATCAGCCCCCATCACGCCCGTTTTCAGGACGGACAGGCTATATACGTGGCAGGCGATCAATGAATGTTCCAACTGCAATCCCCTCCCGCCATCAATTCCAATCAGACGGCTGGCAAAACACATGCCGCATTTCCGACGCGATCGGGCGACGGGCGCCTTTATCATCGCGTCCGCTCTGACCCGTATCGACGCCGTCCACCCTCTTCCTGACGAGCACAGCAAGTCCAGCAAACAAAACCCGGGCGAAAATCCTCCGCCGCCCGCTCGCGCCCGCCTCGCCGCCAATCCCAATCCGGCAATCCCTTCCCAACCGACGCGGCCCCCATTGCCTGCCTTGCCTTGCCTTGCTCCCCCCGCGCGACCAGGCTCGCCCCTCGCGCTCGCACACGCGGGCGGGCGCATGCGAGGCCACACCGCGCCCGGCCCCAGGTAAGCGCCTCCCCTCCCCCGCGCCCGGCAATGTCGGCGCACCTCTCGCCGCCCCACCGCCCATCCCTCGCCGCCGGGGACGCCAAGAAGCAGACGCACCTCGGGGCCGACCCCAGCAGGAGGACCTCCTCCTCCTGCTTCGGCGGCGGCGGCGGCGACCACAGCAGCCCCAAGAAGCCCGGGCCCTCCGCGGCCAAGCTCGCGCTCGCGTCCTTCCTCGGCGTCATCGTCCTCCTCGCCGCGGACGCCTCCCTCGCCGGCGCCGGCGCGCACCGGCGCCTGCGGCGCCAGTACCTGCGCTACGTCGGCAGCGCGGGTGGGGGCGGGAGCGCCGGCTCTTCCTCGCCCGCGTGGCTCTCCGTGCCGGACCGCACCAACTTCACCGACGACCTCCTCGCGCGGTGGCTCGCGCCGGGGGGCTCCCCGTGCCGGGACGCGCGCACGGCCAACATCTCCGTCCCGGTCCTCGACGGCGCCGCGGCGAGGGGGGAGGTGGCGTTGCTCGGCGCGGGCGAGATCCACGAGTTCACGTTCTGGGCGCTGGACGACGCCGGCAGGCGGCGCTGCCTCGGCGGGGACTACTTCGAGGTCGACCTCTCCGGGGCCGCGTGGAAGTCGCGGCCCCCCGTCGTGGACCGCGGCGACGGCTCCTACTCCGTCCGCCTCCAGGTCGCGCCCCGCTTCGCCGCGGGGGAGTTCCGCCTCACCGTCATCCTCCTCTTCCGCAGCTTCGAGGGGCTCAAGTTCTCCTCCGCCAGGTTCAAGTACCGCGCCGAGCTGCGCCGCATCCCACTCCTGTTCCGGCCGGACAGCAACGTGTCGCTCCCGGCGCTGGAGGTGTGCCGCGCCGCGGACTTCGCGCGCGACGCCTGGTCCGGCCGGTGGACGCGGCTCGCCAAGAACGACGACTGTGAGGGCGTCGACGCCGCGGGCCGGTACCGGTGCCTGGAGCCGGACCACCCGTGCGAGGCGCCGTGGTGCGACGGGCCGCTTGGCGCGCTGGAGAGCAACGGGTGGGTGTACTCGGCGCACTGCTCCTTCAGGCTCTTCGCGGCCGACGCGGCGTGGCGGTGCCTCGACGGCAAGTGGCTCTTCTTCTGGGGCGACTCCAACCACGTCGACACCATCCGGAACCTCCTCACCTTCGTCCTCGGCGTCACGGACACGTCCGTCGTGACGCGCCGCTTCGACGCCGTGTTCACGAACCCCAGCGGCGGGCCGGGGACTCTGAGGATCACGAGCATCTTCAACGGCCACTGGAACATGAGCATGAACTACCTCGGCCTGCATTCCCTCCGGAACAGGGGGTTCCGGCAGCTAATCCGGTCCTACTTCATGTCCGGTGACCGCGTCCCAGATGCCGTGATCCTCAACTCCGGCCTGCACGACGGGTGCTACTGGACCAGCGTCCGCGCCTATGCCCAGGGCGCCGAGTTCGCAGCACAGTTCTGGTCGGATGTCATGGCTAAAGTGCGTGCTCGTGGCCACGCCGTGCCGAGGGTGTTCTACCGTACTACGATCGCGACTGGGGGGTATGCTAGGGACCTGGCATTCAATCCAAGCAAGATGGAGGCGTTCAATGGCGTGCTCGTTGAGAAGATGAGGCGGCATGGGGTGCTCACTGGTGGGGTGATCGACAATTTCGACATGACATTCCCATGGCACTATGACAACCGCTGCAATGACGGTGTGCACTACGGGCGCGCACCGGCGAGGCTGGTGTGGCGGGACGGCAAGATTGGGCACCAGTACTTCGTGGACCTGATGCTGGGCCACGTGCTCCTCAATGCCATCTGCAATGGATGAGAATTGCTGGTTCCATGCTCTGTAAGTTTCTGGTGCTCAATTGTGTAAACTAAAGTTTGGCTGGTTAGGGAGCTGAATTTGCCAAGACGAGGTATAGATACACGGTTGCAGAGTTCATGTGTACATCAGATGTGGGAAGAGAGAGGCGAGTGGGGGTTTAGCTGAAGCAATTTGTATGGTCAGACATCTGATCTTTCAGCTATGCTACTGACCTGATCTTGCTCTAGTGGGCAAGGAAGATTGAGAAATCGATCGGAGCTACCTATGAGGAAGATCAGGTACATGTAAATATATAGCACGACTACTATTCGAGGAGGCTTTATGCTGTACAAATTCAGTAGGTTCAATGATTCTGTTCAGTGCTAGTTTACTCTCTTAGTAATGCTCTGTTCTGTTCGGTTCATTCTTCTTTGTGATTGTGTGGGTTAGCTACTATCAGGTAAAGAAATGCCAACTGTCTGGAGCGCGCTGCAGATGTTTCCCTGTGTGCTCCAATTTCATGTGTTTTAGGTAAAGTAGCAACATGTGATAAGCAGAAAAGGACAGTCAGTGGAATTACTTTTGAATGCAATGAGTGGTGACCAGAAATTATGATTGCAAAGCTAATGTGTTGTTCGGAGTTTTGTGATGCTGTCACAGTCTAATAATCTGGAAAGTAACCTTTTCTGATCTAAAGTTCGAAACTCTTAGCAACATGCTAAAAGCATCATATTATTGCCAAAGACAGGTTCATGAAGAGGTCCGCTCAATGCATACGGAAATTCAGTTGACTAGATTGTACATTACACAAACCGAGTAGGTCATATTGTATAATATATGGTCGTGTAAGTGTAATGTTACAGTTTGTTTCATTGCTCTCTGTCTGACTTCAGCTGCAAACAAGCGAGTATAGTAAACATTCGGTATGGTGGTGGATTGCCTTCAGGTCATCCTGCATTTGCTCCATGTGGTGTTTTATTTCTCGTGTGCAGCTCAGTCTGTTCAGACTTCAGGGCTGGCTTTTCTCTCTTGTGGAAGACGAGTCTAGTCTCATAAACTGATAAGCAGAAAAGGGCAGACCATGAAACAAATTTGAGTGCTATGAGTTGTCGTCAGAAATGTGATTGTAAAGCTTTATGCATTTCGAAAATGTTGCAGTAGCGCCGTAGTGGCGATCGTATAATATGAAGAAAGCAAATATTTCCCTTCCCGCTGAAAGTTCAAGCCTCTTAGCATTCTAGCAACAGGCATGCTATAACTTCGGATGGCTGTAAAAAAATATAGCAAGACAGGTCCAGGAATCTTTTGCTCCAACAAAGACAGAGAGGCTTAATGTACACGCAGGCTGAGTAGGTCAATTTAACCTATAGATGCCCATGTTCAGCAGGTCAGATGAATTCTAGTGTGACATCCACTCCCTTCGTTTCATTTGTTCGTTGTGTGACAAGCAAGTTCCAAACAAAGCAAGAACAGAGGTGCTGCCCGGTGTTGTTGCTTTAGCTTCGGGTGTCCCTAAAAACAAATCCCGTTTGGGCCCCGTTTCCTTTTTCCACTTCCCTTGAGTGAAGCAAGGGTTGAGGAAAGGATCCACAATTCACAAAACTTCCAAAGCTAAAAGCAATTGATGTTTTTTTTTGAAGAAAAAAAGCAATTGATGTTTAGTATCTAAAAAATAATACAGCGAGAATCTCGAAAATAAAATAACAATAAGATCTGAGTTGGTGTTTTGTTTTTGTGTCCAGTCGTGAGCCTGAATATGAGCAGGAGACCGCCAGACAGGCGTTGTGCCCGTGAATTCTTTTACGGTTTGTTCGTTTCCTAGAAATCCCTGGAGCTTTGTGTCACTAGTAATCTAATCAAATATATTACTAATGAGCAGGGTCAGGGAGAGAATCTAGTGGCACCGACGTCGAGAGCCTGCTAATCTGGTAGGCGCTCTTCCCAGCTTACCAAGCCATGTGTCACGGCGACAGGCAACATGGGGTGGGTGACTCTTGACAGCGACGCCCACGACTCCGAGAGCGAGGGGGGTTAGCTGAAGCCGAAGCCAGCCATCAATATGGTCAAACATCTGATCTTTCAGCTTTGCTAGTGGCCTGATGCTGCTCGTGTAGGCACTAGGCAAGGAAGATCGATCACTCGATCGGAGCCACCTGTGACTGAAAATCAGGCTTATGTAACTATCCAGGACGGCTGTTCGAAGAGGCCTCATGGCTCATGCTGTACGCCTGTACAGATTCAGTAGGGCGCGTTATGTTGTGCGGTGCTACTTTTACTACCTTGTGCAACGTTCGGTTTCTGTTCATTGTTGTTTGTGATCGTTTGGTCTGCAGCTGTCAGGTATATGCTAGTACAGAAAGTCAGAAATGCCAACTGTTTTTCCTTTTATAAATAAATGCAGACTGGTTCGGGTGCTTTACAGATGCTTCTTTGAGTGCAAAGAGAGATGATCAGAAATGTGATTGTACAGATACGCGTCTTCCCACCCCTAATCTGTAGTTGCAGTCTATTAATCTGGCAAGTAGACTTTTTCTTATCACAAGTTGGAAACTCCTAGCATCAGGCACTTGGCAATTACAGTAAGCAACACAAGCTTCCAAAAAAAAATGTACTAGCAAGCCAGGCTGGGGAACCTTTTGTTCAGACAAGGTTCAGGAAGTGGCTCAATGCATACGCAAATTCAGCTGCTTAGATTGTATCCTGCACAACCTCAGCAGGTCAGATTGCACCCTACGGAATTGCAGAGTTCAGTTGTCTGGCTTCTGCTGCAAACAAGCAAGTACGGAGAAAAACACCACATTGGAGGTGGAGTGCCTTGAAGTGTTCCGTTTGCACACTTGCCCCCAGTTGGTGCTTCGTGCGTGAGCGAAGCAACAGTGACGATTGGAGAAGGGCCAGATGAACCGATGTTCTGTTGTTGGGTGCAAAGTTCAGACACCAGGGGTGTGGGTCGTGTCGTCCGCGAGCATGATTTGTGCGGAGGGACATGAGAGGCATTGCGCCTGCGTCATGAGTTTTCTAGTTCTCTGAATCAGAATCTTGCTCCGTGCCACTTGTAATCCAGTATCATTATCGTAAACTAATGAGCAGAAAAGGACAGGCGGTTTCCAGTGCCACGAGTCGCGATCAGAAACGCGATCGTAAAGCTCTTATGCATTTTCCAAACTTTGCTGCTAGTACCGTCGTGGCGATCTTATCATGTAGGATGCAAATTTTTTTTTCCTGATCACAAGTTCAAAACCGTTGCCAACATGCACTCTAGTGAAAGCTGTAAAAGTACTAAAATACGACAACCTCAGGAATCTTTTGCTGAAACAAAGGCTAGTCGAGGAAGACGCTTAGTGCGCACGCAAGTTCAGCAGGCCGGATTGTGCAGTGAACTAGTGAAGCGTAACATTCCAGTTTGTCAGGTCTTCTTACTCCACACGCTCCCGTTCCGTTCTGTTTTTCCAAGTGATGCGTTTGAGAGAGCGTGAAAAGACCAGATCGACAGGCAATGTGTGTGCCTGCGGATTCTTGTATGCTTTTGTTCGTTTCCCAAATTCGAATCGAGCTGCGTGCCGTGATGATCTAAGGTCAGATATATTCTAATGATCCGCGGACGGCGAGAGAATTCATCTGGGCAGGACCAGCCGAGTCCCAGGCACCGCCGCACGGAGTGTGCAGCCGTCTTGGTTGATCCGTAGCGCTCCGCTCCTCCGTCCCAGCCTGTCACGGCGACGGGTACATGGGCTGGGGTACCGGGGTGACACTGACAGCGCACCCTCAGGTCAGGCCACAGCCCGGTATTCAGTGGCGTACTGGCGTGGAAGGGTGGAATCGAATTCTTTTCTTTTTAGGCGCGTGGTTGCCTGTGGTGTACTCCAAAAGTGAGAAAGCAGTCCGTAGAATGCAGGCCATTTTAGCAGCCGGGATGGGCCAACCGCGGCCCACGCTGGGCTCGGCTGTGTTTCTCTGGGCTGGATCAGAAGCGGCTGGGCGGCCCATATCGTACGACTCCGCCGCTACCATGGGCCTTCATGGGCTCATGATAAAGGAACAATGCAACAAGTGACGAATAATTGGCATTGGCAGAAGGGCTCCGGCGACTTCGGCGGCGATCGACGCCGACGAAGGTCTTTGGCTCCTCTGGTCATCTTGTTGCGATCTGCTCTAACTGTTGCTCCGCTCGGGCTGACAAAGGGACTGGCTTTGCCCGGTTACCCGGCCTTGGCGCGGTGCAGTAGGGCACGTGGTCGAGATTGATCTAGGGTTCAGGGATGGCGACATCGTCAAACTCGAAGGCAAGGAGGGATGAAGGTGATTTGGATGATCTCCTCCGGAAGCTGCAGCTCACTGAAGCAGAACGTGAGGGAGTTTTCCTAGCAAAAGCAGACAGGGAGGGGTTTCGAAAAGTCAAGTGGATGGCGGCGGCAAAGCTGTTGACGATCAAGGATTTTAGTGAAGCCTCGCTAGCATCTACGATGCGATCAGCGTGGAATGCGGCGCGTGAAGTGGTTTTCCGTTCAATAGGGAAGAATCTGTTTATTGTTCAGGCTTTTTGTTTGGGAGACTGGAAGCGTATTATGGAGGAAGGCCTATGGTTTTTCCGTGGATGCGCCTTGATGTTGGAGAAATTTGATGGGTCGACAACGATGCCGAAGGTGATTCCACACAAGGTGCCTGCATGGATCCAGCTTCACAAGGTCCCGCTACTATATCGCTCTGAATCAATCCTCAAACAATTGGCCGGTAGAGTGGGAGGTCCGATTGTTAGGTTCTGGATCCAGGATCGCTAGCAGTAGCAATAACTCGGGATTTGATTCTAGGTCGTTTACTGGCGTGCGTGCGTGTGCGTGTACACTAGATGAAAACGACAGAGGATACCTTGATCTGACGAGGACACCATCGCGTGTTCGTTGGTGTGGTCTGCGCTAGGCAGCGACGCGCTATGCCGGAGTTGGTGCAGATCCGCGCTAGGGCAGCGTCGGTCGATACCGTGCAGTGCCGGTGGTGCTTCCCGCCGCCGCAGCGCCGCCCCTCTAGATCGGTCTAGGGTTTGAGTATAGGTGGGAATTTGGTCACGGTAAACCTCGTCGTGCGTGCCTCCGACCTCCACCTCTCTATTTATTGTGGCGCTGGCGACGGGGGCCCACCAACAGTAGTTGGGTTGGGCGCCCCCGATCAGGGCGCGGATCAAGGGCCCAAGGCCTTTGGACCTCAGGGGTTAGAGATCAATCCAACAATCTCCCCATTGATCTCACATTATCTTTTTCTTTTACTTTTCTATTTTCCTTATCTCATCACAGATTTATGTATAGGGCATATCTCATCATCACGCGCCATTGCCGATAGAATCAATAGCCACAATACACGCCTCTGTTCAGAAATAGATTCTATAATCCTTTTGGGCCTCTATTATCCAAAGATCATATGTTGTACCTCATTCTCATGCCGGCTACGTGTTCCATGAACACGCTGGGTGGTAGGCCTTTCGTTAGCGGATCCGCAAGCATATCTTTTGTTCTTATATGCTCGAGACTTATGGTGTGATCCTGGATTCTGTCTTTTATTGAATAAAATCTTATCTGTACCGACTTGGTAGCCGTGCTCTTCTTGTTGTTATGAGCATAAAACACTGTTGGCTGGTTATCGCAGTACATCTTTAGTGGTCTTTCTATACTGTCCACCACTCTTAAGCTAGGTATAAATTTCTTTAACCATTCTACCTGCCCGGAGGCCTCATAGCATGCTATGAACTCAGCATACATCGTTGATGTTGCTGTGACCGATTGTTTTGAGCTTTTCCACGATATAGCCCCCCCTGCGAGAGTGAAGATATAATCTGTCGTGGATTTTCTGTCATCTTCATCTCCCACAAAGTCTGAATCTGCGTATCCTTTAATCTCTAATGAATTGGTTTTTCTGTATGTTAGCATGAGGCCTTTTGTGCCTTTCACATATCGTAAGACTTTCTTTACAAGTTTCCAGTGTTCTAGAACTGGATCTTTCTGAAATCTGCCAAGCACATTTGTAACAAAGGCTAAGTCAGGGCGTGTGCACACTTAAGCATACTGTAAACTTTCGACTGCCGAAGCATACGGAATAGTTTTCATCTGTTCTTTTTCATATTTGTTTTTGGGACTCTGAAAGTCTCCATATCTGTCACCCTTGACTATCGGAGCAGGAGTAGGCTTACTCGCATGCATACTATACTTTTCTAGAATCTTTTGTAGGTATATCTCAACCTAGTAACCTATTTCTTCTGTCTCGGTAAATCTCAATACCTAGCACAAATGAGGCTTCACCAAGATCTTTCATGTCAAAATTCGATGACAAAATTTTTTTTGTTTCTAATAGCAGACTAACATCGCTACTCGCTAGCAGAATATCGTCCACATACAGTATCAGGAAAATATATTTCCCTCTTTTGAACTTTGCATAAATGCAATTATCCTCAACATTCTTTGTAAACCCAAACCTCTTTATCGTCTCATTAAACTTCAAATACTATTGTCTTGAACCTTGCTTTAATCCATAAATGGATTTCTTTAAGTGACAGCCCATATTTCTTTTCCTTTCATGACAAAACCTTTGGGTTGTGCCATGTAAACTCTTTCTTCGAGATCCCCATTTAGGAATGCCATCTTTACATCCATTTGGTGCAATTCCAGATCGAAATGTGCGACCAAAGCTATAATGATTCTAAAAGAATCTTTACATGAGACTGGAGAAAAGGTCTCATTATAATCTATTCCTTCCTTCTGTGTAAATCTTTTTTCCATAAGACGAGCCTTGTATCTCTCTATATTCCCTTTGGAGTCACATTTTGTCTTGTAGACCCATTTGCAGCCTACTGTTTTGGCTCCTTTAGAAATTTCTTCTAGGTCCCAAACACGGATGGTACTCATCGATTTCATTTCATCTTCCATGGCTTCAAACCACTTGGATGAATGTCTGCTCCTCATGGCTTCTTCGAATGAGATGGGATCATCTTCCATTTGAAACTCTTCTGTGTTATACACTTCATAATCATCGGGAATCGCCGATCTTCTTTCTCTTTAAGATCTCCTAGGAGCCTCTTCTATTTGAACATTCTCTGCTGGAGCCTGTAGTAGCTCCCCCTGATCTGCGGCAATGTTGTTATCTATAGGATCCTGAAGGATAGGTTCCACATCTTCACTCTGTGTTGCCACAGAAGGGATCACCTCGGGAACTGGCATCGCAGTAACTCGTGCTGCTGGTGCGGTCTCAGTAGGCAGTGAGAAAAACGGTTTCTGAATCATCGGAGTAGGTGCGCACACCCGCTTCTCCTCAAGATCAATCTTTCGAACTGCTGTACTTCCCCGAATCATCTCTTCTTCAAGGAAGGTAGCATGTCTCGTTTCTACGACCTTTGTAAATCTGTCTGAACAGTAGAAATGATATCCTTTTGATTTCTCTGGATAACCAATAAAATGGCAGCTCACTGTCTTGGGATCTAATTTCCCAATGGTCGGGTTAAATATCTTTGCCTCAGCAGGACTCCCCCACACCCGTAGGTGATTCAGTGAGGGTATCCTTCCTGTCCACAGTTCATACGGTGTTTTAGGCACCGCTTTACTAGGTACTCTGTTGAGAATATAGACAGCAGTTTTCAACGCCTCTATCCATAAACTCACTGGTAGCGTAGAATAGCTGATCATGCTTCGTACCATATCCATCAGGGTACGGTTCCGTCTTTCAGCTACTCCGTTCTGCTGAGGATCGCCCGGCAGAGAGTACTGGGCAACTATTCCTTGTTCTGTGAGGAACCTCGCAAAAGGTTCTGGAATCTGTCCGTACGGGGTATGCCGACCGTAGTATTCCCCTCCACGGTCGGAACAGACAACTTTTATCTTTAAATTATGTTGATTCTCAACTTCAGCCTTGAATTCTTTAAATTTATCCAACGTTTCTAATTTCTCTTTTATTGGATAAATATATCCATAGCGGGAATAATCATCTGTGAACATTATGAATGAGTCATAACCATCTATGCTTTTAACTGAGAACGAACTGCAGATATCTGTGTGAATTAATTCTTAAACACCTGCGCTATGCTCAGCATTTTTCTTTATTATCTTTACATATTTTCCTTTTATGCAATCAATGCATTTGTCTGAGTCTGAGAACTCAAGAGGAGGTAGAATCTCATTCTTAACCAGCCTTTCTATTCTCCACCTCGAAATATGGCCTAAACGACGGTGCCATAATTTCGACGACGTGTCTTGCGTTCTTTTTCGTTTTCTGTTATTATCTGTGGTTGGTGATATAGTCGCATTCACATCACATACGGAATTCACACTTTCACGTAGCGATAACAAATAAAGATCATTTCTTCTGAAAGCAATAGTAGCAACTGTATCATTAAACTCTATTACACACATGCCGTTTCCAAAACGACATTCAAATCCATCGTCATCTAGACGGGACACACTTATTAAGTTTCTCTGTATCACGGGAACATAAAACACATCTCTAAGTAATAAACTAAAGCCAGTGTCGAGCTCTAAGAGGAGGTCTCCCACCGCCTCAATATCTGCCTCGACTCCGTTCGCGACTTTAATTCTTCTTTCGTTTCTTCCCGTAGTTCTCGTTGAATGGAATCCCTGTAAAGAGTTTGCAACATGAATTGTTGCTCCTGAGTCAATCCACCAAGTAGATTTCGAATAATCTGTATACAAGGATTTATTTACAAATGAGATAATGTTCTCACCTCGTTTCTCCATGATCATCTTTAAGTAGTCGGGACAATCCGACCGGTAATGTCCCTTCTGTTTGCAGTAGAGACACTGATCCTTCTCTACTATAGCTTGCCTAAACTTGGGCCTGTGCTGGCTGTGCTGCTGGGGCATCTGGGGTCCTTTTCCCTTGGAGGAGGAGGAGGGAATATCTTTACTATTTCTTTTCTTGTTCACATAGTTGATAGAACCACCATGTGCTGTCTTTATTCTTTCTTCCTCTTGAACACACATCGCTATAGTCTTCTCTATATCCCATTTCTCGGGGTTCATGTTGTAATTTACAACAAAGTTATCAAACTCCTTCGGCATTGAAGCAAAGACCAAATGAACTATGTGTTCTTGTTTGAACTCCATGTCCATCAGTTTAAGCTTGTTGTTTATGTGAACCAAGCGATGAATGTGTTCTCTTATCCCACCTCCCAAGTACCTTTCTGTAACCAGTTGTTTGATCAACTGGGTAGTATAAGTCTTTGAGGAGCCAATGTACTAACTCCTTATCTTCTAAAGGTACTCAACAACAGTGAAAAAGTCTATGATTGCCCCCAGAATGGCAGGCTCTATTGTGTTCTTCACCACTGCCAAGCATTTCTTGTTGGCAGGGTGCCATTTGGCATGATCAGCATCATACCTCTGTTTGCTCGCCTTATAGGAGAGCTCTGTTTGCTTCCAAGCAGCATCTGTGATATCAACCCCTCTGACCGGTCTCTCAGGCTCTACTGGAACCGGTGCAGAAAGAACCAGTCTAGCTCAGCCATGGTAAAGGAGAGATCCAACTTCTTATATCACTTATTGTAGTTGTCTACTCTCAAAATTGGAATGTCCTTGATGGAAACTATCATAGAAAAACCAGCTGAAATAGGTTAGCTCAAGTGAGAACATTGTAACAATAATCATAAATGCATGAAATCATAATATCGTTATTATCAATTTCGGTCAGAAAATAACAATATTATAATTTAATCTGAAAAATTAATCTGTGAAATCATAATATTGTTATTATCAACTTTGGTCAGAAAATAACAATATTATAATTTAATCTAAAAATAATCTGTGACTCGAAATTTAAATTATCCCTTTCGTTCAAATTTAAATTCAAGTCAAAATAATTATCTGTGCAGCAGAAACATGAATAAAATAAATTCTATTTTGAAGCAAGGTCTGTGTAAATCTTTATCTCTATTCTCTAAATATTTATCCCTTTGGTTCAAAATGAAAAGAGATCAAATTCTGTGCAAAATCATTCAAATTTGCTTCAAAAACAGAATAAATTAAAAAAAATCACTGTTCATCATGAAACGGGCCGAAACCCATACTGTGCAGCCCACTACCGCCTCCGTGGCTCGGCCCACTCGCGAAAATGGCCCAGCACTGTGCAGCCTCGGCTCAGCAGGCCGCAACTTGGTCCTGGGCCGCCATTTTGGCCCATCCGCGCCTGTTGCCTGCCCCGCCGCGATCTTAGCCGTTCGTCGCGATCCGACGGTCGAGCGCGCGTTTCGGGCCATATAAAAATCGCGCGGCCGGCGGACGCGTTGGAAACCCTAGATCATTCGTTCTTTCGTTTCGCTCGCTGTCTCCCTCACCCTCTCTCTCGCCTCCTCCTCTGGCTCTGGCCGTCGCCGCCGTCGCCTGCTTCAGCTTCGGCGCGGCGCACGGCTTGGCCGCCGGCCGTCTGCCGGCGATCCTGAGCTAGCTCCCTCTCCCTCTCCTTCTCTCTGTCGCGTTTCCCTCGCCCTCTCCCTCTCGCTACTCTCTCTGTTCCAGTCAAAGGTTGCGCCGCTGCGTTCGTCCTCGACGCCGGCGGCCGTGCCATGGCCGGATCTGCTTCCAGTACCCCTTACTCCTTGTTTTCTCTCGATTTTGGCTCGGTGTGCGTCCACACAAAGCGGATCTGTGCCCCATGGGCCTCCTCGCCAGAGCCGCGTGCGTTCGCGCGCGGCTCCGTCGAGGGGATCTCTGGGGTACGGGAAAGAAGAGGAAGTGGCGGAGGGAAGAGAAGGAGAAGAGAAGAAAGCAAGAAGGGCCAGGTAAGTAGGGTTTCAGGTAGATCTAGGGTTAGGGTTAGGTTTCGAGCTTCTGTTCTTCGTTTTCTTTGAATTTCTCTTCTGTTTCTTTTATTTGCTCGATTTGAAACCCCTTTTCTCTCTGCTTCCGAGTCAATCTACTAAACTAGGATGGCTCTGGTACCATTGTTAGGTTCTGGATCTAGGATCGCTAGCAGTAGCAATAACTCGGGATTTGATTCTTGATCTATTTCTAGGTCGTTTACTGGCGTGCGTGCGTGTGCGTGTACACTAGATGAAAACGACAGAGGATACCTTGATCCGACGAGGACGCCATCGCGCGTTCGTTGGTGTGGTCTGCGCTAGTCAGCGACGCGCTGTGCCGGGGTTGGTGCAGATCCGCGCTAGGGCAGCGTCGGTCGATGCCGTGCAGTGCCGGTGGTGCTTCCCGCCGCCGCAGCGCCGCCCCTCTAGATTGGTCTAGGGTTTTAGTGTAGGTGGGGATTTGGTCACGGTGAACCTCGTCGTGCATGCCTCCGGCCCCCACCTCTCTATTTATTATCGCGCTGGCGACGGGGGCCCACCAACAGTAGTTGGGTTGGGCGCCCCCGATCAGGGCGCGGATCAAGGGCCCAAGGTCTTTGGGCCTTAGGGGTTAGAGATCAATCCAACACTGATAACAGTGGAGATGAGGGCAGCCGTTTCAAATAGAGGTGATTTTTTTCGAGCAAGGGTGGAGTTGGAGGCTGGGAGACCTTTGGTGAGATTTGTAACACTTACACCAGAGGGATGTGAGAGCTTATTGATCCCTGCGAAGTATGAGAAGATAGCTCGTTTTTGTGCACATTGTGGCTTGATGGGCCACGGCCATCTTGAGTGCGGCAGTGGAGAATTTGTGGAGGAGGAGCTTCAGTTTGGGGACTGGATGAAAGCTGGCGAAGAATTCTGGCGTCCAGGAACTCCTCGGGTCAGAAATACTCCCAATGCTGATCGTGAGGGACCCAGGGGAAGGGACCAGGGGGCGTTTGAGCGTGGTGGACGCTCAACTGGACGGTACGCTAGGGGCCGTTCTCGGTTCCCTAATGTCTATGCTGGCCGAGGCACACAGTGGAAGGAGAAGGAGGCAACCAGCCAGGATTCACGCAAGAGAAACTCCGAAGAAGCTGGGCTGGGAACCGAGAGAGAGGATGAGCTGGGGGATACTGCAACTAGTCCGGCCAAGCCCACCGCGCAATCTTTTGAAGCAAGGAAAGAGAAGCCAGAAGCGTAGAAGAAACTTGTACTGGACATGGCTCGCAAGGAGAAACTAGCTCCCGATGGTGTGCCCCCGCCACCGCCGAAGTATATTTCACCAAGGGAACAAAAGCGTTCCAGGAAGGAGGCCAAAGAAAAACAGGCGGAGAACAATGAGGCGGGCTCCGAGGAGGAGCGCCGCCAGGCATAATGAGTTTCCTAAGTTGGAACTGTCGCGGGCTTGGCAATGCCTCGATAGTTAAAGAGCTTCGCGAGCTGGCGAAGAAGTTTGCCCCATCAGTGTTGTGTGTTCTTGAAACCCAAGTTCACAAGTCACGAGTGGAAGGTTTGAAGCGGAGTTTATGTTTTGATAATTCTTTTGCTGTAAGCAGTAGCGGTCGCAGTGGTGGCCTAGGAATTTTTTGAAACAATGATATAAAGGTGGATTTGTTACCGTATTCACAATACCACATTGATGCCATTGTTACTGAAGGGACTAATGGACCCTGGAGACTAACCTGTGTGTACGGTGAAGCACAGACAAACGAAAGACACAAGACATGGGATATGCTGAAATTTATCAAGTCATCGTCCCATCTACCGTGGGTGTGTCTCGGTGATTTCAATGAAATTTTACATCCATTGGAGCATGTGGGAGTGCAAGACAGAAGTTTTTCACAAATTGCACGCTTTCGGGAGATGGTTGATGTGTGTGGCTTTCATGACCTCGGCTTCGAGGGGCGCAGCTGGACCTTTGAGAAGAGGGTGGCTGGTGGATCATACTGCCGAGTTCGTCTTGATCGGGCTTTGGCATCACCGGATTGGAGCGCTAGATTCCCGGCAGCGTCGGTGCACCATCTATCGGCAGTTGCTTCAGACCATATACCAATCCTGTTGCATGGCATCGGAAACGTGTACGACAACGGAGGAAGGGTCGGTTCAGGTATGAAGTCATGTGGGAGACTCATGCAGAATTCTCGGACATGTTATCACAAACATGGACAAGTGAGGGGAACGCGATGACGCTGCGAGAACTTCAGGAGAAGATGCAACGTCTGTCAACTTCCTAGCTAGGCTGGGAAAAGTCCACCTTTGGCCACGTTAGACGTGAACTCCAATCCCTAGAGAAGGAGTTAGAAAAGCTGAGGAACGAACCTGGTCGCACTGGCCCTTCACATGCAGAACTGAAGATTGTAGAGAGGGTGTTGGAGTTGCACCATCGAGAAGAAATAATGTGGAAACAGAGGGCAAGAATCGAGTGGCTACGAGCTGGAGATAAAAACACGCGGTTCTTTCATCCACGAGTGACTAGGAGGAGAAGGAAAAACCTGATCAATGCACTGAGAAAGCCAGATGGACACACTACGGAAGATCCTCAGGAGATGGCAAGTTTGGCGACCAGCTTCTACAGAACCTTATATATGTCTGAGGGAACTGAGAACATGGAAACTGTCCTCAGTACTGTTCCAATCAAAGTGAGTGCGGACATGAACAATCAACTGTTGGCAGAGATTAAGACGTCTGAGATTAAGGATGCCTTATTTCAAATGTTCCCAACTAAAGCTCCGGCCCAGACGGATACCCGGCACATTTTTTCCAGAGGCACTGGAATCTGTGTGGAGAAGAGGTGACCTCTGTAGTGATGAGGGTTTTACGTGGCGAAGACAATCCGGCAAGTATTAACAACACTTTCATTGTCTTAATACCAAAAGTTACAAATCCGGTGGAGCTTGGCCAGTTCAGACCGATCAGTCTTTGCAACGCTATATACAAGATCGCATCAAAAGTTCTTGCCAACAGACTGAAATTATTGCTGCCAGAGATTGTGTCTGAGGAACAATCGGCTTTTGTCCGGGGCGATTAATCACAGGCAATATAATTGCTGCTTACGAGTGCCTGCACTTTATGAAGCAGAAGCGGCCTAGTGACCAGCGTTTCTGCGCACTGAAATTGGACATGAAGAAAGCCTACGATCGAGTTGAGTGGTGTTATCTACATGCAATCATGTTGAAGCTGGGTTTCCATCAGCTATGGGTGGACATGATCACGCGACTGGTCTCATCAGTATCTTTTGCGGTGCTGTTCAATGGTGAGTGCCTTGAAAATTTTTATCCTTCTAGGGGCATCCGGCAGGGTGATCCTATTTCTCCCTATCTCTTTGTTTTGATAGCAGAGGGCTCGTGCCTATTGAAGTCTAGAATTCAGTCATCCGCTCTTAAAGGAATTATGGTGGCGCCAACAGCTCCGATGGTCGGTCACCTTCTCTTCGCAGATGACAGCCTGCTACTTTTCAAAGCGAATATGGAGAATGCAATGGAGATAAAAGATGTTATGCATATGTACTGTCGAGCTTCTGGTCAACAGATTAACCTGGAGAAATCTTCAATTCACTTCTCAAAAGGATGCCGACAGGTGACAAGGGATGCAATTAAATCTATTCTGGATGTTAACAATGAAGATTTGAGCGAGAAATATTTGGGCATGCCCTCGGATGTCGGGGGTGCGATGAACAGTGCCTTCAAGTACCTCAAAGATCGTGTGTGGAAGCGAGTACAGGGTTGGATGGAGCAGTGTCTCTCGGCGGGAGGGAAGGAGGTGCTAATAAAATCAGTTGCTCAAGCCATTCCAACTTACTCGATGTCTTGTTTCAAATTACCAAGAGGTTTATGCCTTCACATCAATAGTTTGCTTCGGAATTTCTAGTGGGGCAGCTCTGAGGGGAAGAGGAAAACCTGTTCGGTTGCCTGGGATGATATGGTTAAACCAAAGTTCTTCGAAGGTCTTGGTTCCAGGGATATCGAGCTGTTTAATCTAGCTCTTTTGGCAAAACAAGCTTGGAGAATTCAGCAGGATGGGAGTTCTCTGAGTGCCTGTATTCTGAAAGCTGCATACTTCTCTACAGGCGATTTTCTGAGCGCGCAGCTGGGGTCAAGACCATCTCGCATATGGCGATCAATACTCGATGGGAGAGAGGTGCTGCAACAAGGGCTGATCCACAGGATCGGGACGGGTGAGACCACAGAAATCTGGAACATGAATTGGCTGCTAAGGGAAGGATCACTACGGCCGGTCTGTACTCAAGTTGCATCGGCCCCAGACTGGTTAGCGAGTTAATTGATTCTACAACGGCGACGTGGAACATGCAGTTGCTAGAAACTCACTTTACGCCAGCTGATCTTGAAACAATTCTTAACATTCCTCTGTGTACCAGAAGACAAGAAGATTTCTGGGCGTGGCACTATGAGAAGACAAGTGTTTTCTCAGTTAGATCAGCTTATAGGATGCTGGTGATTAATAAGCATCATGCAACAGCATATCTGGAGAGCATAGCTGGCAGATCAGATGTCTGAGCTGAAGAGAAGGAGTGGTCGGCAATCTGGAAGCTCAATATCCCTTCAAAAATCCGAATTTTCTTGTGGAGACTAGCAAAACACTCTCTCCCTTCGGGGGATGTTCTCTGTCACAGGAACATGGCACAGCAGAGCTCTTGCGACATATGTGGGGTACAGGATTCCTGGAAGCATTCTTTGATTGAGTGTAATCTTGCCAGATGTGTATGGGCTTTGGAGCAAGCAGAATTCGTCGAGCATCTGTACAACATCCAGGAGTCGGACGCTCGTGCTTGGTGGGCAGAAGCAACGGCAACACTGCCGAGCAATGATCTGATCAGAGTTGCTATCACTTTATGGGCAATTTGGTATGCGCGGAGGAAAACGCTTCATGAGAACTTGTTCCAGAGTCCTCTGTCCACGCACAGTTTTATAGAAAGGTACATAGCTGATCTTGACCTCATTTAACCTGAACAAGGTGCAGCCAGAGGACCCAAACAGCATGTACCTGCATGGATCGCGCCACCAGAGCGTGACGAAGATAAACGTCGACGCGGCGATCTCCAAAAACACTGGTAGAGCAGCTGCGGCAGCTATAGCGAGAGATGGAGCAGGAATTTTCCTAGGGGCTTCAGTACTGATTATCCAGGGTGTGACAGACCCAGAATTGATGGAGGCCTTAGCTTGCAGAGAGGGTCTTGATCTTGCAAGCGATCTTGCAGTCAGGAAGTTCAGTCTCGCTTCTGACAACATTAGCGTGGTAAAGAACATCAAGAGCGGGAGCAAGGGAGTCTATACACACATTGTTGAGGAGATCAGGGCCAGGGCACGAGCCTTTGCGTCTGCAGAGTTTGTTCATGAAGGTCGAGCGTCTAATGTTGATGCTCATAACTTAGCTAGAAGTTCAGTTTATTGTGAGTTAGGTAGATTGGTGTGGTTGCTATCACCGCATGAAGGCGTTTGTATCTCGGTTCCTAGAGTCATCAATCAATAAAGAGTGATGATTTCCCTCAAAAAAAAAAATTGGCATTGGCAGAAAACCAAAAAAGTACCACATCATAAACACCGGGAAACATGTAGTACCAGATTACCAGTACGTGCTTCACAGTAACACGAAACCAATTGTATAACTAAAACACCAGGTGCCATTAGCATACAGTAGGTGCTACTTGAATATATACAAGACTGTCCAAACGCTCATAGCTAGCCAGAACACAAACCTGAAAAGTATCAAGGAAATCCGTACCTGCCGGCCACATGACTACTCATGCTGCGCAGGCCTGCGTAGTACCGGAGTAAAAAGGGGGAAATAGATCCGTGGTGCCGCGCGGACCCAGACTTTTAATTTGCTTCATTGCACGCAGCTCGCGTCAACAAGTGTACAATCATTAGAACGTCGTCTCTATGTCGATGATTTCCTACGCCCATATAATGATAATAATAGCATTTGCAATGAACTTATCGATTAACAGAATCTGCTATACTAGTGCATGCTTAATCCCCCTGCTTCCCAATCCATCGATGATCGATCGTCAGCTGCCACCAGCGACGCCTGACTCGGCGTCTGATATTTCCCCTCCCGTGCCGCCGCCTGCGCCCGCATTGCCGCGACCCCGGCCCCCGCGCCGCCTTCAGCCCTCCGCCGCCGCCTTGGAGCCGCCGCGGCCGCGCCAACGCCGCGCAGCTCGAGGAGGACCTTCCCGCACGAGCTGCAGGACGCGAACTCGTCCTCCGCCCGGAGCCGCCGGACCGCGCCGCAGTGGCCGCACCAGCCGCGCAGCTCCGGGAGTGCCATCTATCGCCGCGACGCCGGAGCGCCGGACGTGTCTGCCGGGGTACGGTGGCTCGACTGCTCACGGACGTCGGTCGTAGTAGATTTATGTACGCGACGGGAGATCGATCGATGCTACATTTTTGGAAAGCGCGTTCCGTCCTGGCGTTTTGGAATGTGCTTTGCTTGGTTGGTTTTCGGTGGCCGCGCAACGGAACCTGCCACCTCCATCTCGTGTTCGTTTCCATATATACTTGCTTCAAGGACGGTCGTTGAAGCAAAGATAGGAAACTTGACGTCCATCGTCGTAGCAGGTTTCATTTCTTGGCAGCCAAGCTCCTGTTTTCCTTTTCCTTGCATACTGTATATCCTACCCAATCGAAAGTTCAAGCAAACCCCCAAAGACCATACAGCGATCCGACAGTTGCCCCGTTGTAAGGGCAAAAGTATATTGGACTCGTTTAATAAGCGATCTCATATTTACATGACACGTCATTATAAGACGGTTGAACAGTCAACCTCTGCAATAGATTATCGTTTTTGTTGTCTTCTAATAGTACCATATCCCTTAAGTTGTGGAATAAAAAAACGAATATTACAAGTAGCATGACAACAACCACTCGCACAACACAATGATGAGTAAGCGGTCTCATAGTTCTTAATTTTAGCCTATGAGACGGTTGTTTCGCGAAGCAACCACATCATACTCTCTCATCTCCCTCTCTCCTCCACATCATAAAATTTTTATAAGACTGCTGATATAGCAATATACTTGCTCTAAGACTTGCAGTTGCAATTTGTTCCTAGTCTCCCTATCTTGACCCTAGTGTATTGAATCTTCGGTTCCAACAACCATCCGCTGACGCATTACCCCACAGCATGTTGCCACTGAGCGCATTTCCGTATATTCGACACCGGGCAATCATAGAGGGTGTTATCTTATCCGTTGGTTGTCGTATGGGGTCTTTATACTTATCTCTTGTGAGAGTATTAGAAGTTTATATGCTTTATTTTTGCATGGTGCCAAATAATTGTCCCTTCCGGAAGGATGCATATATTGACGCAAAGTCGTAACGATCCGAGAGTCCTAGTCTCCTAGATAGCATTTGTGTGAAAGTGGATGACCTTTTTTACCATATTGCCATACGCACACGTGTTTCCTTGATAAATTATACTACTATCCCATGTGCGTGGTTCACTTGCCACATGCTTCCTTTGAATTTTAAATCCTTATTAGCACGGTAAAAAATATATAAATTGTAACAACATGCACGTGGTACACACCACTCGTTCAAACTTCAAAATTCAATGCTACACATTGCCAGAGCCACCACACAAACATTGCATAACGATTATTTTTAAAATATAACTACACATAGTTATGCATCACACATTCAAAATTTAAAATCTAACATACATAATTTTTTTCCCAATGTACATACAAGGCACGATAATGAATTTATATATATATATATATATATATATAGTTAATTTTATTTTTCACTTACAATTTTCAAGTATTCTATTGTATATGCCTTGTACATCCGAGCTACCTTGCAAAACAACCACACTAACGAAAATGTCTTATATAGTTAACTTTCAGTCTTTTCACTTACATTTTTCAAAAAAAAAAGATCATTGTACAGACCATGTGCATCCCAGGTGCAATAGCAAAGCAAAATATAGCATACAATTTCAAAATGCAAGCATCCCCAAAATTTACACGACTAGAAAAACTAGATTATCTATATCAACACTAAATATAACAAGTAACAAAGGGGAACTACCACAAAAACGGTTTTTAGAGGCGGGCAAAAACGTATTTCTAGGGGTGGATGGGGTGGATGCGGTACCTGCCCCTCTTCTTGCAGCTAGAAATAACTATTTGCAGAGATGGGTAATGTGCCCACCCTAGAAAATTCATTTCTACCCATAGAAATCGATGTGTAGGGGCGAGTGCGGGTCATGGCATGATCTGCCCTACAAATCAATTTTCAGGAAAAAATAGAAAAAAATCGAGAATAGCAAAATAAAAAAGAAAAAGATGTTCTAGCGCACCGGCCACCACCACAAACCCCTCTACTATGGAGGTACAAATTTTTTGACGAAATATGCACACTTGTATCAACCGGGGTTCGAATCGCTTACCTCCTCTCCACCTCTCCAGCACACTATACAGTCACTTGTAACTCTATGAGGTATGCTATTCTTTTGTATTAACTCCGAAGTTGATTTGTAGGAGCGGGTGACGCTATGACCTGCCCCTACAAATCCATTTCAAGGGGCGGGTCATCACCCGCCCTTGAAAAATATTTTTCTATTTATTCCAAAAATTCATTTAAAAACTTTAAATATAGCAAAACAAAATAAAAAAATAAAAATTTACTATAGATACATGAAAAGATATGCCAAGTATATATCAGTTTATATAAATGTTAAGATTGTGGAAATCTCAAAGTATGACTTGAGTTGTATGAGATATTATATAGTCATAGCCATGTGTAGGGCACAACTATTAAATAATTTTTACGATTCTAAAAGGTTTTAAATGAATAATGTATAAACTACAAAATTTTAGATCTTACCACTACCACTTTGATATAGAGCTACTCTACATCCGAGGTTGTTTGAAAAAAGATCAAAACCTCTAGATTTTAAAATTAGAGATCTTATAATATTTTTTTAACTACTAAATGACCTTAAATAAAAAAATTATCAACTAAAAAATTTTAGGTCTCATTGACCTCTATAATTTTGATATAAAGTTTGACTTCATCTGAGATCATATGAAAAAGTTATAAATTTATTTATGTGGGACCATTTGTAGGACGGGTCATGCCATCATCTGACCCTGAAAATTATTTTGTAGGGACGGATCATGTCATCACCCGCCCCTAAACAGGCATCCGCCTTTGAACTTTTTAGGGGCGGAGCGGATGCTACATTAACCCCGTTGTATTTGTAGGAGCGGGTTACCTTTTGAAACCCCTCTAACAAGCGCGTTCCTACAAATTGAATGGTGGGGTCAACAGGCACAAATCAGTTTGAGAAAAAGATTGTAGACACTTAAATACATCCATTGATATATCGTACAACAAGCGTAAGGACTTAATTGCAAGCTAGCATCGTCGCACTTTGCACACTTCCTCTCCACTATCTATCCGCATTCATGTTTGTGTCCACTCCAACAGAACCGCCTCGAGTCGACGTTACCCCGACCCGCCATCCCAAACAGCGGACTCCCATTCCCACTCCCACCACCTGAAACCCACGATGTTCCCACCGCCCTGCCCAGTCCCCCACACCTGCACGACCGCCGAGCCACACCCTACGCCCACGAACTTCCTCTTTAAACCCGGTATGTATGGAGACGCTGAACTCAAACAATCAAAGCAACTCTTTGGGGGAGGAAAAAAAAAGAAAGGTGGTGGAGGATACAAGTCAAGAAACTATGAACAATGGATCAGAAGCCAATTTCGCTCGAGCTGGAAAGACTCTAGATAGCTTAACCAATATTAGAATTAAGTTTATATTAGTGATGCAAATCATCCCTTCATGAAAAGATATCTCTTAGTAGATAGACATGACCTTTCACGAAAGATTTGGACCTTTCGCGAAGGGGTATAAACCCCAAGGGGTATATCCTTTGGACACATCCTTTCACTATGTATAAATATATAATGACACTTTACATTCAATCAATCATTGAATTATTTGTTCATTACATTCCACACTCTACTTTCTACTTTTAACATGTTATCAGTCACGTATCGCTCTCCGATGGGAACGATAAAAGAAGCAACGAAGCAGGATCGGCGGCCAAACGGCAAATCGCCTGCATCCATGAAGAAGACCGGATGAACGACGGCCGCTCGCCGGCGGCAACAACGAAGAGAAGCACGAAGGCCGGTGACAACGTCTCCGAGAACAGCCTGCATCCATCGGCGCCTCCGTAATCTCCTTCACGGCACTGCAACCAACGCAAGGCAATGGAAATAGATGCGCACACTGAGTTCGAAAAAAGAAGAACGGGAGGCCGCCGAACTGCATCATCATCACACCAATGCAAACACGATAACAACGACCATGCTGCAATCTTCTTCACCGCAACAACAATCCCTACAGGGAGCCTTGCACGGAAACCAACACAAGGAAACAGGAAGCATAGCCTCCGTATCAGATGGATCAGAAAAAAAAGGGGCCATTCGGCCTCCAGGAACACAATCTGTTTTGTTAGATATATTTCTTGTCACTTTTGCTCTTGCATCGCTAATGGATAACATACAAGAAAATTTGATGCTATGGCCAACAAGACAACAAGAACTACTGCAGGAACAAAGAGAAAAAGAAGAACTCAGGCAAATCGGCCTCAAATTGAACGCATTCAACATGTTCTTACTTTTGGTGAGTTACCATAGCACCGCGGTTCTTCAAATTCTGCATCAAGCCCTCGGTTTTTGTGTAATCCCAAAACTACTTTGTCATCCTTATAGAGGGTCACCATCATGGAGGTAGAGCCCGCGCGGCCGCGCTCCAGTTGCGAGCATCGGGATGATGGCTTGCATGAGGCCCTCGACGACGATCCGGCATGAGAGTTCGCTCGCCACGGTAGTTGCCGATGGACCACAAGTCCATAGTGGCGAAGGGATAAGAATTTGTATGCGGAGTAATTTTACTCCTATGCGCTAGTTATTAGACTAGAAACTTGAATACGTCAACTTTGTTAATTTTGCAATTTACTGCATAATTTGTATTTTAACTAAAAAATTCTCTTAATTAAGTTTCACTTAATTAATGACATATTCGATGCAAAATATACTACATGTTTTCAACTTGGAACTAGAACACAAGGTGATGGAGACCTAGACATTGGCTGCAATAAGTTCTTACAAAGAATTTATTTGCCCTGAGATCAAGCTTTTAGGCAGCAAATTTCTTGCTTATCATTGAGATGTCTACATTTTACGATGATTTCATACATGTGTGCTTCTAAAAAAAATATTATGCAGATATGAGATTGGTCTGCACCTTAGTTATTTTGTGCAAAGTAATTTCAATGTTTAAGTCCTCAACTTACACTCGAATTATATTCGTGTTAAGCCATGCAAATTCACACTCTAGACCCTATTTGTTAAGCCATGCAAATTTAATGTGTATGTGTAATCACTATAGCATACAATACATTTAGTGATTTGTTAGTTTTGCAATTTTTTACCTATTACAATTTTAATAATAATAATTCATCGTAATTAAGCACCAAATATCATGTTAAATGATCAATAAGCTTAATTCAAGCAGAATTATATGATCACGAAAATTAAGCAATAAACACTTGATAATGCCTAACAAGATTAATTAAAGAAATCAACTTAACTAAGCACCAAATATTATGTAATGACGTGCTTTATTGAAATGGAACTATATGCAAAAGATAAGTGTCACCTCATCATTTTGTACCATATAAAATTCTAAAATCTTATATATTGACCATACATAAGGTAAGTATCTTATTAGTTATTACTACTGCGGGATATATATACTAACTATCCTCAACGTGCATATTCAATATTAAAGTTTGGAATGATTAAAGGTTACACCTTTCTTTTCGGTGATTATCTTAATTCATATTTTATATTAGCCATACATAAGGTAGTATCATAATACTACTGCAAGATCTACACAATCATATAGTGACTATCCTCAAAGTGCGTACCTAATTTTGAATATGAATTAAATAAGATCTACACCAACATGGTAACCACCCCCTAATGGTATAACACATATGAGTGGAGTCTAACGCATCTATTGCGATGACGCCAAACTATGCCTATAGCAACGAGTTTCTCGCCCACTAATCTGAGGTCTACACCATTTAGGTGACTACATTTGATACGTTAAATTGCAAGTACATAATGATAGAGTTGATATCTAGGCGATGACTAATATTCACATTTGATAATAGCAATGGTTTTTATCGCCTATTAACAACACGTAGATCAAGAAGCAATTTGGATCTATAAATTTTGCATATATTAATTCAAGTGAATTCAAATTTTAAGCATTCATCTTTGCTTAGTTTAATAGTAGAAAATAGTGCAACATATTTTTGGCGACTATCTTGACTCAAATAAGCATGGCCTATGTTTTAACAATGATCATTGCATCGTCTATTCATTGCAGAATAGAGTTCAAAACCATAGCAATGACTTTTTGTCACTTGTCAATTATTGGATAGTCCATAATCAAGTATCACCTTGGTTAAGAAATATGCACATCAATATTTTCTGTTATACAATTTACTTTTCAAGTAAATTTATTATATACATGATCAACTCATGTAGGACATGGCTAATGTTTTCACAATGGATTTTTGTTTTTCCTGAACTCATATTAAATGGAGATTAATTCTCTAGTATAGGCACTAAATGTTAATGATATTATTGGGATGCTCATGAGACAATTGTCACTATAACTCTACCCAAAAGAAGTGCCAACCCATTCCTAAAATAACCACACACGCAATATAGTGTGTTTCCTCTGCTCAATTTTTTAAAGAAATATGAGTATTCAATGGAGTAAGGTCCATCAACTTTTGCAATTTTCATTCGGAATTGCTAAAAAAAAATATAATGTAATATCGCCTAAACTTCAGCAATTGTTTACTTGGTCATTTTTCATGATTTTAGGTTAAATGATAATTTTCGAAGCAATGGATCTCTAAAACACATATATTATATTTTTTAAGAAAATAACTATAACAACAAATGTCACATTTGTCCAAAAGTGTGGTTGTACGATTTAGATGTATGCCAAATTAAACATTTGGTTGAATCATTCCTCCATTTCACTGGAGGTAGTCGAGTCTAAGGGATAAATTTGAAGCTCACTTCAACAAATGAGACCCACAAGTCTCCATATTATTCTGGAATTAACATTAGTTGAATATTATACTAGTACGCGTAGTATGTTGTCCATCATAGGTATCATGTAATTATGCATGATGTTTATATTTTATATGAATTAAAATTCATACTAAAGTTCATTTGGGATCCAACCAGATTGAAAAGGAAATTTGTTTAGTGGAGCACTGCACCGCTAATATGATCGTATGGATTATACTCTCATTACGGGTATTCAATTATTAATCGCGGATGCATTCATGCATCTAAATCTGAGAATGTCACTATATGTTTTTCAAGATGTCCTTTTATACGATTTCATATTGAAATCAATTACTTAGAGTAATGTTGAAATATCAGCACTCAACCTGGTACAATGGATAGGAAAACTAAATATTCATAAAAATTAATCTTTTCATATCATCTGGGTGTATTATACATACATCAATCACATAAACAAATATTGCGTACAAAATAATTTTTCAATCTTGATTAAATCATGATTTGGCATGATAGCCTTGGTCATTCGACCTAACGGCCGATAAGAAAAATTATTATCAATTTTCTTGGTCATAGTTTACATTTTCTAAATCCTCAGATTTTATAGGCGCCTCATGTGTCACAAGGGACTTGATTTTAAGGCCCTTTTACCTTAAAATTTGAAAAAAAAAGTCATTCAATGGATCATCTAGGTAATCTAAAATGCATATCGACGCATTTGAAAATAGTTCCACATGTGTCCCTTATAAGGCACCACAATTTAACCAAATTCATTACTCATACTTTTTAAAGCAAATTATTCCAGACAAGGGATCAAATCCATTATCATGGAATTATTTGGTTTTGGAAACTATATCATTACGTACTCTATATCCACATTAAGTATTGGCTAATTGAATCTCTTATCGAGATAATTTAAATGTATGACCAATGAAATAGAATTGCAATTTATCATGTCAAATTGGTAAATGCGGACCTACACACTGTATTATTACAATAAATTCACTAAACTGCAATCATACGGCTCCCTCCGTTGCCGTTAGTACATGAAGTTTTTGGCCTCAGCCAAATATTTTCCTTCTGCATGTCAGATATGTTTTACACATACCAATATCACCACCTCAGTATACATTCATAGCATTGAGGATCTATAAGGAGGTATTATTATCCGTCATTTATAAGTACCTTTGATCACTCATAGAAGATTATTCACAGCCTAGAACACTGACTACACTATTAAGGGTAGTTCCAGGCATTAGGGGGAAATAAATACCACATATATAATGCCTGGAATCCAAAGTGAATATTACAAATTCAACCCTCGAATCCATGTATGCACCAAAGAATATCTGAACCAACATCTTATGTTTGTAACACATTACAAATAGTCTGCCACAAGCATTTGCTCATCAAAAGTGTCATCACATCCGATTCTACTGATAATGTACCAGAAAAAGTGGAAGTACCTAACAAATCACTCAACTCCCAAGTCAAAATAAGAGGGGAAGAAGTATGGTCATCAGGGATATAGCTTATTTCAAGCATCTATGAAAATAGGGGAGAGATCCTGTAGGATAGTAAATGTGAATCAACATTATGCATGTTGTTAAGACACTTTGTGGATATTCAAATCTAAAGTCTATGAATGTTGTTTAATATTCAAAAGCCTAGTATTTGTGCATATAAAATTTAGACACTGGGTCAATGGAACACCCTAACTCCATCATCGTGGGAAATGAGATAGAGTTCTAGAGGGTAGATATTTTCACAAGCTACATTGTTGGTTCCATCGAATCAATCATACAAAGATTACAAATTGTCGATGTGTACTCCTTATAAAAACTATCATAAGCTGAATCCAGACCAAAAGTCATAGGCAGAGTGTCCAAACACTCAAATCGGTCAAATCAAAGGTGACAATTAGGGAAAAGTGTTCTCGTTCAATAGTGAGAAGTATTCAGGATAGTAATATCTTCTCATAATGCGTTCTTTATGGAAGCAAGGTGGTGAAATAGCGAGAACTTGTAGCACATGGTTCCACGCAGAGAGTGAGCAACATACCCGCATGGTATGTGTGAAAATTATGTTTCCATATTCAATCAGTGGCAGATCAAATGAATTTGATAGATTCAAATATACAATGGATTTTATTTTTTGAATTGAAATTGAAGTCACAACATATATAGTGAATAGCTCAAGTCATGGAGACTTTAAAAGGTTAAGTTGATTGTAGTACAACTGACAAAAGGAGTATCATCCATACAAGGATTACTCCAATTATTATGATTGCATATGTGTGTCTATAAGTAAATTCTCAAATAAATTTTATCATCTCACCACACAAAGAAGCAAGAAATCATATTATGATGGATTTTAAGATGAAATTTGGGTAAAATCAAACTATACTTAAGTCTACAACTTAAGTATGCGCATATAGAATTGATATTGTACACCAATATCTAAAAATATAGGAAAGTCATATCCATCAACGGTTGTAGTCAGTCAATCCCTAAAGATTGATCATTTTCCATAAAGACCGTGGGATGACGTCCTTAGTACCATTAAAGAACTTATATATGTATCCTACAAATTGCAACAGGCCAAGTACTGCATTTGTAGATATTTTGCTATAGCTCAAAATAGCGCAACTCAATAACTCCATATAGATGGGAGTCAAAGAGGATATCCACATATATCAAATGGTAAAAAAGGTTTTGATTTATTATGAATAAATCATGATGTGATAAAAGTGGGATACCAAGACAATGGCTAACTAATCCTCATATTGCTAGACTATTGACTGATGCTACGGTAGTAAAACATTTTCATTGGCGTTATGAAAATAAATTGTAATGGTAACTTCACCTGTCATTCTAAAGCATTATTTGAATATGCATAACTTCACTGAATGATTAATTATGATTCCTTCGAATCATTTATATTATCTACAAGGATAATACAACTTGTATTGCTTGGATGATAAAAGGTTATACAAAAGCAGTATTACTAAACATATTGTTGAACATATTGTATACCAATTTCAAAATTACATTTCTAGAATGTAGTAGTTGGTAATAACTTTGTGATTGAATCTCATGAGATTATCTCATAATCTCATGACTTTATTTTTGCAAGATTCAGGAGGAGACTCTCCTTAAGTTATAACCTATTCAAATATCATATTGTACCATTTTTCCCTGTATAAGCTTTTTCTCACAACAGTTTCTCATAAAGATTTTAGTGAGACAATATCAATACTGGAAAATATATCATATCTCCTATTTTCCCCACGGGGTTTTTAAAGATAGCATTCAGGACATATTGCATGTCATATCTTCTGTTTTCCTACAAGCATTTTTAAGAAGGTATCAAAGATATTATTCCTCCTCATATTTTTCCATTGAGTTTTGGGGAAGGTTATTGGATTATAATCCACAAATCATGATTATTGATCTCCAAACTTTCTTATGATTTTCTCCTTTCGAGGTTTTCTCATATGAGTTTGCGATGAGACAATAATCTATATATGCTCTATTATTTTTCACTACTACAAAAAGCATTTTTAGCGGCGGGTAAAAATACCACATGGAGCCCTAAATTGATATAAATATATACTTCTATATATGCATAAGAGTGGGAAAAAATAAATTTAGCTTGTACTAAATAAAAAACAATAAAAAATTTAATATATTATTTTACCACTAAATGTTGGGAAAAATATAACGTGCGTCCTTGAAAAATAGAAAAAAACAAATCTTCTTCTCTCTCCTCCATATATCTAGAGCATTATTTAGTTAAGAATGATGCTAAAAACTGTAGACCGAGTCAAAATGATTACGTAATCTTGTTCTCCTACTAAAATAGCACGACTTCATCCAAAAGTTCGAGGCAAATGGTGTCTGAAATGGCTAATCCACACCATGGAGATCTAGAGCTAGTTAGAGGCAAAGAGAGCTTCATTTGAGCCATAAATCTAACAAAAGAGCTTAGAAATGACAAGGAATTAGCGTCAACTTACCTCCTAGAGCCCCCAACTCGAAGGAAATCAAGTTGAAAAGCTCCCCCCTTTCTTTTTTCGGCTCTTGGGAGAGCTCCTCTCCCGAGCAAAACAATGGGGTCGGGAGGAGGAGGAAGGTGCCCAGATTTTTATAGATATTTTTAAGGGCGGGTTGGGGGGTGAGCCGCCCCTACATATGGATTTACAGAGGCGGCTGGATTGCTACAGTACCGCGCCCCATTTGTAAGAACAGATGACATTTTGGTCCGTCCCTAAAAAAAATTCGAGGTGTTGCTATAAATTATTTTTGTAGTAGTGTTCTCCTATTTTCCCACTAGATTTTAAAGAAGTTTTAATATCATATCAATATACAATTTGGTTTCTCCTCAGATTTTTCCACGGGGTTTTTTGAGGAACTTTTTCGGATGATTGAACAAATATTGCATGAAGCATACAAAGAGCTAATTGATCAAGGAGCTGTGTTAAAATTAAGTTTATATTAGTGATCAATTAGTTTGCACCCCTTCATAGAGAGATATCTCTTAGTAGATAGACATAACCTTTAACGAAAGGATCTGAACCTTTCGCAAAGGAAAAGGGGTCTGAACCTCAAGGAATATATCCTTTGATACACCCTTTCACAATATATAAATATATAATCACACTGTTTATTCAATTAATAAATTATTTGTTCATTCTATTCCGCACTCTACTTTCTACTTAACAACGAAGAAGAGAACTTTGGCAAACAGGTCGCTGTTTCAGGCGGTTGATGTATTAGATTAGATCGGAGTATCGGACTTGTGTAAAACACAAGAGGGAAGGGGGAGGGGGATGCCGCGCTAGAGCTTTCCCTTCGTAGATTGCAGGCTGGCGTAAAGGAGTGCAAAAAAAAAAGGGAATAGAACGCCATCTTTATGATTCTAGTCATGCGGTAACATCATGTAAATAATCAATTGATTAGGTCGAACACAATCTGTCAATCTGCTGCGGCTTCTCGACCCATCGATCATGCGGTGAGGACGGTGGACTCGGCATCTGATACTTCTCCGCGTCCGGATCTCGCGCCGACTTCCGGACCCTTGCGGCCACGGCCCACCGTGCGAGCTTCTCTCCTCCTCTTCCTCCGGCACCGCCGTTGCCGCAGAAGCCCAGCCGCCGCCGCCGCCGCCGGAGCGTCTCCCCTCAGCTCAAGGAGGACCCTGCCGCACGACGCGCAGGAGGCGAAGTCGCCCTCCGCCCGGAGGCGGCGGACCGCTCCGCAGTGAGCGCACCAGCAGCACAGCGCCGAGGGTGCCATCGCCACGACGCGCGCCGGAGGAACGTGTCGTCAACCGACGGGGATGATTTATGCGGCAGCTGGCTACATTTTTTGGGAAGGTTTCCGGCCGTTCGGCTCGGGGATCGGACGGGCTCGGCTTCGCTAACGCATCGTCGTGTTTGGTTTTCGGTGGACGAGCAATGTGGAATGTGCCTCCCTGAGTTGGTGTTTCCTTAAATATATAGTGCCGGGCGAGTCGGCATCGAGAGGCGGTTCGAGAACCGAGTCAAGGTAGGAAACTTGGCGGTCATGGCTGAGGTTTCTTGACAGCCAAGGTTCCTGTGTTTCTTGAGTCCTATACACACGGACACGGAATATACAGCTCAATCAAAGATTCTCGTCGATTTTTCATAATATAAATAATAAAGAAAGCAAAGAATAAAGCAAAAAAGGCGTCATGCGAAGGCAATGATCCAAACCGGTCAACGCGGGATAAGCCTGTCCCTCCGGACAGAGGTTGCGATCAAAATATCATATGCACAAATATAGAGCCTGGGAGTCTACGAATCTGAAGCATATATAAGTAGTTGCTACTGCCAGAAGTATCAAACAGATTCAAAAGTGGCTATCTAATTTCGACGTCCACAACCAAAAAGGGGAGGAACTCAGAACTAAGGTTCATGGCACCGAATGCACATCGCTCCAGCTGGAATTTACAACAATGAGTACACCCGTATTTACCTCTTGCTGAATATAGCAAGAACCGTAGGCTCTTCAAGCATGGTTCCGTGCATTTTATCTCTACATTACACGGCGCATTTTAGAGTTACCTCCTGTTTTCCAGAAGAGGCTCCACAAGGTTCACTTGTTTTGATGGGTTAGATTCACCTTCAGTGGGTTTCTTCAGAATTCCAGCAGGCTGCTGTCCTTGGCGATTCTGCGCTCCCTGGAGGGACAGCAAAATCAATAGGTTTACTAAGTTAGTAACTCACAAGTTATAAATATATGATAATTCTGGACTAGTGATGAAAAGTTCACAGAAATGCCACTGGTAACTAGAAAAGGAAATATATCCAGCCATCTATACAAAAAAGGGAAGTTAACCTGTCAAAAGGGGAATCTGCTGAATAAATATGCTACTAGTCTACAAGTTTTGAGTCAAGTGACTATTATTGGCAAGTCCATTTAGCATGTGATTTCTTAACTGACTAAGCATATATTATTTGCATAAAATACAATATTACAAAAACATTAGAAATCACTGTCAGCTGACATCCTGTGTAACCAATAAAATATTGTGGAAAAAGAATATGTGGAAAAGATTAATGAACAGCAAAACCATCAACAAACAGATGAGCATTTTTTGTAACACCCACACAGCATATAAGCTATCTTGAAGCTGAACTTAAAAGAACTTCACTCTTTGTTGATAAAATGTCCATTCAAGGTGAACTTTGTCCATCAAATCTTCTGCTTAATTTCTTAGTGGATGAATATATAACAGGTTGAACCAACTTGAACAACTTAATTTATAACAGAAAGGGATGAAATATAAATGTTTCGACATGAACAATTAGCATCCAACACTGCAATATCTGGCTGAGGTGGCTGCCTGGTATCCAGGCCAAGGACATTCAGCACAATCAAGATATCATATTAATATTTTATCTACTCTCCAGAAAATTTACATTGTCATTCTTAAATATCACATATAAATAAATTACGATAAGAACACCAACGCTTCAAATTTCTCAGTAGCATGATGACAAACTTGTGCTAATACTATGAATGCCAGATACCAAACTTTCTACAGCCAGCATGGGTTGTAGGTTACATAACCATAGCAGAAAAGTCGCACTTACTGCAGCCTTTTGACCCGTTAATCTCCTAACAGATGGAGCCCTTGCAACCGACGATGCAGCAGCAGCAGCAGCCACTCGGATTCTGTAAGGGAGTGAGAATTAGTTGCTTTCTACTTAGCATACATTGAAGAATGGATTAAAAAAAAGTAGTATATGTGCAGTTGAGGCATACCTTTTATGAACATCAACATATTCATCAGTTTCATCCACTATCTCCTCCTGCAAAATTGAAGAACTTGAACTGAGACACATCATATAAAATGGTATTCCCTCCATTGTTATAAATGGTATTTCCTCCATTGCTATATGACGTTTAGGACAAGCTACCCAGAGGAATAATACATTTTTACACCTTACCTGCAGGAGTTCTTCAAAGACATCTTCAAGTGTGATGATACCAACAACCTCACCATCCTCGATATCCTCTGATGACCTAGGCACTGTGTTCGATGCTGGGTTTCCATTAACCTGCCTGTTATGTGGTCTTTCAATATCAACAACCACATTGTCTGCCCTTTCTTCAGCATTAGATAACAAGGGAGCAGTCAACTGTGCTGGCCCAACTGCTTCCCTGTTTGGTTCAGTTTTGTCAGCAGGTGGTTCAGTTTTGGGTTTAGCCTTCACAACAGCAGCCATATGACTACTTCCTTTCTGAAACTCATTGAGTATATCATACAAAGGCATGTCTGAAGGAACCCTGGAAAAGTTAGTATTAAGTTATTGACCCAATATAAGTCATGGAGAAAGCGTGTTAATTTACTGGCATGATACAACAAAGAAAACATTTCAAAACCACTGGAGCAATGGTATCACATACTGAAACATAAAGATTCTACGCAAGAATAAAATCCAACAGATGAGGGGCATACCTTGGAATCCTTCTAATTGAAACAGCACTAACTGGTGTCTCTGTTTCAGCACGAACAGTCAAAAGACTTTTCACCTAATTAAGTTCAAAATGCTTATAAGTTAGTTGAGAATCCAAAATAACTGAATGATAATCAATGGCATCAATGAAACATTGAAACATACCAACAGGAGACCAATAATATTTTTAGGGTTTCCCGAATATACAGGAACACGGCTGTGACCACGAGCAAGAATTTTGCCAATTGCTTCCCTGCGAACACAAAGGGACCAAAAGATTGTTGTAGTTTAAAAAAGTTTCTAGTGGCAAAATACGAATAATACAGTGCTCTGAATACATATCGTGCAGAAATGTCTATTGTGTAGGTGAAACTCAAAACCTATGATATTCTTAAGTTTACATCTGGACTTGATGTCTGTGGTTAGTCCAGTATGCCTGTGTTAGTGTCGTGGTCCGTCTGTTGTGTAATGCTGTGTATCGTGGGCCTTGTTTGTGTCAGTGTTCATTCTGTATTTCCGTTGTCAGTGTTGTATGGTGTTTCTGTAAACTCTCCTTAATGAAATATGTGCATGCCACATTCTCGAATCGGCTAGCAAGTTGCTAGTATAGATCTGAAAGTACAAGACAGCACAACCAGAAAAGTGCCAGTAATGTCAAGTGCTCATTTCAACTAACAGCCAACTTAAGCACATGGAGCAGATGATTTCCACCCACCCGGCCATCTGAAGTTCACAGAGCAAATATGGGATGCGCAAATTGTTGTGATTCACTTAAATCATAATATATTGATAGGTAGATTGGCATATATGAGCAGAATGACAGGACTGTGTGTCCTTTGATCAATATTTAGCAGCCAGTCTCTTCATGCTCATTTGACTGCACTCGTAATGTCTAATGTAATGTGGGCATGTAAATGGAGTGGAGAATTTCTGACCGCATATTTCCTTTTCTCTTTCTTTTACTTTCTTGTTGGTGGCTCATGTTGGATTTCACCTATAGCCAACCCCAACTTGCTTGGGACTAAAAGGCTTTGTTATTGCTATTGTTGTTGACCGAAAGTACGCAGAACAAAATATGTGATGGACCAAAGTTCGGCACTATCTGTGTCTGACTCTGACTCCGAAAAAAAATGTAGGATAATATACTAGTGATATCCTTCCATGTGTGCTATATGATTGCACCCCTAACAATCACTACAGACCCTAATTAATGATGTAGGGAAACAGAAACAAATAACAAAAGAAAATGTGAGCATAGCACAAAAAAAACATGAATTAAGATCGATAATAAGGAACATGAGCATGAATTGTGGTATAATAAGCGGTGATGTAGTATTACCAATCCAGCTTGGAATCCACATCTAGCGAGAAAGTTGACTCAATAGGTGTCATAGCTTCTGCAGCAGTCTGCACACACAAAGCAATAAGATTCCTGTCAAATTCAACTAGAAGCGTTTAGGGTTTTGCCATTGTCAGCCAATTAAGCGAACTGTTCCTCAGCATGCACGGCGCTGCCAAACCTGAATCACCATGTCACTTTGCTTTCTAAGCAGTCAGCACATATATGAACTGAGGAACCTTGTATCGGATTTAACACAAGAGGAACTTGCATGTTGTTATTTGCACAAGAATTGCAACATAGATCAAACCATTTCCAGCTGAGCATCGTAACATGGAACTGGAAACCATTGTGCTTACAAACAAAAATAGAGAGATATAAAGAAAAACAAATAGATGTCTAATACAGGATATTAATAGGCATCCTAGCTTAATGTTGAAAGCTAAGAGATAGAAGACAAAAGAGAATTATAGCTCATACCAAGGAAACTTTATACCGAGTACATTTACATTTGGATATTATTACCAGTGTTCCCTTCAGATATAAGCATTATTTCTATACTGTGAAAAATAGGTCTCAAATTATGAATATGATATATACCTTTTCAGTCAGATCCAAGGCTCCGCTTATGATTGTAGTCTCATCATGAGTAAGCTCTCCACCCTTGCCAGCCTGTCATGGTAGAGGCTACACTGTCATATACCCCTGGTTGAGCATGAAAACTTCTCAAGAAGCAGAGTGATACGATAATGTTACCTCTTTGCTATGGATTGAAACTAGAGCTTTCAACTGAGCTCGCCTAAAAAGTGCAGACTCATTGTGCCCAAGAGCACAGTCCAAGAGCTGAGGGCAAAAGCATACTTCAGTAGGCACGCAACAGACCATAAATCAAGTAAACTTTAAAAAACATAAACAAAAGATCATCGAACAAAAGAGTATCCAAAGATGCATACTGTGGTAGAATATGCAATCAGGTCATCTTTTACTAAACACTACAAACACATTATATTAAGGTCTGCAATAAATCAGAGTACAGCCACTCCAATTTAGTCACTTTGATATTCAATCTCCAGTGAGGTCCCTGCATCATGTCAAAATCTGCATTCAATTCCTTCACTGAATTGCATACGAAATTAAATGCAGACTTTCCATGACAGGAACTTAGCATGTTCATATTTTCTATATGTAGAAGGGCAACTTATCACAAGTTACTTTAGTAAAAGAAGCTTGATACCTGCTGAATTGAAGGAGATATCAAGCTTCTATATCAGCCAACTCTTAAGATAATACTAAGTGTTAAGATAGAACTGCCAGTTACACCTGTACTGAGGGCCAGTATGTAGGATACTATCGCTAGATTCAATCTTCATCATGAGACAGGATAATAAGCTTTGACAAATGGTAGAAAAAGAAAATCTCAACACACAACTGATCACTATGGGGGGGGAGGGGGGGGATGAGAAGTGAGGACCAGTGTGCACTTTTTGAGGACTATTACATGGAGTAAGGTTACAAGTTAAAAGAAAGACTTCACTGATCATTTAAGCATTAAATGTGCAGAAGAAACAGCTTGTAGAATGCTCACTGTTCTACAAAAAAAATATCATGTTTTTGATTGGCTCCTAGAAAATATCATGTTTTTAGGAAGCAAGATCAATAAATCAATACCTAGTTACTTACCAACAGGAACAGACAAGAAATAAAGAAAACATATGGATATAAGGAGAACTAACTTCTTTTTGCAGGAAACACGTGTGGAATTTATAAATATTCACTAAATCCACCCCTAAGAGAACTATCTGTATAAATATAACTAATTAGCACCTTTCCTATTTACATAGTTCATAGTAACTATTTTTTCTTTGGAAGTATAACAGAACTGCTTCCAGTGTGTAGCATCTACTAAGCAAATTAATTTTTCTTTTCCTAAGAGTATTAAAAATATTTAGTAGCCAATATATAGAAACTGGCAAGGATGAAGTTTTTCTGAATAGAAGAGAAATAACCAATATTAAAACTAGCTTTAGCTATGACGTGTAATAGGTCGTCAAATATCTCGCATGCAAGTTGCTGGGGTTTTCAAGGACAGTGGAAACCAAAACATCACTCTGTAACCAAGTTCATCAGCTATGCCATAAAACTGAACAAAAATATTGACTCTGAAGTAAAAGCTTTATCATAATGTAATTCATGCGTTTCAAAATATATGCCATGACAGGAGTGCATAGAATTGCAGTATAGTAGGAACATAGAATTGAATCGTGTGATTTTGTTGATTTACCTTCCCAATAGGGTAAGCAATTGGATAGCAGATGACCATGAGGATCCGTACAAGCCATACAAAGTTAGCACCCACTGCTAGACCATATCTGGTACAGATTGCTTGTGGTATAACCTGGTGTTGAAACACTACACAGTCAGTCAGACTATACAATGAGCAAATAGTGAATTTTGGACATCAGATGAATACCTCTCCAAAGGCAAGAACAAACGTCACTGACAATATTACAGCAACAACAGGATGAAAAATCCTGTCAAGAAATATAGGAAGTGCCTGCAATGGTCACAGTGAGGTAAATGGAAGAGTCAATGGTTGAAGATATAAGAGAAAATATTGTGTAACATATGCTCTACCTATCAATGACTTTGAAGTTAAGAAATAAGGTGGATAGTGACATAAAGGAAAAAAGGGTACATAAGTGTCAACTAAGTGAAAGAACTCTCCGATAAGAAGCATGATAGCACATTTAGAATGAAGCAAATAATAATGATTGGACATGCATGCACCAACTGCGATGCAGTTGGACTAACACGGTTAGCACCAACTTCCCCTGCAGTTGGATGATGAAAGAAACTGGTAGTACACATGCATGGCCACCGGAAGAAAGAATTTTGTGTAGTGAATGCAACAAATATTACACTCAATCTTATCTAAGCTTCGTCAACTCCCAGTTTCCAACATGCAAGATAACCATAAAATGGATTACTGGAAAGTTTATGATAGGTAAAAAAAATTGAATAGATACAGGCAACTTCAGAATACTGTCTCTCTCTCTCGATAGTGAGTTAAAAAGTAAAAGTGTTGATGCCTGCATAATTCATCAGAAGCTTCAACCAGAAAGTTCTGATGTTACCATACATTCTTTTGGCAAATGTATAATTGTAGAGTGCAAAATAGTGTGATGATTGATAAGATTCAATCCAAATTCTCTACCTCCATGGCAACAGCATTACACAACAGCAGGGTAACAAGAAGCTGGTGCTGCTTTTGAACAACTGGAAGGATGGCAGCTGCAGCAAACAAAGCAAATAAACAGCACATGTGAACAGCTGAACTATCAATCAAACGGAAAATATAATAATAGTGCTGGATTTCAAAAGGGGAAACTAAAAGGACGTGCTAAAAGAGACAGTGTGTAGCCAGTCAAAGTGACTAGAAGGTTGGTAACTAAAAGGACGTGCTAAAAGAGACAGTGTGTAGCCAGTCAAAGTGACTAAGCAGCATTATTGCCACATTTAAACTGAATGTTGCCCCCGGATGCATTAGATGAACTCATGAAGATGAGAGGCCCAGAAATGCCACTTACACTTCAGTGACTAGAGCAACCCAAAGGAGATCAGCAGGGCAAACAAACAAGATCAAAAGTTACAGGATACCTTATAAAAGCTATAGCAGCATGCTACCCTGATAAACAAACCTGGTAAACCCAGGAAGCTCCAGGGCAGACACCTTTTATGCTTGTCCATTACATACTACCTCCAATTCCCAGTTGCCTGATGTATCATTTCATAACTCACCAGAAAGAGGTGAATCGATAAAGACAAATCCCGTCCACACTACTTTTTTTATTCCCTGATTTCCTTCCTAACTTTTTTGTTTGTTCTGCTTTCCTTTCCAAACATTTTTATAAGTAAAATGTCAGTATTAGCATCCCATCTTATCCTCACTGCCATAAACGCTACTTTCAGAAACCCAGCAGCCATACAATCGGGGTCAGAAAAAATCAGCACGGAACAACAAAGACATTCTAATCTTCAAAATTGCAGAGAGAAACTTGACAATTCAGTATGATGCTCTCATCCCCATTTACCAACGTAACATGCTGCAACACTATGACCGTCTACCAGAAGATCACAAAACCCGCTCCTAAAAAACAGCGAACAGATCGAGCAGAACGAAAGGGAACATGGGGGGAAATGGTTAAGGGTTTCGGATCGGACCAGCCTGCGCCTTCTCGGCGTCCGTGCCGCTGCGCTGGAGGATCTCCAGCTCGACGAGGCCGAGCGACATGAGCCCCAGGGTGAGCCCGGACATGATCCCGGCGAAGAGCACGAGGAAGCAGGAGGTGCCGGCGTACGCCCACCACTCCAGCGACCCGAACGCCGTGTCCTCCCCCTGCACGATCAGCGCCATCGCGCCCACCCCCGCCGCCGCGGCCGCGCTCGACGCGGGCCGCGCCGTAGCCGCCGCCACCCGCACCGCCGCCGCCAGGCTCACCGCCCGCGCCCTCCCCGCCGCCGCCGCCGCCATCGTCCCCCGCGCCCACGCCCGCGACGATGGGTCAGAGACAGAGACAGAATCAGAGCCCCCGCCGCCCCGCGGCCCCCGATGCGTGGGCACCGTATAAGCAGGTCCAGAAACGGGGGTGCGCTCGCTCGCGAGGAAGAGGACAAGATGGCGCGGCGTGGAGGCCGCGTGATGCGGCCGCGGCCAGACTGGGGTGCTGGCGGCCGATCGGACGGCTGGTGGGACGCCACGCGGGCGGAGCGGCGGGCCACGTGGACCCGTCCTACGGCTCCCGCTGTGCAACCGGACGACGGGACACGGCGACACGCAGCACACGTCGTTGGCGTTCAGAGAGAGTTTGGTTGGGAGGCCGTCGGGGTCGTCGCGGCGCGCTGGCACAGCTGCGCTCGGGTTTGCGAGAGGGGACATGGGAAAAAGAAGGCTTCATGATGGCTTGGATTGATATAGATAGCAATGATGCGATCGCGACACCGCCTTGCTAATTGAGTTGGCTGTCTCCGTAATGGAAAATGTTGACATGAAAATGTCTATTTCTAGAAGCGAGATAACGCCGCCACCAATTGCACCACCGTTTTCAAACTTATACAGAAGAGGAAATGGCTTACACACAAAAAAAAAGGTGGCCTTCAACAACTTTTTTTGGTTGCAGAAACGCTCTTGGTAATGTGTAAAATTGGACCAACTTGCTGCTACTGATATTGTGAGCGTAGCGCACGTCTTCAAGCAAGTTTGGAAGTAAATCCTTTAAACTTTAGCTTTCAGACAAGTCACGCATCTATGTGACTTGGCTTGTCAAAAGAATATCATAAAAAAGGGACGTGATGTGCCTTCTTTTTTTGTATTTGTGCCGTATTATAGCCATGACGAGTTGTTATCGGTTCTTTAATTTTTGACAAAAAAATGTTCATCTGTCCTTTTTGTTGAGTACTACCATTTATCTTGTATATAATCATGGACTCGCGTTCCAAATGGTTTTTTATATCGCGAGTGATGCTAATGCTGATATTTATAGTTTATTTATTTTCCTCGTGCTTGGACTGGAGCGCCATAAGGATAAGAAAAGCACTTCACGATAAAAAGGTTGATGCAGTTTTCACCTACCCAAGATACTTCTCCATAGAGTACTGGTTGCGTGAATGCAGAGTGGACGCAGAAGTATTGATGTGTTATTGACACTATCGGCAATCATTAAGAAAGCATAGATGCTTCAAACATTTTAAAAAAAACAATCACGAGTAGATCAACATCAGGCATGACTACAAATAAAAAGTTTTATGGTATGATGAAAAGAGTTCTGAACCTTACGGATGACTAGGCCCATTTTGACCCTTGCGTCTCTGTCTTCTACCCAGCCACAAAGCCTACCAAAGGCGAGCCCGTTTACATTTACAGCCCGGTTCACACCAAGGACGACATCAGAGCTAGCTGATCACTGAACAGCAGCAGCGGCAGCAGATCTTCCCCTGTGCAGTCTCTTTGGCACGGCGCAAAGGCCTGCTTAGCTATTTGCTTGTTCGTCGAGATCCAGTTGACTCGGCTCGGCTCATTAATCTTGCAATCTTAGCTGAGCCTGAAAACCTCATGTATCATCTGGGTGTTTGGAAATGGTCGTACGTTTTGATTCGTTATTTTTCTATGGCCTTGTCTCGTTATCTGTTAAGCTGTTAAGGTGTTGTTTGGTTGGATGAAAGTTAACATAAACCGATTACATACAGTAAGCAGTACTGTTCCGGTCATTTGTTTCCAACGGTATGTCATCGGTTAACAACCTAATCAAATCTTAGCTAATACATATTTTGATCCTTTTGGATGGAGCTAAAGTTGAGTGCTAAATTTTAGCATCTATTAGTACTTATATTTCTAAATTTTTTTAGTCTTACCTAAAGTTTAGCACACTCCATTAGTACTCCTATTTGGATGAATTAGTGCTAAATTTTAGTACTAGTATTTGGATCCAAACATCCTCTTTATTACCGTCGCTTCTGCTCCAAAATCAGAGCCAGAATCTTCCAGCTCATCTCAGATGATCAACAGTGTTGCCGCTGCTCCATCGCCAAACTTCCTCCGATAACAGGCTATTTAGGTTTCTATTTCCATTACAGCCTGCGAACCGAGTCCTGTTTGGATCCAGGTGCTAATAGGTGAAATGCTAAATTTTAACACTAGCTCATCCAAACAGAATTATTAATGAAGTAGACTAAACTTTAGCCAAAACTTAAAAATTCTAGCATGTGCATAAGTACTAATATGTGCTAAAGTTTAGCACTCAATTTTAGCTCCTCCAAGCATACCCAAATAAAGTTGCGTTCCAAAATCTGAACCAAATATCACCTAAGTCAAAGTTCTACCTCAGCCTGAGGCGGTTGGTTTGAGGAACGAGATAATCTAGGAGTCTCTTCTTACTCAGTACAATATTGTTTGATTTGATAATGGAATGGACTGATCAATTGCTCCCTCACGCGGTCGTGCCTCATATGCCATCACGCACGCGAGGGATGGGAGTCATCGGATCGAAATTCGTAGTATCACTCCTTATTTAAACCAAATGCTCCACATTTCGCTAGCTGAGGAACGCAGCTCACAACCCCTAGTTTAGTCTTGATATAAATTCAGACCCGAGAAAAATCATCAGGTGATGAAAGATACGCCTTATCCTCATGGAGACCAGGTGGCCGTACACGTATTATCCTGCCGGCGCATGGGAGTTTGCCAATAATATCGAGAGCTCCAAAATTCGACGTGTTCAGGCCATGCGTTCATTATATTCTTTCCCGCTGAAAAACTCCAAGAGCGTCCGGTTTCGGACCATGATCACGAAAAGGCTAGGAGAACCCGTCGACGTCGAGGACTCGAGGCCACGGGCACCTCCTCTCGCGCCCTCGCGCACAATCAAAGTGCTTGTGTATTCCCGGACATGCCCAAACGACGCGAGTACGCGGCATATATACGCAGCAAAGAGCAAAGCCCCGCTTGCTGGTGTCGTCGACTCGAGCGGTCTTATCAAAGGCATGAGTTATATATATCATGAATATATTTTTCAGATGAATCTAGTAACCTAACTTTAAGATTTTAATAAAAAAGATTAACTTAGGATAAACCTTTATATACTTTATATTGAGGAAGTGTCAAAGCCTCTCGATGCAAATCCCAACTAATTTTGCCATATGACAACTACTCCCTTTGTCCTAAAATATAAGAAATACATATATTCAACATTGTACTATTTGATCAAATTTAACCTTAGCGTAATTTAAATTTGTTTACAAAGATAATACCATCATACGGTACACACACAAACTCCATTGAACCATACGTGAATACGTCCATACTAGACTACATCACGAGCATTTGCCCACGGTATACGTGGCCACGAATCACGAGCACCCCTGTCAATCTGTGAATTCTTCTGAAGTTCTGAATGGAGCAAATTAGCAAAACGAAGTACAAAGGATGGCTGCCGTTCCACTCCAGTCATCCCTCTCCGCTTCGACACAAAGGGGACAAGCTCGCTCGCGTCTCGCCGCGCAAGATGCCGCTGCGCGCGCCGCCTCTCCGCCTCCCCCTCCTCCCCCTCCTCCTCCTCCTCCTCCTCGTCCCGGCCCTCGCCGATTTCCCCGACCACTACTCCTCTCCGCGCCCGGGCGCGAGCGCCGGGCTCGGTAATGCGCCCGCGCAGGAGTACCTCGACCCCACCTACCCGACCCCGCGGCCCCCGCCGTCGGCGCCGTCCTGCGTCGTGCCGGTGCTCTCCTACTCCTTCGCCAACACCTACGGCGCGCCCCCCGCCACGGCCGCGTACGCGCCGCCCGCGGGGTGCCCCGCGCCCTGGTCCCTCGTCGTGCTCTCCTTCTCCGCGGCCATCGCCGGGGACCAGTACGACCGCGTCGCGGCCGTCTGGCTCGACGGCGCCGAGCTCCTCCGCACCACCACCGCCGAGCCCACCCCCGACGGCATCCGCTGGACCGTCCGCAAGGACGTGACCCGCCACTCCGCGCTGCTCCGCTCCCCGCCCGGCGGCGTGCTCTCCGTCATGCTCGAGAATCTCGTCAACGACCAGTACACCGGCGTGTACAACGTCAGCGTCTCCCTCGAGTTCCACGGCGTCCCGGCTTACCTCGCGGACGCGGGATCCTCCTCCTCCGCCGCCGGCGCCGTCGATTCCAACCCACCGACGCCGACGCTGCCGGAGTCGTACTTCCAGCCGGCGGACCTGATCCTGCCGATATCGGAGGCCACGGGCAACAGCATCGGCTTCTGGTTCCGCATCCAGAACTCGTCGGACTCGCGCTCCAAGCTCGTGAGCGTTCCGTCGAGCACCTACCGCGCAGTCCTGGAAGTCTTCGTGTCCCCGCACTCCAACGACGAGTTCTGGTACTCCAACCCGCCGGACATCTACATCCGCGAGAACAACCTCACCACCGGGCGGGGCAACGCCGCGTACCGCGAGGTCGTCGTGAGCGTGGACCGCCACTTCGCCGGCTCGTTCGTCCCGTTCCCGGTCATCTACACGGGCGGCATCAACCCGCTGTTCTGGCAGCCCGTGGCGGCGCTGGGCGCGTTCAACCTCCCGACCTACGACGTCGAGCTGACCCCGTTCCTGGGCCTCCTTGTCGACGGCAAGGCCCACGAGATCGCCCTCAGCGTGGTGGACGGCATCACCGAGTGGCTCGTCGACGCCAACCTCCACCTGTGGCTGGACCCCGCCTCGTCGAGCGTGTCCGCCGCGCTCGACCGGTACAGGACGCCGCGGCTGTCCATCACCCGCCGGTACAACACGCGGCTCCTGGACGGGAGCTTCAAGATCCGCGCCAAGAGGAAGTCCCGCTTCAGCGGGTGGGTGAAGTCGTCGTTCGGCAACTTCACGACGGAGGTGGAGACGGAGCTGAAGGCGACCAGCGTGGTGGAGTTCACCCACCAGGGCCGGAACAAGACCGTCCGGCTGCAGGCGGAGCAGGAGACGGAGATCACCGTCCGGTCCTCCGAGACGCGGAAGGAGGTAAGCAAGGTGGAGACGGAGGCCAAGTTCCCGCTGTGGCTGGAGATGGTGACCGAGGACGGCGAGAATGGCACGTACGTGATGAAGGCGAACCTGACGCACTCCCTGAGCATCGAGACGGACGCCGAGGCGGAGGGGCTGTTCGAGCGCGAGGCGCGGCTCGCCGACGAGCAGGCCGCGGCGGGGTGGATGCTCGTGAGGGACCACGACGTGCTCAACGGGTCGGCGGCGACGACGCAGGCGTACCGGTACAGCGACGGCGCGGGGCGGGTCGAGCGGGCCATCGACACGCTGGACGGCGCCGTGCTGAGCGACAACGTGACGGAGAGCTACAGCGCCCTGGATGTCGCGGCCTCGACCTCGACCGCTGCTTGCTGCCGCGTGAGGAGGTGCCACGGCATCGTGGCGGCCAAGTGCTCGGACGTCGCCGCGATGTAGAAGCGAGCTCCTCAGATTTCAGAGCGAACCGTGCTTCCTTTTCTTGCAAAGATGGCGGCTTGCTTCCGGTGTGTTATTGGGTTTGGGTCCTTGCTGTTTTTATGTAGTTTCAACTTTCAAATGCACGCGTGGCGGAAATTGTCAGCAGTTTTATATGTCTTGATGATAAAGAAAATAAAACATTGGAGATGCCTCTGAAGACGTTAATAAAATGGGGGTTCCCTTGTTGGCTCGTTGCTAATCTTTTGGGCGAGTTGGTCGGACTGCAAATTTCGTCCATCGGTCCATGTGGCTTAGGGGGCGTTTGGATCATGCACTAATATTTAATCCGGATCGATGTTTGAATGATAAATTGATAGATTAAACATGAGCTAACTATAAAATTAATTGTATAAGTTGGTGTTAATTCACAAGATGAATTTATTGAACCTAATTAATCCATCATTAAATTATAAACTAATTAGCTTTAATGAATTCATCTCGCGAATTAGATTCCATTTATGCAATTAATTTTATAATTAGACCATTAATACAAGCATCCGATGTGACGGAAATAAAGTTACTTCTGTAAAACCAAACAAACCCTTACATGCTCTCGGCAAGCAAACATTACATCATCCTGATCGTTCCATCTGGTGGTGACACTTATCCTGTTTAGTTCGATTATTGTTATCTCGAGATCAGGTAAGTGAGAGCGAGCCATTGGCAAGCCGTTCGCCGTGCCGTGCCGTGAAGGGGACGAGGCACCGATCTCAATCTTGACATGGACCCCGGCACGTAATTATTGTGTGTTCGACACCGTTGGGTCAGCTCAGCAGGGGGCGGCAGCAGAGCACCAATAGGCCGCTGGGCGCCCCCTCGTCTCCTGCCCCGCGCGCCAACCAATAGGCCGCGCTCGCGGCTCTCCCGTTCCCACCTCGGGACCGGTCGCGCCAACGCTTTCCCAGTTCCCTACGCCCCGCGTCGCGTGACCACCCTGCCCGCGCCCCCCTCCAATAAGTAGCCGCAGGTCCTCCGCCGCCCAGGCGACGCTACCCCCAGGCCGAAAACCCTCTCCACCCTCCCGGACTCCTCGACGAGTTTCTCGTCGAGACTCGAGACCCTCTCCTTCCCGGCGGCCGCGCCCGATCGAGACAGCCCACACGCACACGACGGGCGCGTCTTGTTCTTCTTCCGAGGTCAGGCTTAACCCGGTTGCAGATTATTGCAGCTGCCTGATTCGCTGCTACTTGGGCTGGCGACGATCTCTAACGCTCGATCGCCTTAGGTTGGTGACCGTGCGATTTCGCGTGTTGTTTGCAGGGTGGGGGAACGATGGCGGAGAACCTGGTCCTGGACGGGCTCTTGGAGGTGTTCCCGCAGGTGAGTGCCGCCTAATCCAGTTCATCTAGCCATCTAGGCCGCCTTCAATTCCTCTCTCTCGATCGATTCCTGTGATCCTGTCCCGTGCTGCCGAACTCGATTAGTAATAAACAATGATAAATAAAGGAAAAAAATACTGATCTGCTACGCAGAGTAGTGCACCGTATTAACTTTGTCCGGACAGTTTGTCATGTTGCGGTGCGAATGTGCCATCGGGGACGGGGGTAGCAACGCTGCTGATTGTGTGTCGTTGTCTGCGTTGACAAGGTCCAAACCAACTATTCAGCATTACTTAGCGAAGAAGGTAGTATTGACCTTTTTTATAAAAAAACTTGTGAAGAGAATTTGGTAACGAAACGGTTAGACCTCTTTAGACGAGTGGGAATGACATTCGGCATAGGTTTAATTATGGAATCATGATTACTATGAACTTCTAATGGACCGAATGGTGTTTCTTAATAGAAGTTTATAACTTTTTGAAGGGTGTGCCATATTTGTTTATTTATCAAACTGATATGGAGTTTTGGGTTACTGTTTGCACATTCATCTGACAATTAAAGGTCCTTCAGCCTGTCTCAAATATCCAGTGATCTAGGTTCTTTTTAACTCGCCAACAGATTTATTGCCCGGCATATATTGATAAAGGAGAGTATCAATTGATCTAGTTGTCTTCTTCCAGAAAGTTAGAAAAATTAGCTATGCCTGCAATTAGAACCTCTTCTACAGTTCACACTGAAAATTAGTAAAACATTGGCCAGTCTTTAGATATCATTAGGAGACATGCTATGCACTCTCTTTGGATTTACTGTTGTTTCAGTTGATTAGTTGTATGTGTGTTTAGAAATTGTAGACCTCCTACTTTAATCCTAATTTGATATATACATGCAGGTTGACTTCTCGACACTGATAGAAGTTTCCATACAATTTAAGGATGACATAGATTCGGCGGCAGATTATGTCATGCAGAATGTTCTCCCAAACATTATCCCAGATTCCAGTCTTCCAAACCCAAATGACGATTTATATATTCATGGTACAGTTTGATCCTATTCTTTTAATTATTTGATTCTTCCTTCAAAGAATTTTATACAAAAGAAACATTCAGTATAAATTTATATCGTTTTATGCTGCATATCACCTTTGTTTTGACTAAAAAAATGCCCAAACCCACATATGTTGGATCAATAACTGCAGTCTGCACTAGGCCCTTCTATTTACTTGACTAAACACAGTGCTTTTCCCTGTTGGGCTACTGACCACAGCAAACCACTTCCTGTCCTGTGGTTTTGATGTTATCTCGTGTATTATTGGCACCTCGAAACTTCACATATTTTTGGCAGTCGATGGCTACTTGGGACAGGTTCTTGCAGTCCTTCCAATACGGAATGCTGGCTTACTGATAGTGCTTTGGTTCCCTTAGGATCTTGTAGTCTTTACTAAACGTGCTGCTGAGTGAAGACGTAACACATAGTCCTGGCATTGCCTCAATTTTCTTTTCATTTCACCTTTTTGGTGTTGACAAAATTCTTCCTCAGGACATCAGTTGGCATTTGATGACACAAGAACCCAGTTAGGGCTTGATCCAGAGTTAAATGATGCAAATTCAAATTCTGTTGATTTTGATCAGAACGACAATGAAAAGGCACATAACCTCATGGCAAAACTATTGAAGCAATCGTCAACTGGTTTATGTCCTGAATTTTTTGACGTTCCATCAACATCTGGTCAGAATTGTGTATCTGAAGAGTTCAGTTCAGTTTGTCTGCTAGCTGATCTCCAGCTGCATGCCTCTTCTGAGAGGACCCTTGAAATTTCAGCTTCTGAAGGTGATATGTCACTGCATGATGATGGTTCACCTCATGTGACCCTGCGACCAAGCTATTCTGTTAACCTTGAGTCCCTTGATAATGTTATTGCTGATGAACATTGCAAAAAGGTAAATGTATTATCTATTCGTTTTAAGTCAGAAAGCATTCTAAGTGTTAAAGTTGTACCAAGTGAAAACAATCTTTGACAATTGATAAGAGTTGTGGAACCAATGCAAATTCAATGATAAACTTATAGTATGTTAAAGAACAATGGTTACCAGAGGCTGAATATCGCTGACTGTGTAGTCATATATATCATGTGGTTTCTTTGTCACTTTAACACTAGAAACCAGAGCTGATTACGAATTTCTCTTTATGTATGGCACAGAATGCTTTGATGTCAAATGTTGCTACAATAAGTGAAATGCTACAGGAGGTAGAGCTAAATGAAGAAAAAACAAAACGTTATATTTCAGAAGCAAATCAAGCTGGCAATGATATCCTTGCGAAAGTGGAAGAACTAAAAGAGATGACAACTCATGCTATGGAAGATAACAACACGGTTATTTATATGATACTTTTTATGAGTACAGAAAACATTATTGTGGTACTTATATTTGTGTTTGTTAGTTGTCTGAAAAGATAAATCTTTGTTTTCAATATGCAGGTGGCAGGGGAGATTTTTGCTGAAAAATCTATTCTAGCAACAGAAGCACAGGAGCTTCAAACTCGGTTGTTCAACATTTCTGAAGAAACAAAAAGCTTTGTGGTGACTATTGACGAGGTAAATTGGAATTGACCAATTCATATGTATTTCATTAAAATTGTAAATGTAGAAAATCAACACTAAGAATATGGCACACTATACAAAATGTAGTTTAAGGTTCACTTCCTAATTAAGTGGTGTTTCATTTGGACGTTGCTTTCAGTTGCACAATTATAACTAGGCCCTCAACTTATGTGTTCTCTGCAATCGCCGATACTATACTAGTAATGCTGCTCATAGTTTAAATAGTGTGTTAACAGCCAATTTTAAATGGAGGTTTGTTACATATTAGGAAATTGTGTTGCCTTTTATTTTTTTTTGTTCGTTTGGAATTTTTCAGGACATTACTTCCAATCCATGTCAGTTGGTGAATGGAAATGTTTCTCTAGAATTAAGATGAGTTTATTCATGTTAGGAATCTTTTTGCTAAGTCCTCGGCATCATAACTTATATGCATATAACTTAGATTCTTCTGGTTGTTGAAACATTCTTCTTAAAATTATACTTCTCATTCATGCTATGAAGATGCACAACACTCTTCAAAGAAGACTTGCTGCTGCGGAAGCAGAAAGTGCGGCTGCTGAGAGGGCAAAACTTGAAAGAGAAGCATCAGCTCAGAAAAGTCTAAGAGAACAGGAACTCTCGCTTGAAGCTGCAAAGAACCACTCTAAAAGGCTGGAACAACAAGCACAAGAGAATGCAAAGGTAACGTAACTGGTATTTCATCAGAAGCACAGTAAAGCTTGATTCACGCTTTAGTAAGCAACTGCTAATGTGGATGCATTAATTTGATACAGCTGAGACAGCTACTGACAGACAGAGGCCATTCTGTGGATGCATTGCAGTAAGTTTTGTAAACAAATGTTGTTATATTGGAATGTTGAACGCTCAAACTCTTGGTTTTTTAAATAACTGACATACCCTTTTCTTTAATCTAGTGGGGAAATGATTGGAATCTTTGACTGCATAACACAGCTTAAGCTAAGAGTGGATATGCAGCTTCCTGTTGGTGAACAGTGGCAACATGTTTCATGGAGCTTGTCTAGCTCCGCTGTTGATGCACCAGCACAAGTTCCACTGGTCTTGTCTAGCTCGGCTGTTGATGAACCGCAACAACAAGCTCCATCGATCTTGTCTAGCTCGGCTGTTAATGAACCACTGCAACAAGTTCTGCCGATCTTGGCTTTTGATGAAGATCTGGATCAAGTTGCATCAGTGTTGTCTAGCCCGGCCTTTAATGGTAACGGGCCACTGCAACTAGTTTCATCAAGATTGTCTAGCTCGGCGAGATCAGCATCAGACAGAAGCTTGGCCGAATCATTAGCGTCCAAGAGCAGCTGGTCGTCTGCTGCAGCATCGACTTCAAGTTTGATGGATGATGAGATGACTGCTGGAGTTTCCGGGGGCGACTTCGCTTTGGACGACAGCTGGGATGTAGTCGACTATTAAGAGACCACCGTGACCCCAGTAAGACTCAAGAGTACACCTATGCTGCTCTAGGTTTACTAATTAACCAGTATGTGCTGCTCTTTTCACGAACAATTTATTAGCAGTTATGTCTTAAACCATATATATCTTTATGGGGATGTATACATTATTCTTTTATGAAGTAGAAATTTGTAATGTTTATATCGGTCTGCATAACCGATGTTCTGCCCCAGTTGCCCTTTTTTTGTTGTGATATGTTGATGCTGTTTGCTCGTCGCTTTCAACCGTTGTTTGCTCATTCTGGAACCGGCTGAAGTAAACTTGTCGCAGCGCAGCAGCCGTAGGCTCCTAACCAGTTGCTGTCATTGTGCGTATTTATATATATCTGGGAAAAATCGAAGAGAAGCCATCACAGAAGAGGTCAAGAGGAGCAGCCACGCAACACCAAGTAATGTTCTCAGGTCTCTAGCGGCAAGTCGCAGTGAAAAACTAATATCTATAAAAGTGCAATTTTCAAACCCGGTTTTAGAAAGTAACCGAATGCATCTCATATGTACGCCAGAATCAATTTTACACACATATTATAAACGATACAAGTGTATATTATCCGAAATAATGTTATAACGAAAGAGAGTATTAGAGTATTTATTATATGACCGAAAGTCTTAATCTTAAGCAAACAAATGAACGTCTTTAACTAGCTGCGGAACTTCAATTTCACAGGCAGAGCAGTATTGGTTTTAATAAAGTAAGCATGAGTACACTTATGGTTGATACTTAGGAAGTGGGGTAAATTATATGACATGCAAGGCCAATTTCAAGAAATGGCTGACATGTAACTGCGGTAAGCACTTTTAGTTGGTTAAATTTTATTTAGCAAGCATTAACTAGATGCAAGTTTATACCAAAACTCATAAATAAGTAAAAAAGATAAGTACCAACAACATACAGTAAATAACATCAATTTAGATCATCTTCAAGTTCATTTATCATGTGAGGGTCCAAGCCACTCTTAACCGTGAGCACGACTGATATATCAGTTTTCACTCTGCAGAGGTTGTACACTTTTATCCACAACTCGAGTTTTCCCTTAATGCCCAGGTTTACAAAACCTTTAAACACTTCCGATTTAAACACTTCCGAGGTGAGTGACAGGGATTCACTACGAGGCCTTTATAAAGATTATCTAACTTGCAATGGTCCGCTAAGGTTTCAGGCCGTAGTGGGATTCACTACGAGGCCTTTATAAAGATTACCTAACTTGCAATAGTCCGCTAAGGTTTCAGACCGCAGTGGTCATAACCCTCCCTAATGGGGAAGACGCCTTAACCAGGATCATATCTAAGCCTCAAGAGGACCGAGCTATACCCATCAACGCATTCCCCTCTTGCCCTTTCGGTAAGACCACTACAAGCTAAAGTTTCTAATTAATTAGCCAAGATCAGAGCCATGTAGTATTGTGGTTGTACTGTTTTTCTGGGTGGTTCTCCATATTCCAATTAAAATAATAATCTTATAATTATCATCATAAAGTATTCTAGAACATGAAGTAAAACAAGTGTAGCATTGTTTTCAAGTTAACCAAACAAAGTCTAAGTTGTTGAGCAACTAGCATAACTACAACGTAAAGTAAAACCCAAGTTTAATCAATGAAGTACAATAGAAAATTGCTCCACACAAGTTCATACAAGCAAGCAAGTACAATAAATAATAAACAATACACCAAATAATGTAAACAGAACAAAACAAGGTTATAAAACTATTGTACACGTTGCAAGGATTGCGTGAGCGCAAGAATTGATGAAAACGGAGTTAAAACAGAAAAGTTATGGTTAAAACATGAATCCAGGGGCTTATTTGTAAAAGATTTGAAACTAAGGGGCTCTAAATGAAGAAACCGAGGGCTAAAACATAAATAAACCTTAAATCTAGGGTTTAGATTGAAAAACAGAGTGGCTAGGGACGACGGGTTATATTTTAGAAAAGTCCAGGGGTTAAAATAGAAGAAAAAGGATTTATCTGTAAATATTTTTGAACCAGACAGGAGTGTGGGTTGATTCTAATGAATCCGAGGGTCTCTTTTGCAAAATTGCCTAGGGTTTGACCGGTTCGGTTCCTGTTGACCTGAGTTAGATTGGATCTGATCCATCAGATCGAGATCCAACGGTGGGCGGCGGCCGAGGCGGCACGGGCGGCGGCGGGTTCGCCGGACTTGGCCGAAAACGGCCGTCTGGGGCTCGTTTCGAGCGCGTCCAGCACAGGAAAAACGGGGGGGGGGGGGGGGGGGGGGGGCAAAGGGGAACGTGTTGGCGGTGTCGATGTGGGCGCGCGGGGCCGGGAAGGTGGCGCGCCACGGCAGGGCGGCCCGGCGGCGCTCCGGCGAGCGATTGCCGGCACGGGAAGGCTAGAGAGAGGGGGAAAAGTGGCCAGCAGCGGTCCTTACCCCAAGGCGAAACTCCGGTGGTGGTTCGTGGAAGCAGGAAAGCGACGAGGCGGCCAAGCGTCGGGCGGCTGAGGTGCGGCGGCGGCTAGGGTTTGCGAGGCGAGGGGCGGCAGCTGCGACTCGATGGGAAGTCAAGGGCACAGGGTGGCGTATTTATGAGGCGGCCGCGGGGTCTTGGCGTGCGTGCCAAGGCGGCATGGGGAGGCGGCGCGGCCGGATCTTAGTCGGACTCGGGTCAAGCCCGTGTCGGGCTCGAGGTAGGGGAAGGCCCCGACACGTGGGGCCCGCCTATCGGCGGCAGAGAGAAGAAGAAGAGAGGGAGGCGGTCAGGCCGGGGAAGGAGGGCCGGCTGGGCCGGCCTGGGCCGAGCTAGGTTGGGCCGCGCGGGGAGAGAGAAAGAGAAAAGAGAGAGAGTGAAAAGAGGGGGAGATTTGGATTGGGTCCAAACGGAAAAAGAGGGAGGAATGAAAAAGAAACAAGAAAATTCATTTGAATTTAAGTTTGTAATTTAAATTTAACTAAAAACAAACCATAAAACAAGGCATCAGCATGAAATGCACAAAGCCTATTTTCCTTATATTCTTTTTATGGTTAAGTAAATTAATTTATCATTCACGATAAATGTTCTAAATTCAAGATAAATTAAGTAAAACCTTAACGAGCTTGCGCAATAGATTAGTAAAATTATTTTTGGCCCCTAAAATGAAAATTAGGGTGTTACAACAGTCACGCTGGAAAACTTAAACTAGGATCAAGAAAATTGCAACTCTGTTCCTACTCGGATTATGGACAGCACACGGAAGCTGCCACTGATCAACTTGCATTCAAGCCTGTCGTCACTCGTCACAGAATAATGATGCAGCGCAGGCTTCGGTGATAGTCAGTCCTCACCCCGTTTCTTGGGTAATCGGGTCATTTTGCGGCAAAAGCATTGATCGAGAGAGAGAGAGAGAGAGAGAAAGGAGATGTTCTGACGAGGAGTCGCACCCGCGAGCGGAGTGCCGGATCGGCTTTGAGCCTTCGACTGCTGATGCACGCTGCGCCGTGCCGTGCCTCTGCTGAATCGGAGGAGTCGGTTCCGTTCGCTCTTGTTTCGTGGTGTTGACCTCGTCTCGTTTTCAGAGTCATCAGTAAATTTGAGTGGTGAAGACCTAGCCTGAGTTGAGTGGTCTGACTTTGCCTGAAAGGTGGATCAATGGCGCCACGTGGAAAGAGAAGGACAAAGAGGTCAGATCACACGAGACTTGAAGCTTGGAAAAGTGCATATTAATTTATTAAAGGTTTAAAGTCCGAACAGCCACCGTTTCAAGTGCCATTGAACGGCCACTGTTTGGACTTGGCGTGCTACCAGTCCCCGTGGCTCCGTGAGGTCTCGCCCGCACGACGGCACGAGGAAACCTCGGACCCATCTGAAGCTCGGAAGCAAAGCTGAGGCGCAGGGAACAAGCGGGGGCTGGATGGAGAAAGAGAAATATGCATCCTCGTACACAGGCACCACGCGCTAACCATGACGGGCGCCGACGGCAGAGAGCGCGAGCGGCGCCGGCGGCAGACACGTCGTCGTCTCGGCCCCTCGAAGAACGGGAAGGCATCCGGTGGTGTCTGGTCGCCAGGCGTGCAACGTCGCGCCGTCGCGTGGCCGCGGCCGGTAACGAACAGCCGGCCGGTGGGCACGCTTGGTGGCCGAAGCTCCAAGCGTCGGCCTTCGGGGCCGCTATATATTGCCCATCTACGCAAACGCTGCCTGAAGCAGACCTCAGGCGGAGGGGGTAGTCCTCCTGTAACACGCATACAGGAGGAGGGGGTAGTCCAAGACTCCAAAGTTTCTGTCACCTTGTTCCTTCAACTTCAGGTACATCTTTTTTTGTCTTTTCCGCGCCCTCTCGGTTCCGTTTCCTAGTGGAGAGTTTGTTCACTGATAAGAGGGGGAGAGATTTTGGTCTAGATTTAAGCACCTGCAGTTCAATTCTTATCTTCAGACAAGCAAACTGTAGCATGATCTTCAATTCTTATCTTCAGACAAGCAAACTGTAGCATGATCTTCAATTCTTATCTTCAGACAAGCAAACTGTAGTATGGATCCGGATCACAGTTTGTTAATCTTTAGGTCTCATAGACTCATACGACAAGCAACATGCATAGAACTAAGGAAAATGCACATTCCATCTGTGTATTTGAGAAAGTCTTGTTTATTTAGCATTGGGAGAGTACAGATGAAGAATTAATTCGGCATTTGCTTGTCGCGCAAAACCAAAAACCACCCAAAGGTAAAACTTTGTTTCCTCTGAAACTGAAATAGTTCTGACTCTTACGTTGTTTCCACTGTCACCTCCATCAGACTAGAAACCTGCTCGCCGTTGACGCTTTAGCCTTGTACACTCTCGGCACACATACAGAAAAAGAAAGATGCTAATGGACTGCACTTCGAATGGCGTCTTCAGTGGCACATCCAACCAAGTGCATATGCATAACAGGAATTCTGGCGGCTAAAGGCACTCTAGCTACTCTGTCTGCAACTGCAACATACATAAATTAAACCTCGTGGATGCCCGGCTTCAACCCGTTACTTTCCAGTAACACCTCGTGCGGCTTCCTTGCGGCCAGGGACGCGCCACGATGAACTCCGCTAGTAATGATAACCTGCAAGAAGGCTTTTCTTATATCTAAATCCTTTCGTTACACCAAATCAGTTTTGAAGCACCGTACCGCATGGCATTCGATACCAGAATTCAGAAGGCCAAAGAGACGCGGGCTCGTGCCGATTCTAGAACTCGAACCTGAAGAACGCAGATGTGTGCATATATATATATATCGTCGTTCGTTTATGTTCGATTTGAAGCGTATGCACCAAGGATTTATTTAGATTATAGCTTGATCATCAGAGAAAATTAAAGAACCTAAAAAGAAAAGATTTTGAAAGAGGCCCTGGTGAACTAAGAAAAAGCGATCGCCGCACTTCCACTGCTGCGGCGCTGTGTGTCGAAGGCCCGCAGCACCACAAGCACGCGCTGGCAACAGACGATCGTCGCCCCCGGCGGTCGCTCTCGGTCCGTACCTCGTCGATCGATCGGGTTGGAGCCGGATTGACCACACATAGCATCGCGCGCGAACAGTAAACAGTTCCGTCCCCTCCGACGATCCGAGGGTATATCAAGTTTCAGGCGCGGCGAACGAATTGAAGCTAAACGAGCTAGCCGCCACAGCACGCCGGCCATGACGGGGAAGGGGAGGAAGACGAAGAGGAAGCTGGAGAAGGTGCGGAGCGCGGCGCGGCAGCAGGTGGGCAGGCTCTACATCATCGCCGCCTGCCTCGCGCTGCTCGTCTTCGGCTGCCGCAGCAGTAGCAGCAGCCACACAAAGCGTACGTGTACATCCTGTACCGGTCGGTATAGATGCTGCATTACTACTCTTCTTTTTCTTTTTCAAGAACGTGCAATGTGCTTGCTTACGTATAGATGGTGAACGAGCATTAGGGAGCTCCAGTACCCGCATTGCATTACGCTCGATCCAGTCCTCCACATTTAGTTTCAGGGAGCTGTAAGAAATAATGCAGGGTACAATGCAAAGAACTGCGTGAACTCTTGTTGGAGCACTAGGTGGAATTGCAGAATTAGGCGGGTTCTTCCGACGTAGGACAACAACATTAGTACATTACCAGTGGAGATAGAGCAATGCATTATTCATGTCTTCGGCAACAGCCCGGCGCCGCGCCAGCGAGATGCCGGCCGGCCGGAGGAATGTGTGGCGGTGAGCCAGCCGCGGTACGTACGGTGGCGCGCTCGACGGCGACGCGGACAGCAGCGGTGCCGCGCGCGTGGAGTTCCGCGCGCCGCCGGCGGCTTCAACGCGGGAAGGCACCGACGCACCGACGCGCGGCGCCAGAGAGAATGGCACACGCGGAAGAACAGAGCGCCGGCCGGCGGCCATCCTCGTCCGCACAGGCCAGGATGAATGTGCCTTGGGCCGTATGTTGCTGCGCGGTCCAGCCGAGATTGCCCAAACCACTTCTGTTCCACATTGGGCTGGTGGCAATCGCCTTATTATGCCCTTACCCAAACCAAGCCCATGTGGAACTTTTCTGAATTATTCTATTTTTTATATAAAATAATATAATTATTATTCTGGTCTCCCTAGCTATGTTTTACAAAATCTAAATTAATTTGCATGACCGCAGGGAATAAAATCAAGAAACATGGCAAGAGCAGCAATGGCTGAGTGAAGAGTAGTAGGGCTATATGGAGCAGATTATTGATACCACTATCTTTGTCCCGGCATTGCCGGTAAGCTATCGTGTGTGCTGGGCAGTGGACACACAGCTGAACACGGAAACGACGGGAACGCTTATATATATAATGTGCTGGACAGTGGACAGTGATCAACGTACACGCAACCGTCACGTCACGTACGTAAGGATTCTGTACATATACGTATTATATGAGGCGTCAATTAAGGAGATTGCTGATGAGGGCAGCTATACATTGTGGTGTGAGAGTGTGACTTGGGAGCGAGCCAGCCAGCCATAGGGAAAGCGTGTCAGCATCCTGATATGTAATTTATCGTCAGATCATATCAGCATCCAGCAGTGAACACAAAGTAAGCAAAGGAAAGATGGAGATAGACGAGAAATTTAGGGTTCTGATCTACTATGAGATAAGCAAAGAGAGAAGGAAATAGCATTAGCAATGCTCTGTCACCGGGGGAGTTTTTCTACAGAACAGCAGTGGTCTTTGACCGTTGTACGTCAACAACCACGTAACAACGGGAATGATACATCAACGATGTAGATCAACATTTATTCCTCTCTGTCGCCTTTTGGTGCCCATTTCTTCAGACATGGTGCTTGTCTTCTTCCGAGCCTGACAAGGCGTTTCCAATAATCTTTTTCTTACTTTGTGTTCATTGCTGGATGCAAAATTTATGTTTTAATATGTGTGATGATGCATGCTCGAGTTGTTAAAACAACATTGTATATTTTTTCATTAAACTTGTCATCTCACTAAGATTCATACTTATCAGATATATATGTGCTGCAATTTTTATAATAGTTCTTGTGTAAAAATCATCAATCATCACATGATGATGCGGATGCAGTGGCCAGAATGTTATTTCCATTACCTTAAAAGTACATCTCATGCATGTGGCATCCTAATAAGGATGTTAATTTTAAGCGCGTCATATCATTTGAAAAAACGGTCGACCAGCAGCGATTCATGTAGCACAGAACAACATAGCCACGGGCCCATGCAGGAGCAAGATCTTGACTAAAGAACATAGCACATATGTAGCACTGAACTGATACACAGTCCATAGAAAACTCAGACCTTTGTTTTTTACAGTTGGCTGACGACATCAAAAGTTGCATTACAAGGACCTTATAACGAATGGAGATCCATTACAAGTTTACAACAAACAAAAGCATCACGAATCCAGCCATCTGAAAACTACTTTTTTTTTTGCGGGGGTCTTCAAAACTACTTATATAGTTTGGCTACTTAATTGTGCGTAGAACCAGTTTTTTGAGTGTATCATCCATTATGTATAATGCTCATCACAGAGCTTAGACACCGCCAAAAAAGAAGAGATACCGTACCTTTCCCAAATTTCAGTCACAAAACCGATCGAGCATATATATCAGTGGATCGAACATAAGTAAATTAAGTAAAGGGAAAAGTTCGACTCACACATTCGAATTATCACAAAAGTCCAATTTTCAACCTTCAACAGCAAAACCGGAAAATAGAGGTCATCCAACCGTCGAAACCGGATAAATTTGACCCTTCGGGTGGTTTCGAAGGCTGGTTTTGATTTTGTGAAAAATAAAAAATATTCAAATTTAAACTAAAAAATTCATAAAAAAATCATTTTAAATTAGAAAAATACGAAATGGGTATCAAAAGTTTTCTAAAAATGTAACCAATCTATTAATACTCTATTTAGATCCAATTTCTTCATGTTCATAGTATTTGCTTACTTGAAGTTATTCCTATTAGTTTTGAATAAATAAGATTAAAATAAAGTAATAATAGATAGGTATTGACGTTAAAATTTTGCAAGTACAAATATGGAAGCATGGAGAAGCCCGTCAGAAGCCGATGGAGAAGGTCAATAGCTTGTTCGGTCCAAGCTGTCAGAAGACTTGATCAGAGCTGCCACACATAGTCAAAGGCTCAGTTGATGGTGGCGTGACGGGCAAGTACGAGTCGGACTTGGAGATGATGTCATCAAGAGGATCCGAGAGTTCGATTCCCTTTGAAAAGTCTTATAAGTTTTGTAGGGTCGGTTCCGGAAATAGCCAGCAACTAAACCTACTCGAAGTGTGTATCGTGCATCGTGATCGGATGTGGCCTAGCACACAATGATTTGAGATTTATACTGGTTCAGGCAATCATGCCCTATGTCCAGTCGAGGGTCAGTCGGATGTATTGCTTGAGCCCAGGTGCTCGTGAGAGTTGGCGAGTTACAAGCTTTCGAGCGGAAGTTGTGAGATTTGCGAGACTATGGTCCTTGGTGTCCTAGACGGAGGGCCCTCCTTTAACAGCCAAAGAGGGATCTTCTTTACAGGGGAACTAAGGGTGTAAGGATAGAAAAGAGAGAACTCTCGACCTCGAAGGTCGGGGTCGTCAGCTTCGTCAGTCGAGTCTGCCCATCCCGTCAGTCGGAGTCTTTCGGTGACCACCGTCCAAGCCCTACGTCGTAGGGCAAGCGTCTTGTCTTGTCCCTGCGCGTAATGCTCCGTGGAGGGAGTGGTTGGCCATATACGACAAGTTGACCCCGAGGCTCATCCTTATCCTCCACACCTACTCCTAGGGCCCGCTGGTATGCCGGGCCTGGCCTCCCGACTAGCCTGCCGGTCGGGGAGGTGGGCACGTGCAAGGTGGAGCCCAGTCGGAGTCCTCGGTCGGAGCCTTGGTACGGACCCGGCCTCTGATCGTTCCCACAGTCGGGGACATGGATATTGGTCATCCCGACCGAGCTATCAGTCAGGGTTGTGGGCCAAGGCAGCCCAGATGAAGTTGTCGCCTCATGCAGATGGGCGCTTGTTCCAGGCGCGGCCTTGGGCTGGTCAACAAGAAGTGAGCCCGCTGGGGACCCCGAGTCCCTAGACCCGTCAAGTTGTTTTATCTCATTTTAAGTCGAGTTTAGCGTAATCAACTAGGAGCCTTTATTTTCAGAGTATAAATAAGAGCAGTCATGTTTTGTAAAAGAAATAAATTATCAATCAATACAACTTTTCTCGGCACTTCGCCAAAATCCTAGGAGTAAGAGTATTGTACTTTTTCTCAGCGAATTCTTCAGCAAGTAGGGTTGTATCAGATCGATCTCCGGCTTGTTGGTAAATTTGTATCTATCATATTTTCTAGGCTTTGGTTACTGGTGCATCGCTATAGTCTCGTCTAGTTCAATCTATCAATTTATCAATTTCTATCAAATTTTTATAAGGCTGCATCGATTTTATCTCTTGCTAGATCTTAATAGATTTCACAATTTATCTGATGATAATCATAGATTTCTCGGCTCTCATCTAACCTTTCTATGCAGCAATCCGATAGCCGATCTTTTCATAGATTTTCAATAAAACTGTCGAGCTATCTTTAGTCCTGGACTTCGTTGTGGGTAATCCTATCGGCTAGTTTGTTTGTTCTAAATTTTGTTATCTCAAGCTGTCTCGGTTAGATCCGATCCATGAATAATAATGTTAGGTCAAATCTTACCGGTTGGATTTGCTTACCAAATAACGATAACAAGATTATGATAGCTTGATAGGAATCAATCGGCTCTTTTAGGCGATCTTGAACTTAATGATAAGCATAAATTCTAATTTAATTAGATGCATCGGTACTCGGTTTATCGCCCTACTGTTAGCGCCATCTCGGTTGAGTCCGATCCGACAATGGTGACGTTAAATTTAGTTTAATTAGACGTTTGTATCTAGTTATGAAGATTTTATTCTTAATATTGTTTGGTCATAAACCGGCTTTACAGCCGATGCTTGAATATATGTATCGGATGTCCTGTCCGATGCGCTCTTTGGAACTCTTCGGAATCCATGCCGATGCGTTCCTTATTATTTACTGTTAAATTTCTTTTTCCCTTATCAATTATAGGTCAAATTGACCGGCTTGCCCCCAACTTAATTTGCAAGACCTGCATTTGAGATAAGCAGAGCTCCAGATCTTAGCGTGTTGTGCTCCGCAAGACTCACCATTCGATTATTGCGGCAACAATAGGTTACATTTTTTGGAAAAATTATGGTACTAGTTTCAAAAATTTCTGATTTAAGATGAATTAGTTTTTATTTTTTTAATCTAATTGGAACTTTTTAATCTTTAAAAAAAATACAAAACCATCTTTGAGTTTATGTGCCAAACTTGTCTGGTTTCTACAATTGGATGTCCCTCGTTATCCGATTTTATTATTTAACGTTGAAAATCGGACTTTTAGGATAGTTCGAAGCGTAAAATGGACTTTTTCTTAAAGTAAAACTGCCCATCTTTCCTATTACTAACCTAATTAGACTCGATGTGGAATCAACTGATCTTATCTGATCCAGTATGCAGTAGCTCAACACGATGAACACTATTTAACAAGATCAGGAACTGATGGCTGATCAGGACGCACGCGGTGGAGGACTCTTGCTTCAGTTTTTACCAGACACTACCGGAAACAGTAAGTTTGCCGAGTGCCCCAGGCACTCGGCGAAGGTCCAAATACACTCGGCAAAGGGTTTGCCGAGTGTAACACTCGGCGAACCCTACTCGGCAAACTTTCCCTCAGCAAACAGTGGGTTTGCCGAGTGTCGATCGTCGGGCACTCGGCAAATCCTTTGCCGAGTGCCAGAAAACACTCGACAAAATATAACACACGGCACAAAGGCGATAACGGTATGTGACGGTAACGGATGCTTTGCCGAGTGTCAGACGGCCGACACTCGGCAAAAAGAACATCTTTGCCGAGTGTATTTATACATGGCACTCGGTGAAGGTACACGGTTTGCCGAGTGCCTTCCACGTGGCACTCGGCAAAGTTGCCAATCCCGAAAAAATTTTTATGACGCCTTTGCCGAGTGTTTTGGCAATGCACTCGGCAAAGACGTCGAACTAACAGAAAATGGCCTCTTTGCCGAGTGTTAACACTCGGCAAAGTTTCTTTCCCCCTACTGACAAAACAGAAATTTTACGTATAAAGGACCCCTCTCAAAAAACAACCACAGAAGCACAGGCATATAAATTACACCACAGGCATATAAATTGCACTACAAGCATCACAAGCACACAAATAACATTCACAAGTTCCCGTCGAAACAAGTAATTCACAAACAAGTAATTCACAGGTTTTGCATCACAAACATCTCTAGTTCACAAGTCACTGAGGAGGATGAGGAGGCTGAGGAGGATGTGCAGGTGGCCACTGCCCCAAGAAGATTCTGCATTGGACGCCGCCGATTGATTCTGCACAAAGTTATAGAGGTTGCATTAGTCACTTTTCTAGTGTAAGTCTGTAGTGCCTGTAGTTTCTAGTTTAACTCTAGATTGATTGTAAGGCTGAGAGTGACTCACAGGAGTAGCTGCAGGAGGTGGTCGAGGTGACGGGAATAGGTTCGGTGGCATAGGTGGTGGAGTCTGACCTAAACTGTGAAAGACACTCTGCATGTATTGGAACATCTGCTCCGTCCTCTGCCTTTCTAGCTGCCGATCCGCCTCGATCCTCGCCTCTAGTTCCTCCCGGCGCTTCCGTTCTACCTCCACTTGGGCCTACAATATTTCATCCCAATGTCTTATTGCCAAGCAAAAGATATGTACAAAATAAATGAAAAATTAAAGAAACAGGAATAACCTGCAGAGCCTGCATCTGTAACTGTGCAGCGGTAGGCCGTGCCCGTATCGCGGGGCTCGAGTCCGTGCTCCTTGCTCGGATCTGGGAGAGGGTGGGAGTACTAGCAGTGTCGATCACGCTATCTCCAATCCAATACCTGCCATGCTTCTTCCCTCCTCCCTCCCTCATCACAATTTCAGGATCAATATCCTGAGAGCTCAGATCGAACTCTGGCCCATGAACCTCCCTCGCCATTGCTGTGTACGCGGTGACGCGGCTGTGGATGCTGGGATGGCTGTATGCCTCGGGCGGGTCCTCCGGGTTGAAGTCGATGTCTGCCGTGGCCTTGCCCTTTTTGGACATAACCCATGCCTTGAACCGGGAGCACTCCTGGCCTTCATGTGATGACGTCTACGGCAAAAATACAAAAGGATTACAAAATATGCAGTATTATGTGTGAGAATAAAGAAACGAATTCACGTACCCATTTTTCCTTGTATTCATCAAGGCTCAGGCTGCCTTGATGGTGTGGTGCATATGGCATCTGCAGACGCCGCTCCCGGCAAGCAACGTGGTTCTCCAACCACCCGGGCTGCAACCACACGTTCACCATTTGTTTCCAGCACCGGGTAAAGGATCGGCACCACCACGGAGGCACCTACATCATCAAGTGTGTGACATGTAACAAAAGAAGTGAAGCGTAATTAATCTCAGAAATAGTAAATATTAACTTTCTGTACGTACCATCATGAATTCTTCCTTGGTCAGGTTCATTGTCCTGGCCTCTTCTTTTTTGACCCTCATCCTTCTGTATTCAGCATAGAAGTCGATGATGGCCTGAACCCGCGCCTCGTAGTGCATGTCCTTAACGAGCTTCTTGGCGGCTTGTTCAATGACGGAGGCCGCCCTAGCCTCGAATCCCTCCTGGCATCTATAAAAGTCCTGCGTATAGACACATTGCAAACAAGTATTTTTTCAAGAATATCTAGCGAAGCTGGTGTATTAAGCAATCTAGTGCTTCGAATACTTACCCACAGCTCGGCCTTCACCCGCTCCGCCTTGTTCGCAAATTGCCTGTGGTCACGATCACCGACGTCAGCGGCGGCGACGTAGTGGTCCCACATGTAGGCCGGCTCCTCCTGTCCGGCGAAGACCACTAGACCGGGGAAGTGTAGCCTACACAAAAGACCAATTGTGCCGTTGACCTTGCGGTTGTGGGCACCCCCACTGAGCTTAGTCCAACTCCTGCACAAGTGATTAATATAGATTATTAGTTTCTATTGTAAATTTCAACATATCAAAAGTACTGAGAATATGTAAAGGAACTTACTTTGCCCCAGTGGGTTGAATCAGTGGGCGTAAATGAAGAGGGATCGGTCGCCTCGGGAGGGACGAGGGACCTCGCAACCAGATCTTGGACTGCGAATCCCCTGCCTCCTCCCCTTCCTCCCTCTCCTGCTCCTGCTCCTGGTCCTGGTCCTAGTCCTCCTGTACCTCCGCCTCGTCACTAGAGGCGTGCACGGAAGGTACCTCCTCCTCCTCCTCCGACGAAGGCGCAGGCGAGGGGGGCCTCACCCCTTTACCCTTTCCTCGACCCCTGCCCCGACCCCTGCCTCTAGCAAGGACCTGTGCCCCCTCCGTTTCCTCGACCTGTGCATCACCCCTGCCTCCAACCCTCCCTCGACGCCTCCCTCGACCTCTTGATGCGTCTGACCTTGTACGTGACCCTGAAGCTACAGCTTTTAATTTTTCATAAAGCGCTGCAATCTTTCTCGTACCGCCCACCATTGTTGAGTCACCTGCATTTGCCAAGAGTAAACCAATTAGCACAGATAAACAAAACATAATTAGTAAGATGTGCAAAATAAAGTAAACATACTTAATAAATAACATGGTATGATAAATAATAAATAAATTAGTACGGCCCATACATGTCTTAGAAATAATCGTCATGATCGGGATTAGCTGGATCATAAGTCTCATCATCACTGTCATGCGTGTCAATAAAATCATTCCCGTGCTCCGAAGGAGGAGTGTCATCATCAATCTCCCGTCCTAACTGTAACCGCTGAAGGGGTTGCTGTGCCGCACACAACATGTCGTAATACGCCTTTGCGGTAGCCTCGGGCTCCTCCTCCCTACGACCTTCATGATAGTCATCTAACATGTCTCCCACCCCGGCGTCATCATCATATTGCTCGATACGTTGTCTGATGACCTCGTCCCTCCCACGATCGACTTCACCATGGTAGATCCATATGGTATAGTCTGACGTAAATCCGTGCCTAACAAGATGTTTACCCATTTCTAACTTGGTTTGCCGACGCAGGTTTCCACATTTGCTACACGGACACCAAGTATCTCTTCCTCCTTTGATCCTTGCAAATGCCCGTTCCAAGAATGCATCGGTCTTGTTTATCCATTCATCGGTCAACGAATTCTGACTAGATCGGCCCGTGTACATCCACTGACGATCCTCCATCCTCTAGCATATCAGCGAGTAATATAAAAACTCACGTTGCATCTACGCGTTCCTATACTGTCTATTAGGTGAAGATAGGTCCTAATCCCACACGAGGATGTGTAGGTGGGATTAGTTTCCATAGTCTACTCCGACCTGAGATAGAATTTCGGCAGCACCTCTCCGCTGTTCTCCAAATACACGTCCTGGAATGGAGATTGTGTATCCGGAGAACAATTGGGAGGTGCTGCCGAAACTCTAACTCGGATCGGAGTAGACTATGGAAACTAAACCCACCTACACATCCTCGTGCTGTCCAAAGTGACATGGACAATTCGAAATAGATACGGTAATAAATATGCAAACATCTACATATTTCCAACCGTATCTCTTTCGAACGGGAGACGCCTAACTAGGTTACGTGATATACGAACATCATACGGAAATAGAGGTGTAGGATGACTCACCTTGCTATCGTACAAAGTGATGACTCGAGGACGGGGCGCCGGGGCGGGGCGGCGGGGCGCCGGGGCTCCGGGGCGGGGCGCCGGGGCGGCGGGGCGGCGGGGCGGGGCGGGGCGCCGATTTGGATAGAGGCCGGGCCGCGCGCGGCGGTTCGGCTGAAAACGTAAGTCCGATTCTTTACCGAGTGCCCGCGATCTGGCACTCGGCAAAGTAAAGATTCAATTTTTTTAAAGTCCGGTTCTTTGCCGAGTGCCCGCGATCTGGCACTCGGCAAAGTAAAGATTCAATTTTTTTAAATCTGTTGGCGCACGAAATTCGACCTGCCAGGTACATTACCGAGTGCCTGCGATCTGGCACTCGGCAAATCTTCTTTCTTTGCCGAGTGCCAGATCCAAGGCACTCGGCAATGCCACGTTTTTCTTTTTTTAAATGAGGAGGAGAATACTGCCAGTGGGCCCGTGTACCTTCTTTGCCGAGTGTTTGTGAAAAACACTCGGCAAAAGGTACTTTTGCCGAGTGTTTTTTTTATACACTCGGCAAAATACACTAATATTTCATGTTTTACAGAACTTTTTCTAATATACTTGGGCAAAATCGTGTCACCATCACTCAACAATGGTTAAATTATTTTTCTACTGATAATGTTCTATTATTTCATGCAGTTATAGCGCAAATTGCATTTATATCTACTAAAAATCTATAATTGCATTTAATCAATAAAAAATAGTAAACGCATCCAAAAAATTTCCAAATTTTGACACGAACCAATCTGTGTTGTATGTTGCCTATACAAAAAGATTTGAAGCCAAACCTTAACTCAAGTGTCACTTGGACTCCAAATCTTATTGTGTCATCTCTAACTTCTATGAATCCTTCAGGAGATGAGTCCGCTTCTAAGCATCATATATCAGAAATTGGGCGAAACCTTCTCAATTTTTTACCACAGCCTCCACACATAATATCATGACATCTTGACAAATCTTGTGATTTTCAGATTTCGTTTGTTTTTTTTATAATTTAACAACCATTCAACCACACGTTCGTGGTCGTGTTTCTAAAAAACAATGTTCAAAATTTCTTTTCATTTCCTGGTTGAGACCTCAATCCGGACTCCATAATATGGATATAATTTTTCCACTGATTATAATCCATCATTTCATGTAGCTGCAGTTAAAATCTGACATGAATAAAAAAATTCCTATTAATGCAATCATTTCATTAAAAATAGCAAACAGACCACAAAATATACCAACTTTTATTATGTATTACAAAATCTCCTACGTGGGGAGTAGAAAAAGTGTGGAGGCTAGGGGACGAAATTTTTTTTTGTTCGCCGAGTGCAAAACGAAACACTCGGCGAAGTCTTGTTTTTGCCGAGTGTCCAGGGTGAGGCACTCGGCGAAGTAATATGTTTGCCGAGTGTCCAGGGTGAGGCACTCGGCAAAGGACTAACGGCCGGCCCAGTCCGGTGACGGACGGTGCACGTGCGATGCACGCGCCGTTTATTTACCGAGTGTCGGAGCTTTGCCGAGTGTCTATGAGCGGTTTGCCGAGTGTCGTATTTACGGCACTCGGCAAACGACCTTATTGCCGAGTGTAATATGTTTGCCGAGTGCCCCGTTGAATACACTCGGCAAACAGGCTGTTTGCCGAGTGCCCGAAAGAAAGCATACGGCAAAAGTTTTACACTCGGCGAATTTGCTGTTTCCGGTAGTGAGAGGACCCGCCGGGACTACTGCGCGCAGCTTGTAATATGGGTCATCTCGGAAGTACGTCCGCAGCATGCTCTTCCCTGGCCGCATGGCTTAGCGAGTGGCAGCGGCGACGTCGATCGATCGCCGGAACCTGGCCGTTGTGCGCGGCGGCCTGCCTCGACCGGCCGCCGTGGCGACCGGCCCCCCCGGCAGAATCTTTTTGGCGTAAAGCTGGTGGTCGAACGAGCGACAGTGGAGTCTCATGCATGCTGCCTTGAACAGGGCCACTGCTGAAGCCGGCACGAAGTCTCGATGTGCTACTACACTGTGCCTTCTCTCCGCCGGTGAATGGTCAATCAGCGACTCAGCGTACGCTTGGTACTCTCGATATGATACGCTAGATACAGTGTGGAGTACCAGTAAATGATTCCATCATGCAGCTAGATAGATGCGGTTATTAGTGAACTACTCCAGGGGGGGTACGGTGTCCAATCACCGTGCACAGGTGGTTTAAGATCTGTGGGTTCAGCTACTACTCCTTAACTTAAGTGGAGAGCAAAGAGGACACATCACTCATACTGTAACGGCAACAGTTCTCGATCCATTCGAAGCCACATACTTTTTGTTGCTAAGGATGTCTCATTTTGAGGGATGATTAGGCGACAAGATGAGAGCACAGGATTGGCAAGCCAGTAGGGCGTGGACACGTTAATGAATAATTTACGATCCAATGCAATGCAAGACCAGTTGTGTAGCTAGCCAGCTAGATAGGGATCACTTCCGAAAGTACTTCTGCTTGCCGATATATAGGCACGTACTGGTCCTAGGTTCCATGTGCTCTTGGAAAACAAGTACGCTGAGACATGTCTATACAATCCTTAAAAGATGTTAAATCCGGGACGTACAATACACAAACCGGACATACATGAGACTACATAGAATTACGACAACCACCAATGTATGCGCTGTATATGGCCGGCCTCTCCTTGTTACAGTTAAATTTGTTATATTAAACTTCCTAACAGGAATGGTTTCAAGCCCTAGTAAGCTAAAAAATATCTCAGCAGCAAGCTGTATTACCAAGACTTGTTTGGCCTCTACACCCTGATGACAGTGCATCAGAAAAGATAGCCACCAAACCCCAGCTACCAACAGTACCGTTATCAAATGGGTGATGAGGGAAAGCATGTTGAAACACTTTCTTGCTCAAATAAATGCCACAGATAATAATCAACAATAATAAATTAGGATTATTAGTTTGTCTTCCCTGCAAATTTAGGGGACAAAAAAATCCAACAAATATCCAGCCAGGAGTGCTCAAAGTTGAAATAATAATAAAAACCAATTTGATTTAATCTTTAAAGATTTGTCAGTACTATTTTTTTCATTCCTCGTGGCAAACCCATCTAACTTAATTAAAGAAAACAAGTTTCATGAAACAAGGGAAAAATAATGCGTCCATATGTATGCTAATATATACACATTTCCATGCAGTTATGTACTTGGATTTTTATCAGGCCAATCAACTACATTATCTTAATGTTAGAAAACAAATAAGATTGGGACTCAATGATGACAATACATATGATAACAATTTTCTCAATACATAAGCATATATACGGTTAGCCGAGACGGCATACTAATGTTACCTTGGAGAGCACATGTGATACTTATTAAAGATCAAAGGGTTTCCACAAGTGGAACTGGACCATATGTTGTCCTTAGCAACACTGGAGCGGTAAGCTAATAGAAGGGACACTAGTTACTTACTGGGCGTGCTTTCGTTCTGTCAATCATAATTGAAACATGCATATAGCTAAAATAAAAGGAACATTTTACAATTTTGATTCTATTTTTAAAATTCAACTTGAGAAATATATGAAAAACTCACAGTCATGTTATCTAGATAATATCTTATATTGTGCAGGAAACACAAATGTGCCCTTACTCGGAAGATCACCTATGTGCACACACAGGTCAATACAGCTACAGAATCAATTTCTAAAACAGTTAATAGCTAGAAAAGAAAAGGTTTCTAGAATAGTTGGAAGCAAAAAAAAAAAATCAACTTTTCAAGGTTGCGCTCAACCACTATATTCGGTCCTATGAGCTAGAGCAATGTCCAGTTCATAGATTGTCTTGCATGAGAACATTTTACAGAACACATTTTACGAAGGTATGGAGTGATCACAATATCAAATCAAGAGACATTACTCATCAATCTGTTTCAACAATGTGCATCAAACCAATTCGGTACTCACTAGCTAATGGTTTAGATGCTGAGCATCATTAAGATGGATATATAACTTGGTGCTTACAAGAATGTTGTATTGAGCCTCTAGGCGTTTTATATATAGTACAAGAATTGTAGGGGGGAAACTGTCTCCTAGAGATATCATAGTATCATGTCAATATATATTTACCAATATATATACTCTAAGTCTAACATTTTTTTTTGCAAAAAAAGTCTAACATTGTTAGCAACACGTGTGATGAAGGTTAGCTAATAACCACTGTCCATGTTCCCTTTATTCAAACGCAAAACCAGGAAACTAAATAAATATATAAATGGATGGAGTAAATAAAGAATTGGAAGAGATAGGAGAACATGAACCAGTAATAATCACAAATGCCATTAGCAAGTGACAAAAATATTGCAGTAGTAACTAGTAATAGCCGCATCCATGCTATCTATGTTTACCAAATCCGGTAACAAAAGAAAACGAGGAACATCAATAAACAATAATCATGAAAACTAATCTTACTCAAGAATTTAATTTGAACCAATTGGAAAAAAATTAAAATAGAGAATTTTATTTGGAGCTACACATCTTGTTTCTCTGACATCATCGCGTAACACTATGTGTGTTCTGCACATATGCTGCCATTTAAAAATAATGTGATATACACTAATATCCAGCTTGTCGTATCACAAAAATATGTGCAGGTCATAGATGAACACAAAAGGACATCAACACTACTAGCAATCGTCTCCTAAGATCAATCTTATTCTCCCTCAAGCTTGAAACAGACATGATTTTATATACCAGAGAGGAGAGAAGAACAAGCTATAATTAAGATGAATGGCATATATATGACGGAAGATATATGGAAATCAAGAAACCGGCGGAGAAAGGAAACTCGATGAAAGTACAATGATAATAACAACATTATGTATCATCTTATACGAGTATATATGTTGAAGACAAGAATTACCAACAACGAATGTAGTATGTGCATGTGTATATGTGTTCCCTGCCCTGGATTTACAAAAGTGTATAATGCTTGATAAGGTTAATGAAGGGTGTTTGCGTACGTCACGGACCCCATAACCCCAGCGTGCCACAAGCAAAAAGTTTTATTTTCTGGGGACAAATCCACATGGCATTGTAGCACACCTGGACATTATATGTTGCATCAGATCAGACAACACTTGGCATTACGGTGGATTTTTGAAGCCCTTAATTTTCTCCAAAATGAGAGTTTTTAGATTAAAAATGCAGAGTCAAAATAAGCCAAAACGTGTTCATTCTTCAAGAGTTAAAATTGCTATGTTGAAAAATAGAAAAAATCTATTGCATGGATGGTGTGATCATCTAATAGTATAGATTTAATTGAATCTGTATCAAGCTTTAAATTAACTGAATTCGGAATTTAAAATTTTAATGAACTAGTAGTTTGTTTGGCATATGGGCTTGAAGCAAAATGGATAACTGAAGAAAAAGAATCCATGTAAAACACAACCAATCATAACTAAAAATTTGTGCCAAAATCATTTCGAAAGGATAATGCCAAAATAGAAAAACAAGAGTATATATCAAACATATATAATCTAGAAAAAGTAAAATATCAAATAACAAATGATAATAAAATTACAATTCAGCTTTTCATAATTGAAAAATTATCATGTTCTACACCATATTCACATTCCAAAAAAAGATACAAGCATGTTATCTGGTTGTCACAAATTTTGTTACACACCACTGCTTTAGAAACAGTTTTGAAACAAGTAATAGGCTATCAGATTTCAGATACCACTCACGGCTAAATAACTGGTATTAAAACACTCCTTCACTCCCAGATTGTGTTCAAGTCCGGTAATGTTGCTTGGAGCATTACTACTGGTTACTAACCGCGGAGCCAGGAACATTTTTTAGGTGTGGCGGACTTATAAAGGTCGAACATGTGTAATATAACTATCAATTATGAAAAGATGCCCTATAACATTATCTTAATATGTATATTACTGTGTGATCAACAAATATATAACAAAAATTCAAAAGTAAAGCATTGACACATAAAATACCTCATTAAATAAATCTTGTTGTTGGAACAAATACAACCCATAATGAAGCTTTATTTGGGAGCAGACCTTGGCAATGGCATTCTTCTTTTTTTCTTTTGAAATTCCTTCTTAATTTTGGCAAGATCAAGTCCCTTGAATAAGTCTCGCTCAATGTAGCATACCATGAGGTCATTAAGCCAAGCATCAGCCATCTTATTGCGTAACTCAGTCTTAAAAATCTTCATAACTGAGAAGACCCTCTCAACCGATGCTGTCGCCATTGGCAGTAGCAACCCCAACTCAATAATACGATAAACTCGACGGAACATAATATTTCTTTCAAGTTCGAACATCTTTTTAGCTAGGCTTGCAAGATCATAGCAAACTCTAAATTCATCACGCCTTCTCATGTGGTTGATGAATAATTGGAGGTCAGTTTTTATACAGTTACGATCATCCTGGGAGAAATCTGCATCATAGATATCAGTAAGCTTAGCAATTCTGTCCACATCAAATTTGGCAAATGAGTCTCTTGGGTCAAGACAAGCGAAGCCAAGAAGCAAATCTGAAGTCATATCAGTAAAGCGATGATCTAGCTCGGTGGTGATAGCATCTATAGCTGCATAGAATGTATCAACACGGAAAAATGATCAACAGTGATGTTATTTCTCCCCCCTTTTCTCAATCGACCCCATCTTGGCATAGCTTCATCCATATTTGGTACTGGGATATCATTTTTATTGCAAAAGGCTTTGACATCTTCAAATAGTGGTTCCCAACTGTGAACTCTCAAGTTGATCAAGCATGATTTCACATCTGTAACCAAAGACATGGCTTGAACAATATTTTGATCCTTCTTTTGTAGTAGAAGTGACAGATCATTTGTAATGCGAAGAATTTGCAACATAAACTTCATCATGAACACAAAGCTAAATCACTCCATTATCTGCACCAAACCACCTGCTCTAGATGGATTACGCTCATCCTCATGCACAATTTCTAGCACTGCTATGACTGCATCCCACATAGATTCAATACGAGCTAAAGTCATATAATGAGAGCCCCATCTTGTATCTCCCGGTCTGGCCAATGATGTTTCTTGATTCTTCTCTCTTCCTGACAATATATATCCACTCTATAACTTAGCCAATAGATTTCTACGTTGTTGATCAACCAATATGTCCTTCCTCTTACATGATGAACCAACAGAGTTCACAATCAAGCCCACATAATCAAAGAAATCCTCAAAAGAAGAACAACATCTTGAGACAGCAACAACTACCAACTGCAACCGGTGAGCAAAACAATGCATATAGAAGGCATACGAGTTTTCATCACGGATCAGCTTTTGAACCCCATTAAATTCTCCTCTCATATTAGAAACCCATCATACCCTTGCCCTCGTAAATTTGCAATAAGTAGACCATGCTTATGAAGCATCTCAACCAATGCTTTCTTTAGTGCTTCTGCTGTTGTTTCCTTGACATGCTTGATACTCAAAAATCTTTCGATGACTTCTCCCTTGTTTATATACCTACAGAGAAATGGGAAAAATATTTAAGTTAAATAGAACAACGAAAATTATGTCACATAATGGAAATGGTCAAGTAATTACCTTACAACAACAACCATTTGTTCTTTGACTGATATGTCACGTGATTCATCAACAAGGACAGAAAAGAGGCCATCACCCATCTCTTTCTTTATTGCTCTACTAACCCCATCTGCCACTTCTTTTGCAAGCTCTTTCTGAATTGTTGGAGAAGTCATTTGGGCATTTTTAGGACATAACTTATCAAATGCAACCTTTACTTCATCCTTCCTTTCTTTGTACCAATCAAGCATCTCTAGAAAATTACCCTTATTCTTGGAACAAACAGATTCATCATGTCCACGAAATGGCTCCCCTCGCAGTGCAAGATAACTTACAATTTCTAAAGATGTGTCCAAACGGGTTTCATACTTGACTAGTGATTCTTTGTTGTAGGTTGTAACCTTATGTTTTAGACTTGACCTTTGGTTTTTGAAATCTTCATATGCTGTCTTTGCTTGATTGTGGATACTCCTGGCACCACCTACATGTTTTTGAAATGCTTTGGATGCATTCTTCCAAGTACTGAACCCATCTTTGGTGAAGGTAGTATAACCAAATTTTTCATCCACAGGATCTTATCTAAAAAGAAAGCACTAAAAGCAATAAGCTGCATCTTTCTCTACACTATATTCTAGCCAAGGATATTTGGCGTACCATGCTTCACAAAATTTTCTATCAAAATGATCATGAGGATAATCATGTCCAACTAGCTGAGTTGGACCCTTTGCCACATAAGCCAATCTAACTTCATCTCTAATGTTTGGATGAAAACCATCAATTGGAATCCGAAGTCCTGGATCAGGCTCAATGTGATCTGAGTCCATCACTTCAATCAGCTCATGCTCATCCCGTTCCCCTTGGCTAGCTATCTGATCTTCAACATGAATTTCCTCTTCATTCCTTGCCTCTTGCATACCCACTGGAACCTCAAGCCCCACATCACTGTGCTCTTGGGACCCTTCTTGTTGTTGTCTAGCAATGGCATCTTCAGGCTCAGGTGGATCTCGGTTTGAGTTGGCACTGATAGATGCTTGGGCAAAAATAGTCTTCAAATCTGTATAAACAAACCGAAGAGAAAAAGACCAAAGAAAACAATTAAAAATTGATTATGGAACTGTCCGTACTTGATGATGTATAGCCTAGATAAATTAATTAACATGGAAAGATAGTATAATTACTAATTACAATTAACAAAAAATACCTTTCATTATGTATCTGCTCTTTTTTGGTGGTGCCATTTTTGATGTCGATTCCTTCAGATGTCAGACTTGAAGCCGGCAGCCGTTCGCGGTTCGCCGTCGACGATCACGCCGTCGTCGATCTCGACTCGCCGGCTCGCCGCCTCTCGGCCTCTCCGCCCCGCCGCCGTTTTGGATGTGCGAGTGCGATAAAATACGAAGGAATACGAACGGTCTGCGTCGGCAATCGGCCAGACCAGGAAGGCAGGAAGGCAGTCGATCAGTCAGGAAGCCAACGTGGGCTCTTGTCTTGATATAGGCCCATGAGAATATGAGATACCAGTCCATAAACAAATCCATCCGGCATCCGTGCAGCCCACAAACAAATCCATCCGGCATTCCGGCATCCATGCAGCCCACAAACAAATCCATCCGGCATCCGTGCATCGTCATCCCTCATCAGCAGGAAGCCAACGTGGGCTACGTATATGTATATTTCGCGTACATACACAGCATATATACTGGTGTTTTGTTAGCGTTTTAGGTATGGCCGCCGGACCTTGCCATACAGCTGCCTCCGCCACTGCTGGTTAGAGCTACCCAAGAAATGGGTTGCAAAAATAGGAGCTTGAAAACACATGGAATCTGAGGGAACCGACTGCCCACACCCATTGAGCTGATCGGCTCAAAGCAATTTTTTTGTTCACTTTGCAACAAGTTTGTCCTCTAGTTCTATGATGATGATACCTGTCCTAAGATAGATATTTTGACAAGTAGAGGCCTTCTTCACTCTTTATGCTCGATGAAAAACATTGTTGGGGTTTGGGGTTGGGTGTTTAAGAAGGGGGCGGGGGGTGAGGGGGGGGGGGGGGGGGTTGAGCGTTCTGGGGTTCATCGTAGACTGGTCTGCTTGTTTCATCAGAAATATTCATCAGGAGATTAAAGGATGAATTTAGGGAGCAAGCGGGAAGAAAAGTAGAAAAGAAACAATTATTAAATATAATCAATTCTAGTCCATAATGCAAGCTTCTTCATAATATGCATCTCTTTGATCGTGTTCTATCCATTCTAACCATGTGCAATCCGATAACGAGGACTTTGCTTGTCGCCTCAAGATAACTTCTTTGCCTTCATATGTCGACTTATCTAAATATTTGTGTCACCCCACCCGCCACTCTCCCCGCCCCCACCCCAATCCAACATTATTTATATGTGGCCTTCTTGACGGATCACCATAATTCCAGGAAAATTCTCTTCTAGTTTGATACTATTTCAGATATAATACTTTTTTAAGGATAGTGGGTTTACATTCCAAGCTCCACATAAAAGCCTTCCACTTTTATAGATGAGTAAAGTAGGTCGAAAGTAATCTAATATAGGTTTGAGTGACTTCTTTAGATATTAGTTTTTCCACATAAAACCATTATGAGTTATTTTATTTTGCTTATTCATTACTGCTTGTCTAATCTTCCACGATAAAAATGTAGCCAATCACAACTTGACCTTTATTGCTAAACACTTGAGATAGAACAATTGAGTACATGGATGGTTGTTAAAGGGCAGCACTTATTTCTTAGTATCCTGAGTTCTGGACTTACTCGAGGACGAGCAAGGTTTAATCATTGGGTCTGTTGACGTATTATTTGCATACGCTTTTAGCCCAATATTTTCTGAATATTAGCTTGAATATTATACAAATATTTTTTATTATGCATGACACTCTTGATCTTTTTCACTTTTGTTTCATCTTTAGTCCATGTTCTAAGGTTGCTAAAAAAAAGCTCAAAATGGTGTGATTTGTGCAAAGCCCATCTAAAAGCAAGAGCTCGAGAGAGAGGAAGCCGAAAGGACCCTATATGGGCCTAAGCTGACACACATGGGAGTCTCAAGCCAACCCACATGCAGGCCAGGCCAACCATATTGTGTCCACATCAAGATATGGAAATCCAAGATATAGAAAGCTTGGATAAGGAAAGTGGAGGTATGGAAAGCTAGGTTTTTTTGGGCATAAAGCATGTAAAGATATAGATCAAGTCAAGAATAGTATATTATCTCTTGGTGCCATTGTTGGAAGGTTTCTATGCGCAAGACCCACATGCAAGTAACTCAGAGGCATCCAGATGGCCCAGATGCTACCATAATTAAGATTGAGTAATTTTGGAACACTAGGAGACAAAAGGAAGGTCGGCCGGTTCACTTGCTATACATAAGTTGATCGACTTACCATATTTAAGTGTTGGATGGAATTACCTTTTGTACTGCTGCCTCCTCAAGCCCTTGACTCATTTTGCATCATCCATCGGAAACTTCATGAAACTGAGGGACACACACCATAGTCAGCCGAGGACTTCTACCTGTCTTCAAGTTGGCTAGGAGATAGTTTAGGCTTTATCTTATCTGGTGTGATCACACTGCATGATAGGCTGATTGCATCATGCTAGAGTTCAGGAGCCACACTACTACGAAACAGCATATCACAAACGTCTCATCACCGCCACACCGGCGGTGATAGCCACCATCACTGCCGGTTCGTAATTCAACCTGACGGTGATAAGTACGACGCGGCGGTGATGCGCTCACCACCATATTATATTTTCCTCCCTCTTTTACTCTTCTCCAATCCATTCCTTTTCTCTCTCTCTTCCACCCCCTCCTCCCCGCTCCCTCTGTTTCTCTCCTCCTGACGCCCCTCCGCTCCTCCCCTTCCCACCGCATCTCCATGATGCCCCTCCCCTCCTTCAGTCCCCCGCCACCGCCTGTCCGCACCTCCGCTCCTCTCCTTCCCGCCGCCACTCCCCTCCTCCAGTCCCCGCCGCCCCTCCACTCTTCCCAGCCCCTCGCTCCGCTCCCTGTAGCAGCAGCGGGAGGGTGGCTCCGTGCTGGAGGGCAGTAGTAGCGGGAGGGGCGGGTGCCGCCACCGCAGCAGTTGGAGGGCGGCTCCGTGCGGCGGCGGCGGCGGCCGGGGAGCAGCGGGAGGGGCTGCCCCGTGCGGCGGCCGGGGAGCAGCGGGATGGCGGCTGCGCAGTGGGGGACCGGCGCGCGAGAGGGCTGCCCGCGTGGCGGCGGCGGCCGGGGAGCAAATGGATGGCGGCGGCGGAGCGGGAGGGCGACGCAGCGGGAGGCCGGCAGCGAGAGGGCAGCGGCGCAGCAGGAGGTCAGCAACGGTGATTTTTTTTATTTTTTTACCGAGCATTACCTCCGGTTATAGATCCAGCGGTGAAACCTTTTTAGAACCGGTAGTGATGGGGTATTGTGGAGTAGTGCCATGTGCTTCATCGTCGGAGGTATGATCTCGGTGGTAACTAAGTTACTATGTAATGTATACTTCTTTGCTTGAGTTACTATTGAGTTGTTTGCATCTTTAGTATAGCTATAGATTAATTTGGCATACTTCTTGTTATCATTGAGAATAGATCTAGTATGTCAATCTTCCCCGACAACTAGACACGTGTAGGGATGTCTCCCATAGAGGGTTCTCTTGGTTCGAGCACTGTGAACCTCTTGCATAGGGCCATCATGAAAATTAATCTGATCCAAGGAATTAGTAAAACAACCATTATCAGGGGCAGACCAGAAGGCACTACTATAAAGATTACTTTGGATGCATGACATAATTGCTCTTTTGCTAGAACTACAATAAAAAGGTGTTTCTGCTCAAGTTTACATTTTCTTGTGTTATCTCATTATGTAGATGCAATGTGATCTTTCTCTTATGCAATATGCGCTTAATTATTTTAGGGCTTGCTTGTCACGTTAATTAGATAGAAAATCCTAGATCAATTTTCTGTGGATTTGATATTAACCTTGGATGAATATTTTAAGAGAAAAAGCTAATGTTATCATCATGCGCTTGCTGTTTACAAATCTTGTGGATACGAGGCATCACAATCCTTCGCGGAGGGAGAACATCACTACCGATTTGTGCTTTGAACGGGTAGTGATGCTCACAAGACACCTGATCTGCCATTCAGAAATGCATTTTTTTATGAAAAACGAATTCACATAATAAAGAACTAAAACCCGTAGTAGTCTCCCTTCCTGCATGCATGCTTTGATCTGTGGAACGTATCAAAAGTTCAAAACCCTGCGGTCATCAGCATGCATGGACTATCAATCTCCGAACCAGACCAAGTTCTCTCCAAAGACATGCTGCCATTAAGAAATGCATTTATTTCTTGGATGGGAAAACGGATTTTTTTTCACATAGAGAACAAATAAAGCGGCATGAGACGACCCGATCGATGGATCCGCGCGCGCTGGCCCGCGAGGGCGCGCTGGCGTGTCGCCGTCGGCCATCCTCGTGGGTCGCGCGTGCCGCCCTGCTGCCCCGCTGCCCATCTATCGGATCGGACGCGGATGGATGCCCACATCTCGCACGACCACCGATCCCGCGACGAGTGGCGCCGCAGCTAGCAACGTCGCCCCGATCGAGCTGGCCGCCGCGGCCGAGGGCCGCACGACGCTGACCTAACAAACCTCGACCGGGCGGGGAGCATCGATCTCTTTTGCCGAAAGCTAGCTAGCTAGTCACTGTGCGCCACGGCAGGCCCCTACACCCCCCCCCCCCCCCCCCCCCCTGGCATGCTGCCAATGCAGCAGGAGGCACGAAGTCGACCTGGTACATGACGGTTTCTGTCCGCTGAATGCTCCATCGGACTGCCATGGACGATGACACCACAATATCGGCAGACGACACATCGTCTGACTATGCATGGCTGCCTCTTCCACTATCTGAATAGACTATGGCTTGCATCCTAATATATATATGTGTGTGCCGTCCACGTCCAGTAGACACCAGAGGTGGACAGGTGGTTTGGCATCTGTTCATGCGATTCTCTTTCAGTGGAGAGCAGAGAGGACACACACTACTCGTACTGTGCTTATTTGTGTGACTAACACGTACTAATCGATCGTTGCAGGTCACAGGTTAAGTGTCTAGAGCTGCGGGTGCATTGGATTGGCTGGGAAGCTAAGGTCTCGTTGGTTCTGTTGTGCAATAGAAGCAAAGCTAGGGAGAGAGATTGCATACAAGGTGAGTTAACTAGGGATCACTTCAGCTTGCGGTCCTTCAGGGGCGGTGTATTATCACAACCAAATTGAGGCTGGAGATGAGCTAGTAGTGATGGGGACCCTGGGGACCCTAGTCCTAGGCACCTCGGTCGGACTCTCTAAATCATTTTTAGGTTGGCACTTCGCTACCAGATTCCGACCGACCGAGGAAGGAATAAAAAAAACGGCAGCAAAAACTTGTGTTTGGAGGTAGAGTTATAGGGAAATATTCTACTTGTTTGATGGGGCAACCGTCACGAAAGTTCCAATAGTTAATAGGGGTTTAAAAAAGTACACACTTTAAGAACGGGGTGTAAAAATTTGGAGGTGCAAATTATATTAGCGTCCCTAAGAGCTCCCTCATTTTGCACCCATTAAAAAAATTAATTAAAAATGGAACTAATACTGAGAATTTGGATTCCAGTATCCCTCTTTCTGAATACGCGTATGGGTCTAAGGTTGTGGAACAGAAGACCTATATATCTCAGTTGTCACAAGCGTACTATCATATCCGCCAACAAGTAGCGCCCTAGCCGTTTTACAATTCAACTGCCCCTTTTCAGCTTCAACAACCTAGTATTGGAGGACCTAAAAGCCTAGCCAGATACTGGATCTATTTCCTTTTCATTCGATGCTGTTGAGTTTTGTAGACGTGGACTTAAACTCTGGTTTTCTGTAACCTCATAATATAATAAGATTAATATTAAGGGTTTTGGCGTTCTTGACCCTATTTCGAAGTCAAATGGTGATTTTGCCCTTATTTTTTTGACTATGTGATTTTACCCCTACTTTTTAAAAATGAAGGCACCATTGAAAAAATGAGGGCAAAATTACCATTTGACTTCGAAACAAGGTAAGAACACCAAACCCCCTTAATATTACTACCTACCGTCAACTTTAGTTGACATTATTTCAGGCAAGATATGTGACTTACATCTAGCTCATTTTTGTTCTATGAAGTATCATTTTTGATTACTGGAAGGACTATATATATAGTACAATTTTGGTATTATGAATGTACTTATGATGATTGATATATATATATATAGTAATATAGCTTTTAGAAACTGGGAGTTGAAAATTTTGGCAGGGGTATTATTACCAAAGCAGTTTGCTCATGCTTGTTTTGTAGGCCATCCCTCCTTTAATTTTCTCGATAATAAGCCCATAATTGATGCATCAGAAAAAAACAAAAAAGATACAAGCCACAAAACCCAGGTGCAACTAGCCCGAACCGTCTTGTCGTTATTCCAATCTCTACAGTCTATACTGCAGCATAATAACTGGAGCTGGTTATATATATTTCAGCATCGACGAGACCCATCTTTGCATCACCGTGTGTGCAGCATCTGGGTTTGTTTGTGTTGCTGCTTGCTCTGTGAGGCTAGCCTATTCAAGTAGAAAGCTCATCCGGCATGGCGGAGAGGAAGGAGACCTCGAAGCTGGGGAAGCTGCGGAGCTCCGTGAGGCAGCAGAAGGGGAAGCTTTACATCATCAAGATGTGCATCGCCATGCTCATCTGCGGCGGCCCAAATTGAGTATGCATCATGCGCGCTGCTTTCATCCCTGAACCTGTATGGATTTTAGTTTTGATCGAGTCATCAGGAAGCTAGCTAAGCGCTTGCTCCCTGTATATCCCATACACACCCAGAGGTGCCATCATATATGCTAAACAAATATATATCAATGCAGCATCTTCACTATGAATGTGCTGCATATATATGCATATGCTAAAGCTGAACTACGGCATGAGTTGTAATCCGCAGAGAATTTGCATCCCATCGGTTGATGGATCCAGTACAGTAATACTGAAATGATATGTCTGCACAAACTTAATTTTAGCTAGTTCGTGTGAGCTCTCCGTATTCTGATCTAAAGATCAAATATGTACTTTCTCCATCTTTTGACTCAAATATATTGGCTGCAATCAAATATGTACTTTCTCCATCTTTTGACTCAAATATATTGGCTAAAACTAAAGTAATTATTACCTGCTGCCTTAGTTATCTTTTCTCTTTAATGAAATTTGAGACTAAAGTACTTAATTGATTGAGCAATGAGCACCATGCATGCAGAATGCATACATGCATGTATATTCTCTCTTTCACGTTCTTCCTCAGTTAGTCCTAGTGTCCAATGTCTCTGAAATCAATCATAAAGTTATGATCAGTAACACAATTTATCGATTGGTTCTGTGGTAGTGTCTGTTAATTTATGCTGACGTATGGGTGTAAACATAATCCTGCATATCTATATATCATACAAGTCCTAGTGGTAAGTGCTCGATGCTGAAGCCAAAACTGTTATACTATATTCACGAACTTCTAATGATTTCAGAACTAATCTCCCATTCCTTTCATGCAAAAAATTACTTTTTTCTTTACAATCTCATAGAAAATTTATTAATCTTAAACCCAAATCGAAAATTCTGAGGAATTGATTTTTCGTCTGAAGTTGTTTCTTACATATCAGTACTGGTACGGTTGTTGGGCTGGGGTTGATCCGATCCATATATATCCATAGGTCGCTAGCAAGAATAGTCTTCCAACCCTTTTCTTTCTTGTGAATTACGTTAATATTACACAAAAATTAGCATAACATGTACGGCAGTGTGCTGGATTTTATGTACCTTCATGTGGTTATTAAGCTGGTACCAAATACTTCCAAATTCATATTAATCAATATTTTCAGTCTTGATTCATGACCCAGATTAATTAGTACGTAGTACCAAATACTTATAAATGTTCTTTCATCCAGTCCCAGCATATTTTACAACATAAGGGATAATTAACCTATATAAAATGTTCTAATAAGTAGGAACTACATTTTTATGGCAAAAAGCAATAGATTATGGAAGACATTGCCAAAGGATTTTTTGATATATAGCTCCGGACTGGTTTCAGTCAGTTCTTACCTCTTACACTCTTCTGGCCTACACTATCGATCCTTAAGGTTTACTGTTAAATAGGCATTTAATCGTAAAATCCATTGATTCAGGGCAGTGGATGATGATACTGTAAAAGTTAGAATACATAATATTGGGTCTGAGTGAGCAAAATATATGATGAAGATGACCCCACATTTTCTAATTGACTGAAATGATAATAGAAGACTGGAGTTGAACAATATGGATGTTCGTTTAAAAAAACAATAAGGATCGAATTCATGGCAGAGAGGGCCAATGATAGTAACATTTTGAATGCTGCAAATGGTTTTATGACAAGTGGTTGAAATATTGGCATACAAAAATATTTTAGTGGCGACGAAGCCAAACAATTCTGCCACTTGTAGACGAAAATATTTTTTGTGGCGACGATGCCAAACAATGTGCTATGGGTGAATCTCATGGGAACTAATAATGAGAATAATTGTCTTGATAAAAACAATTCAATAAAAAATAATTGAACTTTTGCATGGAAACTCAACCCCTTGATCATCAACACATACACGAAGAGCTGATTTCGAGAAAACACAAATTATGAATTCCTTTCTCAGTTACTCTTGCATCACATCGATTTATACCACGTGTTTATGAAGTGAAAGTGTTTGACTGGCCCCAATAATAAAGTTACCAGATAATATAACATCAGTCCCTGATCACCCTGATTCTAAACACGCCAATTAAAGCATGTGGCATGGGCGACCACCGTCCATTGTCTCCTTTGGTCGGAGCACAGCCCGGCGAGCGAGTAAAGAGAGAACAGACGACGACGACAATTCTGTACAGAATCAAGATGCGGGTGAGTGAAAGCGACCGGGCAACTGATAATAGTAATTATCATAGTCGTCATTAGCAAGAGCGACAAAGAGCTTCACTGTTAACTGCTGTGCTTGTCAACAGACCAATCATAGCCCGGCCCTGACAAAGGAAAAGCTGCATGCGGATGGTAGGGGCAATAATGCAATCGTACGTGTGAAAACAAATTGAACGGAGCCACAGAGACACAGGCTACGTGCCTCTATCTCCTTGTCTTTTTTCTTACGAAGTAAAAAGACCCTCTATTTCCTTGTCACGTTAACAGTTTGCTAAGGACAGGCGCGCGTGCCGTGGTGAGGTGCATCACGTGGACGCGGACCCATGCATGCATCGGACGTACGTCAAACACCTTTGTCACTCTTCTGTTCAGATAATGATTGGAACGGCGACGACGACGCTGATTGGCAGTGAAACCTACCTGAGAACGACGGCAACTGTTTGTGGCTGTGCTTCTTCGACTTGCAGTTGGCCATAAACGCCACGAGGCAGAGATAGAGCCCTGGTGGATGGACACGCTCGCAACAGCACTGGATTGGGAGCCGATCGACGACCTTGCTTGCATTGCGAATCCTGTGCAGTAAACGTCGTTTCACGATCGAGAGCTCTCGATCGGCATTCATGCCATTGCCGCCACAGCATCCCGAGTATTGTTAGGATGGAAGATCATGGACCTCCAGGGGCGGATCCAGTAGTATGGCGAGGTATGGCAGTCGCCATACCTGCTCACCGGCGGAACCCCCACTCCTCGCTCTGCTGTTCCACCTGCCTGCAGCCCTGCACTGAATTTGAAACGTCCTCCTGTGGACTTTGCTCTCCGCAGATGGCCACAAGTCATGTGTGATTTTTTTCTCTCGATCAAAGCACCACTGCACCAGGTACAGCAGCAGGCCAATAGCGGTGATACGACGACGGTGGCCGGCGTCCATGGTGCAGGGCTGCAGCTTCGTCAGCAACAGGCAGCGCACATGTAGGGTGAGGCCAAAGGTGCGTTCAATAGATAGTGGCCAGTGCAGAGAGAGAGAGAGAGAGAGAGTGGCAAACAAGTAAAGAGGTACTAATGGAATTAGAAATTAAATTGTCTATTTTTTCTAAATATATTTTAAGTTGATGTACTCACATTTGACTTTGGCCATTTGTAGTTGGGGACTTCAAGGGAACCTCATTAGTATACCTCATCATTTCTCGGGTCGGGCCGGGTTCGAGCCAGGCCGAATGCAACCCGACATATTTTTCTGCTGGCCCGAGCCCGACCCGAGTGTCGGGCCAAAAATCCTGGCCCAAGCCGCCCGACGCGCGACCCGACGGCCTGCGGGCCGGCCCGTGGGTCAAAACTAACACAGACATCTATGCCTTATTTTATAGAGATGACTGTCAGAATTCAATTGACACATTAAAAATTACAAACAGGGAATCCGGGAAGCGGATCACAATTCACAAATAACAAATTACAAACAATGTCACAAGCTCACAAGTCACAAGCACAACATTACATAAATAAAAATGACAAGTCTCCAACTACCTCACGAGCTCGAGGCCTAGCCGCCCGCTTGCGACCTTGCCGCCCCCGCCCTGGACGGCGCAGGGGCAGGTGCGCACGGCACTCACGCGACCCACGCAGAGGAGATAAAGGAAGGCAGGGGCTTGCAGCCTTACCGGAGAGGGGAGGGGGCAGCTTGCAGGCGTTGGGAGGAGGCGGCTTGCCTGCTGCCTGCGCCGGCGGCCAGGGGATGGGGGCTGCTGGGTGGGAGGATAAATGGGGAGTTAGGGTTAGAAACAACTATTTATATGTCGTTTTGATTGGACTGGCCCGTTAGAAGTTTACACTACATCAAACTGAAATTACCTTGGCGGCTACGACTTCCCTTGGTGGTGGAAATGAAGCCGCCAAGGAAAATATGATTTTCTTGGTGGTAGTGCTTAACAGCCAAGAAAATATATATTTCTTGACGGATGACATGAACCGCCAAGGAATTTGCTCATTTCCTTGGCAATTTTACAGGACCGCCAAGGAAATTGAGCATTTCCTTGGCTGTTTTCTTGGGCAATCAAGGAAATCATATGTTTTCTTGGCGGTTGGCAGCCAAGAAAATGCATGCTTATTTTCACTTAAATATATATAAGTTTTAGTTGCCAGCACCTCTCACCCTGCTATTCCCCCTTTCTTAGGTCCCATGGCAATTTGTAGAATTTTTTGACCAAATTTAAATACTATTATAATTATTATGTGGTCATTTGGAGATAGAAATTTGTATTGTCCATAAAAGATAATTTAATTTTTCATCTATCTCCATTAAATGGGCTAGAATGGACCATATGAGTCTAATTATATTTTTTTCTAATTTTTAAAATCTTATTGGAGGTACACATAGTTCAACTTTGGATTATTTTCGATAGGCACATAGAAATTTATTTAAACAGTACAAAATACCAAATCTATTCAAAAAATGTTGGTACTTTCCTTGGCAGTTTTGGCCGACAAGACAATTCCGTTTTGGTGTAGTGTTATGGGCCGCATAGAATGGGGTTTTTTTGGGCTGGCGGGCTGGCCCGCAAGCTAAAATTGCAGCCCAAGCCCGACCCGAGCCAGCCCTTACCGAAGGCATGATGGAGTGAAAGATCGGGAGCAGGGTTAGAAAATAGGCCTGTGCCCGGCCCGTGCACTTTTCAGGTCAGTTCGGGTCGGATTTTTTCGGACGGGTCGGTTTGGGTTTGTCGGGTCGAGCGGCCCAGGACTACTCATCAGTACTGATGCTTGATTTGTGCATGCATAAGATAGATGATGGTAGAATTATGGGATTGTTAAATCCATAAAAAAATCTAGGAACGAAATTTTGTGTTCCTCATTTTTCTTAATTGTCGTCTATATTATGAAAATTAACTTTGTATTGTTCGACGTCATTCTCTACTATTAGTTACACAGCCACAAGCCCTATAGCGTTTATCTTCCTTATCTGCAGGTTGCCCTCCTTTCTATGATATGAGGCATTATCGTGAGGCAAATTCTATGACACCATATCTAATTTTAATAGTTTTATTAGCATGGTGCCCGTGCGTTACTACGGCTAATATAAATTTTATCCGGATTTACATAAGGCCACCAACTTGTCTCTTTTTAAATTCACTTCGTGTATAGATCGTACTGTGATCACGTGAGGCATTTATTGTCCGGGTTTCGATTTGAAATTCCGATTGATTTGACCCGGTTCTGATTAGGATTATATTGATTTGGTTAGGTTTCGATTGGGATGCCAATTAATTTATCCGGATTCCGATTAGAATTTTAATTAATTTAACCCTAATTTTAAACGGTTTCGGACCCTTAAATCAACGTACAATCGCTTGGATTCCGATTAGAACTCCGATTGACGGACCAAGAAATCAAGAAATCATTACTTGCTTTAGTAATAGTAGAGATAGAGATAGAGTCCGATTGACGGACCAAGAAATCATTACTTGCTTTAGTAATAGTAGAGATAGAGATAGAGATTGCTTCTTGTTTTACATATACTTGTTATTGTTACAGTGATTTGTAGTCCTAATTCGTCATAGGTGGATTTAAGTTCTGGATCCGCCAATGAGGACCTCCCGTCTTAACTATGAGCCAATTCCCTAAATACCATGAAAATTTTGATAAGTTTCTTCGGTGCCACAAAATTTTCCAAATTCCCCTCAGTTCTACGAAAACTCTGATTTATCCCTGGTATGCCATTTCTGTCTAACAGCAGTTAAATGGCCATGAAAAAGACTCATTTGCCTTTTAATGGAACGAAGTATATCTGGCCTTTTCTCTTACATGCCATTTCAAGTTTATATCATATGAAAAAAAAAACAGAGATGGAGACATTACAAATCCAAGTAAATTGATGTCTTATACTGAGAACAAGTCAATTTCGGATATCATATGAAGGTCAATTTCTTCTGAATCCCTTGCAGCACTGGCCTTGCATCTCGTGCTAAAACGCCGCAAGACATTGCGACCGCTTTTGCATCTTCATCCAGTGTGCTTCAGATCAGGGGCGACGCTATATAGTGATTAGGGGGTGCTAATGCACATCCTAAAAAATGGAAAAAAAATTGATTATGTTCAAACTTTCACCATATTTGCATTTCCTATGACTCAACTCTATCTATGCATTAAGTGCACCCTTCAATTTGCTCTACCTTCGCTACTGCTTCGTATCACAGAGAACAAGTCAAGCAGCTCGACGAAACCCAAGGTCTGCACCTGGCGGGGAGGCACTGGCATGGCGACGCAGTGAAGGTCCTGGTCTCCGCACCCGGGAGCCTCCTGGGCCTGGCCGCGTGGGAGGCGGCGCCTGGAAGCCCGCGCGGGAGCGCCGCCTGGCCGCCCGTGGGGCTGCCGCGCCTGAACGTCCGAGGCCGCCGCGCCCACCGCGCCTGGATCGCGAGGGGCCGACGGAGGGGGCCGTCGACTCGTCGGGGCCTCGGGGGCTGATGAGGGCGACGGGAGATTGGGAGAGAAGAGAACCGGGTGGGTAGAGGGGGAGGATAAGGTTCTGCAAGTGGGCCCTTCAGTCAGTGAAATAGGGGTACAAATATCATTTCACCTGACGCCAATTCCTCTTTTAACGCTGTTCTGTTAAAATCTAACTGATACCTAACAGAGATGGCATATAAGGTATAAATCAGAGTTTTCATGGTACTGAGAGGAATTCGAAAAAGTTTATGGCACCGAGGGAACTCATCAAAATTTTTATGGGACTGAGTGAATTGGCTCCTTAACTGTACCCGTGAGACCAGTGGCGGATGCAGTATTTGAAACTTGGGTATTCCTAAATCTATATTAAAAAAATAATCCATTTATAGAAGTATAATTAAACTCAGTAGTGGGCGTGAGTTGGTTATTCCTGGGAATACGGGTGCATACTCTTGAATCCGCCCCTGCGTGAGACTGTGAGTCTGTGACCTCTGCATCTTGCAAAGGGGAAGAAACCTGTTGATCATCTGTTCAGGGCCTGCAACTTTGCACGGGCGTGCTGGAGCCCCACTGGAACCAGTATGCCAAAACACATCCGGCCCTTCCAGCCAGGCGCTTCGGCCGGCCCTAGCTTGAAGCGATCCCTTGACTGTTCCATTCTTCGTGGAATATATAGCGTCCCATGTCCTGGAGCGTTTGGATTTTAGACTGTACGGAATGATTAGATCTTCAAGCAATGAAATTGCCAGACTGCTCGCTCAGATTTGAACTCTCGTAGTTCAGCTTTCTTCTCCTTTTCTTTTGGCTTCTTTCCTCTTGTTTCCTTTTTTGTATTTCGTTATCTTTGTTACTACTACACCATGCGCCAGTAGAGGCGCCGTCGAGGTGCTCAGCTTGAAGAAGGCCCACATTGCTCCGAATAAATCCAGCTTTTGCGTTCAAGGCTCACTGAAGGCGCTTGCCTGCAGCCATCGGAGATGATGCCGGCAGCCGGCAACTGACGTGGCAACTGCTATAAATGTCCGTAAGAGCGTTTGGGCCATCGATGTTTGTTTAATGGGCCGGGCCGCATGTTCCTTTCGCGTGGCAGCCGGAAGAATCCTCTCTGCCTCAAAACCCCACCATGCTACGGGCAACCATCATTGCCAGCCTTTCAAAAGCGGCTGATGCGATGCAATTATCATATGAAATGGGACGATAACATGGCCCCGTTCCATCGATCCCCGTCGCAAACCATCCGCCGGAGCAGAGCAAGCCGAGTGGCGCCTACCACAGTTTGCCAAGCCGATTCGCCGCGGTCACCGGCCGTTGGACCAACCCGAGGCCGCCATGAGCTTCCCGGGGGGGAGGCAAGAGCGTCACGAGGAGACGAGAGATGCGGCGGCGGCGGGCGCTGGCGCTGGCGGTGCAGAGGCAGAGCCACTGGGTGCGATAAGGACACTGCGTGCTTTTTAGTAGTAGAGATAGGTCTATATCCATGTATTGCTATGGGAGCTGAAATTTTTCTGATCATGAGGCATTACAATCTAGCAATATGCTGTTTTGACCCAATACACACATCTACTTTGAACGAACTAAAAGAAAAGGCACGTGAAAATTTTCAAAAGATCAAATTTTGAACTTATATTCCATTACTGAACTCATCAATTGAACCACAGAGGATCTGCTCATTCCTAATCTAATGATCCGGAATCCATACTCATTGATCATGGAATATATAAAAAAATATTTTCTAAAACATCATGCCTCCTTGTCCAAAATCTTCATGACTGTATCTTATGGCAATAGCAACCGGCATAACCTCCAAACATGACACACAAAATAAGATACTGTCAAAATAAATTGTCAAAATAAACAAAGAAATTAATGACATAACTCAACATTGTCAAAAGAATTTTCATAAAAAAATTGCACACTGGATAAGACACTAATGGGAAAAACTATAGTATTTATGATAGAAATATTTAACTACAAAATTTCATTAACTCTCTATCCAAGATCGTGAATGCACCTCCAAACATCCCGTGATGAAGTTAATCAGAAAATATCACCATATACCATATGTAGCATCAGCATTTTTGGTACTGTTTAGTCGAGTAAATAACTACTTGCTAGCTGATACTAATATTTAATTTTCTCTTAATTCATCAGATTTTTTCAAATTCTTAATATCCTGCAAAAGCATTTAACAAGATAAGTATACCGTTAAACATGTCATAAAACCTCAAAATTACGAGCCCGTTTGGTACGGCTCTAGTTTCTTCAGAATGGTTCGCTATTACTTCTCTGATGAGCAGCTTTTTCCAGCTCTTAATTGGTTTGTTAGAAAAATATTTGCTAAAGCAGTTTCTCGTAATCTTTTAATGAAATAGAACGGGATCAAAAGTCCATAATGCCCTCATCTCCTTTTCTTCTCTTTTCTTCCTATTTCTTTTTCTTCATCCATTTTTCTCTTTCCTCCTTTTCATTTTTCCCTTTCATTTTTTTCCCCTGCGGGTCTGCCTGCCTTATCCCATAACTGCGGACTGCGGTGGCTTCTTTTCTGGTCCCCTTTTCTTATCTCTTTGCACCGCTGGCGCAGCCGCCCATGCCTCGCACCGCCTAGCAAGCAGGCTCCGCGCCTCCACGTCGCGCCAAGGAGCCGCCCTTGCCTTCCCGCTGCCGTCTCCAGCCGCCTCCGCTCCGCCTCTCGCTCCTGCCGCCCACCTCCTCGTGCTCCTGTTGTTTCTTTTTCCTCCCCCGAAGCAGGCGGCGGTTCCTGCGATTGATGACCAGGGGGCGGCGGCGGAAGCCGGAAACGAGGCTCTGACGGCGCAAATCGGAAGATCCGGCGATGGTCTACCCAATGTCGCTGGAGGCGCCGCTCCAATCCCGGCCATGCGCCCTGGAGGGCCAGCGCCAGGACCGCGAGGCGCTCTGCCGCCGCATGTGCGCCTCCAGGTGCGGGGGCGCATGCGTGGCCCAGCGGCGTGGGCACGCCCGGGGCGGCGCCCGCCGACCGGTGCACCAGCAGCCGCCTGGGCGGGCCTGGCAGCGGGCGCGTGGCCGAGTGAGCCGCGGCGGCGGCCGGGCGGGGGTGCGGCGGGACGGTCGAGCGAGCAGGCTGCGGCACGGCGGGCGCATCGAGGCCAGCTGCGGCTGAGTGGGCGGGCTGCGACGCGACGGTCAGGAGGGCGACAGCGAGTCCTGCGATAGCCGGGCGGACGGGCTCCGGCGCAGCGGGCGGCGGCGAGGCCGGCGACGGCCGGGGCGGACGGGCTGTGGCGCGACGGCTGGGAGGGCGAGAAGGGGGGCGTGGGAGAATGTATTGCACATGTATTCGGCTTTTTGGGAGAATGTATTGTTTTGATCCGGTCCCACAGAATCTTTCCACCGGTCACTTACTCTCTCTCTCTCTCTCTCTCTCTCTCTCTCTTCCTCACCCTCTCTCCCCCTGTCAGGCGCACTATACATACAGTCTATCTCCCACTTTTTTCTTGCTTGTTCACTGTGTTTTACCACTGCTCTGTCATGTTAAGTTTTCACTTTTCTTATTTTTTCCCCTTGTGATGGCACACATCCGACCTTATGTTCTGATCACCAATTCATACAAAGGCTCTCCATAATGGTTCTTCGGTTACAAAAGCCATCTTAAAAGAATTTGTTTAACTACCAAGGGATAGAATTATAAAAACCATCTAGAAACAGTTCGTTTAACTACCAAGGGAGGGAATCTTATGTCAGTCAAATCAATGACATGAGCGAAGGCAGCAGGCAACTTGGCTTTATTATCCTTCAAATCAAGAATCTTGTAGAGCAATTACTCCTTGAATTTTGGATATTGATCTGCAATAATACATATGTAGTACTCCTTGAACTTTTGATATTGATCTGCAATAATACATACTGTGGGATTATATTAAAATATAACTTTGTTCATGATAGGCAGCGTGCAAAGTTCACAAACCTCTGATAGGATCTAGAGTGACTTTGGAACCATCAAAGTATGTGGAAGAACTTGAATTAGAATTTTCTTTTTTAACTGTAGTTTCATTCAACGAATAGTAGGATTATCTACTGGGAATCATGAAAAGTATGTAGAAATAAATGGCATGTCATGCTTGATCTGACAACTACAAACTTTTAGCATAAGACAGTTGGGATCTAGTCATATTTGGCATGAAACACACAAAAATTTATACCAACTTGAAAGGATCGCATCCACTAAAATGCATTAGGATTTGATACTCATGGATCAAGCCTTTTGACTATTTTTTATGTGCTTTCATTGACAATCTCAAATGCTCCTTGTGGCTAAGAATCATCATTTAGGCCATGACATCATAGCAATCCTACAAAATTAGAATTTGGCATAAATCAGTGGTAACCGTGACACGTCATTCAAAAAGAGAGAATCAGATGTCCAAGTAATGATTCAATACAATTTTGGCTCCAGATTCTAGGATTCAAGCACTCAGAATTATCTAAATATCTCTGATATCTCATGAAATGTAAGACATCTGAGAAAATAAGGCAAGTAGTCAAGCAAGGTTCTACAATATGAGAAGTACTACTCATAAATTGGCATATATAGAGAAAATAGTTGATAATTAGAAATTGTCCAAATGACTACAAACAAATATATGGTAAAAGGAACTGTCGCTGTATGGCAAAATGGATGATTCATCAAAATTATTCCACTGATCTGCATCTATATGACAATGGCAAAAGGTACTGACAAAATGGAAATGTACCGTAATGTCATATATACTCTAAAGGCGATTTAGTTGTGCAAGTACACAATATTTGCCAAGTATACATTTTTTTTGTCAATATGCATGTGTTCGGTATCTGCAAGCTATTAAATAATGAATAAATTGATTAGAACTGGGGAAAACATTAAGTTGTACAAAGGCTATTTACACTTTCATTGCTTTCGTCATTGTGCTATATATAATTAGATTCTTGCACTCCCACAAGGATGGTAGCATACAAATTTGTTAAAAGTGCAATGTCTGTGGTAAGTTCAAAACATATAGAACAGTATTTTGGAGGGGCCAAGTGCAAGCAGCATAACAAAACATATTTGTATAGTTTCAAAACGTATAGAAATGGATTTTGGAGGGGCCCAGGTCACCTACACATAGTGCAGGCAGCGTACCAAAACATATGTGTATACCACCAAAGTATATTGTATATACTACATTCTTGAAGTTCTGCATTAGTGCAAGCAGCATATCAAATTTGTATACATAGTCAATCTTTACTACATGATACATCACACCCCCCTAACCTTGGACACTGCAGTTAGTAAAGCAGAGATAATTGAATAGATAAAATACAATAGAGGTATGTGGCGGTTAACTGAGAATTGGCATACAGTAGTGCACTATCTAGATGGAGGCCAAGTGGCCGATACATAGTGCAGTATGGTGTGCAATTTGAAATACAAAGGAGGACCTCACCAATTGACATTTCATTTATCTGCTAATCACAACAGTCTAATGTTTTAGCATATGGGTATGCTCCAACTGATGGCAGGAAGAGGACATAAGTAAATGAGGAAAAAAAACACTTGTTCAATCACATATTCACATTACAACTATCTAGCTTATTCTCTCCTCATTTACCTATGGGCCCTGCTGTCAAAATGAATAAACAGTACAATCAAATATGATGCCGTGCATTATGATTTCATATGCATAGATAGGTAAAACATGGAGACAAAACAAGCTAGCTGCAACATAGGACATGAACAGAAGAAAAAAAAAGATTGGAAAGAGATGCACATGTTGTCAATATATTGATCATCACATAAAAAAACTATTGCAACTGATGCATATACTATCAGTAGACATTTTGCGAAAGCACATATAAAAATCAAATGAGGTACTGAACAATAATGATAGAAGGTGACATTACTCATGCAACTCACATAAGGTGAGACTATATGAATCATAAAAAGGAGCAGTCAGATCTAGCGGCGGTGAGCCACCAGAGACAGGAAAGAAGGATGGGGGCGGGGTGAGTACGGGGAGGGAGGAGAGGACAGTGCCGGCGAGCAGAGAGTTGGCGGCGGCGGCGGCGGCGGCGAGGAGGAGAGGAGTGCCAGCGAGCCGAGGGGTGGCGACGGTGACGGCTCTGACAGAGGAGAGAGAATGGAGGGAAGGAGAGAATGGAGGAGAGAGATGGTCCGTGGTTGTATTGAATCATGTATACATACCATATATGTATAAGTATATAAGTATTCATATATTAAAGAAACAATACTGCAAAGGCAGCTGATGTGACAGGCACCAAATGAACGGTCTGAATAGTAAACGCTCAGCGTTCCTTTGCCAAAAAACCGCGTTGAAAGAAACAAAAACTCCGGTCATGTACACAACCTCGAGCTAGTGCTAGACTGCTAGTCCTTGCCTTTGATATTGCATCAATAACATCAGCCTTAGGCCGCCTCTAACAGCATCATCGGCTGATCTAGATGCGAGAAATAATAAAATAGAAAAAAGCTATGGCATGAGCTTCTCGATCTTTGCGCTTCCTCTCTCAGCTTTTCGGCAATTGTGCCACTAGCTAGCGATGAAACGAGCGCTAGGGCAAGAATTTTTACAGTTTCTCTCTGCCACGTCAGCTCAGGCCAGCGACATTGTCGACCGTTGAAGGCGGCCTTAGCATGGAGTACACTTCGAAGGTGTCCATCAAAAGCAAGCCTCTAGGTACTTGAGAGCTCTTACATCAATCCCAAATCCCAATGTAAAGTTATGGTATGATTTTCAAAAGTGCCATGTCATTTTTAGATGTTTGAATTGATGAATGAAACTAGATATCTCAACAAAAAGTTTAGTCTCACGATTTTATAGGCTACTATATTATTTAAATATTGTATCTAAATGACCTGTGAGAGTTCATGAAACATGTATAGATGAAACATAAAACTTCTCAACTCAACGTGTTGGAACTTCTATCTCTAGCCTCATAAATTCTTTGCCATATCACTATATGAGCTGATATGGCATATTAATTGAAATGAAACTTCCACACCGAATAATCTTAGTACTCATTTTTTTTTTAACCACCTGGAGATGTAATGGCCAACGGAATCTACTCATCCTTTAGGGTGTCCTTCCTCCTCTTTGGCTCTTTGGCTCTTTACCTGGTGGAGATTAGGGTGGACGTGATATACATCACGATCAAATCTTGTTGCCGTACTGAACTTCATTTAAAAATATAAAATGATCATTTTTTTAAAAAAAGAATCATCTGCACTGACTATATCGCAAACTGTTTTTCCGAAACCATATGTAATGACTAGAAACATCTCGAACATTTTTAAGTAAAAATTATTTGTGATGTATAACAAATAATTTTTCAAAAACATCATATATAATATTATATTATTACTAATGTATTTTACACCATGAGTTTATTTTATATAGTAGGCTTTAAAAATCATCTAGAATATGTATATACTAGATGAATTATGAGAAGTGTTTGTAATATCGCGTTGGTACTGACCTTTTTAGTGGTGATAGTTAGTGAAGGTTTGCAATCTAGGTGATAAGAAATAATTTCGTCCGTAGAAATAAATTGTTTAATATAACACATGTCAATTAGGCTAAGAAATAACTAAACAAGATAAACCAATTTTATCCTACAATGTTAATGTTTTGCTGGTCACCTCTAATCCATATTGAGGCAGATTCAATGTTCCATTCACCCCTCTATCACGGGACCGCTTGCTTTTTGAGCCAGTTTTGATCGAAGTTTTGCTCAACACCTTGATTCCACTGAGGTCGTTGTTCTTTCATAAGACAATAGCATCTATTCACATCCTCTATATCATCTCCATATAACCTAAATCCTACGTAGAAATGCCTAAGGCACCATATAAGACAACCACTATAAATACCATGATAAGAGCATCTATAGCATATTGCCAAAAAAATCCATCCAAAAGGAGTTTTTCTCTCCCTCCCCAACAACAGTGTTTGCCTTCTTGTGATCACTGATGCAACAAACTAGAAAAACTAATCTCGAATACCTCTTCTGACATGTGACACAATAGGTCAATGCCTAATTAAGTCTTTCTTTATCCCTTTTCCTCTTGCCCCCTCCCGATATCATTTCTTTCTCCACTCACTCTCTCCTCTCTCGAGCAATTGCGTGACATCTCGCCCTCATCTTCTCTAGCTCTCCTCCTCCTCTCTGCGCTCCTATGCATCCTCCTCTACCATCTACACCTCCGTCGCAGTAGGATGTGGGCCGATGCAAGCAGATCCATGGCTAACGCAGCGGATCCGTGGCGCGACAGCGCACCCACGCGAGCAGGGCGATCCGGTGGAACTATACCATTGGATGAGCCGAGAGGTGCGTAGATCTGTGCACCCGGCAGTAGGGTGGAGCGGGTGGCGCGGCACGGTAGCTGAGCTCCACCTCCACCTCATCTTCACCAATCGGCGATCAAGTTCCATGGCGCGGCAGCAAAGGTGGACACCATTGCTCAACTTCCATGGAGCGGCGGCGGTGAAGGTAGGTGAACCACCTCTTCCTCCCCTCCTCTTTCTTGTCGGCAAAATACCCGTGGATAATAGAGATATAATTGATAGTATCCTAAGCATCTCTAAGATGCCAAATTTTTGGTATTAAGGATGGGGTGTGCAATCTCCTAGAAACCCTACAAGTCCTTACGACCAAACAAAATAATGAGCCACAAGCACATGACCATCAAAGATAAAAAATTATTTTGTGGCCAATAAAAAATTGCATTGTAAACATAATTATAAGGGGGAATTCAATCCTTAGTTGCCAAAAATATGATAAGATCTCTGTTAACAACTTTTCATAGTTATCATTAGTTGCTCGTGTTCTCCCTCTGGTGATGTCTTCCTACGCAGCCTCACACCCTCATCATAGGGACCCTAGGTTTAGATGGAGAGGAACAGAAGGATCGACGATGAAAGGAGTAGAGTGGAGTATCAAGGGGGCAGCGGCTTCACTAGAGCTGCTGGCTGCTGGTAAGTAAGCTGGTGGTAGGTGACATTGGCAGCTGGGCGCAAAAGATTCATGCGCCGTGGGAAAAGTCATTGGAGACTATGGAGCGGAGGAGGCAAAGGTGCCGCACAGTGGGAGGAGACAAAGATTCAATTCTGAAGAGAGCAGAGAAGACATGACTCTGTTCATTTGAAGTTGGATTCACATCCAGTGACCAGTAGCCAGAAGCCTAGAATTGGTTCGACCGAAAATTGTCCAATTTTTAGTCGCCTCGTCAAAATGCAGCTACAAGTTGCCTCTACTCTCCTAATCTGTTGGTTGCCGGTGACCATATGACAATTGTCACATGGTCATGCTTGGACGTTTCACAACATGACATCGTGGTGCAAAATGCGGTTCTTTGACGCTTCGTGCACCAACTCTACTGAATCCCGGGATGAAGTACATGCAGTTAGATCAGCTTAAGGACCGACTTGTCAAAATTTGATTAAAAAAATACTTGTCAAAAGAAAGCATGTGAAGAATCCTAGCTCCTAGGGCGAAAAAAAAATGCTGCCAACATGCAGTTTTACCTCGATGCTTATTCCTACATGTAGAAGAGACGAATGAAGAAACTGCAGACATGGACGCGGACAAAACATAAGCCATCACCACAGGCAATACCTAAATTCAGGCCAGCGATCCAAGAAGCTCATGCTGAAATAGCTGAATAATTCAATAAATTAAAGAAAGAAAGAAAAACCAGCCATCATCCCTAACTGTCCTCGTCTAAAGAGCTAGATATACCGCAAAAGGGGGGGGGGGGGGGGGGGGGGGGGTAGGTGAACAACACAAGCAGTACAACATTTGGAGGGAGAGGGATATTACTAGCAATCCTAACTCCTGTACATATCCTTCAGCTAGTTGTTGCCCTGATCCTGCATCAAGGACATAAGCCTCAGCTTCGAGTACATATCAAAAGAGGCATTGGAGAAGTCAGCCAGCGCACGGAACACCTCTGGCAGGTGCGCCTTCAGGATTGACAGGGACTTCTCCCTGACCTGCTTTGATAGCTTATTGTGGGATTCAATCTCATCGTCAAGCTTGCTCTTCAAGCTCTCCACCACGAATTTCTTCTCTGTGACTGCATCCTTGTGCCCTGTTCCCTCGCCGGTTTCTGGATCGACATCAGATGCTCGGCGCTGCGAGTGCTTGTGGTACCAGTCCTCAAAAGCCCGAGCCTTCCGCATGTATTCCCGGCGAGTCTGCTCGCATATCTCCTTCTGCTTCAATTCCTCATCTTGAACTCCTAATATAGTCTCCAAGACTGCTCGAAAACTGACAATGGCTGTCTTGGCAAGATCATCAGGCAGCTTGGTCAGGTGCTCATTCCAGGCCTGAAGAAAGGCTTTGATAGGAGGTTGCTGCATCCTGGGTGGTGATGCTACTTTCTCCTTCAAGCTGCTCTCTATGGGTATAAGGTTCAGCTTCAACCAGCTATAGAGAGCATTTATGTATTCCTTTTGATAACTCATGAGGTCAGTAAAATTTGTGATCCACTTATCTACAATATCACGCAGCTGTCGCGTGTGGCTGTGGTGATAATCACTTGTTTCAATATTGGAATCAGAAATGTCAACTGACTTCAAATGTAGCACCGTTTTCAGCTGGTTAGCGTGATGCATGTGCATGTCCTCCCACATTTTTGCCATCCTGAAATGATAGCAGAAAATAAATATTATAAACTGATGCAGCTAAAGATCATTTCACTTAACAGAAAGTAATAAACAAACAAAGCCAGAAAGAGTATAAAATGCCGCTAATATCATAATCCCTATCCATGCATAGGAAGTCAGGTTAGGCAATAAAACTGTCGATGCTGCAGAGCAAGCCCAACAACCAGCATTGACTGGTTACTAAATCGGAAAAGGATACAGAAGAGTGCTACATTCAGGTGTTCTATCAACAATGCACACAACCAAATCACAGAATAGGAATATTGGTGTTCTAAAAAGTAAGAATACATCTGAAAAGTTATTTGTCACAATAATCAGCAATCTCATCATGCATGATAGGAAAAAACAATGGAGATAAATTACCTGTCTGCAAGATCCAATAGTCTTGGGTAAAGTTGATTATCACGGAGATGCTGAATTTCTGACACAGTTGAATCCATTGATTGCATATCAACTATGTATCTTGTATGCAAGTGAGTTACAGCAGCTTTCGTTTTCTCCAGAACCTCAATGGCAGCATTGTGTTTCTTTTGTCTATTTAACAAAGCAACCTTCCGCTGATACTCAAGCTTCATAATCTCACCAGCCTGTACAAATGGGGGCAACTTTTAATGACAATCAAGTGGAATCCATACAGTTTCAATGCTTCAGTTGAACCAAGCATCAATGTCAAAACTATGACTATATCAGAATTGCCTGATCCTTATGTGATCAAGCATAAATGCTTCAGAAAACTTATGCGATTGGTACTACATTTCATTTTAGATATTAGGAAAAACGTAAAATGGCCATATTAAAGCAACTATGAACTTGATTGACCATATGTTCCATTCACATATTGAGACAAGTTATATTACTTTTGATTTCCTGCCATAAAGTGTGTTGATCATTCAGTAGGAAAAAAGTGCACTACTAATTTCTTACTCCTGTACATTTATATTTGTACTCCATAATTCGACATGAAAAACTTTCTCAATGGGTCTTCCAGAGTGCACCCAAAAGCATAGCGTACTTCAGGCACGAAGTCCTAAAATCACCTTAAGCACAAGGTGTATGCGCACTTGATACACAGCAGGCAGCAGCCGTAAATGTGGTCAGAGAGGTTAGACTGGCCCAAAGCAGCCCTCATCCCACAGTCCAATAAAAAATTCACACCTTGGGCACTAACATAGCAGCGCTGCTGCTGCTGCCTCATCCTCTACTGTTCCCCAATGCTCCAACTCTCTCATGCACCTTCCTCCTCTGCCTGCCCTGAATGATAGGCATCTATGCCATCATCATGGCAGCAGCAAGGGGTCGAGGATTAGCACAGATCTGGCAGTCCCACTCACAGGAAGTCCAATTTTAGCTATTGGAAGCTCAATCCGGTGGATTCCAGCAAGAATGTGGGGTTTCTAGCGTGGGCAATAGCTAGGGCAAGCGTTTCTGAGCCATGGCGTCTTACAGATCTCCACGCCTTGACGATGGCACTGCGCCTGGTTACAACTTGAGGCGCTACTGCTGAATGTGGGGTTTCTAGCGTGGGCAATAGCTAGGGCAAGCGTTTCTGAGCCATGGCGTCTTACAGATCTCCACGCCTTGACGATGGCACTGCGCCTGGTTACAACTTGAGGCGCTACTGCTGTGCTGCCCCCATCTTTAAGCCAGGGCACATGCCTTTTGCGCATTTAACTAGAGTAAAGCACCAAGAAGGGCAAACATTTGAAAACCACTACATACTGGCAGCAGAAAATGGAAAAAAAAAACTGCAGGAGTACCAGACCAATTTGGATACTAATAAGTAGTAACTGTACTTTGAAGTAAATGGGAAATTTTCTGAATGTCCAACTTTTCATCTCTTTCGAATAAGTCGCTAAAGCATAATCTTGACAGCTGTAGAATTTAAATTTCAATGGAATCATAATTGAACTTCCATAGAACCAATCCAAAATGTAAAAGTTCATAGGTCAGCTATTAAAAAAAAACAAGGAATGAGATGCACCTTCACTTCATCATAGAGCTTTTTCTCCCATGCTAAGATTTTATCTACTACAGTTGCCAAGGTCTCCCATTCATCGTTTTCGAAGTCATCCTTCGTATCATCACCATTTTGCATGCCTTTGAAGGATCTATTCCATGTAATTATTTTCATGACTCTCGCAGAATGATCAATATGCCCTGTAAAAATTATTGTGAACATGGTTAGAAGAGGGAATATAAGTGGCAGCTATATTACACTTGTATTTATATATAGGTACAACTGAGGCATCGAAGAAAGTATTTTGATCATTTGAGTGACGCCTAAGTAACTTTAAAGCATACAGTGTAAATATGAATCAGCCGGCAAGTCTTTTTTATAGATAATTAGCAGAAGAGGTTCAGTAATCTTATGAACTGCATCAGGATGCAAATTAATCAAAAGTTATGTCATCTTTTCTGGCAGTGGTGACATATTTTAGTACATTGGACCAACATATGAGAATACATAATAACATAAAAAAGACATTTCTTACCTATGTAACTAGAGTCCCGTTCCTATAAAAGAATAAGCTAAACTTGTCTCTCTTTTAAATTCTGTATGATAATAGATTAATTTGTATTGCGCTAGGCGGCCAGTGGGGTGGCACGCGCCTAGTGCCTAACCAACTAGGAAAGCTAGGCAGAAATAAGTTGCCATGCAGGAAAGTGGGACCTGGTGCCTAGGCAGCTAGAGGCTAGGCAGCCAATGTTTTAAATAGTTGAAACAAAGAAAGCGCATACAGTGATCAAGATAGCATCCATCATCATGTGCCAAATACACAATTTAACACAAAAAATTGTCACAACATTGCCTGGATTTTGTGTACAAAGCATAGGCAGGTGACCTGATGTCAAGCCAAAACGCGACAGAAGACAAACATTGTGTCCAGCATATGACCTGACAAACGACAAAAATGGAGGTGCCTTTTGCGCATGGGAACCTCAAAATGATGCGATGTCACACTGTGCAGACAAACAAGGAAACACCACGTAATTAAATGATTTAGACACGTTTTTTGAATGCCAAGAAAGATAGTTCTTAAAAGTTCCCTGCTTGTATGCTAAAAGGAATGCACAATGGTTTTCTGTCCTTTGTGGCTTTGTCACAGTTAATAGTATAAACCAAACGGGTAACACAATTACTACCTACTACTATGATTCCTGTCGACAATTCTACAAAAAATTTAAAGCACTAGCAGTTTTCATCAGCTATTAAAATTGGAGACATATTTCATTCTTATCAACACAGTGCTTTCAGTTATGATTCAGTTTTTTGTTTAAGAATTTGATCTCTTCATAGAGGACATCCTTGCTTCGTTCTCTTCTTTGTTGTCAATTTTAGTAGTCCTTCACTTCACATCTAATCTGGTATTTCCATTATGTGCCCTTTGCCATATCATTAAAAAAAGACAAACAAAGTCAAGACTGCGATGCTTACGCACAGGACAAACTGTATTAAAAAAAGGAGAAAGTCCAAATTACTCCCTCCAACTATGACCCAAGTCCACATAACCCCCTAAACTATAAAACCATTTACTTTGCCCCCTGAGTTTTCAAAACCAGCTCAATTTTCACCTTTGGTCTCTATCTGAAACTGGTTTTGGCTATGTGAACACTAGATTTGCTTATTTGGTAAGCGAGATACCCACATCATCAAACGTCATCCACATCTGCAGCCGACGTCTTCCTCTTACTGCTGCGGCTACGATCTCTCCCTCTTCTCCTCTTGCTGAAGCAGTACCTCTCCTTTCACTCCTTGCTTCTTGTCCACCAGGCAAACCAGAAGCTGCAACTGCATCTCCACTCCCTCCAACTCCAAGCGGCAAGCAAGCAACTAGAGCCACCACCGTCACTCACTCTACCTTCCAATTTCCTCTTTCTGCTCCTTTCTTGCTCCAGCATAATAGTGGCATCACAACCACGAAATCCTTCTCTGTTCCTTTCCTCCATCTCCACATCTCAAATCAGCAAGCACCAGAGCCTCCTCCGTATAGGCAAGCACCACCTGAGCTCTGCCCAGGCCCAGCCGCATCGCCAGGCACCTCCGAACGACCTTGGCCTAGAGCTGCGCAGCAAGGTGAGCAGCAGGTTGCGTTGGTGGCATGAGGACGAGGATGGCAGTAGCAAGAGGTAGACGCCCGTAGGTGGCAGCACACGTGGACAATGATTAACGATGTGGCCATCCTGGTTGTCAAAACAATCAAATCCACCGTTCACGTAGCCAAAACCAGTTTTTGTGGGTGCCAAAGGTGAACAATGAGCTGGTTTCAGAAACCCAGGGGGTTAGGTAAAAGGTTTTATTGTTTAGGGACTTCAGCAACAGTTGGAGGGAGTAATTTGGACTTTTTTCCTTAAAAAAATTAAACTGTAGACTGAACAGGCTATACATCACAATGAAACCTGCATTCCAAGTCCAGCTCGCAGTTAGAATACACCATCAAATTGGTTCCTTGCACCCACATAATCATAATTGATCAAGATACACAATAACACTTGTAATGCAGAACAATAATGATGCAATAACACGCCAATGATTGTGCCAAAAACCTCTTTAACCAGTAGCTGCAAAAACCTCTTGGGCACCTGCATGTTACCGGTTGGGGAAAATGGGATAGTGGAGTGTGGGAGCTCACTTGACTTTTGTAGCAACCCCACCACCACCACCAACCTCTGAGACACTAGTTCTTGACCTCTATCTACCAAAGAATCCATCACATCACTATCGCCATCAGCAAAAAAGATCAATTTTTTATGACAAATCCACAGCAAAAAAACACAAAAGGCCACCACCTGGGAGCCTAAAACATCCAAAATTGCAAGTATCAGGGCACAATCAAGTCGCTGACCTCGGTTGTCGGCGAAATTGGAGTGGTAATGCATCCTATTGGCCTCCAGCACCTTGGATACCTCACCAGCGCTCTCCGACGCCTTCAAGAACCTCTCGTCGATTTCCGCGAGCACCCGGAGCAGGTCCACACGCGGCATCTCGGCGGGGACTACCTTCCCTGCCTTACCACCGCCAACCAGCGTGACCGGCGGCGCCGACTCTGTGTGCTGGTGGTGCGCCGCCTTCTTCCCCTTCCCCTTCTTCTTCTTGGACGAATTCTTCGGGGGCTTCGGTGGCAGCGACGGAGGCGGCGTGACCATCTCCGGCGTCCGCGGCTCCTCCTCGAACTCTTCCGACAGTGGCACCGCAGCCGGCGGAGGAGGGGAAGGGGGCGGGCGCGGTGGCGATGCCGGGACGTACTTCTCCTTTTCCGGCTCAGCCATAATCTCGTCGTCATCGGGCGCGATGGAGGCCATCCCCTCGTCCATGGAGAAGAAATAGTCCCAAGTGTCAACCCCGGACTTCAGCTCCGACGAGGGCGGGGGAGGAGGCTGAGGAGTCACCGGCGTCTCCGGCGGCGGCGGCGACACGGGCTGCGGCACCGGCGAGCGGTGACGCAACCGCTGCCGCCGGTCGTCGAGGTGGCCGTCGTCCTCCTCTTCCTCCTCCCTCTCCGCCGCCTCCTCGTCCTCCTCCCTAATGGAGTCGGCGTGGAGCATGGCGGGATTCTTGTTGCCGGTGGAAGGCGGCAGGGGCATGCTGATGGAGCGGTGGATCTTCGCCGGCGACGGCGAGAAATCCGGCAGCGGCGGCGGGGGCGGCGGCAGCGAGTCGAGCGGCGGCGGAGGCGGCATTATCTCGTCGGCCCCCGACGCATCGGAGGGGCCCGCCGCGGCCGCGCCGATCCCGCCCTGCTTGGCGCCGGGCGCCGCCGCCGCCGCCTCGGCCGCCTCCCCCGGCGGCGGCGGCGGGGGCACGCCCTCCCCGTGCGCGAACTCGGAGAGCGCGGCGCCCGTGTCCCTGAGCGAGCAGGCGTAGGCCGAGTGCGCGGCGGCGAAGGCGTCCCGCGCCGCGACGGCCGCCTTCATCAGCTGGCGCCGCTCCTTGCAGCGCGCCACCGCCTCCTCGTTCTCGATCCGCGACTGCGCGCACCCCATCTCGCGTCTCCTCTCGCCCTATCCCCCACTCAACCTCAACTCTCCTCCCCCTTCCCCCACCTCCACCTCACCGCATTGCGCCCCACAAACCCCCGAAGCCGAGCAGAGCGAAGCAAAACGGAGCAAGGCAGGCGGAGTGGGCGAGCGGCCGCCCGGTCGGGTGGATCTAACGATAGCTGCTGCGCTGCCCCTCCCTGGCCCCTGCCCTGCTGGTGCTCGGCCCGAGGCGCGGTGGCAGCGAGCGCTCGGTCGGCGTGGGCGTGGCGAGGGGCTCGGCAGGGTCCCACCCGCGCGGAATCCCGGCGCCTCCCCCCTCCCTCGCTGACAAGCGAGCCCAGACGCCCGCGGGTCCGGCTCGTCAGCGACCCCGGCGGGTCGCGTCGCGCGGCGCGGGCGTGCGCGGTGGACCGCAGTCCGTGGTGGGCAGTGCACCCGCGCGTGCCGCGCCTGTGCTGTGCTGTGTTTGTCTCCGTCTGCTCCCACTTTGGCAGCGGGGAGCGTGGCGCGGCCGGGCTCCCGCTGCCTAGCCATAGGCGGTCAATACCGGGGTTTTCCAGGGGCTTTTCACGGTTTCACGCCCCCGCTCCTGCTCTTTCCTAAGGGGGGCTCGGGGCCCGGGCCACGCCAGCAGGTGGGGCCCGCGTGTCGCTGGCGGCCGGGCAGGGCGAGACGTTGGGGCGGGCTCGCTTCCCTTCTGTTCTGGTGCGCGACAGCGTTCCGTCAGGTTGGCGGTCCCTGCACCTTTTCACCATCTTCCATCGCTACGCTCCGTGTGCGGCTGCCTGGCCCCACGTGACAGCCGCGGTGGGGGGCGGGTGCGTCTGGTAAACGTGTGCTTCGTTTTCGGGGCGATTAGTTGGGTGGCTGTGCGGCTTTGGAGCGGCGGCGGGCGGAGGGTCCGTCCAACAACCCCCCAACGGCTCGCCGGAGTCGATGGCGCGGCGCGACCGCAGCCGTCAGCCGGTGGGAGACGGCGGCGACCCGCGGTGCGGCGCTGGGTTGGCGACCGAACGGTCATACTCTACTCCCTTCTTTTTTAAGCGTGGTGTACTTCGATCGAGTTTAGATACTGCTTGTGTTCGGACTTCGCAGGGACAACTTCAATTTTTAGCTCAACAGGACAAGTTCGCGTTGCTCGTCTTAAATATTGCTGGGTATACTTAATTCCTACTAATGTAGGGCAATGGCATGGCATAAGCTCTTGCATTGGTCTTTGTAAAGCGGTTTTGCTCTGTATTCTGCCATGTCACCCACCTATTGTATTCCTCCATCTTCATCTAATTTGTCTTTAGTTTGGAGGTTGATGCATGATCACCTAGCCTCCAACTAAATCAGCTATCGGCCATTCTCTTTCATCTAGCTCAACAGTAGAAGTCATCTTGGTGATTTCTCATACTATACTCTTCGAGCCCCGGGCCTGCTCTTGGTCTTCATCTTGTGATCTCTCATTCTCTTTCAATGCTCAAAGCTAGTCATGAATTGCATACATTCGATTACAAACGAATTATGACCAATTGGCAGCACATTGTGTATCATTGATGGCGCACCGCATGGATCCATGCTAGAAGCAATTATCATATAGAGACACTATCTTATCGGCCTACAGGTTAATCCACAAAAATGTTCCAATGTGTAATCACAGAATTTAAAAATAACAAAAATACCTTAAAGGTTAAGTAGAGTCCCACAATACTACATATGGAAGTAAAGTAGACTTCTTCCTAGCTCTATAACCTTGAACGCGGTCATTATACTTGGCATATTTACCTATTGATATGTTTTTTTGGTTCCTTTAATTTTAAAACATTTTTTCAGGATTAGCGATTGCAAACATTCTTGAAAACTAGACAAACTAGATACCAGAGTTTCAAAACAATATAGAGCAAAAAACCTACTACATGATATGTATCCAAAACATTAGGAACAATCAGCATAAAACAATGTACAATATGGGCAAATAACTTTTAGCAGTGACTCAATAACTTTAGGAGCAAATACCAATATTTTTATTAGTGATGAAATATATTACCTTCTTTGTTAAAAAATAGAATGTACGTGAGACGTGCTCCATGGAGTTTTAGGAGGCTTGGATGGATTTCTAGGTATGTAATTGAAAAAGGAAGAAAATGGAAATGGTGTTTTTATGCAAAATTAAATACTGAGTAGTACGTAGCAAGATCCGGAACCACATACGAAATCATTTGGGCTTGCGGCCCATTTCTCATCTCCGAACCCCCAAGGCCCCCACCGTCCACCCGCCCGTTACGTGGAACGTCGCGCCCCTCGTTCCGGGATCCGGGCAGCAAGGCTGCAGCCGCCGCCGCCGTCGCCGCCGCTCTCAGATGTCGCCGCCGCAGTCACTCCCACTTCCTTATGCCCTCCCCCTTCCGTCCCATTGCTCGCCGCCTCCACCTACGCCGTCTGTCAATCACCCCCCGAGATCACCTCCTCCTCCGCTTCGCCGCCCTCGCGAAGGAGCTCTCCGAGCAGCCCCCACCTCCGCCTCTTCCGACACGGCCGCGGTCGCCACACCCGTACGAATACAACCGCCTCATGTCCGCGCACGCCGCTTCCGGCGACCGAGACGGCCCAGGCGCAGGCGCCGAGCGCGCCCTCCACCTGCTCGACGAAATGCGGAGCCTCCTCGGGCGCCGCCCCGACACCGCTTGCTTCACCACGGCCGCCGCGGCGCTCTCGTCGGCTTGCCAACCTGGAACCGCGCTCGCCGTACTCAACGCCATGGCCGCGGACGGTGTTTCACCCGACGCTGCCGCGTGCACGGTGCTCGTCGGGGTGTATGCATGCCGTCTCCGGTGGTTCGACGCAGCCTACGAAGTCGTGCGGTGGATGGCGGCGAATGGCGTGGCCCCGGACGTGGTCACCTACTCGACGCTGATCTCTGGGCTGTCCAGTGCCGGCCGGGTGGCTGAAGCGCTGGGCGTGCTTGACTTGATGCTGGAGGAAGGTTGCCAACCCAATGCTCACACGTACACTCCCATTATGCACGCCTACTGCATGAGTGGAATGATACATGAGGCCAAGGAGCTCTTGGAAACTATGATTGCAGCTGGATTTGCTCCAAGCACAGCCACTTACAATGTCTTGGTTGAAGCTTTATGCAAGGCTGGCGCTTTCAAGGAAGTAGATGCGCTTCTTGAGGAGAGCAGAGTGAAAGGGTGGACACCGGATACAATCACATACAGTACATACATGGATGGGCTATGCAAAGCTGGCAGAGTAGATAAGAGCTTCACCTTGGTAGATAAGATGCTGTCAGAGGGGTTGCGCCCCAATGAGATTACTCTGAATATCCTCCTGGATGGGGTTTGCCGCAGGTCAACTGCTTGGGCTGCAAAGTGCCTCTTGGAGTGCAGTGCAAAAATTGGATGGCATGTCAATGTTGTCAACTATAACACTGTGATGAGGAGGCTTTGTGATGAGCGGAAATGGTTGGCTGTTATCAAGCTCTTTGGTGACATGGTTAAAAAAGGCATGGCTCCCAATAGCTGGACTTTTAGCATTGTGGTCCACAGTCTGTGTAAACTTGGGAAGCTTCGTGAAGCTCTTTGCTTGCTTGGAAGTGAGGAGTCTGTCGCTGATGTTGTGGCATACAATACTTTGATCCGTCATCTCAGTTTCTTGGGGAAAACTTATGAGGCCTGCCTTGTGCTTCATGAGATGATTGATAAAGGCATTACTCCAAATGACATCACTGACAGCCTTGTGGTTGATTGTTTGTGTGGAGAGAGGAAATTCTTGGTTGCCCTTAGCTATTTAAATCAATCACTGGAAGATGGTCTCTCTAGATCTGCAGTATCGAGTATTATGCGAGGTCTCATTGCTGGCGGTAAGCTTCATGAATTGCATACACTAATTGGATGGATTCTTGAACAAGGTTTCATAGTAGATGTATATATGTACCAGGAATTAATAATTGCTTTTTGTAAAAAAGGGTACTGTCGAGGTCTTGAAATGTACAAAGTGAGTCACGCATTGGAAAGAATGCTGAGACTGACATGACTTTTGTTAAAAAATTAACACGAAAGAAAGTCTCACTTCTGGAGCTGCTGTCCTTTAATTTGCACTCTACCTGTAGGATAGCCTTTTACAGATTTACTAGCCCTATCCTCAGCTTCTATTTCTCTCTTTTGTTTCCTTTCTTTTGGGGGAATATATTTTGCTTACAAAGAACAAAATTAAAATGTATCTTTGCATTTGTTTGCTAATTCAATTGGAGTTTGCACAAAACTGATGCATCCTGCTGCAGAAGGTCCTGTAAAAGGGGCTCAAATTCGAAATGTATGAATATTTCAAGATTGTCATAGTCATTCCAGGATCAGAATTAAGCAAACTCAGGGGAAGTCTTAGATCAACTTTATGATGAGTTTCGAGTGGTTGATTTGGCGAAAAGTTCTTAATTGCTCAAACCTGCATCTTGCAACTGTTCTTACATCAATTGCCGATCATGTATTCATGTATAATACAGCCTGTTTCAATATCCTACTTCCTCCTTTTGCATTTCCGTCTTGGCCAAACATTTACATGATTACCGAACTTGGAAAAAATTTACATTTGTTCGTGAGAGAATCGAGGATTTAGGGAGGAGGTACCCGACTGAACTCCCCTTCATTAGTACCAGAACTTGAATTGAATTTGCTTCCTCCTGGTGTGGTCATGCGAGACTGCCGCTTTGTCACAACGAGGGGGTTCTTCTCTTCCTCATCGATGGTGACAAGCTCACATATGTCATTTTTCTGGAATACAGGGTGCACATAAGCACCTTTCAGGTAGTCTCTCAAATTTAAAGTCGGGTCATGTGCCCGTTCCAATGTGTCCTTTACCATGGCATCCTGCAAACACAAAATTTAGATCACATATTATGATAAAATAGGTCCCATTTTTCTATGCTTTCTGTGCTGTTCTAGCTTTAACGTTGACTTATTACGACACTACACAGATGTATTTGTGAAAATATTTTCAGTCTTACCTGCAAGGGGAACTTCACAAATGCTGGTTCAAACCGGCCCTTGCAAACATAGTGGAACCATAGGGAGAGGACAGGAAGTGGGAGAAGAGCAATCGTGGACTTCTCTGCTTCCTGCGTGCTCAGCAATCCCAGTAGGAGGATTTGTGATAGCATCAATGCTATGATTAGTCGCATGTGCACATCTGGCCAGAATTGTGCACCACTTTCATATTGCTGATTATAGACGTTAATTATCTTGTGACAAAGGAAAAGATATTAGGAACCCAGGTAAGAGATGATGACAAGGCATGATATTTGAAGTACCAAATGAAATATTGGCAAGAATAGTTGCTAGCAGAAGTAATTGTTTTGGTGGCAAAGTGAAAACGGTGCAAACAAACGCACTGTGATTTAAACTAGAAGAGAGTAGTACCTGATGTCTGAAAACAAGATATGCGAGGCTGAAGAACACTATGATGAAGGGAAGAAGCATTGGTGTGACAACTGCATATACAAGCCCAAGCAGAAAGTACAACTGTAACCGTGGTTCTGAGTTGTAAAAATCCAGGCTTCCGGGATCCATGGCCTGTTCGCGGTCGTGCTCGGTTCTAACCAAGAAAGCATTCTTTATATGGAATATGACTAATGGCTTCAACCGAAGAACTTCAGCAGCTACACCAGCCCAGCCATCAACCATTATGTATGTCATGAAAAATGTTGCCTTCATGGGAATAGACTCTCCAACAACCTCTGGAATTCTTGAGTCGACAGAAATGAAAAATGACAGTATAAGATAATAGCATATGTTAGGTAAATAGCAAACAAACTTTACCAAATATCATAATGCACAAGAAGTGACTTCTAGATTCAAGCATACTTGTTAGCAGACTGATGGATGAAGTTGTCGAGCTGTTGGAATACTGTTCCGTTATTACACTCCCCAAGAACACATTCACGAAAAGGAATACGTTGTATTTCATTGCTGTTTTCCTGTCCAATCCAGAGAGTGATGTGTGACCTTCAATCTTGCTCATGGCCATTAGAATTGTTGGGAGAAGTATAAGGAATATTTTCAATACGATTCCTGGCAAGAAACCTTGAATAACCGGCTTAAGGGAATTTCTGCACGACATTGCACAACAGAGTTTAGATCCTAAAGAAAACAATTATCTTTCAAGCAATTTATAATCTAAAAAGGTTTGATTTTCTTTGTCCACTCCAACAAGGAAAATCTTGGTAAAACATGCAATCGGTAATGCACTTCTATAGATTGACAATCAATGTTTTCTGAACTGCATAACAATTATCGTACATTTAGTGATATAACATGGTAGCTCTTTATTATGAAGATGAAAAAAAAAGACCTATTGTAATCAGTACAGTTTCACATGAACATAATGGTTTTCAACAATTCTAGAGACCCTATTTGCAACTAAATGTAGTGTAACACCCCATCCTCCAAAACCGCACTGCCCAGCCTCCCGTAGACTCATAACATCCTGCTTACAGTTTCATCCTCGCTTCGTCTAAAATGGTTAATCCGGAGGTGCTATGGTTAGAGGATAAATGCTTATAAGTTGGTTCCACTCTTGCGCAACTAGGATGATGGTATTAAACATGTGCACATAGCGCTCATAAGCCACTACTGGGCCGCATCCAAATTGGGTTGGGTGTCACAGACTCACAGGTAGATTGTGATTATTCATACTGAAACATGTTCAACAAATCTTAAGTTATTATACTAGCAAAGGTTCACGTTCCCTATGAAAATAAAGCAGTAATCACCAAACAGGTTTTTGATACAATTTTCATAAAAGGACACCACCCAACAACTTGAGGATGTTAGTATTTGTTAGACAAAACTAGGATACAAAAGTTAAGTCCAAGCTGCCTATGTGGAAACAAAGGCTACCGAAACAGACATTGATCAATTGATTTAGCAAGAAAAGGATGAATTATGAATTACAAGAACTCTACATAAGATCCCTAAAAAAAAGAACTCTACATAAGAGGCTCCACTAAAGGTCTTTAAAAATTATGCCTACTAATGAATTTAAAATGTTGACCGTCTTATTGTAAGATGTACACACAATTGTGTGGACACAAACTCTGATAATGAGTCACCGGCCAATGTGAAATTTTTTCAAGTTGTAAGATGGCAGGATTTAGTGGGCACTATTTGTAAAATAACATGCCGCAACTGCTTTTTCATGAAATTTAAACTAACAAATAGTAACACTCACCTTTCTATTATAGGTTTCAAGAAAGGAAGCACCTTCTCGATATCATCTAGGTTGGCCAAGGATTGGACAATTGCAATTGGTACCATGAAGAAAAAGGTCAGAAAGAAGAAGGAAACAGCTACTATAAGCCTTCTAACTGAGAGCTCAGCATAAGGGATTGCAAGATTAGCCCAGTAAACATCACGAGGTTCTGGATCCCACTCAGTTAAACCACACGGTCGGATTACTTGTTTGCTGTGTTTGAGCACAAACAGCAGCCCCCCATCGTGTTTTGAAAGGCACAAATGCCGCCGGCATAACAGAATTTGGATCAGTGATCACCTTTTGTCTCTCCTCATATTCCTGCGACGCATGTGAAAACATTGTTCCGTATTATGAATGTTATCAGGTAAATTTGCGTAGAATCAAAGCAAGAAGGGTTCTTGACAGACTGACGATACTACAGAGATGATTAAAAGGTGTCTGTTCCTTCTAATGTAAGTATACCTGTTTACATAACTCCTCAATTTCCTTTTTGTAGTATTCTATAGCATCCACTTTTTGCCCCCAAAGACCCCACAGTCCTGTCTATAAGAAATGTAATGGAGTCATACCACTTGCATTCTTTTACAAATCCATATAGACAGAATTATGGATGATAAAAGTCTTCTAGTGGATGAGGATATGTTCTCAATGGAGAAGCTGTACCTTCATGGTTGGCTTTTTTTCAGGGTTTTTAGCATGCCTGTTTTCGTAGTAGATTAACCAGTTTTGCAAGCCCTTCTTCTTCTCAACCAAGCCGGAAAGATGGTTTGCATTATATACAATCTGTTGACCAAATTTAGACATTTACTCCATATGAGAAGGTAAAACTGAATCCAAATTTTCTTTTAATATTGTTATAGACATGTGATCCTCTTTCAAAAAGAGGAAGAGCGAAAACTCAACTCTTACTGCTTCAGAAAAGGAGTAAATAAGTGCAGTCAAAGAATAAAGAACACAATGAAATATAAAGATCTGTTTTTTTTAATACCCTTAATCCCAGTCATACAGGTTATTCACCATGACACTAAGGTGGACAGAAGCTAAGAAAAATCAGAACCTGGTGACTAAGGTAATGATCACGGTGATTCACAGCAAAGAAGTGCTCAACATGCTCACTAACTGATTCATCAGGGTCTGGAGGTACATTTCGGACAAGAACCTAAACAAAAGTAGATAAACAATTAGGGAACAGGACATTTTTTACACCTAAATAAGTATCCTGAAATAAATTATATCCTTTGAATTAGATGTGAAATCAAATAATCTCATGAAAAACTATTAACTCATTTATTGAAATTGTATGGAAAGAGAATTTACCGTGTATTGATCGGGTCGACGATTTTGATTAGCAAGAAAGCGCAATCTCATAGTTGTGACAACCTTATATTCGTGAAACAACACGAAGAACATCCAAAATGTAAACACATAGCACATTACTATGTGTGCCCAAAACCTATAAAAAGAATTCAATAACTCAGTAGATATATCTCTTCCCTCAAGTAGATAATTTATCACCTAATGTGAAGTAGCAGAAGATAGAAAAATACAAACTAGAGAAGATGTCGGTAAAAAAGGGCAGATGCTTGGAAAAATGTAGATACCAGAAATAATTGTGTTTCTTTCGTTCACAACCTGTGCTGCCAGCGAATGGTTTTGCTTGGAAAAACTTCTGATTCAGTAGGGTCTGTAAGGCATTGGATTCGGAAAACTCTCATTGCTGCAAGCTTTGAGCACTCTATTTCTAGTCATTTTTGTGGATTAGAAAAATGATTACTTGTAACTTGTCATTGCTCAGTTCGCTTCCCAGAGATTTACTCAGAGCTAACCACAGGAGTGACCATAAGAAATTTAAAAGACCATTTCTGGTAATACTTTCGGATTCTTCTATGTGCATCAAGATCTTGTGCCAGTCTAAAAAAAGAACTATTTAGAATTTGTTCAATTTACATAACTTGATCAAAGATCAGGCACACTTTCTTAGTTTGTAGGAGTTTTGGTTTAGGTATAAGTAATTGTTGCATCGATATTTCTGTGATCAATTTATGTTATGTATCAAAAGTGTGCATCCATACTGCGCTTTCACTCTCAAACAGGTCAATTAACAAGTAAAGGCCCAATACTATAAATGAGAATAACTTGGAAGTTGGAACATGTTAGCAAAACTCTAATTATGTGACAGACAATTTATAAAAAGACGTAATAAGAATACTAACTCTAATCAGGTCTACGCTAATCTAAAACAATAATGACAAAATGGATAAGAGATATCTGAAATGAGAAGCTAGGACTAGCATCAATGGGATGCACTGTATTAAATATTAAGTAACACATAACTATAAAAATATGCAGGGGGCATGATTCATTCTGATGCTGCAAGATGCACTAAGCAACAATAGCTTGAGCAAGTAGAAGTAGAATTAGTTGTACCTTTTTGAACCTTTTCCAATATTCGATATCGAAAGCTTGTCAATTTGGTCATAACTTAGTCCCTTTTCATTTTCCAATGTTCCACTAGTCCAATTGACGGGAACTAGAACAGCAAATGCTAGCAGCGCAATTGGCACAAATATTTTTAAACTGCAAATAAAGTGCGTGGTACACCATCATTAGGAAACATAATGTACTTATTCTGTAAATATATTGAATTGCCAGTGCATATGTTAAAATGAGTCAAGCTGTCACTCTTTATGAAACACTTGAAACGTGTGCTACACTAGGATCTTCTTTCCTCAGTCATCCATAAAACCAAGCTAGTAGCTTTAACTTGTACAACTTTGTTTTGGGGAATCTGTGCATTATAACCAAGCAAATAACTGGGGCAACGTGCTATCATGTGATTCTGATGGTAACAGAGAGGAACCATTTCCAACGGTGTAATCCGGCCAAAAAACAGCAATGCAAAACACAAACGGATGAGGATGAAAGACATCCCAGGAACCACTAAGTGCACACATTCACATCATGAAATGGCGAACGCTTGCCCCTTGCCCTGCTCCGAAATCGCACGTCCAGCGGCAGAGGATCGAGACACCCACATTCCCAAATCCCAATCGACGCATGCAGGGGAAGGAAACGCGCGTTACCTGGAGGCGGCAGGACCGAGTGGCAGAACGCATCACCTCGACCCTGGGCGCGCGACCCCCAGGGCCGGGAACGGGCGCCGATCGCGCTCGCTCGCTGGCCCGCCTCGCCGCCGTGGGCTTCGATCTCCGGCAGGAAGCCGACGGGGCCGAGGCGCGGGGGCAGGGACGGGCTCCCGCGATCGGGGAAAGGAGGAGGCGACGGGTGGCCGAATCGAACGGATCGGTGGGAAAAATGCTCCTCGCGGCGCCGTTGGCGTTGCCGTTTTTTTGTGTTGTTTTGGTTGTTGTCTTGTCGATGGGGAGAGGAGGGAGGCGGAGACCGTCGGCGCCGCTGCTGGCTGGATCGCCGATCGCCCTTCGGCTCGGCTGGCTCCGCCAATTGTTTGTTGGTGCGCGGCGAGGCGAGGCGGGGCGCACGCGCAACGGAAATAACGACGTGGGGTCCACCGTCCACGGGGTGGGGGTCCCTCCCAACTGCCGGCGCCCGGGCGCTGCCAGACGTGTGTGCGTGCGCGCTCTCGAGATCTTTGCGGGTTCCAAGTGGCTCAGCCCGAGTGGGAGAGAGATTTTGGTGCTGGCCTGACCTCTTTTGGAGCCCAACAAGCAATTGGGCCAACAGTGCGATACCGCAGCACCTGGATTACACACCCCCGTCGGTCGTCCGATCGATCACACACTTGGTGCCACAGAGAAATCCATAAAGGACAAACCCACTAATAATGTTGTAATTAGGAGTCAAATACCTCACATTCTGGACAGGAGTAGTACTCAGAGATGTAACATTATACAATGTTTACTTATATAGTCATACTTCCTCCATTGCCAAATATAGTTACAAGGGAGGGACTAATAACATCTAACGTTTTTTTGAACTTGTGGAAGTACTGTACAAGAGAAAAGGTACATGAACGAGTTTTTATATTTCGTAAACTAGATATTTTTACAACAATTTATGGTCAAGTGTAAAAGAAAATCGGCAATCCTTAAGTATCCAAGTATTTATAACCAGAAATAGTACACACCGAAGGAGCTCTAATGCAATTTATCTAGGCACATTTACCGTCCTGCTAGCCTAGTGGGTGTTTTATCCACGTCAAATGAGTCATTATAGTCATGCGCTCCATGACCACTTAGCACACGCTCCCGCGTTCACCGAAGCAGACACCACTCGCTCCTCGCCGCACACATGACTACTAAAGACTGTTTACAATTTTACAGTTGGGCCTAGCTAAAGGGTGTTTCTGTCCGGCTTCATGTTTCTAGAATGTTACTGGAGTCACGGATCGGCATTCACGGCGCCGTTAGCCTGCCACACACTCAAGTCAAGTGCCATGGCTCTCATCTCATGTTCACCGAAGGCCCAAGCTGAGTAGCTGACGCCACCGCCCGTGGCTCCGTTAGCCGTCACGAACAGTAGAGCCCGCCCACCCTTCAGGCAAAAGCAACGTCACCGGTCGGGGGAGTAGGAGGGAAGAGGACAGCGACGCGCGTCGCCACCGCCTGATGCGAGCCGTCCGCGCGCTCGCCCTGATCCCGTGCGCCGCGCCGGCCATCCCCTCGCCCGCCTCTTCGTCTTCCTCCGCTCCCGCTTTTCCAGTTCCACCACGTGTGCGCCGCGCCTCGGCTCCTCCCCCCTCCTCCACCAGAGTCACTGCTCCCACGAGCCTCGTGCTGGACTCCACTCCCTCGCACAGCACCCCACCCGCTGATCCCCGCGCTCCCAGCCCATGGCCTACTCCCTCCCCGCGCCGCCGGCCCCGCCCCCCGCCTCCTGGCGCGGCGGCCTCCCGCCCCGCTGCCCGCCGCCGCGCTGCGGCCCACTCCTCGCCCGCGCGGCGGCGGCGCGCTCCTGGCGCTACCGGTTCCGGACCGACGACGACGGCGTGGTGGACGTCGCGGTCGCCGGGAAGGACGGCGGCGCGGGGTACGCGGTCGCCGTCGAGGTCCCGGGCCGCGGGCGGGAGGGCGGGCTGGTGCTCCGCGCCGCGGGCTCCGGCGAGGGCGTCCCGCTGGCGCCGGCGCCCGCGCCGGGAGGCGCGCTCGCGGCCGAGCTGTCCTACGACGGGGCCCGCGCGCCGTTCCACGTCTCGTTCCTGCTGGCCGACGCGGCGGGGGCGAAGGTGCGGACGCACCGCGGGACGAGCTTCCGCGTGCCCGTCGGCGTCGGCCGGGGCCGCCCCGCGCCGCTCGGCCTGTCCCTGTCCGAGGACGGGGCCGCCAACTTCGCCGTGTACAGCAAGAGCGCCAAGGGCGTCGTGCTCTGCCTGTTCCACGGCCGGGGTGCCGGTGGCGACGAGCGAGCTCGACCCGTACGTCCACCGGACGGGCGATGTCTGGCACGTCTCGCTCGAGAGTGTGGAGGGATACGCCAGCTACGGCTTCCGCACCGGGCTGTTCGCCTTGTTCGGCATTGACCGCCCGCTGCTCGACCCGTACGCAAAGGTAATCGGGAACTTCGTCCCTGACGACACTGTTAATGTCGACGGGCACTCCGTGCCATCCATAAGGTGCCTCGCGTCTTTGGAGAATGCACCCGGCTACAATTGGGGCAGGGACAAGCACCCATGCTTGCCGTTGGAGAAGCTGGTGGTGTACCGGGCAAATGTGGACTTGTTCACCAAGGACAAGTCGAGCGGGTTGCCAGACAATGTCGCCAGTACTTTCTCTGGGTTGGCTGCAAAGGTAGAACACTAAAGACATCTTGGCATCAATGCAGTTTTGCTGGAGCCAGTGTTCCCATTCCACCAGGTCAAGGGACCTTACTTTCCGTACCATTTCTTTTCACCGATGAGCTTGTATAGCAGTGAACGTTCCAGT